>CM073777.1:71828671-72530974 GCA_037158775.1 Hetaerina titia | reverse complement strand
GTGGAACTTGTAATGGGACTTTTTGACAGAAAGTTATCTTTTTCAGATTATTCACTTGAGACGAATAGAGAATGGGAGAGAAGAAACTAAGGAGAAATAACATATCCCTCCGAGGACTGAATTTGTGAGGCACTTAACAATAAATCGTTGTGATTAATTTTTGGAAAAGATGGATGGGAGAAAGTTGGAAGAATTAAGCTCTTCCTAACGAGGAAATGAGAGGAACCGTACTCAATGCATTACGCCGGGGCAAGAGTTTGCGAGGGCAAGTGAGATGGGGAAGCCTGAGTGTTTTACGGTTAACGGTCTCATATTTCCCGCCTGAAGGGTCGCGGATTCTCAATGAAATAGTGGGTCACCGTTTGTGTTTTAACGGTGGCGGCGCCTCAAGTTTAAATTTTCCCGCACCAACAAGCACTCTCACGAAACTGTGAGACCCCCGCCACTTCTCCTCAGCCAATCTCGTAAACCTCCTCATCTACCTCCGCGCCCAATTACCGCATCCCCTGCCGTCTTCCGAATTACGTCCCCCCCCCCCAAACATCCCCTCCGCGCCCCCCTTACCGACGAGCTCTCCCATGCAATACGACGTAAATCACTTCATTTTTACTCCGACTTTAAGAACTTTAATACACCACTCTTATTATTACTCCCGGCCCTCTTTGGAGATCCCTTCCGAAGCACTCCTGGGCCGTTGCCGATTTCTTAAACCCGTCCCCCTACCTTTCTCTCTCGGAACCACTCCGCCAAGCCCTTCGAAAACTCGACGAAATTCTGAATAAATGTGTGTAAAAGAGAAATCAACTTCCCGAACCCCCTTACTATCTCACGGGGAAGTTTTGGGACGGCCTAATTTATTCCCTTTTATATGATGCAGTTATTTAAAGATCCATATGATTTAGGCTTCCTTCGCCTTCCCTTCGCTTACCCTGCTACTCTTTGGTGGTTATTTGCGGCGAATGGAAAAAGGAACATTGGTAATAGGAGAGAAAGCTATCTCACAAAATGGTGTAATTGCCCGTGTGTCGTCTGGGTAAGGAAGAGAGCCCAGTTGTTTCCCAACATTGGTAATAAAGGAGTTTTCTCCAGCAGCGACTTATCAGTCAATAAATTACGTCGGCATCTGTTGTAATAACAGGGCTCGCTTGCACTCGACATATTCAGGGTGATCAATGATTACAGAACCATTGTTTGAACAGAGAGCCAGGGATTGAGAGAATGTAAGAGATGAATACCCTCCGGCAAAATGTTCCCATTAGTAACTTAACCGGATGACCGTCTGCCTTTATCTTAAACCGTGTAATTTGAAAAAGTGTAAATTAATCGCCAAAATTCTACGAAGACATATAATTTAAAAAAAATATATTCCATATGATTCGTGTTGCTTCAAAACAGCTCACCCGCGCTTGTCTATAAAATTCAATTAAGGATGTGCTATAAAAGGGGGATAGGGATATTCACACGTCGTTCTACTGTATACAAGATTACGTCGGTTTGAGTTCACATGCAATTTTGATGAATACTTATGGACATCAAGCACAGTTACTATGGTTACCACATTCACAGTACCCTTAAGTCTTACGCGGCAGTGGTGCAGGAGACGTGTATCCTAATGATTATGCACTCAGCACAACATTCCTGTATTGAAATTCGGTTTTTTTTACTTACGATTACTTCCACAAAAGCTGTAACGCCGCGAATTACTAGGATACGAGTATAACTTCATCGTACGAGCATGACAAAAATGTCACCTGTACACATTTGGCTACTCGTTCCGTGATAACCGTTATCATCTCAGAACACATTGGATAAAAATAATATTTGGGTTTAACACCAACTCGGGATTAAGATATGAATTATTAAATTCAGGGGAATCACGATTCCACGTAATTACAACTGGAAGCACTTGACCCTTACACATTACCTACATCAATTCATAACAATGAATGACATAGGTAATCATGAATCCAAGGATTAGTTGGATTCACCATTCCAGCCAATCCACTTCGTGATTACCCTCTTAACTCTGATTTATTAGTGGCCTCATTATAATCGATATTTAAGCATTAAGTTATGTAATATTTACCTTTTCCGTTGGCTCATGGATCCAAACAATATCCGCTGGTGGGTTGCCATCTACGTCGCACGACATTGAAACGGTTGAACCTTCTTCCGCCTCCACACTTTGCGGACGTATACGAAACCTAGGCCCATCTGCAATGAGAAAATAATAAATTAGCATTCAACCTGTATTCCAATGAAATATAACTAACTTCATCAATTGAGTTACAATGTGATATACCACAAAAGTCTCATTCGAAAGTGAAAGAAGAGTGAAAGAAAACAGTGCCTTGATATGAAGAAGATGTAATTTTTATAATTATAATAAATTTTTACTAGTTAGCGCTGCAGCTTCCTGAGAAATAGGCATCACCGATAAATGAACGTTGAAAATGCGCAAGAAAAGTGTGTTATATCCTATTAAATCCTTAAATATAATTAAATACATTACAAATTTCTTAAACAATTCACAATTATTATTTAAATTTATTTAAAATATCTTCGAGTACTCGATTAAATTTTTCGTTATGATTTTGGTAAATTGGTTAAAATTTTATTTGCAGAATAAGTTGTTTTCGGAGGTTATTAGATGTCGATCCCCTAACAATTGCCAAAACTATTCATTAACATTGATATTAGAATCTTGGCAGTATAAGTATAAAACCTTTACTGGAATAGTTTTACACAATTTTCAGCAAGGTTAATTTATCACACATTATTATATGGGAATAAAAATTCCAATACCCAAAGCATACCAAATATGTAGATATCCATATATCTAAATATTACATGTATTTCATCCATTACATTCAGTATTCATATTTAGAGGAAAGTTGCGATTACGTACGTGTAGATAATATCATTGGAGTGTGGCTATTTGTAAGAAGAATCCATTTATATGCTTAAATAGATTAATTAAGCAAATAAAATATATGTTCTGTGGTAAACCTGTATAACCAAAATTTCATCTTCTGCTATACGTTTTAAAATAGCGCCATTCTCAAAAATATGAATTCTTCATAAAAAACGTAATACCTTTTCAATTTGGCTCAGTTTCTCCGCTATAAATACATGTTCAAAAAAGCGTGTATCATAAAATTTGGTATATAACGTTGAAATTTATTCTATCGCCTCTTAATAAATATATTGTCCAAGCTGTAGAGGAACAATATTAACAGGAAGCAGAAAACACGCGCTTTAAATGGCCACTAAAATTATTCAGCAATAAACGGGATCATTTTCAATGTCCTATGAAACCATCAGCGGTATAAAGAAAGATTCACTCCGGTGCAAATTAATTACCGGAGAAGTAATTTATTTTCCGATCTTTCTGACGCGATGCATAAAAATACATTGCTCACCGTTGAAAATTTGAATCTCGAGCAAATAAAAATCCAAATATATCAAAAAGCGATAAAATTCATAGCTCTAGATTCGAAAAGAATTGATCCGATGGCTTTTACAGCAAACACATCCATACGTGAGATCGCATCAATAACATATAGCTATTATACGGAGCTGTGACATTTGCAGCAGCATCATGAGTTACGCCAACTCATTCATAAATTCGCACCGATTTATGAAACCTTTATGTTTCCCCGCCTCGAAAACAAGTTACCATCAATCTTCCACTGTTTAATTTTGAATGCCACGACTCGAATCCACATTATTAATACTGATTTAGGGATTTAAAAAGTGTGCACGACCATTGATGACTAAGAAATTTACAAAAACGTACAGGAAGGACTGAGGCAATAAAAAAAAATTTACACACGTTCGGCAATATATTACAACAATGCTCTCAATAATACCTTCCAGTTACGTACATCGAAAACGCAACGATTCATTCACAAAAGTGGACTGATTTGCGCGCGGAAAAGCACATGAAGGAGCAAACGGGGTGCTCACTATCCCCGATTCTCACATTATTTTCTCTTTCACAAAATATCTCTCCCACTTCCCTCGCCATTCCAACGGCAAATACGTTTCCGTATTACATTCTCTTCCCTTCCTCACCCTAGGCGATACAACAAGGGGAAGGGCATTCCCTTTTAACTCCATCCTATGCCCTTGCAACCCCCTTTGATAGGGCACGTCCCCCTCTTGTCCCCTCTAACCCGTCAATTGACGGACCAAAAGCTTTTTATCCCATATTTTCCTCCACATGAGTTATTCATGCGTATTTTTAAGTTCAGCGTGGTCTCTCATCACAGCGTTGAGGTTCCCCTAAAATAGAAAGCACTGAGATCGCCCTAATCGCTGCCCGCGACGCTCAGTATCATCTCCCCGGGAAATAATTCCCCCACTGCCCCACAAACAAATCCCCCATCCTAACGCAATTTAACTCCTTCAAAAAGCACCGAGTTGAACATTTATTTCCAATCTTCCCGCATCATTTTTGCTACCGAATTCTGTTGTCTGATCCATCCCCGACCGAGCTCTTATCCTCCAACCCACCTCACACCCCCCCCCCCATCATTCACTCCTCCTCCACCATCCTTCCGAGAATGAGCACACCCCTACCGCCATCCCCGCCAAGTCCGAAACAAAACTCTTGAAAAGCCCATCCTCCAAAATCCCATCGAATTGTTTCCCATCTGATTCCGTTCCCCACGCTGCCGCCAATTCCGCCCCAGCCGGGCCTGGCAACAAAGCCCCCCGACCTCCTCACCCTCTCTTCCCCCCGACTTCCTCACCCTCTCTTCCCCCCGACTCTTTCTCTGTCTCCCCGCCCCTAATCATTCCATCTCGCCTTCCCTTTTCCGGTCCAGCGGTCATCCGAACTAGCTTAACGATTTTTTATTTCGTTAACGGAATTCGTTCGTTTATCTCGATACCCTCGCTCTCCACCCTCCGTCCTCCGGAGACTCCCCAAAATTCTCCCTTCTTCTGTTTACACTCCGATTTTCAGCAGTCCTCCCGCTCCCATCTCTTTCTCTTCCAAAACGCCCATGTTTCTTTTTTTCACCTGCCTCTTCCTTTTTTTTTTAACTGCGATAAGTCCACCTAATTTCGAGGCAAGCCTACAGTCAGGCGCCGTACAATGTCTGGTATAGTATGGGAAACCAGTCATGTTCAGTGGAAGAAACATGGGACAACAAATGAAATTTTAAAACTGAAGGGTCAAATCAATAAAAAAATATGCTCGTATTCTCAACGAGCACTTTATTTGTGGGGGTGAACCATTTCTCATGATCTCTAATTTTTTTGCATCGTCACGATTGTTAGGAGGGGTTTCGGTCAATGTCAATGTAGGCGTAACGATTTTCAGCATAGGAATGTCTTAGATCTCAACATTTGTTTCAACAAACGTTTCTTCCAAGAATTTATCGAAGCCAAATTCAATTATTCATAAATGATTCCCTCTTTCATTACAACAACTAATACATTATACTGATGTCGTTTTCTTAAAATTATTTAAAGTTTGAAACATCTAAGGTGGAGAAGCAACAAATGTATATGAAATGGGAACTAACTGAAACATCAAATATATGACTCGATGATTAGGCCTCGAACATCATTCCAGGTGTCATGCGCGTCAATCTCTTAACACATCCATGCCATGTTTCGACCAATCTCTGTGACAGCCCGCCGTATGGGTCTCCAGTTAGTTGGAGTAAAGTGACACATTGTATTCGTTTCAATACCCGGCTGAAGACTATATTTTCATTTCCTCATTATTTAAACGCGGTCACATTCCCTTCCTTCTTTCCACTATTTTCAGGGAGAACAAGTAGAATCATCAAACTGCCACGGTGAATAGTTAAAAAAGCTGTTTTATAACTAAAATTCTATCTAGAAAAACAGTGAAGGCGCTCGAGAAGTGGCGCAATTCATTGCATGGCCCCTCCACTTAATGTGAGCCTGAGA
This sequence comes from Hetaerina titia, assembly GCA_037158775.1. Classification (NCBI taxonomy): domain Eukaryota; kingdom Metazoa; phylum Arthropoda; class Insecta; order Odonata; family Calopterygidae; genus Hetaerina; species Hetaerina titia. The sequence continues at coordinate 72,525,043 of CM073777.1, read as the reverse complement.
ATACGCATTAATTTTTAATCCGACCGATACCTACTCATTAAATTAGATATTCTACGCAAAATTGAACGTAGGGAGAAGTAATATTTGAACGATGGCTTTTAACGTTACAGTTTTGTGTAAGGGGTTTTTTTTAGTATAGTTTGGAGATCGGAAAGGTCCTGCTGCATTTCTGAAGGAAGACTTATATCTATGCTTTTAAAGACCGACTGCAAAATAAATTTCAATCTTTTTTCTCGGAAGAATTCGATTAAAACCGGGAATTTGAAAGTACCATTGAACAAATAGGACGTGCCGGTAAATTGATTATTTTCTGGCTATTTGGTTTTAACCAAGGATCTTTTTGTTTGGTCCCTAGAAATAAATGGGCGATTATACATTTTACAAAAAATCCTCGACAATTACTATGCTAATAGTAACCCACGCGTATTCTTGCATCGGAACATCCCGAGTGTAATTGGAAAGTATTTAGTCATGGCAATTCACAGTTACTCAGAGCATTTAATGACCACAGTCCTCTAGCATTTTATGCTACACAAATTCTGTTTTTTAAATTATCTTCCAGAATTAGCAGCGAACAAGCTTCCGAAGCTTTGAATATCCGCAAGGGAAATAAATAGCGACAAGCTATTTGTTTCAGAAGAGGCGCTGTGAGGACCTCCTACATTAATAAAGAAAATGACAGTGCATCTAACTCTGCATGCAGTGTGGCTAACAAAAACACTTTAAATAGCGACGAATAATTTGGTGAATAGAACGTCTAATTAAGATATAAGTTATACTTGCAGTTAAAACAGATGAAAATGTGAATTAAATGACAGCGTACGCATTTTGTATGAACACATTATTTTAATGTGTCATAATATCAGCATCCAATGAAATACACAATATAAGCAAGTCCATGTTAAGATTCTTAATGGAAAATTATCCACTTTTATATTCCTCTTCCAATAGACCAAATTTTTATCTCGTGCCTTTAGATAAGGGATACATTATACCCGATCATGTCCTAATGTTTTTCTAAGATCACCTTTGGTAACGTTACTCTAGTAAGGTTTTGTGATGGTTGCTTCTATTGAAGGTAAAAATATTTTCAAAGCTTCCGTCAATGTGAGTGAATCGCCATTCCTCATTTACTTTCTTGATGGTTTGATTTTCAGTGTAATTTTATCGCAACGATGAAGTATTACTGTCATATGTACACTTATGGATAAATAAAATCTGTAGCATTAAATTCAGTCAATATTTTTGACTTGAATTTATCCTTCTCTCATTTAATTAAATATTAATTTCCTCCATGACGATTAGAAATCTATGGTTCGTTTCGGCCTTACCGTCAACCGCCATTTTACTCGGAAACGGTCATTCACTTCGAGTCAGCCATGACTCTAAATTGTAGCGTGAACGTGAACTTCAAAAGCTGAAAGTTGAGGAAGGATGATATAAAAAATTCAAAGAAAAGGCGGTACGAAGGATCACACGAGAGATGTCGCTGCAACGGCAACAAAGCTCTACCAAGCAACTATGACAAAGAGCAAGAAAGAAAATAAGAAGAAATAACTAAAAAACGCCGTAAGCAATGAGAGCACGAGACATGAAAGAAAGAATTCAATGATTTACGGGATTCGAATTGAGAGGGAGGGGTGAAGGTTAGACTTGGATTTCATTCCCCTCATTGTACGGATCTTCTAAGGTTTTCATTTTTCCTCCCACTCAAATGAAATGGAGAGCGAAAAGAGAGAAAGGGAAAACATGATGGTGAGAAATTAACGGAAACAAAGAGGAACAGAAAACGGTTTGGTGCTAAATATGGGTGGGAGGAAATATAATAATAGGAAGAAAGACAGAATAGCTGTTTGGCACTTTCGGTCCACAGAATAACATCTTTGGAACAGGCAGTCATGAAAATTTCGACGAAAATTAGAAGAGAAAAATACGCATGTTAGTACTCACGAAACTACCACTTATCAAAGTCAAGCAGATGTATTATCATATGGCTGTTTCTGAACATATAGTATTCCAAGATGAGGAAACCTCTTAAAAACACAAAATGGCGTCGCGCAAAATGAAATAAATAAGAAAGAATTAGACTGTGATCACGATGGGAATTTTAAAAGGGGTCATTGACTTATGCAATCAGTATACAATCATTTGAATACGAAAAGCCGTCAACAGAAGATTGTCATACAAAATGACTAACAGGTAGGTACAAGGGCCCAAATATGGATTAAGGTAGCTTCAATAATTTTTTAGGGAGTTTTAATAAGAACGAAAATACTACGTAGTGGCAAACCGTAAGAAGATAATTATTTTCCTTGCCGAAATTTACTTATGGTGAACCACTTTTTTTCTAGCTTTTCTCGTTATGCGGGGAGTGTAAAGAGCGCTCCATGTCCGTCTACGAAAGGATATGATCAAGAAAGCGGATTACGTATCGATGCGGTTATCACAACGAAACACCACGCAACGTCTGCAAAATCGGCAGGAACGAAGACATCAGCCACAAGTATACGATTCAGGGCTTACGGAAAGTAACATGAAGATAAAGCTCTGGAGGGTAAGTATACAGAGGAACCCCGGGAACCTAAACTGCCCATCTCCTGATGAAGTTCCATGACGTGGGGCATGGAAGTGAACGTCGTCGTTGTGCCAAGGGAAGGAGTCGCGAATATGAACGTCGGCCCATCCACGAGAAGGCGTATTGGGCCGAAGTGCGAACTTCCTACTTTCGCGGGAGACGCAATGCAGACTAAACAGAAGGGAAATACTGGTCGCGAACCGAGGAATGGGAACGTCTATGGAACTTCTTCGAGACTGGATTCTTACGGAACCATCGCATTCCTTACTCGCCAGCCCCCCACCAACCCTTTCCAACTGTACTCGCTCCTTATTTCCCTCCCCTTTCGTGCGAACAGCATTCTAGAGAAACCCACACCGCCTGCCCTCACCATTCCATTTCGAGGATGACGCAGAAGGCGGGGATAAAATAAAAACGGGACGGCGGTGGCGACTTCCTTTTCATGAACCACTTCGCATCGAGCTTCCACGCCCCTTCCCCAACACTTCCCCCTGCTTCCTCGCAGTTCGCGTAATCCAGCACCCGCGTCTCGACGGAGGCACCTCGGTCCCTTCGGCCCAGCACAACTTCTTATCTCCTCCGCTGCATCTTGTGGTGGGTATTGCATGAGCTCCAACCCCTCTCAGCCCTCACAAAGCAGCGTACCCTTCCCGCGAATACATATTTCAAGACGGCGCTCCCATCCTTCGCGACCGTGGAAGCATTCTTCCGTGGATGGAGCCCACTGTCTCCTCTCGACTCAGCGGGGTGATATCCGCCTTCAATCACGACGAACGCGGGAGACTCGGGATTACGGAGATTGACGGTTTCTAGTTCCCCCCAACCTCAAAAATGGCGGAGGAAATGGTAGTGGTAGGTAGGTAGTGGTAGTAGAAGGCGGAGGTGCCCTAATGGTAGTGTGCAAGAGAGAAGGGTCTAAAAGTCTTGCTAATAAAAGCATGCACTCATTTGCGAGTCAGTAATAACGAGAATACGAAAGAACCAATGAAACAAAAGAAAACTGATATTAAAAATAGATAATAATTGTATATCAATAAATATTTCGAGATGTGTGTACAAACTCACAATGGTGTTTCCCCGTGCCTTTCTTACTTGTATATTTTATTCCAGAAATGAGAAATTTATTTCTTGGTGTCAAGGGAGCGTGACCACGATTCTTTGGTCAGAAAGAAACCACCACCTTGCGTTCCTCATGAGTAGAAATATAATGCAAAGTCATTGACTCAGGTTTATGCAACGGGAATAATGGATAATTCTCCAAAGGAGTTATTTGGGTTGCTTGATTGGGACTAGGAAGGTCAAGTTAAACTTTAAAAAATTATAAACTATAGGGAAAAGAGAAATTTCATCAGCAACTAATATTTTAAAATTATTTGTTTGATAGAAAAAATAATGGGAAAATTATTCTAAAAAAACCATAACTATTACGATGTTCGCTCTATTTTCGTATTTTAGGCGAATGCCTAAATTGCCACATCAGAAAAAAGCGCCAGGCAACGAGACACTGTCAAAAGGAAAACATTTTCAGCCTTGCAAAAAAATCTAATGCGACCTTCTATAAAAATACTATACCCAATCGATGTGATGCCCTTACGAAATTTATTGCGTTGGTAACACGTCTCTGGGGCATGAAAAAATGAACACTTTTCGAATATTTTCACTGCAGCATCAACTAAAATTTTTATAAAAGTGTGGATGTCGTGAAAATCACTCTTAATGCTCGCAGTTATAAATTGCTCCGGTTGAGCTCAATTCAATGATTAATGGCACGCCAGTACAAATCCTATTTCCAAACAAAATGAAACATCGCGTCCCCAATAACAGTTATAAAAACTTTTCATAAACATAAACCTATATGGATCAGTTTTGACGAGTTAAAAAGTTTTCTAGGCGCAAATTATTTCCTAATTGAATTTTTTTCATGTATTCGAAATGTTTTTAGATGACATACAAGTGCGAGCTACCCTGTGTTGTCCCACACTTTTGATGAGTGGCAATTAATATCGATTGTACAATGTTTTTAAGTAATTTTTGTCACTAAGAAAGTTAGCATGAATAATGTTGGCGTATTTCTAAAAAAGGCAAATCAGAAGTTGTTAGGTATGATTGGAGAAAACACAAAGTTAAACGAATAAATTCACTAAACACTGAAAAATGGGCATAGTTTCTAACGAGAGATGGTGACATTAAGATTCTTAGGCCCAGATAAAATTAATTTGCTTGGAAAGCTGATAATTGGGAAGAGAGGAATAAGTGCCTTAGACGACGACGAAATCAAATATTTTTACATGTTAAGGATTAAAATTAAAACCACAAAATAAATTAATTTAATCCGCATGTAAACCATTAATATTTTTAAAAATTAAGTGGTAAATATTAAATTTAAATGAATTATTTGAAGTCTTAATCTTTTAACGTAAGATTTAACGGTTGAAGTCAATTTCAACGGAACTATAATTTTGACTGAAATTCAACCTAAATGAAATGTAGCAACAATTTCATTGTTTTATCCAACAGCAGGTACTCGCCGAGATTTGTTTTATCATTATTTTCGGTAATCTACTAGTTCAGTTGAGGTTTTGCATGGTCACAAGATGTAATACGTATAATACCTGTAGATTGCTAAGCTAGCCAGGGACAAAAGTGTGTTCTGAAATACGATGAACAGATGATGATAAATGTTTCATCAAAAACTTGTCTTCAACACTGCTCCGGAAGAAGCTTTTGAGTCCTTTTTTACTTGCGGAACTTTGATTATAAAGACTAAGCGAAAAACCATAACACAGTGCAAGATGACCGATACGGGCTTATTCTTCATTTCACAAGTAACATAGTAGCTATTATTAATTCTTCTCAAGTTCCCAAAGGCAATAGTTTTGGTGCGCAAGGCGAAGGAAACGCAGTCCCTAATGAAATAACGTCATTTTCATGATATGTAATGGGGAATTATGGCAAATTTAGTGTGAAATTGATACGTGGGCCGCATAGAAGGACGTAGGGAGAGGGAAAAATAAGGCGTCACACGTTAACTAAGTCCATATCTACTCCGCCTGCCGCCGCCACACCTGACCGCAAATTCTCATTTTCTACACGATATGAGCGTTAGCGGAGTTTATTGACTGGCGAAGATGGGGGAGTGAGAGGAAATGGTATGGTGGGAACATGGGACGATGGTGGCGGGGGGAGCAAATGGTGAGAACGGCACGGGTTGAAAGGCGAGTAAAAGTGGAGGGCGAGTGAGAGGCCAAACTGCAGGTGAAACGGGATTGGTTGAGGGTTATGGACCGTAGAAATGCGTTGTGGAATTAGTTGAGAGGGACGAGGCGGTGAGAGAGAGGGGGGAGGAGTGGGGAGGGAAAACCTTCCGAGAAACTGAATAACGATTATGGTCACGCATTATAGGATTACGGAGTTTCAAAGCCCCTCAAAAACCCCTCTCCACGTTCGTTTCGAGAACGATGATAATTCCGAAATTTTGTTCCTGCGCGGAAATTGTTTGTATAAAAAACACCGCGCACGAAAGTGGCTAAGGCAATCCTTGATGACAGTGCGCGGGCTCAAGCAAAATAAACGCGGAGTGAGATGGCGAATGATAAAAGCATGGCTGTTATTTTTTTTTTGATTATGTTGTCGAGGGCATCCTGTGAAAGAATGACAGCGGCGAAACAGGGTAATTGAGCCAATTCCAAATACGAATACGCTATCTACACTGCTGAGGAAACTGGTATCATCATTTGGACTGGGCTAATTTTCCCTTTGTCATGAAAAAATAATCGAAAATATTCCAACGCCACTCATAAAATTTACTCTGCACACGGACTCAAAATGAATGCATAAATCTATTCACGAACAGAGCATCAAAGGGTGATGAATGTGTAAATGCGAAGTATTTCCACATTTTCCAAAAATGCCAAATTAACTGCAACTAATTAATAATGGGATTGAACGATTTCTGTACGCATGTCCCAAGACATAACGGAGAGAACGAACTGATACCTACATGAATATAAACGAGAGGCAAATATAATTAGTGTTAAAATAACATAATGATTGAAATCAAACAAATTAGTAGCATTCTCTCAGGTGAAAAATATTTCAGTTCACCGTCTGGAATACAGGTATACTGTATAATGTTGATAATACCAGTATAATGATGATATACCCGTATAATGTCAATTTTGAAGACCTACAGAAAATCATAAATCAAACAACTTATACAAAGCACACTTCCATAAGCCACACTTACTTTATTCTCAGAACATTTTCTTTTCCTATTAACACGCTGCAGAGGATAAATTATGTTTTGATCCAATTCATTGGTTAATCTTACGAATCAACAAAAACCTTGCTGTCGTTAAAACGCGAGGTTAGCAAACACAAAGTTGACCGCTTCAAGTTTTAATGTAATAGATCGATTGATGGATAAGATTAATTGAAATTTCCAAAGGAAAATTAAAAGATGATATAAATGTCTACCACCCATAATCTCACAGAGTTGTTGGGTACGTTTTCATACCCGTTTCTTAGTATTTGCCTAAGAGCTTAATTTAATGAAAAATGAACCATTCATTGTGGAATATAAATTCAAAAAGCTAACTGATGTATTACTTCATGAAAAATAAATTCAAACGGTTAAGACTAAAAGTCTACATCATTTGGTGTCCTAAATATATAGTATATATAAATGGTATATAGTAAAAATGCGCAACACACATGTATGTAAGTGGAGGACTCTGACAGAAAAATCTGTAATATTTTAATGTGTTTAAATCTTACAGAGAAACTCATCCGTAGAAAGGGAGTAATGCCAATAGTTACTATATAGCGTCAAAGATTTATGTGACTTGCAAATTTCCAGCAAAATGCATGTATATGAAACATTACACGTTTGAAGGATACTATTTTAAAATGTATTGTGCACATGTATGGGAAAACCACACAAATCAAATGTAGCACTTACTAATACCAACTGAAGTGTTTTAGCCAAATCAAGGTGTTGCTCGATAGCCGTTAAAATATTTACGAGAATTTTAACATTTTCCCAACCGAACCTATGTCGCATCGGCTAAATTTTGTTCGTCCTGAAATGAACCTACTCGGGGAAATTTATAAAAAATTCTATTTCATTCCATTGTCCGAACTAATTTGGAACATGACTGGTAAAGCTATATCTAGTTTGCCTCCGGTAATGTTGAGGTCGGATTCATAGAAATTAATTCCTACAGTTCGGCATTGCTACGTATGCTAGATTACTCGGGTCCACGCCCAGAGATCCTATTTGTGGTGATTGTGTGTGTGCTCACCTTGGTCAGTAATGGAAGATTGCAGGGTATTTCCTCGGGGAATTCCTTGGCCCTAATATACATGCATATCAGTAGTTAGTAATTGAACTCCGCGAGCTGGTTCACGGCTAATTTTCTCTCCTTTGGGGTGATAGCGTGAGCGGGATAATGCATATTTCATTCGACCTGTGTCCGCTCCACCCCACCCCCCTCCCCACTCGTCAAGTGCCCTCCCCGGCGATCTGTTGAGAAAACCCGCCAACATATCCATGAAGGGGAATTGCGAAGCTACGCCACTTCTCTAAAGAAAAAAAAAACATTGCCGACAGCGCTTGAGAATCAAAATCACCCTGGCTTTGTTAAATGACGAAATTTTGCCCTCCCAAAAAATTGACTGAAAAAGAACACACGGTTGTATGGGATCTTTTCGGCCGGAACGAGAAAAGCATGGAAAAGAATAAAAAAAAGGAGGCCATTCCTCGGCAATTTAGCGCGTTCCATTTCCTCGATCGAGAGAAAAAAAACAAGCCATGAGCCGTGAGGAACCCCGCAAAAAATACTACGCAGGATGATAGACACTCATTCCACCGTTGACGAGGCGAATGGAACTAACTTAACACGGCGTTCGCCCTAGAAACTCGGGAAGCGTTTGTGTGAAAACTGCAAGGACATTTTATGTAACTGGAAGTGGGGCGATGAGATGGAAAGGAGTGGGGGGGGCAAATAATGTAATAACGGCTGAAATAATGCCTCTGCGGGTGGTAAGCGAAGAAAGAGCGGAACGGGACGCGGATAGTTAGGGAGGAGTAGCCGGCGGAGATTCCCTATTTGCCGCCAACAGCCAACTGGGTCCATCGGATCACGATCTTGGGACGAGGTTGGATACATTCATCCCTGAAGTGTTCGCTAAATCTTCTACCCGTCAACAAGGGACCTTCGTAGATATTCCAGTGAATTGGGAGGAAAAACTAATTCATCTACCTAGGTACAATATCTACGTAGAATGCCGGGCAATAACGATGCTGAAGAAAATCGGTTCCCGTGCACATTCATAGTAGATACGATATCGCTCTGCGAAGGAATGCGACCTTGAGCCTTATAGTTGTTTTCAATAACGGAAAAGTGCTATCAAATACAGCCAATACAAAGGCTTAAGCGATTGAAGGATTTATTTATTTCACATTCATCCGAAAATAGCACTTCGGCCTCCACATCGGACTTTGACTTTTAGAGAATACTACTATCATACTCGTACGCTCCACATTCGAAGTCACATCCGAAAAACGTACTGCGACGTTTCAATTTGAAAATCTGCTTAGAATATTACTGGGAATAAGTAAAAATGATTATGATACCTTTAACGAACATCAAAGTGTTCAACATAGTAAATGTTTCATTTGGACGAGATAAGAAAAAATATAACGCCTTGTTTAATTTATATATACCATATTATATTATATATATTATATATAAATATTATATATTTATATAACGGACTTCACTTATATCACCATATTAGTGTCATGAATACGCGGAAAGCTTCAGGAGGTAAGTGTATCATTATAAACGAAAATTAATATCAAACCAACTTTACACACAAATAGGGGTACGAAATTATTAAGCCTGAAGAACGGGACGATATATTTCTTATGTCATTAATATATTGTTAAAAATAATATATTTCTTTCTGTCTGATACTCAGTAGTCCAGCCCTTTGACCAATGGATACCTGTAGGTACTTTCCTTAGATTTTTAGAAAAACGAGGCAATTCATTCATTCAATTGATTTGAACTCAAACTTTGAACATGATGGTTATTTGCATTTAAATTAAAAATTCAACTTAAATTCAGATTTATTTTTAATATTCATTCACCGCCATTTGGATTCGAAATGTTTAAGCAAATATCGATTTTGCCAATTCCCACATTCCTGCGGCTTAATCACTCGGCAAATATCAACCCCTTAAAACGTTATGCAAAACTGTAAAATTGCATGATTAGAACTCATTGATTGTAGGAAGCTAATGAATACAACTGTACTCAAAACTAGTCTTATAACAATTGAGGAATTATTTTCATTCTAGTTTATGCGCCTCGTATTCGTAATAAAGTTATATACCGTTCAAAGAAAGCCTCTCAATTCTACCCCTAAAATAATAATTCCGTTACTCACCCGGTACTCATTTTGAAAATATTTTGGAAAAAGGCACACCATATTAGTTTTACAAGAGTCAGTTTTAATTTTGAGTAAAGTGTTATTTGAGAGAACGTGACATGAAAAAGGCAAATATCTTTGTATATTTTTGGACCCCGAATATTTTTCCTCTATAGACCAAGGTAACTCTTCCTTTTCGATCCGTGCGCTGACTCCATTCCCCGCGGGCTACAAATGTTAACGCAGGACTGTTATGCCTCGCGGGCTTCTCCATGCATCATCCATCGTGCTCAAGGACATTTTTCCCTCGGGATCCATCGTAGAAGAACAAAAATTTACAATTGGACATTTGAAAACAAAACGATTTTGCTGGAATTGCTGAACCAGGGTTAGGGAGAGGGGAAATTATTTTCGCGACTTTTAGTATAATTATTATAAACAAGCGAAACAAAATACTTTCGAGGATTAATCCAAATACATAGAGATAAAACAATAATTATGATACCCTTAACGAAGCCGTTCAGGTAAAAGGTGACATCAAATTGTTCAAAATAGTAAATATTTCATTTGGACGAGAGGAGGAAAAAACGCCTTGTTTAATTTATAATCAATCAACTGCTGAATATATTCCGAATTCGGATTACAAGATTTGAATTAAAATATAAATGCTAAAATAAAATCGACTCTTCATTTAGTTTTTCTCCAATTTACAGTTTCTGTCACCTTAAATATCCTCTTATATATGTGCCCTACATGCAATGCAAAGCAATATTGCATACCATAATATATTTTTCTTGGATCAACATAAAATTTCAAATGTTGATCACTCCAAAGATATGCCATGTAGTCTGATAAAGCTATTTAACATTTTCCACTCTCATAATCATGTATTCCTCCTCTGACAAATGCTATTCAGCATTTATGGATTATTAAACAATAATCCTATGAGGCATATTTTATTTTAGGCATTTGCGGGTGTGCGGTATTTGCGGAATTTTTAAATAGCCCGAACTTTTTTCAAACCCGGAAGTAAGAAACCCTTGATATAAGAAAAAATTCGCTTTCGCGATAATTTTAAATAGTTAACCGCTAATTTAGGACGTTTTGCGTACAACGACGTCACTGTTCATTCAGTCCTTCCATCCACCGTTTTATCACACATTTCAGAACCCAATCTTGTCCCGAAGGCGGAGTAATATACGCCGACATTAATAGATGGTAAACCCACGTGAATGATGCAGAGAGAGAAAATAGCGGGAAAGAGTGAAGTGGGAAGCAAGAGGGCGAGGAGCGGACGCTGATCATAATGGAGGCGGAGGCAGCTTAGGTCGGCGAATGGAGATGGGCTGCGAAAATTGATGTTTTGGGTCATTGTGCGAAAAACAAACGACAAAAGTCATTGAATTCGACATCGGAATGACATCTGGTCTGCTGGAGATCGGAGAGGTGGAAGGGGGGGTTGAAAGGGAGGGGACCGGGCCGGGGGATGTGGACGAGGTGAGACCGAAAAGGCCCGGGGGGATGGGGGTAGGACACGCCCGGAGAGTGGTGGGGCTGAGGGTTTTCGTTCGAGAGGAGTATAGTTGGCAGCGGGTGTGGGTAAGAGGCACTCCCAAAAGCGGCGAGAGCGGATTGGCAGGCGAGGGCGGGAGGAAGATGAGGAGGTGGTATGCGGCCCCTCAATTGGACGGGCGGCGGCCCCCCGTGCGATGTACCACCCATTGTGCTGCAAGCGCTTTGGCATGAAGCTCTAACCCGAATCGCAGCCGTAGTTATGACGCAATTGATGAGGGGGTGAAGATGGGAGAAGTGGGGGGGGGATTATTTGGGATGGCGGTGATGGGCGGGGGTGGGAAACGATTGGGGTGAGGACCCGTCCAGAGGATCCCATCGACTTCGGTCACCGGACACCGAGGAAAACGCAGGGAGGAGGGGGTTATAGAGGATTTCTGGCGGTGGTATGAGTGAGAGTATGCGGGAGCCCTATGGGGTAGGTTGGGGTATAGCCTCCAGGTCGGGAGGAGAAGAAAATGGGCCCCTTTACACCATGGTGGACGTTGTCTATGTGTGTAATACGCGCGCGCGCGTGAAGTGGTATAATGGACGCAGTAAATGCACATGAAGAGAGAGAGCTAGGGAGACGTGCACGGGAGGAGTGGAGAGCATTGAAAATCTGGTAGGTGTCGGGGCATGGGGAGGAAAGGAAGGGATTGCAGCAAATATGAGTGCCTACTCCACGGGCGCCCAGCTCGGAGGAAGGCGGGGGACGAAGGTGTCGGGCTTAAAGGGTGGAGGGAAAAAGCCGAAATGGAATAGGGTGATACGGAGTCAAGTGGAGCGGTGGATATTAAAGTATTTGACCCGCCTGAATAAAAATGGTGGTAAATGATAATTTGGCAGTCAATCAAATGTATATGCACGTACATACATATATGTGGGTCATGTAGTGGGTCAAAGTCACTTAATTATATATAAATGGGTCGCGGTAGTCCAGGGGGTAGAGCGTTAGACTACTGACCGGAGGGTCCCGGGTTCGATTCCCGGGCACTCTGGGCACCTGCAGCTCCACCCAAGTTAGTTGATTTTTCGGGTACCAGATCTTCCTGGGAAACCATAACCGGCACATGGAAAGGAACTGGCCCCCCTACTCTGATGTGCGAATTTCACACGCCGTCGGACTTTGGAACTCTACAATCACCAACCGACCTTTGGGTTGAATATTGTGTTTATGGGTTTTAGGTATATATATACGATTATACAGAATAGAACACAGAATAAAACAGATAACACGTAAAAGGACACTCACACTGTAGATGATTTAAGCTTTCGGCCTACTCCGAGGCCTTCTTCAGGTGAGACTGACTAGGCCTCGGAGTAGGCCGAAAGTTTAAATAATCTACAGTGTGAGTGTCCTTTTACGTGTTATCTGTTTTATTCTGTGTTCTATTGTGCCGTCCAAAAGTTATATTGCTCTCGTGAGTACTTCCGCATCATATATATATATATTCAAACTTGAAAATCCCGCCATACGGCGCACAAATATTCATTCAAACAGAAATAGGTATAAGGAATAATATAATAAAATATTATATTATAAATGATATATATTATAAATAAAATATATAATATATAAATATTATATATTATAAATAATAATAATAAAAATATTTCCCTATCCCGGATAGGGAAATATTTTTACTTTCGTGATCTGCTCAAAAAACGCCTTCCCCACATGTCCTGTCTTCGCCTTTTATGTGTTTTCCTATCCCCTTTCCTTATACCTATTTCTGTTTGAATGAATATATATATATATATATATATATATATATGATATATATCATATATATACCATCGGGTATATATATATATATATACCATAAACACAGTAATCAACCCGAAGGTCGGTTTAGTAGGTGATGGTAGAGCTCACCCGTGTACCAAGCCCAACGGCGTGTGAATATTCACACATCAGGGTAGGGGGGCCAGTTCCTTTCCCTGTGCCGGTTATGGTTTCCCAGGAAGATCTGATACCCGAAAAATCAACTAGCTTGGGTGGAGCTGCAGGTGCCCAAAGTGCCTAGCCCGGGAATCGAACCCGGGACCCTCCGGTCAGTAGTCCAACGCTCTACCCGCTAGACCACCGCGACCCGCTATATATATATATATATATATATATATATATATATATATATATATATATATATATATATATATATATATAGATACACATCATACATACACGCAAACATATATACACACGTACCCGCACACACAAAAGAAAAGAGAGAAAGCCAGAGAGGTCGGGGTGAGGGCAGTAATAATGCCAAGCAGCGAAAGACGGCGCATTTGACCGTTTCGGGTGTACGCGTGGGCTGCCGGATAGTGAGTTGGAATTCTCGCGCATGGAGTTATTAAAGGGAGACCATTTACTCTAAGTGCGACGGACTTCCCAGAGGCCATACTGGATGAAGAGGACCATCTAAAGTTCGTTTCAGGAGCAAAATGTTTATACAGAGCACAGTAAAGCAATTAAGGGGCTCCTTACAGAGAGCCCGGTTAAATTGGCGCAGGATTCAACGTCTCTAATGAATTAAACTCTTAAGACTGAAAAGTATACGGTTGAAGCATGATAATCAGAAGCCCTTCACCACCCCGTTACCTAACTAGAACGCTTTATTACGGTATTCTGCTAATTCTACCGTTGCCGTTATTCATCAAGATATTTGGCGTTCACAATGGTATCATTTTATGTAAAAAAATAACAAAGTCACTTTTCTAGGAAAGAAAAAATGTTTCAATATCCATTTGATTTGAATTTGTGTAAGACACTTAAAGAGCCAGGAAAATTACAGCAGCTATGTGGCAAAACAATTGAAATGACTGCAATATCAACTACAGGAATTACTTTTAAATAATTAATTGTGTATACCTAAAGATAAAGCGTTTCACAGGATGCTCATTTTAGTTCATGAAAAGCAGAAGGGGATCAATACAATATGCATCTTGCTGCGCCACGTGGTCATACAAAACTCTCCATGAAGACTTTTCGTATGTGTCTACAACACTTTCCCATTAGGTAAACTCAACAAAAGGAGGAAATGTATTTGTCGTAAACTTTTTTCATTAACGAACAAATAATTGTATGTATATAAATATACAATTATTTGTTCGCTAGCTATATATATATATATATATATATATATAATTCAAGAAAATACAAACTTTTCTAATCACACTTATCTCCTCTAAGTAAGCGTAAATTCTAAAACATTTCTGCTTAAGAAATTTTAATATCTTTATCCCATTAAAATATAATATACATTTGTTTATGCTTCAACAAAAAAAGTCGAAAATGTTTGCAGAGAAGCAAGCACGTGTTATATTGAATCGGCGTACACAAAGCTTTCCTTTCACTCTTCACATTCTATGTTTTGTGAGAGCTTAGAAGAAATGGACAGACGACTCTTAATTCTTTTTAATAACGAATTTACAGACATTGTTTCGTCAAACCATATGCTACGCCTAATTATAATTTACATTTTTAATTTTTTTTAAGGACACGCTTCTGGCGCTCAAGGTACTCATTGCACCTGATTATTCATTCATGAATACAAATAACCCCGAGGGCGACCTACCATGAAAACCTTTTTAAAAAAGCTGCTTAAAAATACAAGAAAGAGGCCTGCAAAGAGTACACTATCACAATTTATTCGCAAAACTGATGAAACCAGCACCTCTGCATTTAAGTTTTCTCTAAAGCGGAATGCCGACCTCTCCAGCTGGGTGAGAGGCTGTCAAGATAAAAAGTACTTATTATTTCTCCCTAATCAATTAGAACAATCAGGAATCCTGTCATCTTTTTTCCCCATACAGTCTACATTAGTGGAGGTGCTTAATCCCCAACCCAATGAGGCGGAAAATGAAAAAGGAAGAAACTTAAGCTCTGAGCAGGGGTGGGAATGCGATGAGAGGACTCGCGCAGGAAGGATTGACAAAATGAGGAAGCAGCTGCAATGGGTGGATTAAGATAATGAAAATTTGCTCAAAACACGATCCCTGGTACGGCTTCACAGAGACCCAAATATTCATTGGCGATTCAAAGTTCGTCGGCGGAAGGGATGGCTGGGGGTGGGGAAGGGGAGGCGTGTGGGAAGGGTAGTGTGGCAGGATGAGTAAGGTCCTTTAACCGCCAGGCCCTCCCTCCCTAGAACCCGCCCCGATTTTATTTCCTAAACACTCCTTTCGCATCAGCAGCGACTCTGGAAAGGGATGACGAAGGTACGCTCGGATTCTTGTCCTTCTTCGTCCGTTTTGCCTCGTCTTACACCCCCGCGTTCCCGCTTCATTAACCCCCCTTTCTCCAGAAGCAAGCAAGTGTACCGCTCTGCAGCTAAAGGGAAAAAATGCGAGGAGGTCGAGCGGAGTGTCTACAGAATCCCTCGAGGAAGCAGCTTAAGAGTGAATGCAATATTTATCATTCGAAAGGTCTGTCACGCCGGTGTTCTCTTAGGGTAATGCCCAGATGAAAACATTAGAAGATATTTATTTATACTGAGCCAACTTAATCCAGCAAAGGGGATTAAATCGTACCGAATGGGATTTGCCAAAATGAAGGCAGACGCGGAATTCAATTTCCGTTTCCCTGCTGATATGTTGAAATCGTAAAAAAATGTATGATTTTTTCTCCCCTCGACAACAATTATATTTCATTCAAACCTTTACGGGAATATTTTCTTACAGGGCAGAAATAAATTCTGCAGCTAAATTTGCAAGTGACGCGAACGTATTTTTTTTAAATCTCACGACTCAGAATTATTAGGAATTACCAGCACGTCAAACCGTATACCGTATGAGTGACACAAACTAGGAAACTAAAAAATTGTGTTTACCTTCTTAAACGAAGTAAACAGGGAAATGATATTGTTTAATAATTCTTGTCATAAATAAGTTGCGTGCAAACACTGTCAATTCGTTTTTATTTCACGTGAAACTTTCTAAAAATGACCGTTATGCATACAGGTAGCATCACAATCACATTCCAAGAAGATACATGGTCAATCCCAATATCCCAAAACATTACAAGTCAGGTCCAACCGGTTAGGACACCAATAAACTGCCCAGCGTCTACAAGCGATTTCCAGAGCGTAGAAGAGGATTAGATCAATAATAGGTGTAAGCTGCAATTTCTGCATTCTAGCTCTGGCATTATCGTTCAAGGCGACCGGCCCACCTAACATAAACCAAGAAGGAAAACTATTTTTAGGCTTGCGGCGAGAAGAACGGGAGGGAAACGCATTACTATTGAGAGGGAGAGAGAGAAAAGAAACCACGAGGGCGATCAGGAGCCAGGAAAGGGGAAAGGAAAAAATTTCAGGAAAGGAGAAAAAAATATCTCGAACGAAGGGGAAACGGTAGGGACGGAAGCTAGCATTTGAAAAGCTTTAACCTCACTTCCACTGGAATTGGCCGCAATATATCGTCCCTGCCTGCCTCATCCCTCTTGCACTCCTCCCCACCACCCCGTCCCCATTCCCCTCTCCTTCTTCCCTTACCATCTCCGGAGCTTTTCCATCTACTTCAAATCAATTCCTCCCCGCCAACCCACGCCACGCCCCCCTCTCTCGACCTCCTCTGGCACCCGCAACACACGAGTGGACTTCCCTCTCGCCCCTCCCAACTCCCGTGCAATTTTCGCCCCTATTCATAGCATCGCTCCCTCAAATCCTCCTCCTCTTCCTCTCCCATCCTCCCGTGACCTCCTCCACCACCCCATCTCCCCACAACCCGCCCATTACCTTCTCGTCCCCTCAGTCGCCCTCCAACCCACCAACTCCGGTCGAGACGATACCCGACTTTCTAACTTCTATCCGTAAGGATCGCCGGGAACAATGTGACCCGTGCTGGTAAAAAATATATATATTTTTTATCTCTCATAAACCGGATGCCAACTCCTCCTTCGCCCGAAAGTCGAAACGTTTCACAAGTTTCGTTTTCTCCAAGCACTTAGGCAGGGTTTACAAGTTGGTGACAGACGTGTGCGATAAGTTTTGGTGACTGATGGGAAAAATAATAAAACGAATAAAATCGCTAAACAATTGCGAGCTTATTGCTTTAAGACCATATTATCATGTTAGCGCCTTGAGAGTTTCCCAAACTGCCATCTTTGCTGAATTTCGCTGGAGAACAAGGATTAGATTATCCGAATGTGAAAAAGGGTATAACATAGCATTTATGTCTATCAACACTAAGACAATTGACGCACCTACGAATAAAGATGTTCTTCAAAGCCCTTATGAGTTGCAGGTAAACGACTGAATAGACACAACGTCAAGGCTGCGACCGTTAATTTAAGCCCCTGAGAGTCAAGAGAGTTCCTATAATTGTGAACAAAATTACATAGAGAAGTGACGCTGTGCTGCATCACGACAGCTGTGGTTAACGATTCAAACTGGAGATTTCTTAGAGACTAATCGACCCTCTCTTGAACTTCAAGAGCTATCTTTAGCATTTGAGGTGACTGGAACAATTGTTCACACAGCTGGGTTGCTATCTGTTTTTAAAATACCTAAAGTGTCTCTCTATCTGCCAAGAAGTCCCATGTGTCTCTAGGGTCCGAAACTGAAGTAGGAAGAGGAGCACTGACTTCAGTGAGCTCGGTCAAACACTTGATCCGCGAGTCACGTCAGCCCTGGGGCGGATTCCCCCTGCGTCATCAATGCGGCAAGCTAACAGTTCCCCATCACCTTCCTCTTCTCCGAAATCACCACCTCCCTTGCGCATGGAGTCGTCAGTTTGCTTAGTGAGACGTCCTCGCTAAAGAGAAAGTTTCACTTTTTCTGTGCATCAAACAAAGGGATTCATTCATCTACATCTGCACAATATCCCGCAAGCCACCGCAAGATCGTGTGACGGGGGGTGTTAGGACACCAGGCGTAAACTAGAATAAAACCAAATGCAAAACCAAATCATGTTACCTCTACACAAATATTAGTTTGTTCATGCACTCGTACTGTACATAGACTGTACATTACCTTAGTGATGTACGCCTTGAACGAAATAGACTACTAAGGAACTTAAAGTTATCTGGCATACAGTCTTGTGTTTTTAAGTTCAAATACATCACTCGTCAATAAATAATTGAGTAAATTAATGAGTTCAGGTAGAGAAATTCTAGCAAGACTTTCGAGTGACTAAACAATCAATTTAACGAAGTAGGTATACCAGAGACCGACATCTAGAATCGTTGCCAATTGTGTAATCAAAGGATTGTGTACTTGTAGGTTAAAAGAAATTCTCAGCAGAGAGATCAAAAATAAAGGGAGTGCGTATGCACAGACATAGGCACAAAAAAATTTACATCGTTGTATCTTTTAGAGAAGATCGCAGATGCATGCATATAAAAAACTCGGATCAAAAAAAGATAAACATTTTTACTAAACCGATACAAGACTCAACCGAGGGCCCACTTTTGGGAAGAATGTCAAGCGAACACATTAAAAGTTAATTGTAATCAAGATGACGGACCTAGAAATTTCGCAGTTGTAATAGTTCATTGTTCAAAAAAGACATACGTCCCCAGGATATGTGAAGAGGATGTAACGCTATTGTTTCCAGGAAGGTGAGAGAGACACAGTCGGGATTTAACCCTAAGATCTTACGATCAATTTAAAACTAGCTCGCGTGGTATAGTTTCCAGGAAAAAAAGTGTCAACCCAAATCGAAACACCCGCCCACCACTCCCAATGGTGGGCAATAGTTGAGGGCAAAGCCCAGGGAGTATTCCATAGCCCGAATCCCAAACACATTTCTCTCCTCTACGAAACCATATCCCGACCGCACTTTTCAAGCCCGCCCCTAACTCTCTTCCATTTATTTCTCCACGTCACTAGGTACACTCCTCCTTCACACATTCTCACCTCTCTCCGGACCTCACAACACACCTCCGAGCCAAAAGTGGCATTCCCTCTCCTTTGGCCCCAAACCCTCCCGAAATCTCCAGCAACTTTTACGCCCTTGCCAGCCATTTTCCGTACGTGTCCTACGGACCTAGGAGCATCTCCGACCAATTTTAACCTTTGACCCACCTATCTCACCAACCCACACTTGACTTCCATACTACTTTCATCCCTGCCCCCGTCCCCGAATACACGAGGCCGTAAAGGATCCTGGGACCGGCGGATCGTCGGTCGGGAGGAGGAGTGAGTCCCATGCGTTCGCGTGGACCAATGTTCAGAGTGAGGGAGGATGTGGATGGAGGAAATGCCATTAGAATGCGTCGTTTATTGACCACCACATGCGGATGTGACCTTCTCCGTCGACCTCTCCACACCATCCAGGGGACTGCTTGTATTTCTTTCTCCCCGACCTTCTTCCCGCTTGACCCCTAACCGTCACGTCGGATAAACGCTCCCCTTAAAACCCCTTCGCACTCGTGGAAGAGTCACAATCTTTTTTTTCGGAAGAACTGGAATTCTCCGCGTCGGGACTTTGCAGAGTGGTCAGCGGGGTCGAGATGAAAAACGGAAATAGTTTCCCGGGAATGGGAGAGAATTAGCTTTCCTGGGGTTCTGTCTTCGCGCATTCCTTGCCCACGCCTACGACACTGCGATTCTAGTTCGTAACCCCTGCAGAACGCGGGCATAGGAACTATGATGCTTTTATAACGCATCCATGAATTATTTAGCAAGTGAATGCCTGTGAATGTCTATCGGGAAGCGCACTTCTGTCAAAGTGTCTAGGAAAAGCTCGGGAAAATATGCGGAATGCGAATAATTAGATAAACTTGGGGGTGTCATATTTTGCCCACAACTGTTCAAGGTAAGTAGATGGAAGAAAAATCACTCTCCACGTTTTTTTAATCATTAGTGAGTGAACATATATGAACTTAATTATTCTGCAAGCGTTTTTTCTGCGCTCTCCATAATTTAGAGCCAGCCGTATGGTTAAATAGAAATAGATAACTTTGGAACGACGTGAGTAGGCATAATTCTCCATTTTAATGACTCACAATTCAATAATAGTGGAAAAGAATATGCAAAAATGCATTTATAAACACCTTAAATTTTATTTGGAGCACATATGATTTTGGCGGGAAAAAGTTAAATTAATTAGCCTCTTCAAAGGACAATTTTTCCTTACGAATATCGAAGTAACATTAAATATTATACAAATTAAATATATGCGTATAAGGAACTAAATAGACTACCTTCACCCTTAATAAAGAAAAAAAATCACGGAATTATGCTCTAATTTAGGGAAAGATTATCGCAAAAATCTCCTAGAGGTAATTATTATGTATTAATCTTAATGAAAGGTAATCATTAAGTATTATGATCTTAATTCCAAAAAAATACAGTAACTTTGAAAATGAACGGAAACTCCTGTAGAGCATATTGCTAATCTATAGACATTATAGATCCTAAATTATTCTCCTTCTTTCCATTTAAATCTGAATGAGTTAGTATTAATATGATTATACATATTAAACAGCTTGGGGATTGCAACTGATCTGCTTTCACAAACGGTACGAAATTGTTGTTCCTACTTGAATAACCTTGAAATTGGGACATCTTCCCCAATGAAAAAGTGTAGGCACACCAGCAGGTAAATTATGAAACAACCGAATGAATATTTTTCCGCTCCCCAGCCTGTTACCTTCATCATTAATAAAACATGATAAAAAACCTTTTCCTTACAGAACTAATTTCATAATACCTATGCTATTTTTATTCCATGTCGGACGGCGCGCTACTGCATAAACCATCCCTCAGAAAAAAGGGATGGCTAAGAAGACACATTCCTACTCCATAAAACATGGCTGGCCCGAGAGAACAATTTTTCACGACGCGCTAATACTGCCTTTTGTTAATTTTTACCCACCCGTCCGCCGGCCCGCACATAAAAAAGTCGCACTTCTCCTCACCCCCGCCACGAGGATGCTACCCAGAGTCCCCCCTCCCGGGCCTCCTCCTCTCTTCCTCCTTCCCCCTTCATGATTCCCCAAGCTGAAATTTTCATACTTTCATTCCCAAAACAGTCATCCCACCTACACACCGTTTACACGCCTCCCCCGTTACACATGCCTCAACCACCCCACCCCCCTACCCACCGACTCCAGTGTGCCTGCTCAACTATACCCCCCACCCCCGCGTTAACCCCCAGATCCCTCTCTTACCCCCACCCCCACGAGACCCCGAGAAAAACCTTTATGTGCCCCAATTCCTCCTGCTCCTCCACCGACTGCACCC
The DNA here is from genome assembly GCA_037158775.1 of Hetaerina titia. NCBI lineage: Eukaryota > Metazoa > Arthropoda > Insecta > Odonata > Calopterygidae > Hetaerina > Hetaerina titia. Next base: position 72,503,284 of record CM073777.1, on the reverse strand, counting down.
CACCCTTTCCGACCTAACCTCCGCCGTCGTCACCCTCCTCACCTCCCCCTTCCGTATAATCACACGGGACGGCGAGAGGAAGAGTTGGGGCGTCTTTTCCGGGTCATCTTTCCCTTCTCTCGGCCCTTCCCCTCGCCCTCGACCAGTCCCCACTCTGATGCGAACGAAGCGGTGAGAAAGGGACGGAAGGAAGAGAAAGAGACAGAGAGAGGAGATGGGGGGACTCGAGGGTGGGAGGATGGGATCGGACGCTCTGAAACCGATCAAGAAGACAAACTCGGGTCAGCACCTGATTTTTTGTTTCCTTACGGGACTAGAGTTGCGAGATGGGTGGGCGGGAAAGGGTGTGAGGTGGGAGAGTTTGGAGGGTGGGGTTGTCCAGCTTTTTCGGGCGACGGTGTGGAGTGGAAGAGCGGGTTTGGGGTGGGAGGAAGGGAGGCGAGAGAGGAAGGTTGGTAACGTTAGGTGAGATCCGAGAAAAGAAGCGCCACCTCTCTCTCCTGCCTTTAAAACCTCCCGCTTTCGCCTCCCCTCCCCATGTGCTTCTCCCCCTGACTCCGTGCATTATTCAACAACATTCCCTCATTTCCCTTCAACGGATTCAATTGCTTTTTTGTGAGCCCCGTAGAGTTGGAGAGAGAGAGGAAAAGGGAAGTAGGGGAAAGGAGGGAGAGAGAAAGGGAGGGTGATGGTCTCCGTCTGTGAGAGTGCGTCGATGAGTTGGTGTGTGTGGGAGGAAGCGGGATTGCTTCGTCTTTATCTTCTTCCAACTCCCATTCCCGACCACCCGCCCACCTTACTGCCAAGACGTCCCTCCACCCCACCTCCGGCTGAATACAGCCTCACCCCATCAAACATTCCCTCTCCACCCAGCCCGCTATCTTCCCCGCTCAATCTCTTAATTCCTCTGTTTCATCCCGGCCTTCTCTTTCTTCTCTATTACGTTCTCCCTTTTCTTTCCTCGAAGTTCCCCCAAAGCCCGTGTGGATTCTCCCGTGTCTCTTTCCGATGCCGGAACACCGTCGACACTGCGGTCTTTGGAGCAGGAGTTCCATTCCGAGGTTAGCGATACGTTCCAGGGCGTCTATTACGGAACTTTCCGACTACGGAGATTTGAGAAGATGTGCTCCCACTGTTGTCATATTCCGTGATTCGCACACACAAAAAAACCCTCATGCTTGAGGAGGAGACTAACGTTGACGTCAGAAATGTGAGAGCAAAAATCGACAACATTTCACCGGATTCCTGTCGATCAAAAAGTGCTTTCGTGGAAGCCCAGTAGAGTCAGAAGTTCTTCGTAAAGGGTTAATGTATTGTGCATTTTGACATCGTTTGTTAAAAATGAAAATAAGAAATGAGGTCAAAGATGGCCACAAAAACGTAGAAAACTATTGCAGCCGCCAAGGAAAATTGAACTTAATCAAACGCAGGGAATAAGACATTGGCATTAATGTTTTACGTTAGGAGTTCAATTTTTTATCCATCACACACTTCTCTTCACCATCTGTACCATCACCCTGTAGAGTTAGAAGTCATTCGTAAAGGGTTAATGTATTGCGCATTTTGATATCGTTTGTTAAAAATGAATATAAGAAATGTCTGTGCCTAAAATGGATTTTAATTTAACATTGATACATCGAATTCTCCCCTCGCAATATACACGTCTTCTAGAAAATTAAAAAGTCGCAACCATCGTACATTTATTTATTCTAAATGAGACTGCTGCAACCCAACAGTTTTTCAGATTTTGTTCTAGATTTGCAGACGCACTCATTCGCACTGACAGGATTACTAAAAACTATCCAAACATTGAGCACTTAAGACTGACGTTGGCCAACCGTGACCACGTTCTTTCCCGAAATACTTTCTGCCGTTAGAGATGATTTAATTCCACAAAATTATTTTGAATTAAGTCATTGACACAGAGGAGGACACTAACGTTAACAAAGCAGTAAGAAAATAATTTTTTTTCGACCGCGCACCACTTCTCCCAATGTCGCCAACGCGTTAGTGTGTCGCGAAATTACTACCGCCTAATGACCCAGGTCAATCCATTAGGAACGCTATAATTGCTAATATTTGAGTACATCAGCCATAAACACCATATATTGACTTCATTACTAGGCAAATGAGTGTCAAATACAAGGATATGTTCAAGAAAAATCAATTTCCTGGATTGAGCGTAATGGAAGAGCCAATCGATCTCCGGTCAAGTGATTTAACAAACTACACTAACAAGCCCACCTCTCTCACAGAACTCGAGATTTGTAGGGCAGCATGGAGCCTCTGCGTCGTAATTGGTTAATGTATCGGAACTGCAAGCGAACGAATCTGGTCCAGCACACGTACACACCTAGTTCCTTTACCGGTACTTCACTGAGTGCTAAATCACGATTAAAACGTATGTTCGCGCACAGGAATGAAATAATTTTTCTTTAATGATTTCGAGCTATCAAATATCCTCTTCAATGTTTTTTTTTTACTTCTAGATGTAATCGGAAGTAAACATTTAGTGATCCGACAAACTTAATTACCCTCGTCAATTAAATGGCTAAATTTTGGAATGCCGAAAATGAAACACAAAAGTTATTAAGTGATGAAAGCGTAAAGAGGAAAATGTGATCAACATAGGAAGGAGGTAGAGATCTGTAATATCCATTAAATGTTTATTAATTGAGAATTACGAATATATTGGTGATATTGGTGGAGAGAAAGAAATACAATTGTCATTATGTGACAATAATTCACAAAAAGTAGCATTACTCAGCTTCCTCTCCAAGTGGGCGCAAAAGGCGCACTTGCTCTGATTCATTAAAATCAATAAAGAACCCATAATTTGAGTAGTTTCAGGCGTGATATGGTGGAATTCAAACATAATAAAGAAAAGATAATAACAATTTTCCACTTAATAAGTTTAATGGCAGTACCCGGTTATTAAGATTATTCTGAGACTTCAATAAGCGTACGTGAGGCGTTTCTTGGCGCATCAATTCGTATAACCTCGTTTCAGAGCTATGAACATACAATTTCTTAAGAAGACCATTCGTTCCACTTAATTGTCCCGAGTTGCCATGAGATTCAGTTGCCTATGGTAGAAATTCAACAAAGGAAGCATTGATAAATCTATCCAAAAAGATGAACAAAATGATACCACAATGTAACTGTTTCAATTAGTGCGACAAATTGACAAATATAGAAAAATATTTAAATCACTTTAGGCAGAAATACTGATTAATCTAATACAAAATGTTATTGCTACTATGGAATCTCTCTTCAAAGGAATAAGTACTGAATTTATCGGTGATCTTCTTCGTATCCTAGTTTTCCCTTAGTGAGCATGTTTCATGCCGATTGTCGCAATTGGTTTTCCTCTCGAGATTTGTTTTATAGTTAATCATGCAACGCAACGTGAGTTTCAACCCATTTGGATTTTGCAGGGAAGAGAAATATCTCTCCTACCACATCTCCTCAAACCAAACTCCAGATATACACACTTACACACGTCTCCTTACTTTTATCTCGGCAACCACCCCTCTTCTTTCCTCATCTCTCTCTCACTCTACCAAAGCCTTTAATTATTTTCCTCCCCATCCGTTTGTGATTTATCTTCATTTACTCGCGTCCCTCGTCTCCTCCGCCTCCCACCCACTTCCTTCGATATCTTTCCTTTCACTCCACTCGATCTCTTAATTCCTCTTTTCCTCCCTCGCAATCTCCGTCCCCATATATATTCCTCGAGTTCCCCGTTCTCTTCCTCCCCATAGACCTCTCAACCCCCCACAACTCCCCCTCCTCCGGGGGTCTCTCCCCCTTGCTTCGTTCCCACGCGACCCGCCCGTGTATGCTCTCCAAACTTGAAAGCCTTCCTACACCCCTGACCGATGGCATAACAATCACTCCATCCACTCTCTCCCTTCCTCCGTCCCCTATTCCTCCCGCTCAATATCAAGTCTCTCCAACCTTCCCATCCTCTCTCTGTTATCTCCCGGCAATCTCTTCTTTCCCGCTCCTGGAGTTCGCTATCCGTCCTCCGTTAATCTCTCCCCTCCCTACCTGCGGCTCCATCCGTCTCCCACCTTACCCTCCCACCCCAAACCCCCGTCCTCGACCCCGGCCTCCGCCACACGAGGAGCCCCGCTATCTCTTGCCCACATCACAGCCGAGACTTTCTTCGCTCTCCGCGCGCCCGGAAAAAGATTACAGCGCCTTCTACACTCGCTAACTCCACCGCTCCGTCTTCTTCGAGATCGAAACTCCGCCACCCACTAACATGGCCAGCGCCTCCCTCACCTCCTCCTCTCTACTGCTCTTCCCACCGCACTTAATTAATTTCGCCCGCCGCCCATTTGTGATCACTCTGCCGTCGAACCGATCCGTCTCCTTCGCGGCCACTCGTACTCACCCTTCCCCACTTCGACTTCCGCCCTTCCCGCACACAATTTTTCAATCACCCTCGTCCCTTCCTTTTTTCCTCGCCCTTCCCGGCAGCCCAACGTCTTCCTCCGCCGCGGCCGACCATCGAACGGAGCCCTTAGCCGTGCGTCCAAATTACGACGCTATCCGTCCACCGGTGGAAATCACTACCAACCCCAAGCACGATAGTGCTCGCGTTGCCTGGATGTGAACCGCGGTCACCGGCGCGCTACCATTTGAAGGGTCGCGAAGCTCCCTTTGTCGCATCCGACTGCCTACGGAGACATACGGCGAGTTCGCCAGTCCTCGCGCATCCTCTGATGATACTCCGTTCGATTTCCCCCTTCATTAAGGTATACAGCTAGTGGTGCAAACAAAGCAGGACATGTTCCTAAATATACTCCTCTAAATCCCATGGCATCAGCGAACCTGTAATCCGATTTCACAGGAACATTACTCGTAGAGAAATACTTGATGAGAGACGAACTGGTTTCCCACAAAGAGGGGCCGAGTTCGAATCCCGACGGAGGCAGATATTTTTTCAGTGGTCTCCCGATCCCTACATAAGGTGCTTTGTGGTGAGCACTTTAAATTACGCCATCCATCGGATAGGACGTTAAGCTAGGACTCCTTGGCGTATTTCGTTGAGAGTAGGCTAATACCGAGTTTTTCTCTACCCTTCATTCTTTCCTATCCATCCCTAATGGCGCAAATGACTTCAGCTTTCGGTCCCCTCCCTTAAAAATACTACTACCAGTACTAATACTTGACGAGAAGAAGACATGAAGATAATTTTCAATAGATGAGAATGTATCCTTAGAAAATCTATTCAAATATGGCATAGTACGCATCTGTATATATCCTCGACACGTACTAAATTCTCGACGCAAGCAGAGGATATTTTATGCATTACTGGTTGACAAACAGGAAGTTTAAATGAAATATGACACGATTTGGGTTAAAAAATGGAAATAATCTAATAAGAGATGATTAAGCAAATGATTAAAAACCATTTGACTCTCAAATTATGATATTTAAGGAGTTCTATAGTGTTTATCAAAACTTTTTTCTCCATTCTCCAAAACTCCATTTTTCGGAAATTGAAAAAAAATTGTGTAATGATTTTTAAAATTCTTTGGAGAAACGGGAAAGAACACTATACGAAGCGCAATGTGATAAGATGGAATACGGTTACGAATAAGAAAACCTGATTTCGCGGAAATAGAGATCAATTTGCCGACAATAAAAGAAGAATTTTTGGCAGTGAACGTCAGGAATACTTGTAGTAAATATTCACCGTCCATTTCCTGTGTAATAAACGTTTATGCTCTTTTACACTATTCAAGATTGAGATTCCACGACATTATACGTAACACAAATTATATTATTGAACAAAAGAATTCCATGAAACCTATTTGGTATGCTCAACTCCGATGAAAGACATGATGTTACCTAACCGATTGAGAGGGGGGGTATGCAACCACCATAGGAATAATTGTTCTACAGGTATACATACCAGAACCATACCTAATACATCAACAAAGTCAACGGCGATTTCATGAATTTTAAAATATGGAGCATTTCATTAACATGACTTTTTCCAATTACTGTGATGTTTTCTTTTCATTCCCACTACAATCTTCCGAGAATGTTTAGGTTCTATGGTCCATTCAATTAAGTATTGAAACCAACGATTTCTTTTCTATCAATACCTGGTTTAAATGTAATCGGATTCTTTGAGTACCAAGATCGCTCGCTTCTTTCTCTGCTCGTTGCAAAAAAGTCCGCCAACAAACCCTTGGCATGGGTCCTCGCTCCAACGACGGACTTTCCCTATCTTATTCCTTCTCCTTTCCCATCTCCCGCACTCCCACAATGTCTCCTCTCGAGAAGGATGCTCCCGCCCGCCCGCCTGCGACGTGCAGCCACCACTTCCCCGACTCCCTTACGCAGCAAGCGTCTTTTAATCCCTCTATGCCTTTTTTCAAGAGTCTGTATCTACGCCACCATCTCCATTATTCTCTATCCTGCCCGTTCCTGCCAGCCCGTCCTTTAACCTAATTCAGAAGCCATTAGGTCCAGCCTCCTTCCTCTATTTCCCTGTCACCGAGTTCCTAATTGCTCCCCATTTTTTTCCCTTTTTCTCCGCATCCGTAGTCCATTCGTCTTCGATCTTTACGGCTCTCTAAGAACATAAACTATTTCCCCATTAACTCTTGTTCCTGCGCTGTTCCTTTTTTTTAATACGATGATCCCGATCATTGAGGTGTGGATGACACTATATTATTGTCGACTTACACAGTACTAATACTGTACATATTAAAATGTTTGCTATATGTACACAGATTACGAGGCGCAAGTCACTTTCCCCTATCGATGAAAAGGTAACAATCTTTAAAATAATTCATTTGATAATTACATGTTATGCTGTTTATTATAGTCCATTGAATTCCTTCCGGCACAGTTACACGTGTCATATATAAGAATATATTTTCCACTTTTTGCTTTACAAATACTGTATAATTAATAATATTGATAATTACCACGAAATTTTTTAAGGGCACACATGTATAATAAGATTGGAAACGTAAGGCTACCTTATGAAGTTGATACAGAGAATTTTCACTAGCGGTAAAAGAATGTTTTTAAAACTATAGTATGCTCCTTATCTCATAAATATTTAGATAACATATAATTTTTAAGGTAACATTTATCAGAATTCTAGTTTGATGAATTTAAAATATGAGGTTGATTATCACTTGATCGATTTCGGCCCTATCCTGTGGGATTTAGATGGAATTTATCGAAACATAAGTATGAAGTAGGCCACGTAGTCACAACACGATTTGGCGGAATTACGAAATTTAATTTACTGATAAATTCTAAACCGTCGCTTCCTTACACGTTGCATCTCATCGGAAGCAAAATGAGATTTTTACGAAACTCCCCGGAAAACGTTTTTTAACGCCGTTCGTGTGTGCATTAAGTCCCTCAAAAGGCACTACTGTTATTGGCTGAGGAAGAACAAAATAGCATAGGAGCCATCTTTGACACAACGGCTGGTTGCCAATATCATTTGTAATCCGCGAAAAAAAACTGAATGAGTGAGAATTCCACACATTCCCCATAAACGTTGAGGACACGTACCAATTTGCTCGAAATGCGGCTCTAGCGTCGTTGAATCAAATATCCTCAAGAGGTATTTGGCTCTCCACGAAGAATAATAAAAAAATAAGGAACACGTCCGCTCGCCTGCGCCGAGCGAAGCCCTTTGTGTAAAGCAAGCGTTTGACATTAAAACGAACGTCCCCATTAGATTCGACGCGAGAGACAAACGATGTCGCACTACAAAAGGGTGGAAAATAAAAATGGTCGGACACCACGAAAACGTAAAACCCACCCCGACTAAAAGCGCCACTCTGTACAGGCGCTGGCGCCTTCCGGACTCTCGCAATTGGAGACACGGTCGAGCAAACACAAGTTCGAGTCGGAACACCCCGGAAAGTTTTTAACCCCCCTCCTGCGCACTCGCCCCTTTCTTATTCCCGGTAGAGCGGACCCGGTCCACCGCGGCATTCAAAACGCGCTCGGAAAAAGAAATGAGCGAAACATAATCGGCATCGCTGACAAATGACGCGGAAGGAGCGAATTTTTCGCTTCGATCAGTGTTTTTGCTACTCGCTCTCGAAACGCGTCAGCGAACGGACCGAATCGGGGAAGTCCTTATACGGGTTAAACTCATCGATCGCACTCCCGAGGGTTAGTTCGGGTGACGTTCTCCCCTCACCTTTCGAACCGACTTTCGGGTTCATTGTCGGTTCCTTTTCGCCCCATCAATTAGGGGTAAACTTTCCGCGGCGACCCCTCCACCCCCTCCCCGCCGCCGAGGCCTGTCCTCCCCATTCCCCGCCGCCCAATACCGCAAAGGAGCGGGAGGGGGGGATAAAAAAAGGTGCCATCGAATAAGTTAAAAGGGTGAGCTAATTGCTTAGTTGATCATTCAGAGGTGTTCGCTGGAGGGAGGAGAAAGGGGTTAGGGGAATGGGCCAAAATTGATTGCTCGCGAGAGGAAAGGGAGGGGCGGGGGAGGATGGTTGAGTCCGGGTAACGGAGATGGATCGATTGGCAGTTAAGTGCGCACCAGGAATACCCAAAAGTGTGAGCAAGGACTCAACTGTGGACGGGAATCCAAAATCGGAAATCACATTCGGAATGCAAGCCCCTCGGAATTAACGGTATCACGGACGCACTATTGGTCCGTCTCTTTGTGTTGTTCATATCATTTGAAGGAAGGGTCAACTTCCCCGCATTGTTTCCATTCTATTTTTTCTTTCGCGCTTAGTTTGTTCAATGACTTGAATAAAAGATGAGGGCTCATTATGCGGAATGAGTATGCGTACACAATACTATTTCCCCAAAGCTCAAGTTGGCGCTAATTCTCACTAAATAAATAACGTCATCGAATCAAGCTTGCGTTTGGGTTAACAGCTTCATTTTGTTCTACTTTCCTCGGGTTCAAATGAAGCTAAAATGTTTCATTTAGAAGAATATTCACAAATTAAACTCTATTGGTTTTTGGAATAGGAGTTATTCCTTCATTATTGATTAGCGACAGTAACAAGTTTAACGTTTCATTTTATTCCGTTCCTAGCTTACTTTTGCACAGTTCAATCCCAGCCATTGTAAATGTATTTTATTCACGGGTATGCATTCCATTCGGTTATCGCATCTCACCTCGGCTTCTCTTCTTCAGACTGAATTCAGAGAGTGAATGTACGACCCGTATTCTGAATGTGACTATGTTCATAGAATCATTTCTCTAAGGCTCCAATTTTCATTTCTTTCGCGGGCATGGTGACGAAAAGTATGAGACATGCTTAAATGAAATGAATTGATAAAATTAAAAAAAACAAGTTTAAATAATTAATGAAAGACGCTGATAATAATTACCATACAAAAATTAGACATATGAAATGTGAAATACGTTTTTCTCCAGCAATATAACATTAAATCATAAATATAATTCGATTTAAATTACGTGGAATATCAAGAACAAACACAGTTATGAGAAGATTTTGCCTCAAAATGTCAAAACGTGCGCCCATAACCGCCCGTGAAACGATCCCACTGAATGCTGGGAACTCGCTTAGCAGTGGATGGGCATTCCCCTCTCTCCCATAAGAGCCTCTCAAGTGCGATTCCAACCCAATTGAAGGCCATCCGCCATCTATCAAAACTCCAAACCAGCGCATAACGCGCCCCCAAATTCCAAAATGCTTGCACCGCCTGCATGACAGCAATAAAAAAAATTCACCGGACCGAATTCTTTTCAAACTGAACATTAAAAAGAAAAAGGTCCACCACATCCCGACCACTTCTCATCACAACGTCGACCAAAAAAAATATGGAGTACGATCACCTCTTCCTTCCGAATCGCTGCCCTCACTTACCTCCCTCATTTCCAGCCGTCCTGGTGAAGCAAAAAGAAAGGAGGGAAAAAATAAATTCCATCAAACCCCACCCTGCGAAACAATCTTGGACCATTTCTCGTTTCGGTGCGCGCTGTGGCCATACTATTCCCTCCCTGACTATGGCTGTTTATTCGCCCGTAACCAAAATCACTCTCCACAGCAGTTACTAACTCCCTTTTCCCCACTTTCCATCTACCTTCCTCTATCTTTCTCACTCCGCCTCACTCCCCGACTTCCCCTATCTCCGACCTCGCATCGAATACCCACGATCTTGCTATTCCATCTACCCTGATCCATCCCTCTTCTTAAATCTCCGTCTTTGTTCCCACAGTCTCGTACGACAGGATCCCATTAAACAAGAGCAAAATACCACGGGTGAGCGGAAGAACCCGTAGATTGCTGCACTGGGAGCGATCTAGGAACTTACCTGACGTTACCTTCAACGAAGCATCAAGGGTAAAATAGCCAGCTTAAAACTACGTTTGGTCGAATGAAAAACTATGAATCTAATACTAACCAATGCACTACAAAACTAGCTATTACCAATGTGTCACATGAAGAAAATTTCTATTGTTTCAGGCTTCACTTCGTGGAAGTATTTAATATCCATACAAAAAAAGAAAGATTTGTACTTTTCCACAGATTTTATTGAATGGTACAACGCGTTTCACCGACTTGCGACATCATCAGGTACATTACGACATCATTGGTACCTGATGATGCCGCAAGTCGGTGAAACGCGTTGTACCATTTAATAAAATCTGAGGAAAAGTACAAATCTTTCTTTTTTTGGTATGAAGAAAATTTGTTTAATTTTCTGCAGTAACCAATACTTTCTTAGCCAAAGTTTCTCTATCTAAATACGTACATACGCAGTAAAAAGATTAAGGCACACATGACCTTGACTGCTGTTAATCATAAAAATATATAAATATAATTGAAACAATGGCGCGGTGGATTTATTTAATATGAGGTAAAATATTAGATATTTTGCAGGAAAACATGATAAACTAAGCGTCGTTTTACTGTGAAATTGCAGCAGATATGGTTAAACTCCGTCCTAAACTGAAGTTCAATTATCAATTATATCATTCACAGCCGGAAATCAGACCGGAACATTTATTATTCCACAAAAATGGCAATATGAATTTTTCCGAAAGAATGGCAACAAGGAGTAAATCACTAAGCGCACTGACAAAAAGAAATGGCACCATCATATTTGATCGCCTTGATTCTTGGACGAGTTTCGGGTCACTCACTAAAAGAAGAGGATGAAAGACGAGTTCTTTTCAGAATGCAGTTCGAATTCAACTGTGGAAGCCACTTAAGAGACATTCCCGCGCGCACGCTTATATGATTTCAGATTAGAACTTCTTCGAGATTTCAGATTGAAAAGACTTCGTGGTTACAGGTACGTATTGTGCCTCACTTTTACATTGAAAAGAAACGTCTGCATATACGAAGAAGCTGCTACGGAATGTTCATTGAGTAGAATTTTTCTGTAATTTCTTGCGTTTACATTATCGTTACTCATGCATTTAAGAACAAAATGGAATTTAAAAATATACTTTTCGTATCCGATAATTTGTACATTCGGGAGAAATTTGAACTATTCCATCTCTTTAAATCACTGGAAACCCCATAAATTTGGGTAGACTGGAAATTTTCTATTACTAATGCTACCTCTTGGTCAATTCCACATGAAGGATCAGGAATGAGACTTCACGTGGCGCCAGAAATGGGGCCTCCATGCCACCTCATTATTTCACCCTTTCGACCTATTTCCTCCACATTTTTTTCAATCCTTTTCCCTTCACTCCCTTCGCCAATCTCCTTGACCTTCCCCCACGGCTCTTCCACCCTCTCTGCCTTATTCCACTTACCCTCACCCCCTTGCCACTCGCTGCCATCCACTAAAACCCAATCCGTTAAATGCTCCGCTCTCTACCATCCCCATTACGTCGAAAAGTTTCGAACCAGACACTTAAGCCCCAAACCCTAGTTTACCTCATCCCCTCTTCTCCAGACACACACACCTTACACACTTTCCTCTCCTTCGGAGTTCAACAAGATCCCATGAAGCCTTGAAATGACGGGAAAAAAACATTCAAATTCAACGAGGGCATCTCTTTAGAAGAGGGGAAGACACCAAGATACGCTGCATTAAACTATTCTTTGGCTGGGAATGCCAAAGGCCATTTATTATCGCGGAGCAAGAGCATGATCAGGATTGAGAGGGCGACACAAAAGGCTCCTTCACAAGGTCTCGCCCCATTTGTTCCCCACTTTGACCGATTCTCGCCCTTTACCTAACCCCGGTCACCTCGTTCGCTACGACTGTCGACGACTGTAAATAGCCTCCGAGATAACGAGAATGGCCTGCCGCATTCCGGAGAAAAAGTGACGAAGTTACTCCAAAAGACTTTTTTTTTACTCGTCTTCAAAGTCTGAAAAAAGCTGTTTTTATACTACTTCTCCCTTTCATGTCTCACTACCTCTTTCTAATTTTACTGCCCATATTTTTCAACTGAGGAATGTTGGTTAGTCTTTTTTTAATGGCCCCGAAAGGGATATTCCAATAGGTGACGAGGAATTCTAGGCATTCCTTGAGTCACGCGCATTCAATGAATACAATCATTTTCAGTGTCCAGGACTACAGGATATGAGGAAATGAAGGGGAGTTGTATTTTATATGTATTGTATATTTCTGAAATCACGTATCAAAACAACCACCAATATGAACCAATAGATTTTCTATATCAAAATGACAACACTTGCAGAGGTTTTTACGTAGTTCACTTTTTATAAGGTCTTGCATTGAATCTGTCACATATACCTGACAGCTTATAAAAGTTTATAACTTGGATATCTATGGGAAAGGCATTCTCCGCAGAATTCCCATTGAAATCCAGTACAAAAGGTTTGAATTAGTTACCTGTTTTTCATATCCACAGCAATGCAAAAAGTGGGTGGTTTAGTATCATTTGTACTCGTAATGTTGATGAAAAAAAGTTCTTTGCGAAAATACTTGATGTGACGAAATATATAGTGAAATGCAATTGAAGTCGAGTTCAATTAAGAATAATGGTACCGAATAATATGCTAATGAAAGCCAAGAAATCTCTACCATGTATCATTGTTCATATGACAACTATTTCCTAAATGTCACACCCTTCACTAATGTAATTCTCCTGTCGTTATGCTATTACACCGTTCCGGTATTCCAATATATGGACATTCAAAAGTCAATCGTAAATATTTAAAGAGCAGTTAGCATGTTAATTTAGTCAAGCCAAACACACCGTCCAGAGCTCATTATTTTGATGGTATGTTGCCAAAACAAACGATGAAAAGGGTTGCATTTACGGAGCTATGTACAGATTGGGGCTGGAAAATCTAAATTTATATAACGCCATTACTTCATATAAGGTTTTTGTTTTACATAAATGAAACGTTCTGCACCTTCGGAGCACATAAAACGTGCACGGCAATCTAATAAAAACAATAACTTTGATAATAATTTATTTTTACCTATCGATAACCAGTAAAAGTCAACGAATTAATACAGAAAAATGAAAATATCATCGTGAAACGTAATTGAATTAGACAGTTTCTCGACGCCATGAGTGAAATCCAGGGGTAAGAACAATTATCACGTGTTATACATTATTATCATTATTGAAAATCTTGGTCAAGTTATTCATTATTGTAGGACCGTTAGAGATTTATTGTTTAGAAGATATAATGGCAAGGTAGGGAAACGTTTACTTGGGAAATATACACCTCTATTTTCAATTTAAGGACGAAATACCTACAATAAAAAAACCCTTCTCAGTTGTTGTCGTTACACCCACGGCACATGATTCAAGTATCTAAGGAAAGATTTCTGAATCCCAAAATCTTAGTAATCTTAATACCCTAACGGATGACACTCGACATTGGCAAAGAAACAATCTCACGATTGAGAAAATATTTGTTGGGGTGGATGTACCAGTTATGCATCAAAATACATTCACTAATATACATCATATCAGTGACGCGTTTTAAATTGGGAGGTCCCATGGCACACTCTGACGTACCCCCCAAAGCAATGCATTCAATTCCATAAATTTCCCTTCCTACGGGAATCCAAAGACATCCGCCCCCTCCAAGAACTCAGCCGTGAAACCTTGAGCAACCATCCAGCGGCGTGCGCGCCCTTTTGCCTTGGATACCAGACCTTACACTGCTGTCTCCCCGCTCCTCGTCCCCTCTTCAATCCTTCACCTGTCTCTTCTCCCACGACCTTCTCGAGCTGTAAACATACAAGGCTTCCCTTACTCCAACTCCCACCACTAGCATACGCCCAATCTCCACACCCGTGCCCTCCCACCACCACCCGCCCTTTAACCCCATCGCAGTCTACATCGCTCCTCTTCAACTTGCCATTCCACGATCCCTCCGCCGACCCTCCGCCCCCGGAATCCTTTTCCACCCCCGATAACTTCCCCCTCCTCTCACACGCCCCTCTCCCACCCACGAACACACAACTTCTTTCCTACGCCCCCACCTCTCTGCGGACTCCCCGGCTACCCTCCCTCAATGCCACCCCTTTTAGTCCGCTTACATCTCTTTAAGAAGCAACATCCGGGCAAAACTATGGCGGAAAACCTTTCCGAACTTAGAGAAGCGTGGAGTTTGGATTCAAATCCATACCCCCACACAGCCAGGGAGAGTCCTCCCACTCCACCTTTCATCAAGCGCTCCTCTCACTCCCCTCTCCCGAAGCCCCGTCCCCCCTCTTCCACTGCTGCCTTCGCTTCCCCCAACTAGCTTCCCGATTTAGCCATTTCTTATAATATTCCGAGGTTTCCCGGGATTCTGTGGAATATTTTATGCTTGATGCTTCCACTCTTTCCCCCGTTTTCTTCTCAACTCTTCACCTCAAATTTCTCCCAGAATGTGTCAGGTAGGAGGCAGAGCTTACAACATTCCTCTTTGGTTTTCAGGGTGCGAAATGTTGCGAATGCTCCAACTCCATCATGAAGAGAGCAAACCAGGCTAAACTGAATGCGGAGGGACACTCGAGTGTACTTCCATGACTGAGTAAATTAGCAGGTACCCTTAAAACATCAGGTTGTAGGCTAAGAAATATATACAAGAAAAATAGGCTTAATGATGTTTCTTCCAGATGTAAAATCCGCGATCAAGCCAAAAATGTAGCACCTCATAAAAACAAGTGATGAAAATATCCAGTCGGTATTTGGCTTTCCTCTCTGTTTCATTTGACATCACATAACCCAGCTCACACAAGCCAGCCAAATCTTCCCGGACACCCCATTTGTAAACCTGATTCTTTCATAACATGAAATCTGGAAATATTTTAATTAACGGACAAGATATTCGCAATGAAATCCAGGATTCTCTACACGAAAATATGTGCATGATTCTACAGGATCAATCTCTCTTTCATTGGGGCCCTTATATTGTTCGTCTTTGGGGCGTTGTAAAGCCTTCACTAACAGAATCCACTCCCTGAGATTCTTGGACCTACTACGTCTTCCGTTATTTTTTCACCGTGCTGACTAAATTGTAACCGATAAGATTGGCATTAATTTCAACAAATAATATGGTAGTAATCGCGCAATATAGTGGCTTATGATTGTGTAGACCATATCCGAGAAATCCTTGGAAGAAAAATTATACAAAAGGCAAACTATTAATGGAATGCTTAAGTCATTTGAGAACAGAAGAGAAGAATAAATTAGAAGGTTTAAGCTCAGACAGAGAAGATATACAAACTCTAAACCGAATATGAAAGTAGTTTTACAGCTCTGCTACTAACGCAGTAACAAAATTCATTTTCACTCATTCATAAAAATCCTATCTTATCATGATATCAATGCGGCCTTGATCTTTATTTTCCTAAATAAATATGTTAATGCAAATTTTTTGTAAAAAATGTAATTTAAAGGATTTGAGAAGAAATTTTTGTAAAGACAATAAAGAATACAAAAGAAAAAGTTAACATTAAATTAAACACGTGAAATTGAAAAACTAGACATCTAGATAATCTAAAGACTAATGTCAAAAGTTTTATACGATTTTATTCCCGTATTATTTCGCTTCTATATCTCGCTTCAGTAGTTTATCAATTAGGACTTTTTAGCAAATATTTAAATGCTTCAACATGCTACTAGAATCTGATTGGCTCACTAAGGACACGATTAAATGAACGACAGTCTGGTTTTTATGCATCCCCTAGCTTACCCGAGCACCAGAGTCCTGGGCCACTTACGGCTATTTTTCATTCGCTTGGTTTTAATTCCACTCAACTTGATTTCGAGCTGAAATACGCGATGCTAATAGGAGACCCCTTGAGGAGTATGTTCGTAAGGAGTAAACATTACCATGTAAATCCAATTTCACGATACTCATTTTCGGTTCAAGGAATTAAAAGTAGCAAGCAGTCACTCGATAGAGAATGGGAAGCCTTTATAGGCCAAATTCCCAAATCATCCCGCGTCTCACAGCGTACCCCATACCTGTTTACCCATTTCGTCCTAAACCTTCTTCCTCGTGCCCCCTCCCCCCCCAATCTGCTTTACTTATTCCTCAATTTCGAGGAGTTACTTCTTTTGCTCCCATCCGCCGCTTTTCCGACCTACCTCCCCATCCCCCCCAACACCCCAAAGTCCCTCTCCCCCTTAACACCAGCCCTCTCAGGCTTCCCTATCCGGTGATACATTACCCGACCTTCCAAAAGACCCTTTCCTCCACGCTTTCCCTGTCTTTTCCTTAACTAATTGTGTTGTCTCTAGCGGAATTAAGCGAGGTGCATGCTTTCTCCCCTTCCACATCCTTCGTCCTTCCCTCCTTATCCCTTCCCTCTCCCCGTTCTCGCCTCTTCGCCTCTTTCTTACAAATAAGGGGAAGGAGAGGAGGTTAAGTCTTTCTCTCACACACATATACACACACCCGGACGCATTATATATATATATACACACACGCGCGTAAAGAACCAAGTGCACGAGGCTGCAAAGTCAGAGAGAATATTTTCACAGAATTTTCCTACAGAGCTGCAAAACGGTAGAATAACGAAAATCCCAAGACAACGACTTCTTGGAAAATTTAACAGTAAAGCTAAAGAGAAAAATGGGGAAATAATGAAGGTTTTCGTGTTCATGTCGTTATCACCAAGTTTCTTTCTACGGGACATTGAGTATTTTATATGCAAGACCTGTAACAAAATGCTAATAGAGCAAACAATTGAACACTAAATTCTTCTTAATAAGCTGCATATTATCACATTATAATACTTCATGCTTATTTTTGCAAGAAGTGTGTTCAAACGCGATTTTTCCACAATGCAATCATGATTTCAAGTTTGTTAAAAAGCGACACATTCTCTCTCCCTCCTTTCATACTCGTAATGCAATTATGGACCAAATTCCCTTTGACGTCAAAATTAATACAGTTTCAGGCACAGGGAGTCAACTTCTATTTAATCAATTGATACGTGTTTTATATTAACCCATTTTTGAATATATAAATATTCAAGGTGCGTCAAATGACATCAACAGAAATCAATAAAGGGAGAGTGTGAAAAGTGTCCACTAACAGGGAGCCATGCTGAAGAACATTTGCGAATATATTTCAAGTTTATCGTGACTTCCGATGGTATATGACGCATAATTCAAACAACAGACGTATCAAAAGTCGATTTTGTTCACTCAACAGATTCTCACTCACAACTGCTCAATTATGAGCAGCACGTATGCCTGAAACCCAATTTGGTGATTAATTATCGAAACAGGAGTTTTAGTTTGTCTGTAATATAGCTGTAGTTCATAATTTTATTAGGGTAACAACAAAAGTTCGCAACGCACTTTATGTTTATTGCAAACCAATTATGGCCATTTATTTTCTTGTAAATCGAATTCGTACTCACTACAAATGACAAAAGTTTAGAATGAAAGATTTTGAATGTTTTTTTTCATTTACATTTACACCCCATGCCATAATTTAAACAAACATTTAATGACAGTTGTTTCCAGATTGCGGAATTTTATGACGGGTGCACCTGAACTTACTGTGTAGTCTTACGTCATGATAATATTTATGTAAGTAGAGGGAGGCGGAAATAGAGAGAATGAAACGAAGGGAGAGAGAAAAAGAGAATGAGAAGGAGAAAACCACGTGCCTTGGTGAGCAACGCGCCCTGACACTAAACTGTTTGCCTTTCGCCGGAAAAACCCCTCGCACCACCGCCCTCTCATCCCACACCAAACTCTTAGGCCCCGTGATGGAGCTAAGGAGCGCGGGAACAGTGGAAGACATAAAATGGAGATTTCTTTTCTTGAAGATGCGGGGGATGTGGCGGGTGCGGAGGGGAGAGTGGAAAGGGGAGATGGAAGTAGCGACGGCAAAAAGAGGATTAGACGAGGGGGAGGGGCTGGCGGAGGCTGCGATGGGAGGATAAGGGGTATAAAGAAATCCAAGATGTTCTTGGCGTGTAGGAAGGCAAAACAGGCCAAGGATAAAGGTTTAGGCGACGGAACATGCGGTTGCATTAGGGTAACCTAAGTAAGGGAGGTTTTAGGGAGAGGATATGAGGGAGGTGAGGAAAGGGTGTGGCGGGCGGGATGAGTGGGTTGAGAGAAGATTGAAACTGGCAGCTAATGCGGGAAACTCGCAACTCTTACGGGATTTGATGAAGATAAACAATATACTACGGTGGCAGATAACATTTCAGTTCCTTCTTCCAATAAAATAGTACTCAAACCATAAAATAGGAGTCATCCTATCCATCAAACCTGTCCATTTTAATTGACTCGACAATAATTTGAAAGAGAATTTTAATGCCTCTTGCGAACACAGACATAACAGTACACGTAAAATATTTACTATGGTTCATTATATCAAATTAAATTGATTATTTAAGATTAAATATATCAAACCGTACGATATTATCTTCGGTCTCCACCAATTTGAACTGCGAAGAACAAATTCTTGCCTTGAGAGGCATGAGAGAACTCATGCACACACAAACCCACGGTTCTGAACAAGTAGATTTATTCATTTAGTATTAGTCCAAAAAGAGCACATTTTGGCCTTTAGATCGGACTGTAATCAATAATAAAAATGGTCGCATTTACAATCACCCAAGCCCTATGTGGAGGAAATTCCACTCAAGCTGGAATCGAACCCGAGGCACTCAGAATGTCCGACGAGGACATTACCCCGCCGCTACGGGAGTCAGTAAACTAAGGGGATAAACCGAGTTCAGTCATCTCTAGGACCATTACAAACAGTGCTCGATCGCGATCTGGGATGCAGTTGGTTGAGATGAACATTGATTGTAATTTCACGCAAAAAATCACACAAAACAAGTACTCGACTTGATGGGGATTAGGTATGCGATAAACAGACGACGCTGAAACTCGTAAAAAGATTGTTAACGGCCTCGATGAGGCCCTAAGAAAAAAACTCCACGGAAATCAACTGAATTCTGTTTTGAGGAAAAGGATGAGGAAAAACATGGAGGATAATAATGGATAAACTGCCCAGCCGGAAGCGGAGCGGTGGCGTCGACAATAAGATTTTCCTCACAGGAGGCGTGAAAGTTCGGGATTTCGGGGGAGAGCAGAAGACGACGAAAGTGCGGAGAAGTGGGAGACGTAGGGAACGCGGCGGCGGGAGATGAGGGAAGAGTGGATGGCTAAGGATTTGAAGGCCCTTTGGAAATGGGATGAAGGAATGCGATGAGACAGATATGGAATGAAAAGGAGGGATGAGGGAGAACGCAGAGTAGATTACGCTCCAAATAAGAAGGGAACTGGAAAGGACACGGGAACAGATTTGAATAGAAATTTCGTTGACGGGGAGAGTGGGTGAGGTGGCAAGCGGGTGATCCGACTTCTTGGAGAGAAATAAAATCTGCGGAAACGGCGTAAATGCGAACCTGTACTTCGGGAAGTGCACGTGCCACTTGCAGGAAGGGAGGCAATTTCTTCAGATTTCGATTCGAGTTCTCGGCGAGAAAAGGGCACTACCACCACGAATGGTCTTGAGCTCTGAGAATTGTGACCAGAACATGTCACGGACATGGATGGAAAACGTTCTTCCGTCGAGGGTGAAGGGGTAGGAGAAACCTAATGGTAAGTGGCAGCTTACTTTTCGCCCTTTCCGCGCCGAATGGTGCTGAGTTCCCAAAGGCAGAACAGAACTCCTTGAGGAAATGGTAGCTGATGAAGTAGTCTCGACGAGAATTTTCCTCTCGTTCATGGTGGGTAAGATTCAAGAGTTAGTTAGTTCTAAGACAGAAGAATGGTCAGTGACATCTCCAACTTACTGGTTTGTACATCGGTTTATTCCAGGTAATCAAACAATTGAAGGTAATTTTTCAACGATCCTTAACCAATATTTCATTCTACCCATTGCTTGAACTTTCTATTGCTACAGCATCGGAGTTTCGTACTCCAGTCACAGGCGTCCCATGAGACGCTATCAATTAAAATATCCCTCCGTCATATAACTTTGACAAACTTATATTAAAATTTTTTCCGTGCATACAAGAAACTACAATGAATGGATAGTATTAATCCGATCATTATTCAATGATGACGAAGAAAGATAGGTGCTAATTTATTGAAAAAAATGATATGGTGTACCTAACCGCTTGCAGGTATACATAATTTGCATGGGCTCGATTAACGGTATTATACATGAGAGCTATGAAGAAACTTTAAAACTATTCTCGGATCTTTAATTTGGTACAGAAAACCTTTTGGTAGTGTAAGTAATGAAACACTTCTCTAAAAATATTATTATCAGAACAACTCTAACACTCTATGACAAGCTAGTGCACAATAGTTTTCGAATTTTATCAGAAGAATTATAATTATAAGGTTAAGGTAGGTTTTTGGGTGGACATAACTATCAAATAAATACATGAGCTTGCGACTCCAAGCAAAAAACAATGGAGCTACATAATCTGCATTAGGTCCCTGTTCATCTCTGTGTACTTCCTTCCTCCCTTCATCCCGTCCAGCATCCCTATCCTGTTCCTGCCCTTTCCTCGTTTTCCTAACATTCTCCCCTGAATCACAGCCTTCAACATCCCATCCCACTACCGACCAATACGCCCTTCATCCATTTTTTTCTGCCTCTTTAGTACTTCTCCCAAAAAACCCCTCTCCTCGTCTTCTATCATCCTGCTTCAGCGACCACGTTTCCGCGCCGTACATTACTAAGCTCCATATCAAAGTTTTTACGAGTCTTTTCTTAATATCCTTACTAAACGTCCCTGTCATCAACTCCCTCCTCCTTGTGAAAACCTCTTTTCCTAGCGTAATTCTTGCGTGAGAATGTAGTTATTTATTTCCTCCTTCAACTGGTACGTAAATAATGCATATGTATAATTTTACAAACCGTGAACATAAATTTCGACTGAGAATTTTAAAGGGAAAAGGAGAGAAACAGTTCACCATTGAATAGGAATTTCTTAAATTTGGAGCAATTAGGTATGAGCACAAAAACTACTGTTTATTCTACCTTTCAAACAATTACTCTCGTCACTATTCGCGAAAGTCTTCCTAACAGTTGTTCTGTTTTAAAATAGGTATATAATTACGGATCTTTTAATTCAACCAAGATTAAAATAAAACAAGTATAAATCCGTGCAAACTTAATTCTGGATTCAGGCGAAGTAAGAGTGCAACCGTTTTCAAAGCGAGAAGAATGGTATCGCGGAGATGGGAAATTTGTGGAAGGAAAATACCTGCACTCCTCACCGACGACGATACTTAAGCGGAACTCTCGTGTTGGAGGGGAATTGGGTATCTGTACTTGTACATACATACCCTCCACACGGTACGTAAATACCCACAAGGTACGTACATAGGCGCAAAACCAAAACCGCCGCCACTCAATCTTCACGGAAAAGTGGGCTGCTAATGGGCACCGTTGGACGGAAAGTTGGGGAGGGGGTGAGGAGCTGTGGGTTGAATTTGTCGTCGGGGGTGGAGGCAGGGGGCTTGAGGAGGGGTGGCCCGAACACAGGCGCGTGGCTCGGCTCTAAAGGAGAAGGGGAGTTGGGATCCAAAGTTAATGGCTGAACGAACCGAAGACACATATAAGGCTGGGAAGGGTTGGAGAGGTAGATCAAGAGATGAGAGAATGTGAGCATGGAGACGTGAAAGAGCCAGTGATGGAGGAGAAGAAGTGGGCGTGGGGACGAGGTTGCACCTTCGACGTGGAGGGTCGTAATGCATGACTTGAGCCACGGAGTGCGAGGTGGAAAGGAGCCCTGAACGCGGCGGCGGCTGAGAGTTGATGGCGTTAAGGTTTAGAAAGGGAGGCCTCTTAAAATAGTCGGATGAGCCCCGTCATCTTAGTCGAAAAAGATTCGGCAATCCACGGCCGGGGAAAAGTTGTGGAAGAGGTAGAGAAGTGAAGTGGTTTGAACAAGGCACCGCCGTGCGGCTCTTTAGGGATAAGATGCGGGATTCAGGGAAGTTTCGTTGGAGGGGGATAGGAAGACACAAAAGGAGTTGGCGACGTGGATGGAAAGGAATGCGGAAGGAAAATAAAGGTACAAAGAAAGGAGAGGAGAGGGATGAAGGGGAAGAAAGAGGTGGGATAGGGGAATGAAGTCATTTCGTGGAGAGAGGGAGAAAAAGAGAGATTGGGGTGGATTCAAGTTTCGCCGCCGAATCCGTGGGCACGATAGGAGGATAGGAGCGTTCCACTTTTCGCGACGAGGCGAGAGTGGTTAGAGAGAACGAAGAGGGAAGGGAATGGGAGGCTAGCTCACGAGGGCCCACAACGGGAAAAAATATGTCAAGCGAAAACGTTTTGCCTTGAGTGTCCTCCGTCAAACTTAATGAAAAGACACCTCGGGGGAGGAGCTATCGTGGGATCTGAACAGCCCAACCAGGAGATTATCCCGGAAAACAAACATTTTTACACAGTAGGAGATGCATTTGCCTTAAGGATCGGAGCAGGCCGATTCATCTCATTCCAATGAAACGGTTACCCCATTTTGAGTTAATTAAACAAGTAAGGTTGCAATATTATGTACTAACGTTACTACTGATCTTATTCTAGAGTTTCACAGAGTCCTATTACTGCATGTCCTCGATCAGTTCATAGACATTTAGGTTGACAATTGATCAAACGTTTTATTTCATTTATGTCTGATTTTCAATTGATTTCTGTCAAATACTATATAAAATTATCCAAGAGTAAATAGTGTTTACTTCTCAAAAATACCTTGAGTTTTTCTATCAAAATTAAACACGAAAAGGGTATAACCGTTGAGAAGATAATTAAAGATGAGGAACTGGCCAATATATTGAAATTTGAAATTCATTTGCCGAAAAAAATTATTGTTGTCGCCTAAATAAGGGCATGAATTTTAACACCTTATTTACATCAATGGATTTTGCGACCGAACAACATCAGCGTGGTATTAAGCCGCTCGAAACAAATATATCATCAAAAGGTACAAATGAAGGTCAGGGGAACGAGTAAATAATGACATTAATTTATCCATGCATATTCCCCTAAAGGGAGAAGGTAAGCGGAAACAACAGACTTAAAATTCATGAGAAGACGCAATTACAAGTCAACATCACACTATTCCACCGAAAACACACGTGAAACACACACCCAACCGACAAGGCCGACCTAGCGAAGGATATACTTAGGTTCATTCGGACTCGAGTTCTTCCTCGGCCGCCTTTTCCTCCTCGACCCCGCTCCAAAAACACATGATGTAGTACGAGTGTGAGCCCGGGAGGGGAAGAACACGGAACTCCTCCAATCCTATCCCATTCTCCTGCTCTCTTCATTAACCCTTCGCCCACACCCGACCCCCTCCCCTAAATTCCCCACCCCAAACGCACTGTCGCTTATATCACTCATTTCCCTGCCTCACCAACCCCTCCCCCATGCTCTGTCTATCTATTACCCACCACTCCCTCAACGTCCCGAAGCCATGGCAATGTCACACCCAAAGAGCTCCACCGCACACCCCCTTCCTTCTCTACTCCCCCGCCTCGCCCCCCGGAACTTTACGCTCCATGCTAACCGACACAGCCGCTCTCTTCTCGCGCGCCCCACCCTACTAAATACCCAAACCTCTCCCCTCTCCCACTCTCCGACACACCGCCCCGAGACAAGCGCGCCAGCCCGCCCCTACCTCCCGCCAACCCTCCGCCCACCCCCCATGTACCACTCCCAGGAGACCTCGTGTCCTTCCCGATAACCGCCCCGCAAACCCTTGCCACTTTTCCACCGCCCGCCCCCTCCCACCAAAACACCCCATTCAACCTCGCACCCCCCCCCCCCGCTACGCGTCCTCCCCACGCCCCCCACCAACCCTCCCGCCCGCTCCTTTTCCTCCCACCGCGCGCCTCACCTCACGCCCCGATGGAAACCGCTTCGCCAATTAAGTATACACGGCAGAATTACGTCCCCATAATCAACCTAAGTGCTTGCAAATGGGGGACTGAATGCCATGGGAACGCTCGGTGGTGCATACGCAATATACACGCCTTTCCCTAGTGCGCCCACCGGGACGGGGGGCCCCTTCCAGCCCCCCCATGTCCTCCCCCCGGCCCCCATCACCAGCCATCGTGAAGGCTCAATCCTCCACGCCCTCTAGCAACTAGTTCATCGACAGTTCTGTGCCATCCGCCGTTATGGTCGTCCGTGGGAGAGGAAGGAAGGAGTGGGTGGGCAGTGGGAGTTGGCTCTCCGTTGATGGCGTTATTTAGTGCCCACTCGCTTCTCGGGTCGCGCTTAATTTTCTCTTCCTCTCTTCCTCCTTGTGACCTCCGCCCGCTCGCTTGCTTCCTTCTCCCGTCGTGCACCTCTGTCCATCGCCTCACTCTGCCCCAAGTCAGCAAAACAAAATTTCTATACCCTTCTCCATTCGATGTTGATATTATTATTTTTCTCCCTCTCAATTTGGAATTAGCGCCATAGTGGTGAAAAAGTTTTGTTGGAAGATCGGAGCCAATCGGAACCTTCGCACCGCGGAACCGATTTTTTTCGTCCCCGTTGACAATGGGGAAACTAGATGATCCAGCGTGATCCATGTTCATAAATTTTCCACGACACATGTATTCCAAAAGTTCCAGAAAAGAGTTGAATTCAGGAGAGAAAGAAAGGCTTATAAAATATAGTATTCAGCACTTTCATGAACATAATAAAGACAACTGGCCGACATAAAAATTGGAATACAATTTCATAGTCCTATTCCCAATAATGGACGTCAGGTTTTAATAAACATTTCTTTAATAATTCCTTTGCCCTGGTTCAAATTCAAATTTAAAAATCCTATATCCTTTTCTTGACTACATTTAAGAATAGGGAACTATCGCACAGGTAAACTAGGTCAGGCGATTTTTAGGTCAAAAGTTCCTATAAAATAAGTTTTCCCTGATCATTCAAAACGGCCTCCGCTGCATAGAAGTTTTTTGGTCGCCGTTTCCCCATAATTTTTGATTTTCATTAATTCTTATCCACTTGAAAGTACCTACCACGAAAGATGATGCCCATATATATATTTCCAAGTACGCAGAACTAATTACTAGGGCTGTCATATTAACTGAGTTCTTGGTTCCCAGAGGATGAACAATAGCTATTGATTGATCTGTACCAATAAGGCAATGATCTTCAGCACCGGTCATAAATCCTTAATGGCGGCAAGTCTTAACGATATGTTCACCGAAAGTAAAATACATGTACGTATATGGACTAAACAGTACTGAATATCACTTCTGAAGTAATGGGGCATGGAAAATCAGATTAACGAGTAAGATCGGAACCAATAACCTTAGTAAATAATCATCTATCGATCCTTCGTCACAAAAGTACAGTAGTAATCGTAACCCTGGTAACTCAGTAACAGTACAAATGTTTCAATTAAATGAAACCTATGGGTTCACATTAACTTGTCAAAGGAAAACCAGATTTTTAGAAAACGTTTTTGTCATGACTTGGATTATATATTGTTTACGGAAAAGAGTACGCTGTGATATTACACGCAATAATTGAATGGTTAACGATACACCATTTACGAAGACATCACAGAGTTCGAAACAAAGCATTTCCTCGTTGAGATGCTAGTGAATGCCTGGCGCTTTCTTAAGAGGGGCGCCCGTGGGATTTCTCCCCCGGGCTACCCAACCATCCAGCCACCACCTCTCCCAAACCCGCCACCCACTACTTTTCTCTACCACCTCGTTTATCCTTTCATTTCCTGGAGAGACATCCTCCACTTCCCCCTACCCCACACCCTTCCCTTCCCGCTCAGCTCCTTTCCCTAAATGCAATCTTCTCCCCCTATCTGCCCTCTACTTAGACTGACCTTATTCGGCTTCTGCTATTGGCTGCGGGATATTGCAATACGTCGCTTTCGCTGGGCGATGTTTACACAGAGTCAATGGCAAATTTCAGTTCAATTATTACGTCTCCATTCGTCACACCACATAACAAAATCGATGCCATGGCAATAATTTGGAATGTGCTACATTCTTTTTGAAAGAGAGGCCCTGGGAATAAAAATATATGTATTCACATCCTCATATTGGTTGGGTTCGTTCGGCATGGACCACAATAACACCACTGTCAAGATTACAAACCATAAAAAGTAGTTAGTAGACTATAATATGATAGTGGAGGTTTTTAAATTATTACAATCACTCAGAGTCACTAAACTCTTATTATTTCCCTATAAACTTTTATTATTTTCATTCTCTTTCTCCAATGTCAACTTCGCCGTCCACCCGTTAATTTGGGCCTCATCATTGACTCAAATTTACCTAAAATTACAACTCTCTTATGCTAGCGGAAAATTTCATCCCTATCCTTAGTGAAAATGGGACTTAAATATACTTGTGGGGTATTCTATTAACTCAGGGCCACGGTGCTGGAAACCCAAAGAGCCACGCTCTTGCTGGTTTTTCCGTAAGAAAGCACTACCTAGTAGACAGACACAATTTCCCATCTTTGTCTTGACCATCTAGGGCTGCACTGGTTTTGCGACCCATACACCTTGGACACTTTCTTTGGAAGTACTCTCAGCAATTCCTGAGGTTATAGTGGAGAGCAATAGCGCAAACTATACTGGTTTTAAGGAACCTGCAACCAAACGAAATTTGCCACATTCTCTCGCTACGCACCCCATAGAAAGACAAGCTATATGCATTTAGAATATTTAAAAGGAACCATAGCACGCCTTTCAGAGCCTATAAAGAGGAACACGCCTTTTTACAATGGTACGATAGAGCTTATGGAATTGCCGGATATTAAATATGGCGAAAATGCCATATATTCTTTTCTAAACGGCGCTGGGTAGTACTCCATCTTGAACACTGAAGCTCAATCATTATCATCATTTTTGAGTTAAATATGCAAACGCGTAAAAATGGCCTCAAAATTTAAAATGATTAAAATGATAAATTTAAATGATAAAAAATTTAAAAAACAAAATTTAAAATGATAAAAATTAAAATATAATGCATGGAATGCATCTTGAATGAGAATGTACGGTAAATATTTTCTCATAGTCTCAATCCGATACTTCGCGATTTTGTCGAATGATACGAAGAATAACTGTACTTTCCCAACTTTTGATAATACGAGTAATTCTTCATTACAAATGAGAATAACTGTACTTGTACTCGTATTATTTCTTAAAGGTTTATTAAGATTTTTTAGATTTTAATTATTTCCTTCACCAAAATTAATGTCGAAGTGTTATTTTTTGTAAATTCTTAATGATAAATTCTCCAACATTAAAGCAATTTCTTTGCTTGCTCACATAATCGGAATTTTGAACATTATGAAATAAAAATATCATTCAAATTCCTAATTAATAAGATGTTCGGGGCTAAACGAGAGCCTTTGAACCCTCATGGTTCCACATTGAGAGCATTTGTTGGTCCCTGCCAACTGCTCTTCACGCTATGAATACAACCTAGTGTCCTATTTTCGTCCAATTGGCTCCCACTACCCTCCCGATCCCTCCCTATTTAGCGCGGATCTCGTACCGCGCATTTCACCAAAAACCCTTTACTCCTCCCTACGACCCAATGATCCCTCCACCAGTTTACGCCACTCCCCCAACGGCACATTCCCAAGAGATTGCAGGGCGCGGGTTTCTGGCACTTTGCGTTTTCATATTCCTGCAAAAACCCTTCTCTCTCTCTCCATTTCCCCGCCCCTACATAAATATGTTCGGTGGAACTACCCCCGTTCCTCCCCCGGTTCTCTCCGACCACGCTCCACACTCTCTTCCTCTCTCTCCCTTACCGTCCTTCCCCTTTCCTCCATTCATCCCATCCTTCACCTTCTTCCTCGTTTTCCCTTTCCATCCTCGCCAAGCTCTCAAACCCTGACCGACCGAATGTTTTGTGCTACTACAAAGAGCACCGCAAAATTAGCAGCCAGCCGCAAAATGAAGCGAGAATATTAATAACGGCGGCAATAGATCACGTCAATGGAGCCGCAAATATTTCAATATGGATGGGTTTTAATAAATATCAATTAATTTGCGAGCGGGGGAAGGACTAACGGTGACCCCTCAGAAAGGTGTCCATGACAACAATCGGTGATTGGAAACGCTTGACGCCACTGCAAATCGATCCGGTGGATATTTTCTTGGAAAGAGGGAGAAAAGCATAAACTTTTATACTTTACTCCCCACTGCGTAGATGTTTCAGTCTTCATTGATGCAATTAATCAGGCAGACATTTAATGGGAGAAAGGCATCAGGTGAATCGTCCCTAGGTGTTACGCGCAAACCCCTAGGCTTCACGATTTGAATCCGAACTGAAATGACTTCCTTTTTATATCACATATCGGCTATATTTTTGGCTTTTACTGGGATTAAATTTTCATTTCCTTAAAAATCCGGTTGCTTAAAATTGAATTCTCATACTTATGTATATTTGTACAGAAGAAGATTCAAGGTTCTCATACCGACCCTTAAACATTTGAAACCTTGATGAACAGTTTAAAGTAGCGTGTGATGATATGGTTATGGTATCTTTTTCGACGGAGGTGTAGTGTGCCGTTGATAAAATTTGTGTCCATCCAAAACCTACTTTAAACGATAGGCTACCACTAATCGTAAAACTGTAACTTAGAAATTCTAAAAATTGAAAGTCCCAAGGTTTATAAAAATAATTGGAGCATAGCTTTTGCTCTTCATATCATACAATGTAATAAGAGAATTGAAGAATATGGTGCTACAAATCTTATTTCAAAGGAACATAATTTCATTAAAAATGCAAGTAGTATTTTTCACCCGAAGCGATGGATTGTACACGTTGGATTTTACGAATTTTAGGAAGGTGTTTTAGCCAAAATCCAGCAGGAAAGATAAAAACGAGTTTCACCTGCTTATGGTTACCGGGAAAAGGAAACTTTTTCATTTGGATTCCACCACTGAGATCAGAGTGGATTAAAGTCACAGAGAGCCGGGGCGTCGAGTAAGGCACATTGCATTATATCTTAGAGTGATAGGCGGAGAAGAAGATTTGGGTTAGTAAAAATTCTTTCCGCGTATTTTATGATAAAACCCTTATCCAAGTGTGCACTTTGGAGCGGGCTCAAAACATCTCTCTAACTCGCTTACTACATGTGGCAGATCACAGCTATCTACTGAATATTGTACGAGATGAGAAAATAATTCCGGGAGAGACTTTAACTATCGAGGAAGAAAATAATTATTTTTATTAAATATTAGCTTAATTCATTTGGTGCAACTTTTATAAGCACCTTTCTCTCACCGGTTTGACTGCAATAATATATCAGTAAGGATTAAAAATAGCTTGGCCATAGGGTATATATTTCTTCATTACAAATACTTAGAACGCTAGAAAAGTAACATTGCACATGCTACAAGAAATTTTAAATTAGTATATAACAACGGATGAATTAAAAGTACGCCATTGTGTTCATGCAATTCAATAAGGTAGCATGCATGGTTTTTATGTGCATGTCTATGAAAAATTTTCATACGTTCGTTCATGATTCTATGCCCAAAATCTTCGAAATGGATTACTGTTTTTTAAGACTAAGCCTTTAGCCAGACATGCATTGTGTCAAGATTAAAATAAATAGAATCCCTTTTACAAATTTTTGTATTTAAATATACAAATATTGCGACCAGTTGAGATGTTAATTTAATTATTGTCTTTCGAATAAGATATTCCAAATGCATGCCCGCTTTTATGTTATACACTAATCAAAAGTTTCAATTTTTTTCTCTCCTCAGCAATTAAAGAATATTAAAACACCACTGCCAACAAAACTGATGTAATTAATTCGAAGCCTGCGAAAACAAACTAGGAACTGGAAAATAGTTAATCTGAATTAAGCTCTAAACAGCATTTTTGATGCGTTGCACAATTTACGGCCACATGTAGAAACAGTGAAGGCACATGAGTGCCCATTGTACAGTAAGACTTGTTAACATTTCTTGTTGCGTGGAGATTGTGGAATGACGAAAACATGTTAGTATGAATCTTCCAGAATGGAATTCAGGGCCCAGGAGCAGGGAGTTTACATCGCGCATCAACAATCAAGTCCCATGAGGAGAGAGTATTCGGTATACGAAAATGCCACGAGGCATTATTTTCTTCATCCAATTATTTCCACGTTTTATTTTTCGCCATTCCCACTCACTCCTCGCCCTCCTTACGCTCGCCGCCATTCCGCGTGTCCCCTTGACCAAATTGCTCCCTCTCTCCCACGCTTGATTCTCATCTACCCCGCGACAATGGCCACCGCGCGCAATTTCCTAATTCTGCCTCTTTCCCCTAATCCCCCTCCCCACACACACAGACCCTCACTCCACACCGTCCACACCCGTCCATTAATTTTTTTTCTCTTACCTCCGCGAGCCACTCACAGGATTGCCCGGAAGCACCCTTCATGTTTCAGGTTTAATTTTCACAAGGACCCACACCAAAAGCTCCACTTTGAGCTACCATTCCGGGGCGACTTCGAACACGACGGAAGCTCATATCACGGGAGGCATATGAGGGATGCGGCTGGAAGGAGTGCGAGCCCATAGCTGTGAAGCCCGGGCTTAAACCCTTTTAAATGAGTACTGACCAGTCAAGACGAGGGAAAGGGGGAGCCTAATTATATTTCCTGGGGATAACGCCAATGTGTGCATTTCTCCAGCATTCCCTCTAATCCCCACCCTTGCGTGCAGCATAGGATGGATATGGCCTCATTATTTCTAAAGCCTTTCTCTCTTTCCACACTTTTGGAGACGTCCTTAGCAACAGATAGTGGACAACCTTGAGGACGTAGTTTCGTTAACATATGTCCTCCAATCTCTCCAATCAATTCTTAGAACACTTTGGAGTAATGCTAATATCCAATCGTAGAATAAAAAGTAGGTAAACTGCAAAATGTACTAAATTTACGGATGAAATTACGTATGCCTCGTGCTTAACAGAATCGTATCAGAATGGAGACGAGAAATTTTATTGGAAATAACCTAAACGCAAACGATAAAAATATTAATTTTAATTTACTGGGTGTCCAAGTGGCTCATTTGTAGCGATTAAATTAGTCGGGAACTACGATTAATTTCTAACTTGATATCCGCCTACAGTGTCTTCCATTTGACAAAAACTGCAATGCACTATTAAAGCGAATATTCCTGCAACACACCATATATTGAACTTGCTGATGATAATCAAGCAATTCGATTGGGATTATATGAAAAAAATTAATTTACAAACATTTATTTAAAATGCATGTTCCGGGTTTTTGTCTCGTTGCATAAAATCTTTGACAGTTATCTACGTCATTGACACAAAGTTACTCATAACTATGTAACCAGGAAAAT
This sequence comes from Hetaerina titia, assembly GCA_037158775.1. Lineage (NCBI taxonomy): Eukaryota > Metazoa > Arthropoda > Insecta > Odonata > Calopterygidae > Hetaerina > Hetaerina titia. The sequence continues at coordinate 72,471,535 of CM073777.1, read as the reverse complement.
GCGGAGAAATTCCTACAAGTGACGCTGAACAACACCGACGATAAATGAAACCTATCAATGCTTAGTGAAATACTTCCAAGTGCAGGCGTATGCTACACTCTTCTCAATCAAAAGGTACACTTACCTGGGTCAATTCAGGGATTAGGGAATGCGTAAAACTCATAATTTAGGGCATCCGGTCTTTCGCTAGTTCAACAGCTCACACTCCAAATTTCCGCCCATTTCTCCACTTCGCAATTCTATTATTCATAGATTTCGGCATGGATTCAAATTATATTCTCCTCCAGTGTAGCGCTGGTTCATGCCCAACGAGGAAGGATTAAACACAGTTTTATCATTCTCCCTCTCGGTGCTCACTTTCTCCCCCTGCCACTAATAACCCATTTACTCGCTTCGCCCTTCCCTTTCTCTTGCAATTACTGCCCTTACCTTCGCGCCTTTGTCATCCCTCCTAAACATGGATTTCCCTCCTCCACTCTCCGCCCCACCTACCCACTCCACTAATTGCATCGCTTACCCATTCGCCTTTCTCTTCCCCGAAAACCTTCCATTCCCTTCCCAAGCGCCCTCTTTCTTTTCACTAGGCCTTCAAAATCCCACTCTCACTCTCTCCTTCTCCCTCACTCTCTATTCCTCCCTCTATTAATTTCCATAATTCCGCAAGCCTCGTGTTTTGTATACCCTTCCCTCCTCCCCACAAAACCGTTCTCTTTCGTCTCTTTCTCCCCGCTTCCCTCATCCGAGCGGTCCTTTCTTTGTGCGCTTCCTTCTCATTTTCTTCCTCCGCTATCCATCCTTCCCCCGCCGCATATCTCTTATCCGCCGCCAAAACCCCCGGACTCGACCCCTCTCCCATCCGCCCCCACAACCCCCCTGACGTCTCCCCTGGTTTTCCCTTCCCTCCCATATCCACGGACCCCTTAATGAGTGCGTTCTGAGGAAAGTGGGAGAGGGTTGGAGTGGGTTGACGGAGGACATGACGGGAAGAGTCTGGGGAGTGAGAGGGAAAGAGAGAGGTTTAAGGGAGGCCGTCTGGACGAGGGGGATGGGTTTCTGCTTTGGTTTAAGGGCTCATAAGGTCTCTCTTCAGCGTTTCCTCCACTCCGCCCACCCCCTCAAAACCCCTTTTCTTCTTCCTCTTCCCATGACGACGGCGATACCCAAACCCCCCCTCCTCCATCCACTGCCTATCATGCACCCTCCGCCATCAACCCTTCTCATTGCCGCCGCCCTCTGTGCGCCAAAACCCTTCAGAAACAGGCGCGGTGATTCGTCACGTGGCAAAAATGGCAGCTTGTCAAATGGGGCCGACGCATCTCATTTTGAAGAGCACCCAAAAGCCTCGGGAATATGTCGGCGGGGGAATTAAAAAAAAAAATTGCTCTCCTTTAGAGCATCCGAAAAAAAGAGGTTACACTGAACACGTAAAGTTGTATGCGAGGGAAGAGTGGTGGGCGACGGGGTTGTCATTTCGATCTGAGGATTTTTATCAACGGCGTCAAATTCTATATACGCCTATCTATATGACGGCGGCAGTTTTGACTCCCGCGTCATAATATTTCTAAGATACGAGGATGCGTGTTATTATCAATTCAGACAATGGACTAGGGATTGAAGCACTGAAGTTACCTCGCAATACAGAGGAAGCTGTTCTTAATAAGCACCCAAATTTCCCTTAGTAAAATTCCATTTTGCGGTATTCAACCAGGAACTAATAAGAAAATATTTTAGAAAAAAAAAATGAATAAAGACGTTCCTTCAGATCTTTCATAAACCAAAGAATTTTTAAACTCAATTTGTCAAAGAAATTATTCCAGTAGGACTGCAGATATTCATGATATTCATTATTTAATTAAAATATCGAAGAGGAGCAGCTGGTTTTGTGAATGCAATAAATCCAAAAAACATTCATAGTGATATTCATCCGATTAATCGTCAGGAAGGTATCTCCCAGTGAGCAGTCTTATGAATTTTCTAAGATCTGTATTAATAAATACATAATGAAATTTTCCAGAAATGTATTAGAATCCAAAATTCCCATTCCCTGCAAGTGTTTGTGTGGTATTCATTCGAGTAATAGCTCATATCATTAATTTCTTATGATAAACTACATTGGGCTAATTTGATTCGATCGTTGCAATCCGTTTCCCATTCATTTTATTTCCTGGGATGAGGTGCTCATCAACCTAAGCCTATGTAAACTATTCCCAAGCATGTGATCAAAAATACGTGAAATGTAGGGAATAAGATTGCATTTTTTTTTAAGATATCCTAAAATTAAATCTAGGAAAAAAACGAGTCAAGACGAAAGCTACGCTCACACCACCTATGTTTTAAATTTATTTATAACAAACAAAGCAAAAATGAGGACGGCAAAAAATAAGTTCCAATAAAAATAACCGTCACGATTAAAAATCGGAATGTTTGAAACTTCATTAGACATAGGCCATGGCCATTGGGCATATGGCCATTTATTCCGATGATAAGGCCCTTTTTACAGCCAGTTAACTCATTCAAAAATAATGGGTCAAGATTTATTGAAAACAGTTTCTTGATTCCCTATAATTGTAACCTGAGATTAATCCGCATATTTCACCCATCGTCACGGTACACCTGCTCTGTCGTTCCCCCGCGGCATCTGCCGGAGAGATCACATGTATTTTTAATGATCGGCATTCACATAATGACTTTCCATGCTGCCCGCATCTGTCCCAAAAACTCTTTATCCCCTTCCTCTTCCCAAACTCATCAAAAAATAATAGATTTCTGAGCGGAACTCTCGGAGAAGACTAGAAAAGCCGGGTGTCCCGCGTGGAATTGCCCACACTATTGTTAATCAAGCATTCACGTCACGCCGCTTGTCCTTCTCGCACTCAAATTCGCACGCGCGGCCGTCCGCTTGGCCTCCATATTTTTCACACCCCTCCCCACGTGCCGCCAAATAAATTTATTCCTGCCGCCCCCTTGACGTCGCGTCTCCCTTGAGTGATTTGGGGGAGGGACTGGGGTGTGGAGGTAGGACACGGTGCGTGACCACGCACACACGCGTCTGAGCTCTTGGACCAGGCGTGACAGGGGACTCCTCACCCTGCGAGGCTTCCGTCGCATACCCTTCTAGTGCTCCCCCACTCATTTATCCACCCTCAACCCCAACGCATCTCTCCCCACACCACCGCCGCGAACCACCCAGACGGTCTCCCGTCCCCGAGAATAATCCGCCACTTGATTATGCAAAGAGAGAAATGCAATCGTGAGGACTCGCAAAGGATGGTGTGCGAAGAGGGGGGAGGATGCGGTGATACAGGGGTGATTCTGGGAAGCTGGGGAGGGCGGAAGACTTGGGGAAGCCGTTGCGCGGCCGTGTCAATTAGATGAGGTTCTTGGCAACAACCAACCCGGAAGAAGGGTGCGAACCTTGGGAGTGAACGCGAGAGGGATAAAATACCTTATTCAATCCAATATTCGAATGTTTAACCGACTTCCGGTTTGTCATGAGACCACAAAGATCATCACAAGATTCGTCTCACATGTTGGGATTTTCATCGATCACGCAGCAGTTCAAGAAAGTCATCGAAACTGTAAACGAAATACGATCGAAGATCCTTATCACAACATTCCTCACGCCCGGTTTCTAGAATGTTACATTACTCTTCAGGTAGAGTTAACCAAATACCTCAAATTTCCAAGCTCCTTACTGGTAGCCGACCTTTTACAAATTTCGTTTCACTTAACCCTGTAAAAATTGAAATCTCAATGCAAATTTCTTCGCTTCGCCCACCTTATTTAAAACATTATTATTTTCTTTTAACGCTGGAAAGATGTCTTATGAACATCAAAATATAGTGCAAAACGTATTCACCTATCCTCTTGGCAATTGCTGTGAACAATATCAGCACTTTTCGCCCTTCGCCTACGTCTGCTTCAGTATCTCGTATGTTTAACTCACCTCCATTCAGCCCATAAGGTCGATTGTATCCCTATGATATTTCCGTTTGCCATACCTTTCCTTTGTGAAGATATCCTGTAAAAATATTTCCTCCTCTCAAAATCTCGGTATATATTTTTCTGGAGTCGCCAAATGTTTCCTATAACATATTTTCTTTTACAGTCATAACATCTAAAACTTGCTCGTTGATTTACCCCTGTGGCCCGGATATACGCATGTTGTTTACTTTCACCAAAACCTGCCCAGAATAATTTTATTTCTTTAAAATGCCAGTTTCTCAACTAATAGACTTAGAGATTAGCGTTAAAATACTTGTTAATCTTCTTTTTACCTCCATCTCTCATATCCGGCCATCACTTCCTCTTTTAAATGAATATCGATTGTACTAGTCCATTTCTCCTTCAAATACAGCATCGTTTTTCCATAGTTATACATTAAAAGTTCTGCGAACATTCCATTTGAAAAGAGATAAATTGATCGTTAGAAAGCTGGATTTTTTGCTGACATAAGAAATAATAATTGAAGGTGAAATACATAACGTAAACTGTAAAACTGTAAGGCGTATGGCAAGGTCGACACAAGACAACGAACGCAGGGGGAGAACCCAAAAGAAATACTTTCTCAAATCGCGAATAATTTCGCCACCAACCTAAGCCGGGATCACAACCAAATCCCTTTAAGAACTCCCTATTCACTGTCTGTAAATTATTACTATATCATCGTAAAACATTTAATTTTAACTAATTTCTGACATTTTTTTTCTTTTAATAGATAATTCCGATGCAGTTGTGTTTACGTACACCATTACTTAGTTGGAGTACTCCAAATATGAAGTCCCATTTTTGAATAATTTGTAATATTCCCTCAATATTCCTCCCTATTCTCAGGAAAAAATCATCTCTTCTAGCGTAGGCAAGTAACGAGTGTTATAGGTGAACAGCTGGCACGAAAAGTACCATATGCTCAAACAAGCACATGCGTCGACAAGCAAATGACTACGTGCAGAAAATAAAGCCTTTATTCTGGCGGAAGAGCCAAGGGGATGAATGGTAAGTATTTTTGCTTAGTCCAAAAGAACATTAGTTCAATACTTAGCAAAATGGAGATAACCCCGCTCGTACCTTCCCCAATCCCTTAACGTTATCTATTAAATTAAGTGTAGCATCATTCCCTAACAACTATGTCCCTTTACTGAAATAATTCTTTAACAGTGCCTGTAATATGCTCTTGTATAACTTGATAATATAGCTTGATAATCTATATCCATCAAGAAATCTTACAAAGTATAGAAATCATTTAGTGATGAAAAACAGAAAATAAAGCCAACGTCAGAGTTCTTGCTATAGCAAATTCAGGCATTTTAAAATCTCATTCAGATAACACCTAAACCCCAAATAGAAACTAGATAATATTTTTTTGAGTTCATTTAGAGCTCATGCCAGCCAAATGAAGTACCTAATGGTAATCCGCTACAGAGTCATAACTCACTTTTAGGAGACAGGTTTAGATTTAAATTCATTATCCGGATAATACATAAAATCCATTTTTTTACATTAATTTGTTTCGCGGCAACATCGGTTACTGACAGGCGTAAAATATATTATAATAGCCTCTCCACAAACATAGGAAAACGGCCGCTTACATCACTCACGTTGTTATGCACCATATTCTACGTAAGTGATGAAGAAATGACCCACAGATTTTCCCGAATTGAATGAAACATTGATTTTTTTCCGATCGGCAGACCACAAGTGCGTGCCTGTTAACTTAGTTTGTAGCGTATAATATGCAATAAAACTTACTCAGATCCCGCACCGGCAGGTGGTGGCCCATCAACCCCCCCCCCCTCCTCTCCGACCTACCAACCTCACCCGTGGCCAAAGCAGAAACATTCAAATCCATCGCCGTACCTCTCTTGCTAAACTGCATAAATCACCATAGTATTAAAAGCTGGGATGCTATTGCCGCAATGCATGGCATCATATTGGTCATATGTGCAACGGAAAAATCTGCGTGGCAAAATCCATTACAAGTTACTAGGGATTTGCCAGGATCTCCCTCGGGTGAACGTTGGCCATCTACATCAGGGGAGAGTGGCTCAATTTTGCGCATGAGTCCCCATTTCATTGAGCGTGAAACGCATGAATACATCTCTCCCGTGAACATCAAACGGAGGAGCCACTCTTTCGGGCATTCCCACGGGAGGAGGGGGAACCAATCGCTCGTTGCGATGACGTTCTACAACACCATCGATGGATCTCTTTCTCTCTCTCTCTCTCTCATCCTCGCTCCCTCCTCGTATCCTCCAAGGTCCCAACTCCCGGGTAACTTTATCGGATTCCCCCAGAAGCAAACACGTTTCCCGCTCGGATCATCCTCTCCCGCCTTAAGCATTAACCATAAAGGGAGTATTCCTTTCAAGGAGTCCGACACGGGAAACGACGATCAGAACACTCTCCGATGGCTCCATTTGCATCGAGAAGCACCCCGTCCCCCTTGCCAAGAGGTAACAGAGGTCTCTTACGACCCCCCCCACTCCACTTACCAACTCCCACGCCCCCCTTTCCCTACACTAACGTCCTTTCATGTTAGACACAACCCCGACCTCAGAGCTCATATTAGCGGGAGTATCACCCCCTGACACTTTCTTCATTAGTTGAACATATTTTTTATTAACTTTATTTTCTCACTCAACCTCGAAACGAATATTAAAAACAACCCCCCACCCCCCAGCGCAAGGCGCATTGGCCGCAGAGGGCTTTTCGTATTTCACCCTGTCTCCGAATCTCCCACGATGCCCATCGCCTCCTCACGTTTCCCTCTACCCATCGGTCTCCCCGCCTCCCCTCCTCCAGGCGAGAAGTTTGTCACATGATGGGAATTAATACCCATCCGCGTCGCACTAGGAAAGGAAGGCGGAAAATGAAAATGTATGAGTAACGCAACCACCCATTCCGTGCTTGAAAGACTCTCGAGAACAAAATTTGAGCATGAATGAAGGACTAGGTCACCGAAAAGCCTAGGAAGAGAAGAATTAAATGCTGTGGTTCACCCAGGAGGAAGCAGTAAATTAAAGAGATAGAGGGAATTTCATATAAACATGTAAATATACACTAGATCGATAAAGGTGTTACACGTAAAAGGACACATTTTAGATTGTTTGAGCTTTCGTCCTTTTTCAGGTTAGTCTTACCTGAAGAAGGCCGAAAGCTCAAACAATCTACAATGTGAGAGTCCTTTCACGTGTTATCTAATATATATATAGTCTGACCTGAAGAAGGCCTTGGAGTAGGCCTTGTTCAGGCTGAAAGCTCAAAGAATGTACAACGTGAGTGTTCCTTTACGTGCTATCTGCTTTATTCTGTGTTCTATTGTGCCGTCCAAAAGTTATATATATATATATATATATATATATATATATATAATATAGAAAGTCTCACGGATGTGAATAATAATGTATATGATGTTAGCGCTAGTGGACAAAGGCAATAACATAAAAACACACAAAAAAGAAAATAAACTCACTAGTTTTCAAATTTTCGGTGATCCAAGCCACCTTCCTCAAGGAAGAGAAGGAAAGAACTCTGTATGAACTCATATTTTAATAATTGTCCCAGTTCCGATAACTTCAATTAAAGATCATTAATAAAATTAGTTCAAATTAAAAATTGTAAAAACTCTAAAAACATTTATATTACATCCTGTTCGGCATGATACGATTAGGTTGGAAGGAAAAAGTAATGTAAATGATTTCAAAGATATTTATTTTCAAATTGGTGGGCCCAAGTTAGATCCGGTAAGACTAGGAACTGGACACCACTATGTTATCATTTGAAAATATTGCATGGCATTTGTTATCAGAAATTCGAAAAATTCTCTTCACCTACCAATTTGACTAACCTAGTGTATATATTGGGGTAATACTGGATTTCGCCTCTACCTTAAATGGTCATTGTACATTAGCCTTAAGTGGTGGCATTTCATGCCACGTTTGCAAGTTTATACTATTCCACAATGTTCTTTGCAATTATCAGTTCTAATCACAACATCGGGTACGGTGTTTCTACGTAATACGACACATGACCTCTATTTTGAGCCCACAGGAAGCGACCTCAGCCTCCCCACAGGATCCAGCGAAATACGGTCTATCCATCTTACCTCATCTTCCTCTCGCCTCCTTTCCCTCATCGCGCTACTCCACATTATCTCCTTGTCTCGACTACAGCCACTCCACAAGCCCTCTTCATTTTCCCCACGACATCGCCTTTCTCATACGCCGGGTGCCCCCACTTTACCCGGCCACTCAGCCGTCTCTCATTAATTCCATAAGGCGAAATACTTTCTTCCCTCCTCCTTCCCTCCTCACCCATCCCTTTGGGAGGAATTTCACTCCCTCCTTTACTCCTTTTTTCCCCACCCACAACCCCTCCCCCCAGTGAGACAAAAGCGTACCCCGTCGCTCACACTTTCTTTTTACGACCTCTCGTTTCAAGAGCATTGCCGATAACCAATAAGACTCCAGCGAGGCGTGATGTTTGAGGGAGGGGGGGCTCTGCAAAGGCAGCAGCAGCCGTCGACCTCAACAACCCCCGCCCATCGCGCTTGCGTTTACGGTAACGGGACGTGATGCTGAGAGGGAGGAATAAGTACGAAAAAATGTACTGGGTGCCCTTCTATGGGATGAGTTCAATTCGACCAAACGATTTTGTTGGCTCTTCAGAATAAACGCTGCGTGGGTAAACTGAATTGCCAAGGGGCGTGGAAACTTTTAACTCGACTCCGCGCAAAAATTGCACTTTAAAGCGTAGCACGAGAAGGAAAATCTTCGGTGACTCAACTGATTGACATCAATTCAATGATAAATGTGATAATTCCCTGCGAGAGATTGTCCAACAAGTCCAAATTATCCACAACAAATTACCCCAAGAGTTTGGTGTTGCGCGGATTCCAAGGGAATACATGTGGACTCATTGCGTACCGTGGATCTGAAATTTAGGGTCCCGGCCGGCAAAAAGACGTAACGTTTCAAATCACGATGTAAACTTGGAAATTAATTGAGGCTTTAATGAAAACAACGCAGCAAAGAAAAATTAGGTGGCTTAATTTACCATTTCGGGACACATGAATTTCAATATTGATAGCGTACTTTAACCTAATACTCCCACGCAAAAAAATTCCAAACCAAAATGGCTATTAGAAGACTCTGTATCTACAAAATAAGTATATTTAAAGTTATCAAAGATTGCCATTGGATTGTTCCCTCGGTAGCGAGGTGGGCATTTAATTTAACTGAAGGGTAAAGGGTCCATGATTGTATGTTCACGTGCTATATCACAACAATATTTATTTATATGTCATTTCCACAAAACTTTTAATGAAAACAAAACTCATCGTGAGGCCTTAAATCTATCAGGTAACCAGAATAAATAATGGCTAGCTAAAATGTACCTATCCCATTAACATCTTGCGAATTAATGCTAGCTATTTCCACATCGCCATATTGGCTATAAATATATCTATAGGTTTGCATAGCCCCATGGCCATTTTCATTAATCTTGTTTGAAACCTGACGGTTCATTTTTCTTTTCTTCAGATTAACACCAATCTCATCCCACTCTCATTATCCTCACGCCCCGGCTCTCGTCTGACCGACCATCACCGCTTCTCCGCTCCGCTGGTTCCCTTACACACGACTCGTGGTTTTCTCATTCTCTCCTGGCCTCATAACTCCAGCTTCACCGACCTTCCGCGATCCTACATCCATGCCGTTCATACGCGATCTATTTTAGGCAGTTGCCAAATTGCGTTGTGGCGGTAACGGATTTCCAGGTGGAAATTGAAGCGGAGTAAAGTGGGGCACACTTAAATCACGAGGCCATGCTAATGTAATGTGCCGTGTGCCTGAAACCCTTCGGAAATGAATCAGGAAAGAAATGCCTCCGAGATTTCTTTAACGTACTGATTAATTTGGCGTAACTCCGACTACTTTCAAGTGGCACGCTTGCTTTGAAATTTTCTTCAGATCATCTTTTACATGTCAATAATGCCAAATATTTTAAAGTTTCGGAAAACTGCCTTCCTTCGTTATTTATTCGAAAATGATAATGTAGTTCATTTCATTCAAAACTGAATTTGTAAATTCATTTTTTCAGAATAATTGATACAATTACTATATGGAGCAGCATAACTCCCTTTAAAAAAGGAAGTTATGTTGCCCCACCCTGTATACATATAAACGGAAAACATTTCCCCACCTTCCCCTTCCATCAAACGTCTCCAGATTAAATAAAATTGGCAATTTTCCACAAAAAATATTTTTTTTGTGGAAAATTGCCAATTTTATTTAATCATGTTATTCCACCATATCACGCCTGAAACGTCTCTTTTTATTTTTAAACGTCTCCAGGTTCTTCTGTTGTAACCTTCTCCTCAGCTCCTTCCTTCTCTTCCTTGAGGAAGGCAATAAATGAATGCCTTATTCAGTGTATAAAATACAAATGAAGTTAGCACTAGTGAAATAAAGTGTCTGACCTGAGGAAGGCTTCAGATAAGACCGAAAGCTCAAACAATCTATAATGTGTGTTCTTTTACCTGTTATCTTTCTTATGTTGTGTTCCATAGTGCCGTCAAAATATTTCCCTAGTTAGAATACATACAAGTTTCTGCATCAGTGTGTGCCAGCCATTTATTAGTAATTAATTATTATGCTGAACGCAAACGAAAAAACAAGTAATAAATAAGCAACATTTTCCTCACAGAGAAAATAAGCGTAGCCAAGAGCATAAAATGGCAGTTGGATTGGTCAGCGACGCTAAAACACGCCTTATATCCCCACGAAATTCTCTAAAACACGCTGGCGGACAAATGAAATTCCTATTTAAATTTCTGATAAAAAAACAATCACGCACCAACCCTAATTACATCTCCCCATTGACATCCCCACACTAAAATACTCTACGATGTGGATGACGTGAATTAGTGGAGCAAATATCCCATATAACCGAGCAACACACATTTTCTTCGCCGCGATTCATTCCAAATCCGCCCGCTACGAAATCCCGCGGCCTCCCCACCCAATTCGACCCTCATCCTCCCCTCTTCCAATCCATTCAAGATCCTAAATACGCCCCCTTACCGAATGGGGAGGGCATCCACAAACCTCTCCCCCGTTCCCATTCCTAACTCACCAGGCCTGCTTCACCTCAACCTTCCATCATCCACCTCCACTCATCCCCTACGAAGTGATAAATTATGCAACCCTCAAGCTTGGAGTGGAGGGAGGAGGGCGCACGGAAGGGGTCAGGGTGATGGAGATGGAGATGGAGAGAGAGGGGGTGGGTAGGGTTTCGGTGAAGAGCCAGGGTCGTGGGTGGGGGGGAAGTGCCGCGAAATGACACTGAAGAAATGCCCCTATTCGCGGGCGATATTAGATGCAAAGTGTTTCTGAAGCTCGGATCACCGGAAAGGGAGTTGGGGTTGAGGGCTAGGGGAGTGGATACGCGAAGGTCTAGCGGGGGGGAGGTGAGCAGGGTTGAGGCGAATGGAAAGAGGCTGAATGAGAAACGAGGTGGGTTGTATAGGAATGGAAGAGGGATTGGATGATCCGAGGGTGTTAAGGAAAATGGGTGGCAGGGGTGGTGCTGAGATGTTTTCCTTGCGGTGTTGGATCATGCCGGGGGTGGGAAGTGAAGGCGGGGGTGTTGGTGGTACGTTTGGCGAGAAGGACAGGCGGGAGGATGGAAGTAATGCATTAGACTTGCTCCCGAACGTCTACCGCTCCTGGTCATTACTCATCTCTCACTCTGCGCTTGATTCTGCGTCCAAGGGACCTTCAGGACGGGAAAGGCGAAGCCACGTGGGGAGAAGCATCCCCCCACAACGGCCGCCTCGGGGAACGGGGAGGGTTTAGCGGGATGCACCTGCCGAATCCACCGGTCATTCATTCGCGAGCCAACCTCCCATCTCCTCCCTAGGTCCCTCGATCATGTTTTCCCCGGGATCCGTGCACGTGCTAATTGCCCCCTCCTCCTCACCGCCCCGAACGCGTCCTCCGAGTGCCCCGGGCAAACGTCCGCGTCGGGCTGTGGCATCTTTTGGGGCCGTCCGAGGATAAACTTCGCCTCAGAAGGCTTTTGTGGCGAACCCCGAACACTCGAGGCATCAATTAAAGAGCATCCGTGGGAACGGACGTGGGGGGAATTGATCATCCCAGCGGTAAATCTGAATGAAAAAAAAGAAACCGGGTTGTTTCGCGCGGGCGTTCCCGTTTTCATTCGTTTTCACCGTCGCCGGAATTTAATGCAGAATCGATCCGGCGAAATGGAGTTATGTTACAGCTACTGTTTGTTAACCCGGAAATCGAATAATGCTAGTATCGGTTTTCAATTTTAGAACTTAAGTTGGAATTGAGGCATTGCCATCACTGAAATGCAAGGGAACATCGTTACTAAAGCTAGCCGAATGATTATTTAACACAGGGTACATATTAATCACGGCCTAATCAAGTCAAAAATAGGTGGAACTCCAGGGTCGATTACGTTGTCTTGCTAAATAGTAATGTATCATGTGATGGCAATAATACTGGCAAATGACGATTAATATTTCCCCACTTGTGAATAGAATTTTGAGAAACTGAAAACAATTTCATATATTTCTTTATGGAGGAATTATCGTAAGCCACTATCATGTTTCCATCGAATGAATTACAGTGAACGCTTTCCAGAGATAACTAATTTCGTAATAGACTTGAATATTTCCAGAAGCCCGAGTCATGTAATCCCAAGGAGGCCATACGATGCAATTACTCTCCAATATGAAAATTCACGCGTCAGATCCTGGGCGATGGCTCGGACATCGCCCATTGACCATGAATGGTTTCAGTCCGATGAAACATGGCCGCGAGATTCAAACCTGCTAAGCTATTTTGGTGATGATTTATGGCATAAGGTACGCCGCAGCCGAGAGCAAACAGCCTAAGGATATTGTGAGGGAAGCAGAGAAGAGGAGACTCATTATGCGTTAACAGTAGATGAACCACGAAGGAAATGTTTCAGTATTCTACCGACATTTCCCTCATTAACTGGCCCGACGGAATATTGAAGATGGATGGGAGTAATTAGATCAGATAAAATCATCATAGATTAAGAATATTCCATTGCTTATATTGCTGCTTGCTAAAGTACGCCTACACTACTACGCCTAACTTATTTGAAAATGTGTTTCAAGACGTAATTTTTCAATGTTTTTGCCCAAATGAATGACTTGGTATTTATTTTAATTAGAAATGTTGCATTGTTAACCCAAATTAAATATACATCGCCATGCTAAATATATGTACTGAAGACACTATGAAAATAACGCAAATACTTCCATGACCCTTTCACAACCGCTCAACCACTCATTACCCTATGAGAATTGTTAAGTTGCGAAAAATTCAAACAGAGGTACTTAAAATATGGATACCTTGAGTCTTATTACACACGCCTTTCCATTTACGCCATGAAGTGGAAGTGCTTACATGCACGTTAATTCGTTAAACAAGTACAATCTGGAACTATATAATGGATACACTGTTTGGATGACTAAATTCCAGTTTCCCACGGGAATATACAGGGGTAACCATGAATGAAACACAATGAGGAACATTTGTTCTCCTTAATGACAATAATTTTGGTTTCTGGGTAAAGAATAGCGCGCATTGGTATCCGAGTACAAAAAAAGGGTGACAAAAAAATTAGCGATGGAATAGAGATTCCCTCACCGCGGAGATCGCACCCTCTCTCTCAAATCTCTCACCGTTCCGCCTAAGCCCCCCCGACACCTTCTGCTACGCCTATCGACCACATCCGAAAGGACAAAAAATGTGGGAGATTTGAGGAGGGGAAGGGGTGGAGGGAGCCAGCGCTGGATGACGAAGAGAAGACGTTCCATCCGGAGCAGATGGAAGAAGAAGAAGCCCTTCGTTAAGACCAATTCCAGCACCGTGGACCTCGCTGCTGCTTGATTCGCACTTCTTGCTATGCTAGATTTTTGGTATGATCTCGTATGCCACTTTGCGAAAAATTTTCAAGAGGAACATTGACACGGAAAAACGATGGCCAATTTCCCTTTATGGAATTCCTACGGTGAAAGACAAGCAACCGGGTCCATTCAGATTATCGCCAGACATTTTCAATGGTAGCAGTTACAGGCATTGTTTTGAAATAAGTATGCCGCGATTGAGTTTGATACCATTTCCCACCTTCCGTCTGTATTTAATATAATTGCATGCAGAAGAAGCTATCGCAGTCGTAAAACTCATTCTAAAGATAATGTGGATAATGGTAATTCCGCGATAATAGTCACTGATTTTTATATTATTATTTTCTTAAACATTTAATTTCAAATTTCACCTTCAAATTACAAAAAGATCGTTAAATCTGGGACATAATAATGAACTATACGTATATATTTTATTGCTGAAAATTAACACTCTTTGATAATCAATTTAATCAAACATCAACCGCCAACACATTTAAAAATATCAAGTTATTCATTATATTTGGCAATATTTAATCTCAACCATGAGGTTATCAATATTATTAATACAATTAATTATGAGGTTATCAATATCAACAACCAGCGAGTCAGTTGACCGTAATATTTAGATCTACGTGTGAAACAAGAAAATCATGCTAGCCGAGGTATTCCTTGTAAGATGGATCTGGACGCATTTTCGCATACGACTCCTTCAGTTCTCATTGGATTTGGGTACTTCATTCAGCTCGTCTAAACTTATAAATAAATTATAACTTATAAAATAAACTTATAATAAACGCATAATAATTTCAACGAAAAAATTAAAAATCTTTTAAATACATCTATAAGGTCAACTTAAAGGGTAAATCTTAAAAAAATTATTCATGATGCTAGAACGATTAATTTCGATATCACACGGCTGCATACTGTTCAAGGTGTGAACTTACTGATTACAACGAACTAATTTTGCTGAGTTATGCTAATTATTTTAGATATTTCACCATAATTCGCAAGTTTTCAACCGTAGGATAAGAATTTAAAAGCGTTTCGAAGGACTGGAAAAAAAAATCCCGCAAAATGGTCGTGATGGAATGAAAAGGAAATTGTGTACTTACAGCTGATGTCCAAGGTTTCCGATTCTTCACTCTTCCCCACCGCGTTGTGAACCTCACACTTCACTATGGCGTCGTGGTATCCCCTGCTCACGTTCGCAATCACCAGCATCGTCGGATCCACGGCCACGGCTCCTACGCCCCCCTCCGGAATCAAATCTCCGGCCCCACCGTCGGAGGGCAGCCCGGATCCTGACAACACGCCACCCGTCACGGGCTCCTCGTTGATGAACCACCGGTAAACTAAGTCCGTGTCGGGGTTGGCGTCGGCCATGCACGTCAGGCGGACCTCGTCGAACTCCCGGATGAGCGCGCCCGAGTTGACGGTGGTGACGGACTGGGAGTGGGTCCCGGAGGAGGAGGATGCCATGGCGGTGGATGAGCTGAGGACGACGCTCGCTGACGGCCCACCTGCCAACGCCGACGCCCCACCGCCCTCCTCCTCATCGTCCTGTGCCGGTGTCGGCCTCCGGATAGCCGCTACGGCCACCGTGACCTTTGGGGCGTATTTGACCAATAGCATGACCTTGGCCGAGCGGTACGTCCTGTCTGCGGCGTTTTGCGCCTGGCAGATGAAGATTTGCTGGTGGTGTTCCCGGCGAGGGGTCAGCCTGAGGATTGATTTGGCCGTCACGCGCTTCTTGTCCGGCAGGAGTTCCGTCATGTATTCCACCCCGTCTTTGAGTACGTTCCCATGGCCGTCAATCCAAGTGATCTGAAAGAAGGGGGAAACGGGAAATATACATATGAGACGGGGTCAACAGGGGATGGGCGGAGACATGAGGCGTGCTGAGCAATTTTAGTGACGTCGTACATGACCAAACTTGCCAAATTGCACCTGAATTAGATCGAGATCTACGCCAACATGTGGACGTTCATTTACGACGACTGAATGAATGCCTCTGCGGCTCTTGGAACAACAGAAACGTTATTTCAGTCCCCGAATATGTTTTGTTATTTACACAACATCGCAGTTTTCCCACGAATGATCCCTTTCGTCACTATCCGATCTGAAGTTATCTATTTGACTGCTGTGGGATTCTTTGATTGTCATAAAGATATTATAGCGAATTGAGGGCATTCGCCAGGTAATGATTTCACAAAATCCGAAATAATTCATTGGGCTACACCCAAAAAAAATAAAAGTAATTTCAATTGAAATTAATGTTCTGCGGATTATTTCATTTCATTCGTGCCGCAATTAAAAAGAAAATAAATGGAAATACAGGAACTAAAGAGCATGAGTGAAACTGTATACATGATAAAAACATGGAAGAAGGTATTTGAGTGAGCCAGTTACTTTTCACGTTTACTGTTAAGACATTTTACATTACCAACCCCGAAAGGTATGTGTGGTATGCATATCGTTCCAAACTAGTCAATAACATCCGTGACCGAATTGAGACGAAAATTTAATACATTATTATCCGAAGGGATATTGAGATAACAAGACAAGTGCTCTTGTACTCAAGCTGCTAATTTTTATTCGAGAATACTCCCATTGCCATGAACCTATTATTA
Organism: Hetaerina titia; assembly: GCA_037158775.1. Taxonomy (NCBI): domain Eukaryota; kingdom Metazoa; phylum Arthropoda; class Insecta; order Odonata; family Calopterygidae; genus Hetaerina; species Hetaerina titia. The sequence goes on along the minus strand of CM073777.1, from coordinate 72,454,939 downwards.
CAGACAACATAACATGCGTGTCACTCATCTGCCATTTGAATAATAAGACTAAAATAATTTGTGCCTGAGATTTTTCGAATTATCAATTCAAATTCTCGTATTTTGGTGTCGATTTTTCAACTAGGCTCTAATTTTCGGTATTTAATTTCTGCCATTGTTCTTTCAACGGGACATTGGATCTACCACTAAATAGCGCTCCTACGCGTATTTACGAGGGGTTGGACTTTTTCGCAGTTCTAAAGCGTAATCCCTTCGTATGAAATAAATCACTTGAATAGAATTTTCCAATAGGAACCCTAGGAAAATTTTATTTAACAATGAGAAAAGAGAAAAATATCGTTCAAATCAATTGCATTCGATTGGGGACAAATTTAGTTACACATGTCGGAACCCTAAAATTTTCTGAAAACTTCACCTATCAGTTTATTATTCGGTAAATTATTTAGATAGTAGACTTTTTAACAGAAAGAAACTGGGGTAAAAAACTGGAAAATTTTCTTTTTACGCTATTGATATGTTTATTGATAACACCTTTTTTTCATATGAGTTTAGATATTTCACCCCTCTGATTCACGAGTGAATTTAACTACTGTAAATTTGTTAATACGAGTCACATTTTTTTAACAGCTCGTTTCAATTTGTATTACCAGGCATAAAAAAACTGCTTTGGAATACAATCAATTATTGCTATGCGAGTATACGTGAAAATCTTGCGTATTCTCAGGTTCTGCTGGCATTTGCTCGAAATTTTGCACCTGCCAGGGTTCATAATTATGGGTAATGGGTTATACTATAAAAAGTTATTACAACATTTTCGCGGGGCAATTTAGACATCAAAATATGAAGGAAATTTCATCAAACGTGTGTTTTATTATCACACGCTGCCGTCGCGACTTTCGCAATTTAGTGATTTTTTGAACGAAATAACATTTTAATCACTTAATCAAGGATGATATAACCTCGTGTTTCTCTTCATTCGAATTTCTGAAATTTTTTTTAATTACAGGAAAGCGAGGATATCAATCGAGAGTAAGACCTTGCATTAGAATAAGCGCGGAAATAGTTCCATAGATGGGCCATTAAAAAAAACCCATGGCAAAAAAATTCTTTCCACAGATTCTTATTTTGATTTCAGTTCCAGAAAGAACCGTAACTATCCTGGACGGAAACGATAATAAACCTTCACGTAACCACATAGGTTCGATGGCTGAAGCTACATTTTGGGTTCTGCTTCAATTCCTTCGTAAAGTTTCCTCGGTGGCAAAATAGCAGTCCATTTTCATGGGCAAACTGCGAGGCGGGGATTACGGAAATAATTCAGTGCATCACTGACCACATTGACCAATCTCTCTCGATGTGTTAAGGAGAACTTAAAGCGGCGATAGCGCTGAGAGTTATGGAACGGAAGGTAATAAAGCGGAAAGGTACAGCTAAATTATTCACTTCATATTGTCCCTTCTTGCTACTGCTCTTTCCTGGGCAACATATCTACTCATAATCGAAGTTACATGAAGTGAGAGACGTTTCAATGCTAGCCATTCTGTCTCATAAATATTTCACTTCTGGTAAAAGTAACATCAATATATACATCTCACAAAACTTGGGAATGACTGCATATTTTTCATCAACAGTTGTTAGCGTGATCTCAATACCTTCGTAAACGTAATGCCATTTTCTTATGGTGGTTGTTTTTTTTGTCTATAAAGGACAAAATAGCCCAGTCTTCGCTCGTTACTCGAGTTTTTGAGGTAATTGCCAGGTAATTGGTAGAAAGATGGAATGTTAAACGGCGCATGAAACGCCCGTGAAAAGAGTACTGGGAGAAAAGATACAGGGCGAACGATAAAAGACAATGAACGCAAAGCAAAAAGAAAGTCACCCCCCCGGGCACAAGTTTGTCGAGTTTGAATTCAAAGGGATGTAAAGGATGATTAAGGTAAGGATGAAGAAAACAGGAAGTTTGTAATCACTGAGGATGGCGCTGCTGAAGATGAAAGCGTGAAGCAAAAAAGGGCAAAGCGGCGCAAAGGGAAGCTGTAGGAAAAGTGAAGGGAAGAGGATGGACACAAGTTATGAAGCTAAGGATTTTGGTGGGCGTCAGCCAAGACAGATAGGTTTACGAGTGTATGGAAGGAAACGCCGAGTAACGGATGGGGTACTGATCGAACCCAGCACAATGACTAGTACCCGTACACGACTGCAAAAGACTTCCAGCCCTACAGGTTGCGTACTCAACTATGTTCAATGGATCGCAGAATAAAAATATAATACCCCTATATATGTACGGTTTCAGGATGGAGAACCACAAAGTCACAATTTGTGATCATTATGCTCAACCGTTGCAAAGGGATGGCAAGTAAAGCGCAATTGTAAACCCCTCATAATATGGTTCCCATGGTAAGGAAGGGACATAGTTATCTCCTTCTCCTTTAGGATTTGTATGTGGTGTGAAAGCCGACAAAAATTCTAATGCTTTTGAAGTCATCTTTCCTCAAAAACTCGAGACTCTCGTCTCTTTTTGCTTTCGGATCTAGTTCTTATAAATAACGCACTGCATAGCTAAACTTTCCGTCAAAACTTTTGTAGGGTTTCCTCCTCAAATCGTCCTCCTTCGTCACTCTGGTCTAATCATACCGTCGTCGTAGACAAGTTTTAGTTCTCAACCTAATTATTCCCAGTTTTTTTCACGTCACATAAGATGGTATGTATCACGCAATGGGACGTCAACTCTGCAAAGAAGTCAGAAAAACAACACTGAAAAAGGTCTCGCGATAGCCTAAGGTAGTAACCGGAAAATGTCGCTTATTAGGGAGCCCTACATCTAAATTACCAATATTTACGTGAAAAAATTAGTTACCAGGGTAAGACAAACCATCTGTACAAAGGTGGAATTTCATTCTGAGAAGGGAGTCCATTATCCCAATTCGTTCATGCTGTAGCCGAAAATCCGCTTCAGTGGAGTAATTGATCTCCCAGGCAAAATTGGAAGGGGTAAAGTTTCAATCAATTATACCACCGCAAGTACGGCTAAACCAAATATCTGAAAAGCTTTTTATTTTGAACGGACATCAACGATCCTTCTTAGTAAAGTACGTAGAAATCAGCTTGGCACCACGGCGACCGATTAAAAGATCCTGTTCCTTGAATATTTTCCAGCGAGAATTATTTGAAGTTTCCTAAGGCATTTCCAGTTAAGGGCTTTATTCGTGTGTCGACAAATGCACTTACCTGGGGAGTTTCTGAAAATGTATTAGGAAAGGTTAATACTCGAAATAACAATACCCCATTGTGTAATGGAGCAACTGGGAAAGGTAAAAAAAACAACGAGGTGCTTGACGACGGCAAGGAGAAAGAAGTTATTTCACCCGTCGCAGCCGAAAAATCTGACTGACGGTTTTAACGCTTGGCCTAAGCCTCAACCAAACCGGGGGGATGCCTCTGCTGGGTGAGGGGGGGTGAGATGCTCAGGCGAGTTGAAAGTGAAGGGGAAAAGAGAATGAGGGCGATAGAGTAGGCGGAATCGTTGGAAGGAGGTGGGTGGCAAATTTTCATGAGGGAAAGAGGACTGACAAACGTAGAAAGTCGAAGGAAGTTATTCCACCGAGATATACACCTTTAGTTATCCGGCCAACCACATCCACGGGAGCGGGAGGAGCCGGGGGAGAGGACAACGAGGAGTCAGAATGATGGACACGCAGTCGGGAACCGCAAAGAACAGGAGCGTGGAGGGAGATTTAAGGTCTTGAATTCGAGAAAGGTCGAAAAAGTGAGACCAAATGGAGGTCCAGAGGGAGCGACGGTATAAAAGGTGGAGGGAAGCGAGGATAGGAGGAGGGGAGAAGGAAAGAGAAAGAGAGGGGGAGAGAGAGAGGAGAGACACTTCAGTAGCACATGGATTGAGCACCTGAGTGTTAGACGGAAAAGTACGGTGAGCTAGAGGGAGTGGCAAGATCCGGCTAGGAAGAGGTGAGAGGCCTTTTGTCAGGAATATAAAACGTCAGCGCATACTATGCTTTCCTCTGTTCCACAACTATGCACCATAAAACTGTCATTCATACTCAACGAAACGTAAGCCGGCGATGGTGCACATTTACCCTAAGGTAATTAATGTCATTCCGGTTTACGCAGTAATGTGTCAATCGGTGAGCGGGATGAAGAACAGAAAATCATCAATAAACCAAATGTTTTAGGACTTTTAACAATTCCTGGAGACATTACAACTTAATACATATGCGTAAGTATTTTGGTGATATTTAAGGATGGCTTTCAAATGTTATCAACAGTCATCATTATATATTTTAATACAAGGGCAACCTTTAGAATTTCTGAATGCGGCTACCCATTTCATCCGTTATGGTGTTTCAATATACCATACGAAACTTAAAAATGCGCTTATAAAATTAGTATTCTTATCTGAGAGCATATTGTAGTCAGGTCAATGGCAGTATCAAATCAAATTGCAGTCAATATCATTATTAACATGTCAAATATGTCTATCAAGGCTCTTTCCCTGACAAAATTATACACGGAAAAGTTCAGATATCTTTATTAAAAAAACATTCCTTGTAATGCGTATTTAAATTGCATTGACTGGGTGCATCATTGCGCGGGTACGCTTTTACGTACACACATGAGATAACGTGTATTATGATTCCTATACTTGTATTCGTAAGAAAATGGCATTTTTTTACAATGACCTATTAATGTGAGCACAATTTTACATAAAGATAAAGGGTGTAAACAGTTACATCCATCAGTAATAGTTAGTCTCACGAATATTTTTGACAAAAAGAATTCGTCGACGTACATAGCTCTACCGCAGTCTTCAATAATATTCATTTGACCATTTACGTTCTTAGCTTGGAATTAATGAATCTCAATGTCGCCATGTGGTTGACGCTGCCTGTTAGCTCAGCTCTTTTCCATCTTAACAAAACTTACGAAAATTATTCGAGATTTAAGGCGCCTTGTCATCGAAATTTCGGCGAATGCTATTTGGATTTCGGAACAAAATTGACGTCTTCCGCCTCGAGAAGAAAAATTCGCAGCGCCCAAGTTCATCAACTCAGGTTAGATTTTAGACCCCCTATTATGCGTGTGTTTTTTTAACTTTTCCAAGTCGTTGCCCGCACGACCTCAACCTTCCACGCTGCCCCGAAGCTTGAGCTGCCAATTATGTGCCCTTGCTGGGTGGAGCGACGATGCGCATGCTCCAAGGAGCAGTGGATGTGATGAACGGCAATGAAAAGGCCGCCGAAGAGCAACACAAGGGAGAGAGAGAGACGAAAGGTGGAGTGGAAAGCGGTGCGTAGTAGGCGCAAAAGAGAAGAAGGCACGAGAGGTGGGTTATCCTTCGAGAGGATGTGGGAGAGAGAGGGAAGAAGAGCTAGGGTTGAGCGAAATGAGGAAGGGCAAAGATAAGGGAGAGGCGGAGGGAAAGGTCTTTTGATGGCTGTTTGCTTTGCGCCGGCTTCCATTACGAGAAAGGCCCTTAGTAACGCGAGAAGTGGCCCGGAGAAAGAGGACGGGAGAGAGGCGCGGAATATGTGAGAACCTCTGGCAAAATGGGACGGGCGAACGGAAGGGCGAGGGGAGAAAAAGAGGAACAAGAGAAAAAGGAGGGTACGAACGTTTGATGAACTTGTCGGTGGAGAAGGGCACTCACAGCTGGTTTCCGTGGGTAGGGTTTTTCGATGTTGGATTTTTAAAACATCTCCGTGCGATCTGCATTGAGCATCTTACATATAGCTAAGGTCGGTGTTCTTTGAGTTATTACTCCTCAGCACGTTAATTTACACTCGATCCACTGAATATGGAAGACATCGAGATATTACCTTGATATTGATTATATCGATAACTATCGATTCATCCATTCAATACCCTCACCTCTCCAACATTACCATCAAAGATCGATTTCGGAAATAGAAATTCCTACTATTTACGTAGACCGAAAACACCTAATACGGTACATCGAACGCATCTCAGTCGATATATTAAAATATCGCAGAGCCATAGCAAGAGACGGATTTGAATGGAAAAGTTTGTAGGAAACCTAAGCGGTAGGTAACGTATTCTTAAAGTGAAATTATTATATATTTAATTATTTCCAGAAATTAATGTACACCAAACGTCTGTGATACTGTTACATGGTCATACACACGAAACTCCCAGCATTAGCGCGTCATGTCTAGTTGAATGTTTCCCCTTATGGATGGTTTTTAGCCAATATACATCTGCCGCCTTGTTAATTTCATCCCTAAAAAAATAAGTCGTATTTCCCAGGTCCTATATTTTGTAAATATTTAACATTTATTCAAAATACAACCAACATTTTAGCTTAAAATATTCGATATTAGCTGAGCATAAACTACTAATATAGTGACTCAATAATTATCGACTGCCGTCGAGAATGGCGCTCAACCTTTTTTACATCTCGGGTCCGTAACAAAAGTACCATGAATGAATTTTTCATATCCAATAGCGGACATGTGGGGACGTTACCTCGATTTAAGGAATGAAACTGTAGGTTTTTCAAGTCGCGCCATCGTTTCGAGATAAAATGCACTTAATTATGAATACGAAACATAATTTGGCAAGTGATAAATTGCTCCATTAGATTTAAAACGTTCTTTGTTCGTTCCAGCAGCTCAAAACGTAACAACTTTATAACATTTTTTCCTGTAATAAAAGGATTTCTAACATTCATGAAGCACTTCATATTTTCGCAAAACCTTTCTAATTCACACAAATATATTACTTTAAACAACGGAAATTACAAGAAAATGAGATAATTCCTCGATAAATAGGGGGCCCATTAACTCATATACAGTTATAATTAACTATTAATTTCATGTTTCCAGCGAGATCCATTTGTCGAGCTTTTCTAACAGGTAAGAAAGGATCACGAGGTATTGTTATGCTAAAATGTTCGCGACCAATGAAAAGATATGCACCAGGAAGATATATAACATTTTAATATCATAAACTTTAATTTTTCCACAGCTAAAATTTGCTAAATCATCTCGTAAAAAATTCTCTAAGACTTACATTAATTACATTTGCACAATCATTCATTATAAATGCTAAATGCTCAGAATTTATTTAATTTTATAGCAGGTAGATGTAGTTATCGGCTTTCAAATGACACAATCTTTTTTTAAGATGAAACTGATTTTACTTTCATGTTCCTTATCTTGAAAATCGAATAAATGCATTTTTATTATTAACTGAGTAAGTGCTATAAGGATATATCTGTATAGGTTTGTTAACCATATTTTACATCCGTGTAATATGTACAGTTCCGTTTTGGCGTTTGAAGAACCTTAATTTTTAAATAATCCATCCACTGTTTCTTCTTTTGAATTTCTCCCAACAATCCTCTGTCCTACCCTGCCATGACGAGGATACTTGTTCGGTTATCCTTTCCGTCCATTATACCTTCTACCACTGAAGGACGTTTAGGTGCGTTATAAACCTGATAAAGGATTTAAATATGGAACTATCCTTCTTAACGCTTCTCCTAAGATCCACTATCATGAACCACCATTTCGGTGGAGAAGAGCAAAGGAAAGAGAAATGATAATGAGGAAAATACCAAACGTGAAGTGGACGGCGTATCATGAATGAGAGTGAATTTTGAACGCACCAAAACGAACTTTCCCAGCTTTACTGCAGTGTCGACGATGATGAAAGCTTTACGGAGAAATCTATTCCTGCCGAAGGGGGAGGGATTTAAGTCCTTTTATCCACGAAACCAAGAGTAAAAGCCACATCCGCTTGGTACTTCTACATTGGAGGGGAACCGTGGGGAATACGGGCAGTGGACAGGGAAGTGTGAGAGGGAGTTAGTGTGGCAGAGGCACCCGAGTCAAAGAGAAAAGCCGGCGGAATTAATGAAGAGTTTGACTTTTCGCATGGTCGAATAAATATTTTTCTGAGAGAGAGAGAGACGAAAGTAGAAGGTGTTGCCACAGCCTGCTTGTTGACAAAAACATAATAAAAACTCCTCCTCTTGGCTGGACATACTCGTAACGGCTTACCACAGGAAAAATTCTTGTCCCTCGGGGGAAAAATCGAGAGAGACATAGTTGGCGGGTGGAGTGGAGGTGGAAAAACGCCACGTACCTTGGGGACCTATTAGCATTACAAATATATACTCAGCTTACGGGGAAGCTCATAGGCGTCCCGTAAAGTGACTGCAGAATGAGCATTTGCCCATCAAATATCTATCTCCCTTGACCATACTATTAAGTTTCCGCAAAAAATTTCACTGTGTCAATAATACGACCGGATCGAGTGTGCAGTGCTTTTAATTTATGGTAATGATGAGCCTAGTTGAATGGATTGGTATACGATTAGTTGTGGACTTGTATAATTAACCCATTCAAATCTGGACTCGAATGCGCGGATGAATATATCATGTACCATCTGGGATAAAAATAAACGGTACATAACTCTCTCTCCCTCTCCCTAGATCATACACAAAGTAGGGATTCAAAGTATTGACAAATCTCACAAGTTAAAATTTTTTAAGAAAATTTACTTGCCGTACCGCTGCAATAGGTCATATCGAGCAGAAATAACATCAGGACTAACTTCACTAGCGAAAAAACATCACAGAAGAAATGTTGATAAAGTTTTATCTGCTCCTTCATCTTACTCCTATGCTTCATTCAAATCTCTCAAAATTTGCTCTCCCGTTCAGCACCTTAATATAATTTCACCGAGTGCTTGCCTCCGCGAGCCGTCATATAATGTGTGGCGAAGAAAATTTTGCAAACCGCGGCAACGCTTACTCTTGCGAGTAGATGCTTTCCTGCTTGATCCAAGACTTTTGGGGAAAAACTGGATTTAACAGGATATACTCCCAGTTAATGGATGTTTGGCGATAACATTGGTTGCCAAATTTGTGTACCTTTCGTTTGTGGGTGGGGAGGGAAGTAAAAGGAAGCGAGAGTGAAGGGGGAATGGTTTCGGGGGAATGAGTGCGTGCTATTAGGACGGAGAGAAGCCATGGTATTGGAGAACGTTCATTAGTAAGAGATACAATCCATTCGGTTACGATGGGAAGAAGATACCCGGTCTTGTTTTTCCTGAGAGAGCGGTGCGAGGCTTACGTAAGGCCTGGAGTCGATGTTTTTGAGGGAAAGAGTAAGCAGAAGGGTTACCGAGTGATGAAGAGGAAGCATATAGCAATCCGAGGCCTTGGAGAGGGGATGGGATTTTAAGGAGAGCCATTAAAATTAGCCACGTTTGAGAATTCCATGCCCAGTTAATATGCTTGAGAAGAAATGAGATGGTTCGCTCTCTCTCTCGTACAGACTCTCAACCCTCAATGACATCAAGCGCTATAAAACAGTTAATCCAACAGATAATGTCACGATTGAGGAACAACTGGGATACATTCAATCAGCCTTTAAGTTGAAGCAAGCGCGTTTATGGCTGTTAAAGTCGGCAAAACATCCAAACAAATTACTCAAATGCTCACTATTCCGTAGATTGGAGAGTTTAATTAGACTATAGCGTTATCTTGCACTTAAAATTTTCCCGTTACGACAAAATTTACGTGCAATCTTAAAATCTAACCAAAGAACCACATTAAAATTATCAATTACGAGGGATGTAGCCCAGTAATCATGGACAAGTGTTAATTTAATTCAAAGCTTTTAACTCCGGTGATTGGAATAATTACTGAATGCTAAGGGCTCTGAAAGAGGAATTCAATCAGGTTTTAATTCGGATTTCGCTTGATACCCATTTTGCAATTTTGGACAATATAAAATATATAATGGTGACTTAATGATTAATAACATACTCTTTTAACAAGAAATATACTGAAACCATTTATGCACAGAGCCAGTGTTTATTTCACCAAAGTGTTCGAGTAAATTCGCAACTGTGCGATAGCTATACCCAATTCTGGTGGAAACATCATTATTTTATCGTACAATTGATTAAAACAATTTAGACTTCAACCGCAATTAATACACATTTGAAGTTATTTGAATGAGAGTTAGTAGAGGGTTTCAATGTACTGTGTAAGATAAACAATAGCGTTTAAATATTTATTTCCAATAGATACTTTACTTACGTATAATTATATCAAGGATAAATTGAAGATGTATATGGGTCGCGGTAGTCCAGGGGTAGAGCTTTGGACTACTGACCGGAGGGTCCGGGTTCGATTCCCAGGCAAGCCTCTCAAGGCACCTACTCCTCCACCCAAGCTATGTGAATTTTCGGGTACATGATCTTCCTGAGGTATCCTGACCGGCAATGGGAAAGGAACTGGCCCCCCTACCCTGATGTGTGAATTTCGTACACTGTCGGGCTTAGTACTGGATGAACTCTACCATCACCTAACAAACCGACCTTCAGGTTGATTACTGTGTTTATGGTTTTTCTGTTAATTTAAAATTTAAATAATTTTAGATTTTTAAGACAAAAATGAGAACCACAATTTTTTAAAGCTGACATGGACTAAGATTAACTTGCATAATATTTACCATTTTTTTACTCTGCACCCTCCTCGTTACGTTAAAAGAACAAGGTGATAAGTTACGCTTGAACGAGTAATTTAATTCATCAATTGCACAGCTAACAAAGTAGAATATATCGTGAATTACTAGCAATCCATCACATTGATGAATGAAAAGCACTGTGCTATTGTCACAGTCAGGAAAGGAAATAAATAGTGAGTTCATGCACGAGAAACTCTTGGTGACTTGCACGAGCCAACTTCTCCCTTGAAGCACTTGAGGAAACATCACCAATGGAAACGGTGCCGATCAAACTCAGTGTGAAAAAACTACGAAACTCGTCCCTCTAGTTTTCACCGTACACACCTCTAGAAACCAGGACACAAAATTCGATGAAATTCTTCACACCCCCACGCGGACGGAAATACCTCCGGCTCGAGAAAATTAAACCACCCGCTAAAACTCCGCCAATTCGCGTTGGCGCGGAGAAATTCATCAATCAAGCCTCCAACGCTTTCAATCCAAAGCGATCAATGCCACACAAAACATTTCGTCTCGGAGCATCCCTTTCCCCGTCCCGTTTTCTCCGCCTATTGTTTCTGCGAAGAAGGATTAACTCTCGTTGCATATTCCTCGGATGAAACCCACAGGGTGTCCCTCCTCCCCATGGGCCGGTAGCAATCGATAAGTGAGGAAACGCGTCTACCGCTATAGTAGTTGAGGACGAACTTGAACTGCGTGATACGATTCGGAGAACATAGATGGCGCGCAGTATATATTCAACGCCCGGGGAAAGCGCCACCGAGAGGACCCGGCGGCCTCCCCCGCGACGACAGATAAGGCACCTGCCTCCACCACGCGACTCCTATCTCCACTCCCACGTTCTGCTCGCCTTGCTGCCGCTGCGACCTCCTCCCACACACTTATGGATAGGGACTCTCGGGGGACGCGGCGAGGGGGGAAGGGGATGGCAGGGAGGTCGCGAAAACACCTCTCCTTCCGTCGTCTCTCCTCCACGGCGTCGGCGGCGTTACCCCCGGAGACCTGACCCCTCATTACGTGCCGACGCGCAAGGAGGGCGACATCGCTTTTCTTCCACGAGCCTCGCAATCAGCCCACGAAGCGAGGAGCTTCTCCGAAGAGCTTTAAGACTCGAAGTGCCGCTTTCAAAAGACCTGCTCCTTTACCCAGGCAGCGGCTCCCTCCGGGCCACCTCGCACCACTCCTTACGCGGGGAATATATATACAAGCAACAAAGCTCCTACCGTTGGGGAGAAGACGAAAAACAAAGTGAGGGTGATACTACTTTGGAAACAAAAATTATCGAGCACTGGCGAGCGGGGACGGCTTTCCTTCATCTCTTAGCTTTTTGTGTCTGGGTTTCAACGCTCCCGCCGCTAGTCCTCACCCCTACCCCCGGAAGTATCATCATCTTTTTTCTTCTTCGGTCCTCTCCGCCCCGACCCTCATTTCATTATGACCAACCTCATCACGCGGAGGCGGAAGGGGGGGGGGAGAAATACTCCCTTCTCTCATCTTTATCCACTTGCCTCCGCGGTCGTGGTTGGAAAAGTTTTCTTACGTCTGCCTCCACGCCCTTTCCCTACCTCTACCCCGCCCTCCCCCGACGTGCTCCCAGCTCCATTTCCACACCGCCTCATTCCTTCCCCGGCCGCCCCCGCAAAGGCGCCGCCGCGCACCATCCCTTCCCGGGAAAATCCGCGGAAGCCTTCCCCAATCATATCTCCAACCTTTTCTCATCCACATTTTTCTTTCACCACCTCTCACTCTCCACTCGCTCCAAACCCCTTCCCCTTCCAAACACGTCGCAATCCGCCTCGCGAGGAGGACGAACCCTCCCCCCCCCCTTGCACCCTCTCCCGTCCGCCTCGACCGTCCAAACTCATTCTCCCTCACCCACCCTCCTCCTGGGCTCCGTTCATCGTAGGGTCGCTCGACCTGGCTCCTCGCTGCCGTCGGCGACGTGCCTTCTTTATAATTCGTCTCCGGAGAGACGAGAGGCAAGGGGGAGGGGTGAGGTAGGGACGATAAAGAAAACGACGAGTCTAGGGAGATGGGAGGGGGTGTAAGGACCCTTTCATTACATCTCTTCCCTTCTTTCGCTCTTCTCCCCCTCCCCAACCCCGCCGCTACCTCTACGCCATTTTTACACGCGCCCGAGTATTCGTTCCGCGTCGACCTAACCCGGCTCCGCTACGCCGAACGGAAACACGTCACTTCCACCAGTTTAAATCGTATTGTTATTATTTTCACCATCATTTGATAATCCGCGCAGCCATTCCTCCCGGTCCGTCTCCTGCGTCGTCCGCGAGCAGAGATGAAAGAGTGACGTGGAATCCGTTTCAATATTATCATTATTTTTGTCCGCTTATTTTAAGATCCTTATATTTTTTGGCTCGGGAACGACGGGGTCTCGGATTTAATTTCTACTCTTTACACTCGGGGAGAAACATTTCACCTAGTCAAGACTTCCCCGTAAAATCTCTGCACTCTGAAGAGAGTAATCGGGAAAAAAGCTTTAATCGATTGAAATACAATCTTTTAATTCGGGCGTGAAGGAGGATAATTCGTGGACTTTTTATTTTGTTGTAATTCCTCAACGAGACAAGAAAACGGCGACTTATTTCGTGGAAAAACATTAAGGCAGATATTTTTAATTTAAAGACAATGAGAAAATTCAAATTATAAAAGAAACGAATTATCAAAGCAGAAGATCAGTGTCCTAATTCATAAATTTCTCAGACGCTTTGCCCCTAAGAGCAAAGGGTTGTTCAGCGACACCAGCGTAATCGCTACCGCAGTGAATGTTTTAGTATTATTTCAGTACACTGTAAACCACTCAGGGTGTGTGGCAGGGGGGTAAATACACTCCAGACTACATTTAAAATAGAGATGAAAAGAATACGGAAATTTAAAATAGGGAAATGAATAGGGATAAGCACCCGTCAAAATTACTCCCTCAGTATACTCTCCTCACGTATTGCAGATAAAATGCTTGTCCCAAGTTCGTCAAATGATTTTATGGGTTATCACGCCATGCTTATGCATGCATAAAAATTCAAATATAACTCCACCTCCAACCGTTATTTTTTCATAAGCCGTATAGTTTTTCCGTTACTAGATGGCGCCGCAGCGTACATTATACGATAACACGTAGTTTGGAACACTATTTTCAGTTACTTGAGACAATTTTGGCATAGAAGTATATATTCAGAGACCCCTGGTAACTTTTCTCACTCTTCCACAAGTCACACTCGATTGATTGCAGCTAAATAGGCTAATACCGACGCCGGGTTTCGCTCCACCCTTCCTATCCCACTCATTCCTAACGGCGCAAATTACCTTAGCTGTCGGTCGCCTCCCCAAAAAAACCAACCCCAACTTGACAGGTAGATAGATTGCTCAAATTCGTTCTCAACTCAAGTTTCCCTTCTGATATTTTCTTTTTCTCCATTGAACTCTTATCACATCTTCATACCATTTAAAGGGTCGTTAAATTGATCCTTCCATACGCGTGAAACATGTCTCTTGCGCCATGTCTTCCGTTGTGATTCCCCTCTCAAACACTCCAAACGTAAATAAATAGCCCTCACCATCATTTTGTTCACCCCCAATGCCTACCACCCAATCCTCTGACTCCACATAAAATGAAAATAAAGTTACAAAAAGTTGCCGCTCCTTAATAAGAGGAAATCATTCGCATTTTGCGATGATAAAAAATCATTGGAAAAAATAAATACGGCGAGGAAGCTTCAGCGGAAATGACACGGCGTTAACTCAAGGGCGTGCTCTGGTATCAAAAAATGATTCTTAGGTCTCCGTTTTTCACTCCATTATTACAAGAACGACGAAACATTTTGGCAAGAAGTGTGATGCAACCGACTGAATCACTGGTGGATTGCAGTACTATTACTTGTTCTAATTAAATACTTTGCAATATTCCACCAACTGGTGCGACGCTTGCGTGCATAGATGCATTATATTATGATTTCGGACACTAGATATATTGAAAAAACAATTAAAGATTAGTTAGGACTATATATATACTATATTATAAATAAATATAAATATATATATGCCTTTGTGGATGTTATTTCTTTGCCTGATGAAGCTGCACCACAGTGAAACCTATGTGTGAAATCGCAGTTTTACTATGACGATGTTCATCATAAAATAATACCTCAAAGTTACGCCTGAAACAATTAATTACATCATACATTAAGTTCATATCTGTCAAAATAAATAACAATGTCACTAAGAGAATGCTATAATAATTTTTAAAACTATCAACACCGACTTTTCCTTTAATATTTAACGCTGAAAACGTCCGTACATTCTAGTTAAGCCCCATAGCTCTACGTCTAAAGCGAGTGATTTATCTGAGGATTAACACGGTGCATTTTAGTCAGACAAGGGAATACAAGGATCCTTGACCCGCGGGCGAGTGGACTCAAACAGCCTCCAACATGGTCGTTAGCTGCAAAAGGACGAACCGAGGATCCTTGCCGGATCACAGCTTCAAGGAACATGATTTTTTTCTTTTATTGTCTCGCTAAGAGGCTCCGTGCCAAGAATTATCATAGGAAGTCTCCATATCCCATGTGGAAAGTGGTTGATCAGCGATGCTCAAAAAGTTTCTTAAAATCAATATGAATATTATACTATGCGTCTCTTGAAAACTTAATGATGTCACAAACCGAAAAGCTACACCAGCAACATGCAAAGTCATTATACTTACAAAACAACGGGAGCTCACTTCCGTTAAAACATTTTTAAAGGATAGCTTTTATAGCCGTACTGAGTGAGATCTGCAACATGTATTTAGGAACAATAGCCGTAAGGAAAAGCAGACTTTTATACGCCCCAGTTCCTTTTTCTCATATTTGAATCGCAATACCAACAAAAAACTCTGCAAAAGGAAGAACACCCACGACGAATGATATTCATGTTTTGATGAGTCTGTAGCAGAGTTCGATTGCAGGGTTCACCACCATACTCTGTAAGTCAGTGCTATAGCCTAATAAACCCAATCTCTCGCTTTCTTCGTTTTGCCTTAACGAGATGTTTGCCAATGCCTCAACGGTTGAGAATTCATTTTAGTACGTAAGAATAAGTGCATTTTGAGCACACAAACATAACTCAGTGCACACCACCATGCAAGTTTGAGACGTTCTTAACATTATAATGGCAGAAAATATTATTTTTTACTTTCCTTCAGTATCTATGTACTTTAATTAATATCTGTATTGCACGCTGTCGAGTACATTCTCATTGAATGATGATTCTCCTTCAACGTTGCTTGCAAGCAGTGAGAATGTATAGCACAGATCACCTGGGAGAATTATAGTGTGTTCGACTTTATACGTAAGTACTACTGAAGAATCCCAATTAACCTAATTTCTGTAATCTATTCTCGTATTAATGTTCTATTTAAACAAATTGAGAACCAGAAGCAAATAATTTGTTTTTTTGTCCATGAGATATTCTAAGTGCTAAAGAATTCAATCATTCATATACTTAAATAGCATAATAAAAATGAAAATAACTAATGATTTGATATAACAGAAAAATGAGGTAATTATAAAAATGAAGCCTGGTAATAGATATGCGACATCAGTTTCTTTAGTACAAAGGTAAATATTTGCGAACTTATTGAGGAAAAGTTATTATTAGGTAATGTACCGGTTAAGGTAGGTTTTTGGATGGACACAGCTACCAAATAAATATTTTGTAACTTCAAACAAAACCCAATCCAGCAACCTAAACTACATCAGGTCCCTCTTCATCTCTGTGTACTTCTTTCCTCCCTTCATCCCATCCAACATCCCTATCCTGTTCCTACCCTTTCCTCGCTTGCCCAACATTCTCCCCTCTATTACCTTCTTCAACATTCCACTACCGCTCAATACGCCTTTCATCCATTTTTTGAGGAAAAGTATCTTTTACGTATTAAAATATTATTACTTCAGTTAGAACTTGTTGACAGGCATGGAAATGTCTTCTTGTTCTTCTTTGTCTTTCTTGTTGTCTACGAATATTTCCTATGAGAATTGTCAATTGCACTGTTCTCATTTTCAGATCACAAATCAACGATTATCATATAATCAAGTTAATAAGTACCATTGAAAATATCAAAGTCAACCCCTAACAATAGCATGAAAAAGAAAGAATTACCGATACATTCGAGTTTTTCCACATGTCATGTAGCTAAAACACTATAATACTTTAATTGAGTGCGTACATTTTAATCCTAATTTTAGATTTATTTGAGAAAATTATCTTTCATTTAAGCAAGACTAAATTTCTACCTGCAATAATTGGGTTTCTTAATTGAAATTTAAAACTGCTTAATGAAACTTAATATTTTGTTCGGCAGGTTCAATTTATCACAATTTGTGAGATTCATTTCCTGAATTCATTGACACGAGGGTAAAAAATAAAGGGAAACTCGGCAGGCTTATGAAGTTGGAAAGCAGTATCGAGATACGGAATGAAAGGTTAGCCTCGCTATTGTTCAAAGTACATACCTCTGCTGCTGGTTTTCCCCCCTTGGAGACGCATTCCAGTTGGATTTCTCGGTCCTCCGTGGTCATCAGCGACATTGGGTTGCTGGGAGAGAAGGTTCCGCCGCTAACTCCGTGGCTCGTGGAGGTGCCGCTGGCCGGAATGACTGAGTCTCCGGCCTGGGGGAGGATGCGAGGCGGTTCGGGGGGGACTAGGACGGTGAGGGTGGCAAACCGGGAACGGATTCCGGGTTCGCCGTCGGGCCCCGCGGCTACCTGACACTGGTACTTTGCGTCGTCATCCAGTCTTACTGGGTGAATTTCTAATGAGTAGTCGCCTGGAATAAATTGTTGGGAATGAACTATTAACTGACAACAAAATCTCAGTGTGACCTCAATATGTTGTATAGTATGTAAATAAGCATACACTTTCACTATGCAATTTTTCAAAGTGATAGGACTCTATGAACATAAATAATGATTTTTAAAATTAGAAAACATTAGTCTATGAAGTAACAAATGGTATAAAACAATGATGATTATAAACTTGGCGATGAATAAAAAAGTGCTTTCATTACTACTTCCATGAGCTTATAAATTCGATTCGAGGCAGAAAACAATATTAATTGAATCAGAAAGGGTCAAAGAGAAATGGAAGGAGTATTTAGAAGAAGGAATTAGATCAGCAAGGTTTGACATAGAAGAATAATATAACACACATGAGGATAGCTAAGGATGAAGTTAACTCGATGGCGAGAAAGAAAGGGCAATGAGGGAGTTACGTAAGAACTTATACGGCCTTGATGGTAGGCAACGTTCTGTGAAGCTAGTTAAAGGTTTAGGAAAATGTGGGAGGAAGAGTTTTTATGGATTAATTCGTAACTTTTTTTAATTATTAAAGAATAAAATAAATAAACGGTAACGAGAAACGGTGCAATGGACAGAAAGAAAAATAATCAAGAAGGAGAGTAGATTGTTGGGAGAAACCTAAAGGAGACAGGAAAGATTGGTGGATTAATCAGGGCGTTTTGATTGAATTGATGGAATATTGAAGACCGTGGTGTATGGAAAAACCTTAGGCAAGCGAGGAAGGGGTAGGAATAGAGTAGTGACGCTGTACTAAATGAAGGGAGGAAAGAAGTATGCGGAATTGAAGAGAGGCATACCTGTACTATAGTAGTCGATGCCGGGTGGTATTTTTTTGTGAGAAAAGGCAGGTAAATGCATGTATTGTTTACAATTGCATAAGATGTGTCTACCCAAAAACTACCTTAAACGGTAGAAAACCAATGATAATACTTTTATCTAAATCAATTGATGCTACTAATGAGAAACCTTTGTTTAGCCATGAGAGTCCGAAAGAGATAACAGATATTTTTTCAGAAGATAGGATAGAGAGTTTTTTTTATTGATTGAAAGCATATAATAATGTGACGGCGAGTATCAAAATAATGTTCGGTGATACAACAGTTACCACCTATGGTTAATCAGTTTTGTTTTCGTAAATCACAGACTCAATGACCGTAACCCCCGCAACGTACTTACCTTCTTCGTCGCTTCCGATCATGGCATATCTCTCAAATCCGGATAGATTCCGGTCAGTCCCGAGAGCGAAATCATCCTTAGTCCACTGCGGCGTCCCCGCCCTGCCGAGCACTCGACATGGGAGGGTCACCCTACTGTTCACCACCGCCGTCTGATCCATAGGCTGCATCGCGAACTTTTGCTCTGCCGCCACGGGTGACAACATGAGGGCAAAGGTCAGCAGCACGAGAAGGAGAGGGAGGTGGCCCAGGTGGCGGAGGAGGAGGCTGGACGGCAGGCGGCTGGCGGAGTTTGGGCACGGGTCACGCCGATCCTTTCGGTGGCGGCCCCGGCCCCACGACTCCGGCGACTGCCGGTGACCGCGGCCGGGACGGAGTCGGAGAGCGGCGGGAGTTCGCTGGGCGCCGGAGGCATCCCTTCGGATCGAGTGGGGAGGACGTGGGGTCGAGGCCGGCCACCGCTTCAGGTGGTGGAGGAGGTTCCTCGAGCACGTTGTGAGGAGGAGGAGGAGGGAGCGAGGGGATGAGCGGAAAGGGGTTTGGCGGCCGGGAGGCGCGGGGGTTGTCGCCGACGACGCCTGGCGGCCGCCGGTAATCCGGGAGAGGCCGCCGCGGCAGCACTGGGGGGGTTCGGAGGCGGGGAGTAGTGGGGATGATTCGCGAAGGCGAGGGACTAGGTGAAGTGTGGTGTTGGCGGGCGTGGTGGTCATCTCATCGAATCCCGTACCGCGGTCTTCCATTCTGACAAAAGTCGGGGAGCCCTGAGGAAAGAAAGAAAATGTCAAAGGTCAGTGAGTGAACAAGAGAGAGTGCAACTAGAGATGGGATGATGTTAAAATAGGTGCTTAGTTTTTTAATTTGTGCGGAAAATACGACACTACGGCATACACGTAGACACTATATTTTCCATTGTAACAAGTACATTAGTTAGAAGTTGAATATTCAGAATTGTGGGAGCAGAATCGTGAATTAACATACAGGTATGTAGTTCACACAAAAACTGGCAAAAGGTTTAATCAGAAAGATCTCGGTCCTTCTATCAATCAGATTCTGTACATGAAGCAGTAATATGTTGTAAGAGGACAGTACGTTTTGATTACAACTCCCTGTCAATAAAATAGAGGTAAATCTAAATTAGGTTTGATTTAATGAGAATAGATAAAGTCTAAACCGAACTCATGATCAAACTGAAACCATGGTCTACGTGGTCCGATAGGTTATAATATTGGTACATATTTCATCTGGGACATTTTTTTACCTCGGATTCATTGCATTACCTTTAAATTCAGGATAGAATGTACCTGTATAGCTCTTGTGGTGATCATTTTACACCATAATTACGTTACGTGATGAAAGCAATGGGTGATCTTTTTAAGGAATCTCAGACCAAAACACAGTCTGAAACCAGAAGATTCATTGGGTAGAGCTGAGGGTAGAGTTCCCATGTCATAAGCTGTAATACTTGAATACTAGAATTTATGCTAGGGCACGGACGGGGGACATTTTCCTGTGTCACCTACAGCTCCCCCAGAAATTACAGTAGCCGATAAAAAGTAATTTTTTTCAGCTAAATGAAATATACCGATTTTATACTGGAACCCCATGTAATGAGTAACCAAAAATAACCCTTTAGGATAAAATCTGCAGTGCTACGGGTGATGATAAAATAAAATTAGTAGCCCTTTCAAATCCGTTGTAAACTATTACATATTAAATAACTTTTAGGATGAAATCATTAAAGAGAATTGATGACCTCAGACGCATCACCGTAAATTAGATACATAAAGATAAATCACTTTCACACTTTCCAGGAAGAAAATAAAATTAACACTGGTTAAATTAATCCGCTTTTTTGACAAATATAAAAACGATAATTTAGCAGCAAAAGCAGCATTTACTAAGGAAAATAAAATATAGATATCACTTGGTACATGATCAACATGTACATTTGCAATCACTCAATTTTCAGCGAAAATCCCATATCGTAAGTTTAATCAGACTATTCACAAGATTCATATATACTCGTACTCTAATCACAGTTCCATGGCTTTCTCATCCTTAGCACAAGAAGCACCTCAAAAACATTGACTCTGTACAAATTTTAAGCTCTTGAGTAAAATAAAAAGTAACCATAAACATCTTGGTGTCGATATTAACGCTTTCAAAGGGACAGAGAAATAAAAAAAAGACCGTGATTCGTAACCGCGACACCTGCCACGCATTTATTATTCCAACAGAGAAATCCTCATCCCGTTGCCATCTTCAAGAAAGCAGCCGAGAAGTCTTAAAACTTCCGTGAAACAAAATAAAGGGAAACAACCATGGAGGGGAAAAAACGAAGTGGTGCGTCGTATTCCTTTCCCGGTCCCAGAGCACGTAGATCGAAGACGGAAAAAGTATGGAAGAAAATATAAAGAAATAAAACCGCTGAGAATTATTTCCAGGCTATCGAAGGATTTCTTTACCTCTCCCACGACCGCTCTCTCGCTCTCGCATCCGCGTGGAAATGCTTCGATTTTGTTGCTCCCCTCTCTACACCCCCACCACGTTTTCCTCAGAAAAAAATTCATGGGGGAGCACTGATAAAAAAAAACTCGATGGGCGAGAGGGAGAAAAATGGGAAAAATAAGTTTATTTCTCATCCCATTACGGGGATGAGAATAAGATGGGGGGTGGGTGCGGAAGGAGGATGGGGAGGTTGGGGGGAGTCGGTGGGAGGGTTGACGGGGGGCGCGGTGGTTGGAGGCGGGGAAGAAAATACGACATCAGGTCGCCGTGAAACCCTATTGTTTATCTAAATGGGTGACAAAGTCAATTCCGATAGGCTTAAGGGCGTCCCCTTTGCCCTTCCCTTCCGCTCCCTCCAGCACCGCCCCTCGGGCCTCCAGGCCGTCTCATTTCCTCGCCAACCCCTCAAGGGCCGAATGAATTCCTTTGCATACACCACGGAGAGGCGAGCCGAGGGAAAAAAAATAAAATAGTGCGCGGGTGGGAAGGGATGGGTTTCTGGAGCGTGGAGTGGGTGGGAAGGATTTGAGGAGGAAGAGGGCGGCGGGACGCGGGGGAGGGAAGGATGGTTCGAAGGGAATGGCGAGGACAGAGGAGAGCGAAAAAGGGAACGGGTAAATTGTAGGAAGAGGGCGGGCCCGGTTATGCGTGGGTCGGAGTCAAGGAGGGGAATGGCGTGAAAAAGAATCCGCGGTGGAGGAAAAGGGAATTTCGCAATAAATGCATTCGGGGTGGAGAATTAGTGGGCGGACGGGGTGGTTTTTTGGGTGAGGGAAGAGGAGTTGGTCGAGGGGAGGCGCAAGTGCAAAATACGGAGAGCGCGTTAGAAAGAGTTTTAAAGTCGAAAATTCAGACCCGAAACTTCAAATAAAAACTGCGTTTTAAAGGCTCAAGTGCTGGAGAAATTACTTAAGGCATACGCACCCACATGTTGCCAGAACAACACCTGTTAGAATAATACTTGAGATCCGGCGGTCTCAACAGAGGAGGGAAGAAAGTTTCCTCCATCAAAATTCCTGCAGCCAATGCCTTCCCTCTTTCCAAGCCCCGGCGCGAATTGAAGCGTAACAACATGGGGCTAGTGGATATTGGAATGTCTGCAAAAATGTTCTAATCCCAATCAGTATATTTTACCATGTCAGTGACCTCAAATGTTTACAAGCTTCAAGAATAAAGTAAGTGTAAACGAATTAACTTTATATTTAATAATTATCTATTGGCCTCATCTAATGTACTTTTTTCTAACTATTTATCACTAACGAGCTTTCGTTACGACGAATACAATGCAGTCCACTCCATAAAAGTATTAACAAAGTAATGATATGCTTCGGTGAAATTGAAATTTAATTCTCTTTCTCATACATAATGACAAGTTTTCACTGCTAACGTCAGGCTTCAAATTATGTAATAATTTGATCACACATGAAAATCCGTACTAGCCTTTCTACACATTTTCTAACTGAAGTGAACCGTATTTAAAGGTACCTGTAAACCGTAAAGGTACCTGATGATGACGCCTAAGCGTTGAAACTAGTTGTACGGGAATAAAGAACATTGGATATGTACATTATGTTCTTAATTTAATGAAGCAAACCGTATATTTTCTCTTATAAATTTGCCAAATAATTTTGAACTTCGACAAGATGCACTAGTTTAAACACGTCAAAATACTGATAATATTCGCAAAAAATATTATTTAATAATGTTTAACAATATATTCGTCCAATATTTGATGAATTTCAAATAGGTAAGCTGGAAATCTGCATATAATAGTGACTACAGAAAGGGCGTTTCCTCATTTAAAATCGGCTTAACTTATGATTTTTATTTCCAGGTTTTGCATCATAAAGGTTATAGATGACAAAAGCGACCGACATAATTTTATTGATCAGCATTCGAAAAGGAGTTAAAGAAACATGAATATTAATTTTTATTCAACTGCTGCAACAAAGGAATTGACTCAGGAGTATCTTACGTAAAGATAAGAGTGCAAAGCCTTGATGGCAATAAAGAAAATTTCATATTTCTCAGTCAACTTTGGCAGTTCGTTAATAAAGCGTGTACACATGTCTTTAGCCATAACTAATGTGCATTTCCTCATAAAAGGGACAAAATAAGAAATAGGTAAAGGTGGAGCCAGCGAAAAATAACGCGAATCATCAACATGTAACAATGAGTACGAAAATCTATGATTAAATCATCTAATCGGATGTAAGAGCTTTGCACAGCTATCTTTCGAAATTTAGATTCATGAACTGCCATCGCACGCAAAAGGAGACATTCGCGCGTCTTAACTAGGAAAAATACCGTGGATACCTGCAAAAACCACGTCCCTATTCAGACCTAGGATTTCAATGGCGTAACAACGGTGACACGGAAGCGGCATAATTTGTTTGCATTATCCTTTCACGAGGTAATATCCTTGAGGCGTGCCTAATGAAGGAGCAATCCAAGTGCGGAATAAGCAGGCGAAATAAATATAAAAAAATATTGACCGTTATTTTCTCCCGACTCTGGATTGCCCCGCTGACGGATGAACTGGCGAGAGAGGCTCAGCCGTAATAACAGGAGGTGCTGCTCTCTCTTTGGAGCCCTCGGGGGAAAACGCGAAGGTTTACGGTAACTATGTAGCGCACGAAGGTGCGGAGAAGGAATTGTTAGTGGTACAGGCATAAATGGGGAATGCACGGTAGGGAGGGGATAGGACAAAGGGGGAGGGCTTGGAATAAGGACGGCGTGCTCTGGAATGGGATAATACAGAGTTTTGGAAAGGGGTGGAGGTAAGAGGAGAGGGCGTGCCAAGCTCATTGCGCCTCCCGAAGCGAAGGTAGTGAAAAACCTAGGCAATGACATTAAGTATCAAACCAGGGGGAAGGGGTTGTCGTTTCCAGTCTGTATTTTTTCCAGTTTGCTTTCTTTACGGCGGTGAAGAGTGTATGGGTGTGTGTGTCTGAGCTTCGAAATGGCCTTAAGGTATTCCAAAAGGTGGTGTGGGACGAGTTGTTCTATTTTGCGTCTCCTAGAGTCTTGTGGGAGGCTAGAAGGTAAAATAAACAATGGCATCGGGGATTAGGAAATGTAACTCGACTATTTTATGGCGTGCGTGCAGTCGTGTGGCTGTGTGGGTCTGTCGTGCGCATTACTTTCCATTAGATCTAATGAATAATTAGAATAAAAAATAATTAATAAAATTAAAATTTAATACCAATTTAACTGCCGGACGATTTTCCAGAATACTTTTAGCCTGTAGTTGGTAGTAAGCATTTTCACTTCAAATTAGTATTTTCCTTATTATCTATTATATCCTTCTATATATCTATTATATCCGCATCTATTTTCCTTATTATCTTACCTGTCAGAGAAATTTAACATATAACTTTAATGAAAGTTGTTTCAAAGCATTACGATGAGTTTATGACTCGAGCACACTAAGGTGAACATCTGGGAGTCATTTATTGAGTCATCAATTTCCTCCAAATGTAAAAGCTAATATCAACCAATAGAGAAAATGAGAGGCACTGAAAAATTTCTCTCTTTGACTTAAGTTAACAATTTATCAACAGGAATAACACCTCCTACAAATAAAAAATTAAGTTTGTATTATTTCACAACACCTGCTTGTATAATTCTGACGATAATGCTGAATATTCATGCAGATTCACTTCATACAAAATAGGATGATGGAGAAGCAGGGAGGTCTCCCATAGCCAATATTCAACATCGTTGATCAAACCATATAGATTATCATGCCTAATATTCGCCCGATAGGACAGCATTAACAAATAAAATAGAATCTTGATTCAACTCCCCGTGAAAGCATCACTTTGTCAATGGTTCATAATTACTTTGAAAGTATTCATTCCCTTTCCCAGTATTCTACCGTGATGGGTTTGGATCGATCTCATAATAACGTTTCGGATTTAATTTCTAATGATATCTTACAATCCGCAATAATTTACATACGAAGTGTTTTCATTTGTTGTGCAAGTGTAAATGTTTAGCATCATCACTTGTTCATTTTTGTGGATGATGCTGACAAATGAACCGGTACAGGACAGCCATTATTGCAGTAACTGAATATTTTCCTATTTCGTTAAAACTCTTAGATTGGTATAACAATACCTTACCGCCTGGCCGATTGCCAAAATGCCTTGTAAAAATAAATGTATAATCACCCATTATTTCGTGCATCAAAGATATACATATACAACATCTCAGTGATAAAATTGCTCGATATGACCGTTGTCTCAGCCGTTTTAGAGCACTAGAAACTTCAACAAAGCATACGAACTTCAACAACCAAATTTGGAAAATCTCACGCAGCCACTACTTCGTTCAACTTGATGAATACTGAGTAATTAAATAATTTTATACGTTCTTTCCTTTACTAAGTCACGGAATGCGTTACTGATGACATAATGACAACTACAGGCTAATTGAAACTCAAGCGTTACAAAAAATCAGTTGAACAAACAAACGGACGTACCAAGGTCGCCAAAACTTACAAAGCGTAAAGCCTGAAGAAGGCATAGTCCATACATAATTGCCTGACTAAATTCATGCTAGGGTATTCATTCATTGTCTCCTTATAATCAGAATGAAAAAGCCTTGTGAAGGACATTACAGTTGCGAATTAAAAAGAGAAATAATGAAACATCGTCATGCAAACTAGCAATTATCCAATGTTTATTTCTTGTTTTTCATTTAATTTTTAAGTGCGTCCATCACGCGTATGAAGATTTTAATGGGCATGACAGGAGATTTTAACATAACTAAATAAAGCCTATTAAACAATGTATGGTGGCAGCAGCTAATTTACTTAAGTCTAATTTGACCTCCCCATGCTTACTAAGGAACATTTATAATGGTCTATTCTAAAATAATTAGCCTTTGGGAAAAGGAAGAGACGCCCACGAATTTCAACATCCATCATTTTAAAATGAGGACGGAATAATTATTTTATTGTTAATAAGCATAAAATATTTCAAAAACATTACAAAGGTTATACAAAAAATATTCTCATGTTCGATATAACAACAGAAGGATAGAACAAACTATTTTAACACCTAATTGATTCCCAAACACAGTTATTCACCTAACTAATTAGTATTAAAATTAAATGTTTACTTTTCTACTCCCCACCGAATTGTGGACTAAAAATAATTTTATTTAATTACAAAAATTGAAATAATTATTTTAGAACGGAATAACTTGTTTAATATTTTATTGACCGATAGGGACGATCAATTTACTTCCAGACCAAAGCAAAATAGACCCAAATGGTAGCGAAACTAAGTCGCCAAATCCCGGAAATTTTCCAAAACGCTGCTGGATTCATGAAATGATTTTGGGTCAAGATCCAGGCGAGCAGACAGAATTCTCTATTCAATATACGAACAAGGCCATCAGAATGAAAAATAATGCCTTTTACTAGATAAGATGGTTCGTAAACAAGTCGGAGACTATTTTCTCTGGAAGAAAAATACGTCTGATAAATTAGAACAAAGCCAAAGAGCGAGGAAAGTTCACAAAGTTTCACTCCCGGCCGCTGCGATAAAAGGGAGAGGAATCAAACTCTGGAGACCCTCTCGGGCGGAAAGAATCTCGTGGAGACATGTAGAAGGAGGAGGGACGGGGAGGAGGAGAAAAATAGAAAATGCTAACAAAAAAAGACGAAGACGACCGCTTCACGAACCACGTTCCTGCGACTCCCATGAGATACGAATTCGATCCTAGGGAGTTCCATGGGCAAGAAAAGAGAGGGACTCACCGTTTTGGGGAGTTGTGAGAGTGAAGATGGGTGAGAGAGGACGGCATGAGAATTACATTGATGGAGAATCCGCGAGGGCGAAGGGGGGGGGGTGGAGGCTGGGTGTTCGAGAGAGGAGTGCGGCTGGGTAGAGGAGGGTGGAAAATAGGCAGGGCCGTGGTAGAAGGCCGAAATAATAAGGAATCGCGGGATGGGAACGGGGGAGGTTAGGGTAAGAAAAGGATATTCCCCAGACGAAGAAATTCCTCCAAAGGCACCCCATTCTTATCCGACCCAACCCAGAGCGCAAATACACACACACACACACACACACACACAGACAAAACTCCTCATCCTTTCGATTCAAAAGGGCGGATTTCTTTTTCACCTATTATTTTTTTCCCTGTCTTTTAATGTTCGAATCCCCCTGCGCCACCCGTTCTAACTCTCTCGCTCGCCTGCTTTATGTATCTTTTCATTGGCTGAGCCAATGGAGGAGGGGGATGAGGGTTGGGCCAACGGTGAAAATAAAAGGTTTCGTTAAGATTGTGGAGTTTAATGGGCCAATAAATAAGGAAACGGACGTTCGTCTTCCCTTGGTCTCTTCGCCTTTCCCCACACCCTTCCATTTTTTCGCCCCACGCCCCATTCTTTCACGACAAGCGCGCCCGGCCCCATATTCAGCCCCGTGCGCCATCTTTCCCAGGACGCCACTCACTCGTCTGTCGCCAAGAAGTGCGGAATACATTCGACGATTCCAGAGAAAATTCATTTAGCATTTTCATTGCTCAGCCGATATTCCGGATGCATATCTTGTAGCATGTAGTCATTTCAAAGACTCTCCGCTTTCATCACTCGCAAAATGAGAGCGACACTTAATTTGCACAATTCAAGGATTCGAAGCGCGTGGTCCTGAATTGATCCTGATCCGCAAGTGAAGAATGAAACGTAAAATGAATTATGCTAAATTTTTGCGCAAAACCAGTGAAAAATGTTTTACTTTAATAATTCTCTCTAAGTTTTTAATAGTCCGAACGATTGTCTCAAATACATTTGGTAGAGAGAGATTTTTGTAATTCAGTATACACTTGAAAATATTGCTCCGAGTTCGTAATTTTCCGAAGGTATCGAATATTTGAAGAATTACATTCAATATGGGGGCGAATACCCAACGCTAACTAAAATAAACGTTTTCATTGTAAATTAAAACCGTTTATTAAACCTCTTCAGATATCGTCTCTTAATTGAAACAATACAGCTCGCCCCTGATTAAATTGATTTATTTCCAGACGAGACATATGTTTTCCTCATCCAATTACCATTCAGATACTTCCTTCTTTGATATCTTCAGGACGTGATAAACGAATTGGTAATCACCGCGGCGCACTCTCTGTTAAAATCTAATTTCTTGTTAAAAACATAAAGCCATTTCAATTAATCGGCTATTTACAATAATAGCTATTACCATTTTGCTACTCCTAATAAAGCGATCCCATATTAAGCCAAGGAAATTCTACTGTTGTGAACGCTGGACTCAAACGATTAATTATTTCATTAACTATTCGGTTCCGTTCATTATATGTTATGAGAAGTTACGACAAAGTGCAGTCACATGCTAGAAATGAGCCGAGTGGACGTGTTTACCTTGTGGAACCGGACACTCGCTTGAGTAGTAGTAATCTGAATTCTTGAATTCCTAAATAAATAGAAATAGGCTGGGCAAACATTTACGTGCTAAATCAAGGAGACTTCCGCGTGGCTTGCCCTAGGAGGAAAACCTTCCGTGAAATCGGTACCCAGCGCATTTACTTACGTATATCCAGCCATTACTCCACTGTCATTGAGTTAGTTTTTGTCCAACAAAGACTACGGAAACAGCAGCTATCCTCTGCTCTCGGGTCACCGATTTAGAACATACACCCATACCGTAAATCTTGGCATGATTTTGCAACTACGGTTTTCCTTCTTTTGTTTTCTATGGACTCCTATAGCTATTGGAAATACGTTTATTACGCTCTCGCCAGGAGACAATGTGGAGGGTGGATGTCGGCGTTGTGCGGTACTTTTTTCTCCTAAGATTGCATAACTAAAGGATTATGCTCTTACGTGCCATGTCTCTGGCGAAGCATTTCGTATTACAGTGTACGATTTGGAAGTGCGCGCGAGAGTTTCGAATCACGAAAATCAGAGGATGACGGGAAATGGACGGAACACTAGATTAACGAAAACGATTAACGAAAAAAGGTCATCCAATATTTGTAAATATTTTGAACCACCTTCAACGAATCGACTCATTCATACTCGGCGCTCCAGAAAACTGGAGAAACGATCCAAAATGTTCAAGGCGAGATTTATTTTTGTTTCAAGTTTCCTCGTTCACGCTCCCGTCTTCATATCCACCCTCAAGACTTTTGGTGTATCACCGAGGGTGGCATTAAAACTACGGGGGTACCCAAATGAAAGGATCACGTGACTCTTCGCCGGCCTCCACAACCAGGTCTCAATACCCACCCTCCCTCTCTCACTCGCCCACACACAGACGCGGGCTCACATACACACACAAACACTTGGGTGTCGGAACGGCCGAGTGAAAAGAGTGCAAAAGATGAATGGGGAAGAAGGACGAATGGGGGCGGATGAAAGAGAAGAAGGAGGAGGATCGAAAGAGGAAGGGGTGAGCGAGTGAAGAGCGAGGGTGACGGGGGCGGTGGGGGGGGGGTTTGAGGGGGAATTCCCTGGCGGCTAACCCCCGGAAGCGAACCCTCTTGGGGATGCAAATGCAGCGGAAGGAAACGGAATGGGTTTCAAGGAAGGGGGTCGACGGTAGGGTGGGGGGGTGGTGGGGAGATAGAGCGGGGGGGGATGCGGGCAGAATGGAGGGGAGGGAATGAGAGATACGGAGGGAGGATGGAAAGGTTGTGAACTCCACGGTGGCGCCACGGGGCGGAAGACCCGGGAATCACTGCCGGCGCTCTTACACACACACACAATTGAAATCCGTTTTACGCCTCTCTCTTGCTATTGACGGAAAAGAGGGAAAAGGCCGAGAAAAAAGTGCAAATGGGTCGTGGTGGAGGAGTGAAGGAAAGTCCATGGAGGAGTCAGTAAAACGGAGCGGATGTAGGGAAGACGGGGTTATTTCTCTCTCTCTCTCTTTCGCAGTTCCCCGTGGACCGACAAGCTCACGGCCTTTATTGTGAACCCACCCCCTGCCCCACCCACCCTATCCACTCCACCACCCCCCTTATCCCCTTAGTCCTCTCCATCCTTTCCCTATTTACACCCTCCCCTGCTTCCAACTCGACGCCCAACGTTTTAATGCCTCACGGTCCCCCGGAACCACCTATCTTGCCCACTAGGAAGGAGCGAAAATTCTTCATCTCCTGAACTCCTGACAAAAGGCCCTCCTCCTCTCGTCTTTCCAAAACGCTTCCCCGAGCTGTGAGGTCCGAAAAATCCTCTCTTGCGCCCCGCAGCCATTTCATTTGGGGTCTTCGACAACCGCCCGTGATCCACCAGGGCTTTTATTCTTTTCTTTCGCATTCAGCGGCACAAAAAAAAAGTTATTCCGGGTTTCCGGGGAATAAAAATAACCGTTCCTAACCTCCGGGGAAATGTGCACGATAAATTTCCAGATGAGATTACTCTCAGGGATAAAAGTTCAGTTTTGGGCTACTCTGATGGTTACTTCTACGAATATTTACGACGGTTTTGATGTCGCTAAGTACTCTCGAGTGGCATTTCGGGTGGGGTACTAAAGAGGATGGAAACTTGACGACACCTAGAACACCCTTCAAAAGTGTTTAACAATGGTTAGAGGGAAATAATGTATCTTTCGCCGACGGATAATTAAGCCTCTTCGGAGTAACTCTGCCTTTTCACGCTCCACTGCGTGAAAATACTCTTAATCCCCTTTTTCAGATCCATGAATAATGTCCCCATACTCTGGTGGCCGAAATACGTATTGTGAGGATGTCTATGTCTCTCGTTAAAACGTCTGCTTGAGTCCGTCAGGTAAATTGGTGAACCTTAAATCATATTACAGTTTCGATTAACCTTTGTCTTGTTATTTTCATGAGGTTACCATAACAAAATCAATCAGTTTAACAACGCTACGTTGCTTGGTAACCCTGCAAGGCGGTCAATTTGAAGATTAATATTGTTCTGCGAAGGAGAATGAAGAAAATATATGCTAAATTCGGGAAGAAAAAAGCGTGATCACATTCTTACTACAATATCAGATTTAACGCTGCGTGGACATTATTTTCTAAAAATTTCAAAATTAAAATATACCAAGGTAAAACTTCCATTTATTCTTAAGACACGCGGATTGGGCATTGGAAGACGAGCATTCGCAAGCCCGCAGGAATAGCTTAAATTTACACGGATTAAAAAATGTCATCCGTTTTCTACAACAGTTGGGATTCGGTCGGTGAGAGACTTGCTTCATGAAAGAGAACACCATTGAAAAATCACGAGATCCCTTTTGCACGAATTCAAAGCTGTGCAAGCCCCTTCTCCCGGAAATGTAGCAAAAAGAGAAGGAATGAGCGAATCCAAAATCTCATCGACGAAGTCATCTATCCCAAATTGGGTTCGTACAGGGAAGGAAAATTACTCTGCAACGATGAGATCCATTTTCACCTGAGCGAAAAAAGATTTTTTTTCGGATTCCGCAGTGGAAGGAAGTTATTCTCGACACTCACTTTTTCCAATCTGCTTCAAGTGGGATACGGACCCGATTCTCTAAAAGGCAACCTTAGGACGGACTTACCTTCCCTCCATCTCACTTTTTCTCCTCTACAATATCCCCCACCCACTATTTCTTACAGTGACCCAATTCAAAAAGTCGTCATCAAAAAGATTTCCCTTATTCCACGAGCTTATCAAACAAGCTACCAGCAATCACTGATAATCATTTGCTCCTAATCCTACGAGGGCAGGAGACATGGCACTAAATTACTGCTGCTACTACATACTTCATCGATATTTTCTTAAAAAAAAGAGCAAATAATTTATGGATACGTAAATTCATTGGTTCTTCTTTCTATTCATCTCGAATTATCAAATGAGAATGTATCACTTGGTAATACGAGCCGGTTATACTTTGAAAATAATGAGATTACCCATACCAACCCCATTTTCTCCACTAATGGTAATGAATAATTGGTTCGAGATCAGGAATTCAATATTTAGAGTAACGATGCAATTTTAAAATGAAGCTAGAGCAAGTGGGTTCCTATTCGTAATGAATTTATGTGTAGAAATTTATTTACAACGAACCACTAGGTAAATATGTAGACAGATACACATTATACAAATACCGAGATAGCACATGCCCCTAGACAAATTATAGCATTATGTGAAGTATTCTACTCATACACGATACAATTTTGAATTCTCTAATATATATATATATATATATATATATATATATATATATATATATATATATCAAAACATTGATATAGTTTTGAAACAGAAACACAAAGAAAGGGCGCTCACATCTGTAATTTTGACGTTTCAACATCATTAGAATGCCGTTCTCGGGGGAAAGCGGAGAGGCAATGTGTGGGGGAGTGAGGGTAGGTGAGGTAAGGGACGAAAAGGAAACGAACATGGGAGTGGATGCGTAGGCGGCTATTGGATGGATTCAATGGGCCGAGTTCAGTCCGGGAGGTTTAAATGACTGGAGCACCCAGATATATGCGCCATCCGACGGGTTCTCACCTCCATGCCACCTTCATTTTTGGGAAGAGTTCCAATGACCGAAATAGAGAAGTAGCCATCGAAAGATTGGTCTTGGGAAGCATTGTGGGTAGGGATGGGATAATTAAGGAAGATGGGAGATTTGGTAGAATAGCGGGGGTTATTCATGAGGAGGGAAAGGTTGGCAGTGTATTCACTCACGTAGAAGGCAGGGCAGAAATTACAAGAGAGGCGGTATATAATGTTGCTTGAGGTGCAGATGACATCGGTTTAGGAATTGGTGGGAATGTAGGCAGCAGATTTTAGAAGATGGTAGCGATGGTCCAGCGTGGGCGGGTGTATGATGCGGACAGGGGCTGAGAAGAGACAGGGGGGCCTAAAGGTGGTTTGGGGGTGTACAAAACTTAAGTGCCATTATAACTATTATATATGAGTTTTTTCCGCGAACATTACGTAATGATAGCTGAATATAGTTTGTAACTTTAATGCCTTGCATAAACTTTCCATTCCTTTGGATTTAAGAGAAGAGACAGAGTAATGGAACAGGTTATAAAGGAATAGGGAACTAGAAATGGGGCGGAGAAAACGCGGGGCATGGTCAACCTACTCTTGAGCATTGCCACCAATGAATCTCATTTTCATGTGTTCTCGCCGGAAACCACATATTTACATATTTTCACGGTACACCCATACCTAACATCCATGAAAGAGATATTGTTTTCAAATTCTCCATGTGCCTGATGCAAGTCATCGCAGGAGCCACTGTGATAATCTGATAACAGAAATCATTTGCTGAAGTAATTCCGCTAATTATTTGCCTACTTCATCCAATTCCAAGTTAAGATGAGATTTAGAATATTCTACAATCTGCAAGCAGAAGTTTTTGGGAAAATTGTTGTCTAATAAAACAAAATTAAAGTGATTTTAACATCAGTGGAGGAATACAAGAACACATTCTTCAAAAAATATTAAATTCCATAATTAGGTTCAAAAAAGCAAAAATTTCGATAGAAGACATTTTTTAACAGTTTAAAGCAGTCAAAAATAGCATAAAAATGCAAAATATATTTTAGAATTAATTAACTAACAAATTTGTAGAGACGCACTTGTTCCACAATGGAGGAGGTAAATATGACATCTTGTAAATACTATTGTAATGAACCCTATTCTAATTCGTATCTTGGCATTCTTACCCTATTTATCTGCATCTAAATCTATGCTAAACTAACCGTAAGGGCTTGAGGGCTTAAGGGATCCCTCTTTTACAGCATAAATATACACTTATCGGTAAGTTATGTATGTACAACATATAATACACTCATTAATGGAGCTACAAACTCAATGCTTTTGGAAGCTAATTCTACCGATCTCATCTCACAGTTATAACACAGAGAAATGTATCCGAAAATAGTATCCTTTTCCTCCAAGGAGTCGTAAAAATTTCAAAAGATCCCTCATCATTTAGTCTACTTCACAATCTAATCAGTTCCAATAAAAAATTCTTACATCATAGCAGCCCACCGATGAAATCCTAAGGGAAATGATATATATTCCCTTCGCTTCAGTCCACGAAATGAAAACAAAAAAACGTAAATCTAACTTGGAACGTGCATGAGCATGGAGCTTGTGATGAAATGGCGAAACCTTGATACGATGGAGTAAAATCCGAGAATAATTTATCTTACTTGAACTTAATATCTCTGTGCACAGAGGAAGGAGCATAACATTCAGGAATGTTAAATTACAAGACTCACTTTCGAATTGTTGCGTAATTGCACCATCACTGAAACCGGGTTTCTCTCATGCCCTTCTATCAATTATACCCTGTTCCGTCATTACAATCATGTCCTGAAGCATGAAATGACCTCATCTTACATGGGGGAATTAGTAGGAAAACGGAACAGTCGAGCGAGAACTAATATCACTCGTTAATTCATGTTTACACACCAAATTCTGTTGTCCATATGGAGAACTAGTTATGCTAACCGAGATCGGAATTGCTTGAACTCCCCCTGCAACCGACCGTAAATGACCCTTCGCCCGTCTCCGACAATGATGCAATGCAAACGAATTCATGGAGATTCACATTTTCAAAATGCTTGATATCAATTAAAATTACACCATAACGGAAACGGATGGCTTACTTCGTTTCTGTCACTCGGATACGCTGTTGATATTTTAGTTTCCATCTTCATAAGAAAAATATATCATGGTTATTATCAATTTGACGTTTATGTTATTATATTTTTATTCCAGGTACTTTTTTAACCTATTCAGATCATCTATTGTTGTATATGACATGAAGGTTGATCTGGTGGGTTAGTTCAATGGTGCTTTCAATTTATAACAATTTATTGATTTACACATTTGCAACCACAAAAAAACACTATTAACGACCTACGTTTCAATTAATGATTATCATTTTTCCGGTTTTCTTCATATTCTGGTGTAACTAATAAATAATTGACATGGAATAACATTGAGGTACCAAAGAGCTAATTTTATTTGCAATCTCTCTCTCAACGATGACTAATATCGATGTATTGAGACACATAATTAATCAGCTAAAACATTTATTTTACTGTTTGGTAATCTATCGTTAAAAGTAGGACTAGAATGGAGACAAAATTATAATACTCTATGCATCATAGCCTTTACCAAAGGACAACTTTAACCCACACTATCATAAAAATTTCATTAATTCTGTATGCATTCCACCTCCTTTCATTCCATCTAATACGACTATCCCTCTCCAAACCTATCCTTGCTAGCTTAACGTTCTCCACTCTACCACAAGTCTTCAACATTTCACTTCACTTCACCCTGAAGACGATGGCAGAGTCAGCCTTCGAAACGTCGGTGCACTTCATCAACCTGACCCGGTGGGAAACCCGAGAAAAATTCTTGAATTTCAACTTCCATCAAAATGCACTTCATACAAATCTCCTGCAATCTTTATACTTCTCCCAAAAGTTGCTTCTCCGCAATACATATCCACCTTCATTATCTGATCCATTTCAAGACGTTTAGTAATTCGATTACTATTTTGATCCACTTACTTTATCTTACTGGTATTTAATTTGTTTGTTTGTAACGTTAAGTGGCTGGAGTGAAAGAGTTTGAAAAGTAATTGAATAATTAAACACAAACTTAGTGATTTTGGCAAGGGGATGAAGGAATGGTAAACAAACCACATCGAGACTTTGTCTCAATGAATGCCTTCATCGTGCTATGTTCTCACGGCCTGCAGCGCAAAACAAAGTTGGGTGAATGAGAACGTGTAAAATACGCCCACGATCACTCAAGGACCTTCCAATAAAATCCAATTAAAATAACGGTTATACAAAGGTGAAGAATAAAGATCGAACAAATGTTCTTTCGGATGAGGGAGAACGAAAAAGGGATCCGGCCAAAGACCAAATTGATTGCCCGATGCTCATGGGATTCAATGTTTTTGTGGCTTTCCAAAGTGCACACGACCTTTAGGACTCGGGGGACGACCCATTAAAAATACCCTTTTCATGACAATTAGACCTACAAAGAGTTCCTTTCACCTTTTGCCATTCACCAAGACCTCTCGCGCAATAAGCTGAATCATTCTTAAACTTTCTTGTTCGTTATTCTGATTTTCAGCATTGACGGCATGAACGCCACCGCCGGCGCTGCGACAGCAAAATATAGACTTTATGCAAAAGAGTCCTGATAGTCCAGAGTCCTGATAAAAAAGTAATAAGATATATTACCCGAATCCCGGCTCCAAAATCACGAAAACTTCCGCATCAAAGGGACCACACGAAAAGAAAAACATTTTTCCAAACACTAACTCATCTCTTGGAAGAAAAAGTACGTACATTCACACGCATACGTACATTGGTGGAAAATGTTAGCAATAGTGTTTACATATAAATATATTCATAGGCGTAACCATGGAAAAAGAACACTCAAAATTTCGATTTTTGTATATTTTGGTAGCGTAATCGCCTTTTTTGAAGGAAGGATGACGAAGCGTTTGCTTTCAGGGACGGAGAGAAAGGAATAGTATAGAAATTCAGAATGGAAAGGGAGAAAATATACGTAGCTGAAGAAGAGTTTATTGTAGTGTGGGATGTCAGATTTTTTTCTAGGACAGCCAAAGAAATGAATCGATGTATAATCTTCGTCTATCTAAAACCTACCTTACAGAGAATACAAAAATAATAATATATCTATATAAATAAACGCAAGAGCATAGAGAAGTTAAACCCATTGAGGGGTCATCTGCACCACTCTCTCCACCAAAAAACCCTCATTCCATCCGCACAACCCTTTTACCGACTTCGCACATCTCCGGTTGCACC
The DNA here is from genome assembly GCA_037158775.1 of Hetaerina titia. Classification (NCBI taxonomy): domain Eukaryota; kingdom Metazoa; phylum Arthropoda; class Insecta; order Odonata; family Calopterygidae; genus Hetaerina; species Hetaerina titia. The sequence goes on along the minus strand of CM073777.1, from coordinate 72,418,090 downwards.
GCATGCAGACGGAGACGGGCCACAACGCCTCACTTCATCCACCCACTCGGGAGGTCCCAAACCTTACGCCCCCTCCTCCCCATCCCTTTGACCCTTCCCCCCTCGCCCGCACCAAAACCACACGACGTGCCCTCACCGAGAGCCCCCATGCAACCCACAGGAAGTCTCGGGTTGGGCGGAGCTCGCCGTTGTCGGGGTGCGGTGCGGCGGGAAGGTCCCTGGGGGAGTGGAAAATAGGAATGGGAAGGGTTTCGGGGGTGCAGGCAGACGGCCGGGCGGTCTGGCTGCGAGGAAGGTTGTAAAAGGGTATGGGAGTAGTGAGGGGGTTCTTCTGTCGAGCGGGTTGGAAAACGGCGGGATAAATGGAGCAAACAGCGGCATCGCGGAGGCGTCATTAGTTTATCGTATCTAAATTAATTGGCGGTAGTTTCCTGTGAGCAAACTGTTGATGGTCCGGGGAGGTGGATGGGACGGAAGGCAGTGAGAGGCAGGGAGCTGTGGAAGGAGAGTGAAGTTAGTGGGGAGGGCGGGAGAGAGAGAGAGGGCCCAGCAGGTTTAGATTTGCATGCATAACGTGCTCGTGTTAACATTGATGTTCCGATTCGATGTGTACCTTGTGCCCTATCGGGGGACGCTAACCGTTTCAAGTCGGCAGGGGCAAAAATGTGGTGAAATTGGCCAATTTATCTCCAACCTACGCCACCGCTCCCTCCACAATCCCCTCTGCTCACCGACTGCCCTGACGTTTTGAAGGAGATAGTGTGGTACGCTGCGTAAATCGTGGTGGCGATCATCAAAAATTCAGTCGATGGCACAGGGAAATGACGTTGGTCCCAAATTAGCCCCGGTTAAGCGAACGCTTCCTTTGAAGCCATCTCACGCCACATACTTTTGGAGGCAGGACGAGGGTTTTCGGATGACTACCTCGCCCCGGGATATCAAATCTCTCGATTGCTGAATGAATTATCAACAGTCGACCTGTGACGTTTCGTTCGGAATCCCAACTCTCTTTATTTTTATCCTCCTCTACCTCGTTCAGCAGTAAAAGTACGTCAAAAGGTTTTTATTGTTTTAGACCCAAAAACATTTTCAACCCATTAATTTTTGACAGCCCTCGTCAAATACTTGATAAATATAAATGCCATTCATTGCAAGGTACAGGTATGGGTTTCGGTCGAACAAATTTAAAAAATTGATTAAATTGAAGCATGAACTTAATGACATTTATATGGTTCAGAGGAATTAAATCCTTGCAAAAGTAGCTCATGGTCAGAAGTCAAGGAAATAAATGACTGCTTGAGTATCATTATAGCAATAAATACAACCACTTCATATCGAAAACACAATCGAATAGTGGACAAAAGTCAACTCCTAAAACCACTCAATGGCAAGGTCGTAATCCAAGACTCTCCGGGTTTTTTCTGGGAACTTCTCTCGCGTAACCTTGGGGTTATCCCAACTCACGGTTGGTGAATGATGCCAGTTACATTTTAATGTTAGAGAATGAATTTCAATTATCATTTCCATTAAAAAGTGACGGTGAATGGTTACGTAGCATCATGCATTAACCCAACCTTCGCTATGTCCATATTTATTTGCCAGCTCGGATGGAAGCTATATCTTAACAATTTAAGGGTGGTTAGCAAACAAATTTAAACATCAACAAAAATTTTGTGTACATACTTCTTAACTTTTACTATTAAGATGAGGAGGAAAATCTACGTGAAGTAGGAGGACTGTGTAAAGCACTATTAGGGTATATAACAGATTAATTCAGTTGCTTATGCATCATTTTGGATTATGAGGCAATTTGGCAAAAGGAGTTGAGTTTGGGTGAGTAAATTCATTATTTAGTATCTTTTTTGTTTATAAGCCTACCGTTTGAAGCTTTCCCATGTCATTAAACATTTTTAAGGAAGAACATTAATGATTTGGGCTCAGGAGGAAGACGCGAATAATATTAGGGAAGATGTTGATTTGGAGCGCAGCTCGATGTACTTTACGAATGTGGCCACAAAATATCTTTGAGGAAAGACGACTATGGGTAAAAAGAGTACATCTGTGGACTTTTCAGTAGTGAGCATGGTGAAGATATGCTGGAGGTAAAGGGAGAAGACTAACAAGTACTAGATATAACCGCGCAAGAGAGGAAGTTTGTGACAGAAATTCGGGGAACGAGGAAATTGGATCGAGAACTAATTTACATCTAGTAAGAGGTTAAAGGTTATTATAAAGGATTAATGTTACGTTAGCTAGAGTGAGGATAGAAGAAGCTCGGCATTTAGAATGGAATGAGACCGGTGAAAACTAATGAAAGGCATAGCTCAACGTAAATTTGACCTTTTTGTGTGTACATATGTGCCAAAAAAATCGTGCAGATATACTACATTTTACTTTTCTGTAACCGTTAAAAATAACAAATTGTACACGCAAATCAAACTATGCCACTGAAAAAGATAAAAACGGAGGCGATTCCCACATATTTTAGCGGGGGGGGGTGTGTGGGAGGTGTTCGTCGTTGCTCAAATTGCTCTTTACTAGGAAAGCTACGTCAGCGACTTTACGAGAATCTCCGGATTTATTTTAGGAAATATCGCCCTATTATTTTTAATCCCTTCCTCAATATCACCCAGAAGACTAGAGCGCCCACGCACGGCAACTGTCCTCGTGCCAAGGAAAAAGCACCCGCGGAAGGAGAGGTGAAGAGGGCCTAGCCTCAAAATCAGTCATCGGATCCTGCGGAACGAAACGATCACTGGCACGAGAATAGCACATCCCCAAGAATGTTTATCCAAGGGATGCGGACCTACGTAGTTGCTATTGCATCTTAATCTTCCGATGTTACATCCACCCCTCACTTCCTTTCTCCAAAAACTTCCAAATAAAAAAACTTCCCTCCCCCACCACTGGACTCGTCCCCCAACTCTTTCTCTTGCATGGAAAAGAGAGAGGGTGAGGAGTGTCTAGGCCCGCCCACACCCCCTCAAACCACCACCTCGTCGCCTTTTTTCCCTATTCCCAATACCATTCCACACACACACCCCCCCCCCAAAGACCTAAAGGAAGGCAGTTTCTTCCGAAGCCACATATTTCTTATCGCCCTCACCGAGGGAGTGGAACAACTCCTTTTGGTGGCACGGGAGAACTTTAAACCCCCCCCCCCCCGCCCCTGTCCCCCAATCCGCCGTCGACAGTCAACCCTCGGAACTTCCACCCCGTGTCGCTCACACACGGTGCGGCGGGCCCAGAAGAATACTCCCACATGCATTTGACCCGCGATTCCTCTAGCGGGACACATTTACCGCCGGAGTAAAATGTCTCTTTCTCCCTCTCTCTCTCCCTCAGCCTACCAAGATACGCTCCATTTTAAAAACTCCACTTTGACTCTTTGGCGATATATTTTCCCGGGGAGCTATCTTTACACGCGCGACGAGATGGATTTCCGCCACTTCACAGACCCCAAGGGCGTACCGGCGGTGGGGCGAACAAAAACCTACCACGCAAAGAATCCCTGCCCCGAAAACGCCTTTTTTTAATGCGGCATTAAAATTTCCCGTCCATGCGCTCGACAAGCTCTTTTATTTTTCACGCTGGCAATTATAATTTATATTCTCGTCTTGAGAAAACGTTTTGGTGTCTTGTCCTCATACACATTTTTTATGACGCCATTTACGGCGCTCGTTCCGAGGGAACAGCCTAAACTCTTAATTACGTGAACGCCGCGCCACACGAGTGATAATTACAGCACGTAAGATGAACATTAAATTTGGTTAAAACGGATACGCTCGGTTATATTTATCACAATTGATCAATAGAAAGACAATCTGGAAATGTCTTGAACGATTGAAATTACAATTAAACAAGCTGAGTAATTAGTTATTTCCTGATTTATAATCTTGATAGGAAAACAAATTCGAAATTGAATTTGAAAACTTAAAAAAAAAATCGGATATTATTTCCAGAGAACTTTAATTCCGTTTAAAAGGGCAGGAAAAATAGAAAGTTGAAACGGAATACACTTTAAAGCTTTAACTTCAATATTCTACACTAATTCTATCGTCCGTATGACGTACATGTATTAGTTAAAAGAGGAGAGTATTTTAACATACGTAAAAAACAATAATAATAATCCTTGCATTAGTATTTAGCATTGTTGTGCACATTTAACTGATGACTCCATTAAAAGTTACTGTCACAGCATCTCCCGTGTTTCTTGGAACTAAACAATAATCCTCAACTACCTCAAATCCCTTCCTGAACCTATTATTATCACCTGATAAGTATAATTCCATTTGAAAACTGAAAGAATCTGTCGGTAACTAGTAGTTGTTTACATTTAAAGCGACATTTTTTTTACCTGTGACCATCAAAGTTTGCTCCACTCAGGCAATAAATGCATACATAAATCAGGTCGTAAATTAATTTCTAACTAATCTTGAGACACACAAACTCATATAATCTTTCTTGAGAATCTATACAGGCAATAGTTGCCGTGCTTTTAAAAACCAAAATGAGCTCTCATTCCCCCTCGACATTCCACTCTGTACGACGCAACTGAGCGCCCGAAAAGGATTCATGTTACCCCTATCTTGTTCTGAGGTATAGCATGCTATAAATCCAAAACGAGGAAAAATAAAAAAAAAGCCGACAGGATAATCCAAAATTTCAAAGCTACACTCATCGAACAATTTCTTCCTCCCTGCCACTCTCCCGCCAGCAACACACGTATAAAGAGAGCAAAACGCTGAAAAAATTTCCACGCGTTGAAGTTGAGTACTTTTTGATTTGTTGCCCCCTCTACCCTGGATATACCCTCAGCGAGACCCTGTTCCCCTGCCACATCCGCTCCTTCCGTATCCCGTGTTCCCTTAAAAACCCTCGCAACACCTCTCTCTCTCCTACCGCCTCCCTCCCCGGAATGGGATGAGAGGGACGCGAAAGAACCCGACTGATTCGTATAAGATTTTCCAATATCGCCTTTCATTTTTTTCATCCCCTCCGCTTTCCTCCCTCCCTCCCCTTCCTGTTTTGCCCGAATTCGGGCACCCTTTTCTCTTTTTCCACCTCTTCCCGCCCTTCGACGGCAGACTACGTAACTCCCGCACACCTCATCCCACCCAACACGGTTCAATCGATCAATTTACGCCCCTAGCCTTGCGCCATCTATTTTATATTTTTCATTCCACCCCCACCCACACCACTCAGCATCACCGCCCTTCCTTCCTGATCACTCTTCCACCACCCCGAGAGAGAAAAATAAATAAAAACTTCCAACCTCTCCTAACCTTACGCGTTGGATGAAGAGGGAAGGAGTGGCAGTGCGATTCAAACTCCCCCTAACCCCTCCCATACCCTCCTCCTCGGTTCCTTCTCCACCCCCCCTCCGCCCCCTTTCTTTTCGATCTCCCCTCAGAAGATCGATCTTGCCTTGCCACCCCGCAACCCCCATCCAATTCTCGCCCCCTTCCATTCTATCCCACCAACCCCACCCCCTCTCTCGTTCCCCCGCTCCTACAGTAAACCTACTCATTCCCTGGGCCGTCTCGCTCTCCTTTGGGAATTTTCGGTTCCCCCTGCCCCCTCCCCCTCAAGGCCAATCCCACTCTGTTTGCCTTCCTTACAAGCTGCGTCGTCGCGACTGAAGACCCCCAACACCTCCCCATTCATTCTCCTGGATACCCGGCCCTGTATGTAAGGAGTAGTGCCCAGGTCCACCCTTATGAAGCCCTCTACCTCACTCGAACAAGGCAGAAGCATCAACGCTCTCTTAAAACCAAAGTTTTCTCGAAAAATTCACGACGATCGTTAGTGCAAGGGAAAATTATGTTAATATTTAAAAATTAGGGTACACACTTTGATTTTGGTTAGGGGGGATAACCCCTGTCGAACAATTTATTTGTGGGACTGTAAGTAACCTCAAGTAACCAACTGAATCTTCATTGCCATATACACAAGCTCTTTTTGTCTAGCACTTTTTTGTCCGAGGGAGTTCTTCCTCAGCTTATATCTTCCATACTCATGAATGAGGTCTTATGACATCTCTTCCAGTCCCGGGTTTCTATCCAGAACTCATACTAAGGTTCAGAAGACGGCTTCTATGAATTCATCCATCCTCCTTTCATTCCCACCAAATTAATTGTCCCAAGCGTAGAATGGCGAATGAATAAACTAATGATGAATTTATTTTAGACCGAGATTATGATGAAACGATTCTTCGGGACAGGCAATAAGGATACATACTCACGGATCAGAAACGAATCTCATCGCCGGTGGACAATTAAGAGCAAATTATTGACTGATAAAAACGTTTCCTTGCAGTTTTCTTGATTGGAGACCGTACAATAAATTAAGTTTGACAATTTTCACCAACAGATTAAATCGCTATACCAACGAGACAATGAGAAACAGTTCCCCAACTATCCCTCATAAAAATGAACGAAAGGCGGATGGTCTCCTCACATCTTCAAAGTTTCGTTTATAAAAATGAACGACAACAAATTAAAATTGACTTACAAATAGCACGCAAATTCGAACTATCCGATACCCAATTAGAGAGAAGTAAGCGAAATATAAGAGATTATATACCTGGAATAAGCTTTTTACTGACGGAGAATGAATATTCTCACAATATGGCAAATTACGTACGAGGTGTAACTGGTAACCGTACCTACAGGTGATCATGATAAAGAAACCTACTCTGATAATTACATTCATCAACGATAAGATTAGTAACCAGAGAAATCAAATGGAAAATTTTATACGCGCAAGCGTTTTATTAAAGGCAAGAAACCACACGTTTCTCAGAATTCGAAGAAAGGTGGATGAACACAAATGAGAGGTGTTTACCCTAATGCGTATCCGTCGCAGGAGGAGCCAGCGCCAATCTGAGCCTCAATTTTTAAGAAAGCTTTCGAAATGATCTCCGAAATACTACCCTAAAGTGGACATTTACGACGTACTCAGAATGCTGAACAGTATAATTATCTTTAATCGCATACTTTAATGCGGATCGTTTGCTGAGACCTTGAATAATTTGGACAGCTGAGCATAGCTATACAAATTAAAGTACAAAACGTTACGTCCAAGTTTCAAACATCTGGTTCTTAATTTTTTTTCTCCAGTCGCCGTCGGAATTAATCGAGTAAACTTGGCGTCACACCAGTCAATTTTTATGCGATTCTTCAGCTTGACATTTTATGATACACTGCTCGTATAGAGTCTCATAATTTTAATACATCATTCATTCTGGTTTTAAATGATTGTTAGTGGTAGTCCCGCGATAAAATATTGCAAGTAAAAAATAAATAATAAAAAACTTACTCTCAGAAATACAATTCGCGCACCAAATTAGGTATTTTCGTTATATAACTGAAAACATAAAGCTTGGATCAGTAGCAACGCGATAATAACAACATTAAGAAAGAATGCAATTTAAGTCTTTTCCATGACTATGATGATTATTTGGCTAAATTATATGAAAATGGAAATCATTTTATGTTACAGTACTGATATGTGATTCCACTAGTTTCTACTCCTTTAATTTTTGATTTTCCTAAATCTGTTATTATGAGTCAATTGAATATGCATCAGATTTCAAATTTTGTTCATTATATTTTAGATTTTTTTCCACCTCTTTTTATGTAGATTCATTCAAGGTATTCCCCCAATTCAAAATCAGATAGATTTCGGTCCCTAAATACTATTTACTTCAGATAATTGCGAAAACTTCCTCAGATTCCCTCCATGCTATCTGAAAAGCCTACATGCTTCAAATTTCGGTCAATTACGCGCAATTATTTCTTCGTTTACAAGCATGTATCTCGATAGATATTTGAAGAAAGAAAACCAATCCTCTTACACGAAATGCCACTAATCGCGTGCGTAACGGTACACCTGGGTAGGTGGGTACACCTGGGTCTCACAAACGCTCCCACGCAACTTTCACCTTCAGATTCAAGTGCCCCAGACTATATCCGAGTCTCTCATCAGACAATAAAAATGATCAGTCCATCGAACTCCCGTAATCACGCGATACTGTTTTTCCTGGCCTTATTACGTAGCGGAGTCACTCTATTCCAAATCCATTCCCCAACTCCTTTCTCTTATCCCGTCGGCTGCAATTTTGACCCCGATTTCTCACACTTTCATCAATTTCCAAGACAGTCCTCACTTTTTTAAAAACGTCCAGTACACCCTGTACCATATCATTTTTATCTTTCCGAGCGTTTATCTCTCCCCAAATTCCCTTTCTACCTAGTACCCTTTTTCTTCCTCCCATACGGCATATCCATCTTCCTCTCACACACTCCTCCTCCCATTTACTCGCCTTACGGAAGCCATCTCTCCCCATCCCCGTCACCCACTTGGACCTCTCTCCACACCATGAGCGACCATTTTCCACTCGCTCCTACCCAACTCGCACCGATCCCCTCGTAGCGCCTTGAGCGATACTTTGTCCCTGAATCCCCGGAAGGTTGCGTCTCAAGGAGCCCGACGTTGCTCGCCGGAGATCTGCCAATAGGTGGGGGATGTAAAATTCGACTAGATTCGAAAAAAAAAATTCATAGTGAAAGAAAGAAACACGCTCGGGGGAAAATGTGCTCAGTAAAAACGTGCCCTGATGGCCCGATATTCTTGAGGATTATGTTAGAGAAAATTTGAAATCAGTAAATCTTATCGCGTAAGTATTTACTTTTTTTAAAATTTTATATCGAATGCCCAGTATGAATGAACATCTTCGGCAGATTATCATGTGAGAGGTAAGTCCCATGAGAGTTGAGTTGTTCGACCCACCCAACCCACCGCATGTTAGCGATCATGAAACATACAAATTGTCCCTTCAGAATCACACGTGTCGCCCGTTATTTCAAACAAATATCTTTATGAGATGGAGTTTTCTACTCCTATGAGGCGTTTGACTAAATTATTAGATGATTTCCCTCTCCATTATATGGAAACGATGCACGATGAGCCAGCGTTGAAAACATTCACTTAATTTAAAACATACCTAGGCGAGTATACTTACGTGTGTGGTCTGAAAAGTTTCCGACTCAGAAAATTTCCGGAAAAATGTCTTGTATCTTTGTTAGGTCGGAAAATGTTCGCACCAGCCTTGTATATTCAGCGGAATAGAAGATATATTCTTGTTTTTTTCTTCTGAAAGGGTAATTGTAAAACAATTATCTACAAATTTGAAGTGAGGCAATGTATTACTTAATTTGGCTAAGCTAATCAATTGGCGCAACATCTATGAGCACGGTTGCTTGTATTGGTAAAAACATTTAATCATGAGCTAGTGAAGGAGGTATTTGCAGTCATGCTTCGACGAGCAATATTTTGCGAAAAACATGTCTGAGATTTAATAAACTCTTCACTTCTTTTAGCCCCATATATTTTTGGTACCTACTTTTTCTCTCCTTCATACCAATTTTTAAAGTTTTTTTTCCTCAAATGTATTTCAGCCTCTTTCCCTGCTTTGGCTTCAATAACGGCCACGGTTTCTCGCCATGATGCTGACACGGACACTTTGGTACCGGAAACGGGTGATGACGCAAAGGGAAAAGGCCGATGCGTTTTTGTTATCCCCCTCTCCAAACCCGACGTGGGGGAGGGAAGGGGAGAGTCAAGATGTGACTGTTTCGCTTACACCAAGTCCATCCGGTTTACAAAAGAGCAACGCTCTCCCGCCCTGTTTATGCTCTGCCGTTTGTTCAGTTGGTCGCATCGGAAAAATTTTTGCATCTTCTCTCAGATGTAGCAGTTCAACGCCTTCCATCAATGAGGAATGAGAATGATGCTTCATACAAGGTAGTGTAACGCACGTTCACCTATGAGCCAGCGTTATGAAGAAATAAATGGCCATGCTACGAACATAAAACAACATCTGCTGTCACACTGTGAACTTAAACGGTCCACTGTGAATAATAAATAAATCAAGGCGAGGAAATGAAAAAAATTTATAGTAATATTTTTTTTACTCAACTCCAAATTATAGATGGTATAATTATACCAATAATGCTTGGTATTTTCCATAAAATCAGTCGATGAAGTTATGGAAAACTAACAGGAGGAAAGAAAATATAGCATTACAGAAGGAGACTTTCAAAAATGACCGCCTGAAAGTTTAAAAAAATATTGAAAACGGAGTCAATGACTCAACGGAGTACACAATACAGTCAAGCTCACCTTTTCGGATTTTCTTGAATTCAAAAACATATACGTATACCAACGTATAAATTATAGCTGGCCCTTCCCTATCGCTTGACTGAAAAGCCTACAGTGGCAGTCTGAAGCATGTAGCGTTCACTACGGTCGTTCCGATCAAGGAGCCCACTACCAGCATATCCTTTGCGGGGACAAAAAGAAGAGGAAATGCTCATCCTCCCCTGGGTTTTCGAGTGCTGCAAAGAATGCATGCGCCACTCTAACCATCTTACGAACAGGAAATGCCTTGCGATTTCCTCCCTTACCCCCATGAATCGGAGGGTTACGGTTACGCTTAAAAAAATGGGCATCGCACTCGTTTCGTTTTCACACGAGCTTCATCATAGCGAGTCACGTAAATTTCTTCAAAGAGACTACATACAGGACTAAGGAGGTACGTTATTTTTACTTGTTTCAAGGATATATGAAAGGGTGGAAATATTTATAGGAATTCGGTCGCTTGTGCCACAGAAAAGCGGAAGATTTCTGTCTGCTCCTTGAATTTCTTGTTGGGTGAGACACTCGCTCACTGTCTCACACACAGTCTCTCACTGTTCTTCGAGACGAATAATACTGCAGCGAAGTTTTTCGGGAATGTTGTCCACCAGATTTTTACTTCACATCGCCTGAAATGCTGAGCTCCATTAGGATAACGAGTCTATAAGCGCGGAATAAAGCGGAACTTTTCAGGTTGACAAAGGACCACAAAATCATTTCAAGCTCTCAGAAAACTCGTTACAAAAGCCACGCGCCGCCGGTGACAATTATGAATATTAATAAACACATTTAAGAGCTTTCTCTGAAAGAACCAAGCCGTTTTTAATAATCAGCCAAGGGATGTACGACATCGCACAAAAGGCAAGGGCACATTCATTAACACACCAAGCAGAGTAAAAACAATTAAGATTCCTTTTATTCCAATGCAAAATTGGTTAACTTGGGAGCAGTAAATGTAATTATGTAATTATTAATGATTTAAGGAGGGCGTTAAGGTCCCAACGTTAATTTAGCACACTTTATATATCCCCATCCTCCTTCCGACGGAGGCGGGTGGTTAAAATCCAAAATAAAAAATGGAGATGGGGGAGGAAGAATTTAAAAAAAATGATAACATTACCGACCTCACTTCGCGAAACTATAACCTCCATTCCTTCGCGTGCTCGCGGGGCTTGGATGGGAAAAGAAGGACGGTTTTGGAGGGTTTGAGGTAAGCGGGGAGGAGACGGAGAATAAGAATCCCGCGGATGAAAATGGTCCCGTAATGGGAAGCCTGCATTGAGGAATAAATAGGCAGGAGGGATTGGGACAAAGGATGGGAAGAAGACGAAAACGGGAAGAGGAGGAAATGAAGGAGAGTGGAAGAGAAATGAAGGGAGGGAGATGAAGGCGGCGAGGGCGGAAAGGCGTGGGGTTAAAGGATGAAAGAACTAAAAAGGATAGCTGCTGCTGCAGCAAGTCTCCTGTTTTTCGGCGGGGAGGGGGTGGCGGATGGGAGAAGAATGGAGAGGGAAGGGGGGTGTTCTGGGGAACGCCGTGAGGATGGGAAAAGAGGAGAGAATATCCGGGAACGAAATGATCTCGGGAGGCGGGAGGGGAAGGCGGGAGACGGGGGAGTGGGGGAGAGGGAGGAAGGAAAGGGGTAGGGGAGAAGGAGAGAGAGAGGAAAAAGGGGCGTGGGTGTTGGAGAAGGGAGGTGGAGGGGTGGGGAGTGGGGGAGAGGGAGGGTAGGAAGGAAGGCGGCAGCCAGAAACGAGTATGAACCGAAAAATAACACAGTCGCCTCCGGGTGAGCCGAGCGGCGTTGTTGGAGATGAGAGGGGCGAAGAAGAGAGGGGTGGAGGAGCACCGGGATGTAGGAAGAGGTTGGGAAACCGTCGAGAACAAATGTACAAATGGAAAAGCTGGGGGTGCTGCCTGCTGCTTCGCTTGTATATGTGTGAGGGGGAGATGGAGAGGAAGCAAAAGGGGTGTGTGGCGAGGGGGCCTGGCGAGGTAGAAAAGACTCCGGGGGTGGGATGGGAAGGAGGGTGGCGTTTATAAAAAGGAGAATGACGGGTGGGGATGGTGCGGAGTGAAGGAGTTTGGATGCTGCGAACGAGTAAGGGAGAGGAGCGGGGGGAGTCCTGGAAAAGGGGATATTAAGCGCGAGTGTGGGGGATGGGAGAGGGGTCTGTGGCTGCCGCTGCAAGGCTGGTTTACTGGTGGACCGACGAACGGGAAAAGAGAAGTGCGGGAGCAAAAAGAACTAAGGTCACACGAATGGTAAGGAAGAAGTTCGGAGGACTAGAGCCTTTAAGGAGAGCAGACACGCCCCCCTCACTACCAGGCCAACGACAAACACACACATACACACAGCAGCGAACAAAGAACATCAAATCATTCCGTATTAGAATGGGGCGCGGTAGGTGGAGGGTTACGAAGAGAAATGGAAGAGGAGGAGTGAGAACGTGGATGGGAACGAAATCCCTTTGTTATCGTGACGTTTTCTTTACGTGAATGGGCGGAGGAGAGAAAACAACCATGAAATGGTGGGGAGGAGGGCGTATGTTTGTGCGCCGGCGCACGCATTCGTGACGAGGGAGTCGCGGACGGCAAGAATGCAATGGATGGATCTTTTGTGGCGGAATTCCGTCATCTCTCGCGGTTACCTTTTCATCGCGCACAAAATATATGCCGGTGGATGGGGCTGGGGGGGGTTCCAGCGCTCTCACGAATGAACACTCGTCGGAAAAAAGGAGAATGGCTCGAGGGTGGAGAGAGTGAGAGGGGGGTGGAAGGGTAACGAACACCGTGAAGAAACCTCCCCACACATTGCATCCGAAGGAGAAGGAGCGCCATTCCGGGGAAGTAGACAGGAAGTTGAGGAGGCGCACTTGTCCCAAGAGGCGGTCGCATCAAAAGATTCATTCTTTTCGGTTCAACGCACCCCTTGACAGGGGTTACACGTGCACGGCGGTGGATGTAGGACGTGACCAAGTATCGTTTCCCCACGAAACGATTGTGACTTCATCTTAATACCATTATGACAAATCCAAATGAGAGTAATCTTTTAATTGTTCTAACTAATCCGTGCGATTTAATTTAAATTAATCCCTGTAGCCATTAAATCAAAAATTAAGATTCGTGGAAGTTCTTAGTAAACTTCCACGAATTTGAGAACTGCCTAATACTTGGTTCCCGATACGTTTTCATTCCCATAACTTGCTTATCAACAAAACTAATGAATAAAGACGGCCAATTTGGTGAATAATCTATCCATATTTTTAGGTGTATATTATTGTATATTAGCCTGGGTAAAGTAACATTCGCAGAAAATATTGATGGAAACATCAGAGTTAGGTAATGATAACAATTCACTATTAATGAAGTACGTAATTAACGACGATTAAATGTCCTGGATTATGACGAAATATAATGGCGAGCTGCAACAAAATAAATCGATACAGAAATGCCAATAATGAACAATATATCACAATAAAGTGTAATATTCATATATCATGCTGCAGATGAAGTTTTTATTCCAACTTCTATGTCCTTTCTTTGATCACATGCCATTTTTTTCTACCGGGCAAATACCAAACACTTATAATACGTCTCAAAATTTTCAGTATTAACGAGGTTTGAGTTTTTGCATCATACAAAGATCTATTAAGATTAAATAAAATATATTCACGGCATTATGCAGTCAAGTACTCGAAATAAAATTGAACAAGAGAATAAACCTCATGAAAGGTGATACTTACTGTAGGACCTAAAGAAGAGTACAAAAATTTTAATGTTTGAACCTTCTTTTGCTTAAGCAGGACATTTTACTGCAGACTTGTTCAAACCACTGGCTTTAGCTCTAAAACTTTCGATATAGCCGCAAAAACTGAAGGTCGAAATACAAAAATACGAAACATCTTTCAAAAGGTCCCCCATCAGATCCTTTCCCTAAACCTTTCTTGTTCCCATCAATGAGATATGCTTCGTGTCACCGATACCTCCAAACTCCATTACATGGCTAAACATCTAACATATCACGTTGTATGTTAAAGCTATTACAAAATACAGACAAATTTATTAACAGCGACCAGATGTGGAGATTGTTCACTTTAAACCTCATAGGTTTGAAATGTTCGGCTAATTTTGTGGAAAATGTTTATAACTGGGTTAGAAGCACTTATTCAAGGAAGTATTTTCACCGGGAAAGTTTCATCTCACTTGATGTGGTGCTACAGGTTACACCCATTTCGCTTGTGATACTCGTTCTCTCTCTGTGTACGATGCCAAATTTCGCTCCATCAAAAATATACTTCTCGAATAAAGAATTATAGGGTTAACAAGTGATTTCTATTTTTCTCATTTTCATTATCATTGACATATATGACAGGAGTGAACAATAATTAAGTTCTCCGTCATATTTTAGCTTTAAGGACTATCAATACTAGCTAAATCAATTCATCAGTATCATTTTCTGGTCTTTATCACCGTTGAATGGAGGTCGATTTCAATTCTAAAAATACTGGAGCACTCGAAAAAAGCGGTGCAATACGATTCGCACACTTCTGAATCCTTATTTCTGCTGCATAAATTATCAGCAAACTTTTTCGCAGACCCTTTTTTTTTGGGCACATTAACAACCGACTTTATTAAGCGTGTATTGCACCATTCTTTTCAAATGCAGTACCTAGATATCCCGCAAAAAATCGGTGGGAACCGCTAAGATCTCCACAAAAGTAAATGAGAAAACTTCGCAGGGGCAAATGACCCTTAATGAACGAAGAAATTTTTAACCCGGTTCCTCTACACCTTTGCTAGCGCATTCCTTTGAGGTAATACGAAGACCTCAACGTCCTTGTCACTTGCACGTTCGCCGCTTGCGACCACCCGACAGCACATCCTCCCCAGCGGGGCTTCCCGGGAAACGGCAGCCGAGCGCAAGAGGCGTCGCACCGATCTCACGAAACCACAGAAGATTGCTTCCCGGCCGCAGCCAGGCATTCTTGGTCACTCGGCGTCTTCTCCTCCCTTCAACCCTAGCGTGTCCGAGCGACGTACGAAGGACGCGCCGCGGACCAGAAGAAAAAATAAATCCTCGGCATTAAAAATCAAGAAACACATCCTTGCGTCGAGCATTCCAGGCCTCACCTCGCGCCACAATTTCCCGATTTCTAGCCTTGAAATCTTGAGGAGGATTGTGCACAATCATTCATTATGTTTATTTATGCTGAAGAGCGCTACGCAAAGTTAAAAACAGCGAGCCATGAATAGGCGACAACGCAAAAGTCATGGATATCACCAAACAACGGAAGAAACCAAGAAAAATACATCTTTCATTTATTGTTAGGACGGCAAGTGTAGAATTCGTTCTTTTGAAGACGATGAGTGCTCATTCCTCTAAATAATAAGTGATAGAATTTGTTTCCATCTATGTTTGGTCCTATAATATAAAAATACTGAATGATTTTCAAACCATCCAGCGTTTTAAAGACGCGGGGAGTAGTGAATGCTCTCCGTTGTCCTCTGCCAAAAACCAATTTATCGAAGCGTGTTGCAACAGCTGCAGTGCTTCTATGATTTTTTGTGCCAGCGAATTCAATACATGTAAGCACACCTATTGCGCTTGGCCACCGCCTCCAGGTCGAATGATTTCCTTCAGAGGTATTCTTTGTCACTGTCTCGTTTTCCGCAGAATACCGAGAGGACGCTCACGAATTCTGTGGTTGGTATACGACATGTATACGACTGGCAGAAATTCCCTCTCTTCACAACGGATAGGACGGACGGAGGATAAAATTTAAAAAAAAAGAAAAAGTAACGCATACCCCCGCCGCCTCCGCACTAGGAGTGAAATGTTGAGATTTCCTTCGGATGGGTTTGAAAAGGGGCATGATTGAGAAAAGGGACGAGTTAAAAAATCCCTTCGTGACATTCTTGATTTCCCTCCCGCTCGCCTCTCCTTTCCCCGGCCCCTCAACCTCTCGTTCACTCCTACCCCTTCGAGTTTCTCTTCCCCTTGCGGGATAAATTTATTTTTTTAAGAGGGGTGCGTGCGGTCGGAGTTGGGCTATTCATGACAAACCGATGGATCGAATTCCGACGCAACAAACGAAAAACTAAACGTTGTAACTATGAAACGAGACATCGACTTGCCGCGCGCCAGGCATATAAAGGGGCTTCCGTTTAATTTATCCGCTGGAGGAAGAGAATTCGCTCGAAAAAGAAACTTCAAATCGCTCTGTGAAATTTATCAATTTAGAAGCGATACTGACTGAAACTGGTAATTTTTTACGGATAAAATAGGGACTAATTTTGCTGGAGAGGTATTGGAACTAGCATCGAGAAACCTTTCCCTCGGTAGACAAGCTGAAATATAGTAACGGCGAGTGGGAAAAAGGATTGCGTTGGAAATTAACTACAGGAAAAAAACACTCCATTGATCTGACTCATTCATTCAAGTTTAGGATATCAGCGACCGTTCATTTATCCTAAAGTTTCTATCATACATTTTCCATTCCTTGAAGAACGAACAGAGCTGTAAGAACTACTATTATTCAATATATAACAATGGGTACGAAGTTACTGATCATGGCCTAAGCTTGACATTTATTCGTGAAGTCTGAATTAAACAACACGCTTTTCCTTGACAATATACATTATGATGGTCTTATCTTCATTTTGAATACAGTATTATTTTATTTTCCACTACAATTATTGAACATATCGCCTGTTTTACAATGCTATGTACATATTCAAACCATTACTCACAAGACCATATATATATATATATATATATATATATATATATATATATATATATTACTAAATCAGGCTGCCCTAAACCTCAGTCAACGCCAAATGGTTCCCCGATCGGATAATCTATCAATGCCAAATCCGTGACATTCACTCAAACCTGTTCCATATCCACTTGCGCTCTTCCCTCGTCGACTCCATTATAATGCTATTAGTACGTCATTAGTCGAAGAACCGTCTAGCGAACCCTTATGCCCCGCTCAGACACCATCGCAGGGAGCGACTGATGCACGCCAACTGCTAATAGTAGGCAATTAACTTCTTTGGTTTTGACTTCAACGAGCAAGTCCTATTCTTAATTGCTCGGTGACTTTGCACTGACTTCTGACAGTCCTTCCACGTATTAATTGAGAGGATAATTGTGCCTCCCTGTCGAACAGGTCATCTCCACTATCGTTACACCCTAGGGTAGGTTTGATGGCTTCTTATTATTTTATTATTCCGGCTATACTTTCTGATTTTAACGTATGAGATAGCATAAGAATACACCATTATATGTCCCTTTTTCTATATATTCCAGAAAAACATTTGTTATCCAAATCTTAAAAGACGGAAGACGCATCGTATTTATACGATGAATGTCTTGAAATCTGTAGTGGAATGACCCCAAACGTCAGATCCTTAAAAAAAATCTAACTGCAAATAAGAATACGTTTTTCTGTAATCTACTGCATTGCTTGATGAGTCAAATCCTAGAAACCTCATTAAAACAAATCTTAAGTTCATGCATGTCATTCATTGCAATGTATACCCGATTACGTTCATAATGAACTACTCTTTACCTATCTAGTTTTCATTCCAGTTGTGACAGGTTAACGTCCTATAGTCATTGTTTCTTTTCCAAAACAGGGTTACGCGTCGAAGTTCAAATCATTCTCCACAATTCTTCTTGACTGAGACTCGAACCCGGATCTCCTGATTTACAACCGTGTGCTTTAACCAACTAATCTACCGAAGCATCCTCGTACACAATGAATATCCAGAGGCTATTAAAAATCAAGATGTTACAACGAATGGTCGAACGTGCGAAAGAAATTGCAGGTGTGCACAATGCGCCACGGTCGACGAGATTAAAGCCTACTCCAAACATAAAGGTGTTTTCATTCGTCAAAGGGTGGCTAGAAAATTATTTTTGAAATGCGAAATGTCAGCGTTCCTATGCCCATAAGCAGATGATTCTGTTGGAAAAATTGTGAGGGTATTTACCACAATTCATAGAACGACTACACACATTTCCATTGCTTCCAAATTACTCAAAGCGCAGTATTTGACAGTGCCTGACCAACATTTCGTATCGTCATTTTACTCTTAAAAAAATGTTTACCTACCTGATTTATTTGGAAAAAGTGCTACTCAGGAGGGCATACTACAAGGGCGCACTGAGAGCATATCAATAGCATTTCCACTAACCACTGCAGCAGACAAAATCATTCTGATAAGGTTTGCATGCATGAAAAAACGAGAGTAAATTCGACAATTTTAGGGCAAAATTTATTACCCACATTTCATTTGTTTTATCCTGCCCTATAAGTCTTCACTTTTCAAATATCCATATGCCCCCATCTACTCCTCTTGATATAATCCTTGTATCAATTCCATTTTGAATCCCCTACCCTAAGGATTCCCCATATCCTTCCCATCTACGCCGAACAGATTCCAAAACTCCCCGAACCACCTTTCTAGATGGGGGAGTATCAGTCTTCTCGTACAAAAGAGGGTTGAAAAATCTCCAACACCGTCCCATCCGCACCCTACACCTCCTAACCCTCGCAACCCCTCATTCACCCCGGAACCATTCGACCGGGTTATCCCTTCTCTGGAGAGGTTCCTTCTCACCACTAGACTTCTCTAGACCGGGTGGCGGGGATTCTTCGGGATGAGGGACACATAATCCAATTCGACACTTGACTGGGAGGGCGCCGTCTAAGAGTATGATCAAGAGTGGGAATGGCGCAATGGGGCTGGGGATAATTGGATATAAATGGGGTTTTGTGGGTAAGTCTAGCTGAGAAAAGGGCCCTAAGGACAGAAGCAAAGGGCGTGGGAATCAAAGCTCCTCGTTTCAAAACTCAAATGTGGAATATATTTTCCGGAGAGGCGCAAGATCAATTACCACCCGATGAGAGATTTGATGACAGCAATTTGAGCAAAGGTGTTAAGAAAAGGTTAGTTAAAACTTTGAAATGGTGCGTAGTTAAGTACTGCGCGGAAACGTGGTCTCTGGAGCAGAATAATAGGCGTGAATTGGAGGCTTTTGAAATGTGGGCGAGGAGAAGGATGGAGAAAGTCAAATGGACGGAAAGGAAAATAAATGAGGAAGTCCTAGGTATGGTGGGTGATGAGAGGGGTTTGTTGGGATAAATTCAATGGAGGCAGGAAAGATGGATGAAAAGCATATTGATCGACAGTGGGATGTCAAAGATTGTAATAGAGGGAAAAATATTAGGCAAGGAATAGGATGAGCACGTTGGATGGAAGGAGAAGAGGTGAAGACACGAGGAGGAAGGAGAGTACAAAGATGAAGAGGGGTATTTTTTAGAACATAATATTGGGCCGTGTTTTGTTGGGAGAAACAAGATATTTTTTGGTAGTTGTGTCCATCCAAAACCTACCTTAACTGGTACTTAACCTGCAGTGATAATAAATTTAAATCCACGCAAATAAAAGTCGTTGTGAGCAACTGCTGATTTGGCAAGAGTCCCAAAAGAAGATCTGTAGGTACACGTATGTAACATTAACTCCCTAAATATAGGAAAAGATTATCTAAAAGTACTAAGTAATTAAGTATGCATAGGCGATACAATGATTAGCTAAGCATAGATTTTAATTTAATAACACATAATGACTGGGGAACTCGACCGGAAAAAAACTTACTTAAGTAAATGATAAAATGAAGTAATGAATGTTATTGCTTTGAATGTAATTTGAGTTCCTGCCGATATACTGCCTTATTCGATTGCCTATGCAGGTTCTCCAAACCTATCACATTCATTCGCTGTTGTAAGAACAGATAAAATGGTCAATTTAAATGGAGTACTCGTCAAATATGGTAATAAAAGAATGTAGCAGCGTCAAAGACAAACGGATACGATATTGTCAATAAATAATATTCAAATGTTTACCTACAGCGTAAAATTAGCATGTTTGCTAATATCAACGTTTGGCTCTCTTTTTTCTGAGAATTCCATCCGAGGCTGGCAGAAGAATTTATTTTGTTATCCAGTTTTTAATATTTATATTTGCCCGAGGCATCTGATGAACACATTTAAAAAATGATAAGCAATATGAGATTGCTCATTTTTCAACGGTGATAGATGCGTACCCCACACACACACATATCCCACGCACATACGAGTATATTGCCGAGTTCCCCAGTGCAAGTAAAATTTTAGAAGCTGTAATTACTCTTTATTTTAAGTGGATTTTTTACAAAAAGTACAATTCGGTGGAGTGACTATTTTGAAGAATTAGTCTAAACGAACATTTAGTAACATCTGACATTAAAATATTAATCGGTGTCGCGGCTACAGACGCATTCGAGGAAACTGTAGATAGAGACGGTCCTCATTGGCAGGATATTTCATCCTAGATTTAGAATAGAATAAACACACACGCTAGCGGTGGTCTGCAATTAAACTGTATAATACAATGTAGTAGAATCAAATATTTGATTGCAACAATTTCAGAGCATAACAATCATTCGCCTTGACTTATATATGTATAACATGAATGGAGCATTGCTATTCGTATACTCACTGAAATAATTAGTAATTGCTAGCATATGTATTTGCATATTATTATTAGGTAATCTACCGGTTAAGGTAGGTTTTTGGATGGACACAACTATCAAATAAACATTTTGTGACTCCCCACCTAGCAAACTAATCTATATCAGGTCCCTCTTCATCTCGGTGTACTTCTTTCCTACCTTCATCCCGTCCAACATACCTATCCTGTTCCTACCCTTACCTCGCTTGCCCAACATTCTCCCCTCTATTACCCTCTTCAACATTCCACTACCGCTCAATACGCCTTTCATCCATGTTTCCTGCCTCCATAGGATTTCTCTCAACAAACCCCTCTCCTCCCCCACCATTTCTAGTACTTCCTCATTTGTTTTCCTTTCGGTCCATTTCACCTTCTCCATTCTTCTCCACACCCACATTTCAAAAGCCTCCAATCTACGTCTATCCTCCTGCTTCAGCGACCACGTTTCCGCGCCGTACATAGCTACGCTCCATATCAGAGTTTTTACGAGTCTTGTCTTAACATCTCTACTCAACGTCCCCGTCATCAACTCCCTCCTCCTTGAGAAAGCCTCCTTGCCTAGCGCAATTCTTCTCCTTACGTCCCTACCACTTTGACCGTGTTGGTCCAAAACACTTCCGAGATATGTAAACTGTTCTACCTGCTCTATTTTTTCCCCGCCTATTTTATAATTTAGATTAGCCTTTTTCTTTCTGGAAAATCGCATAACCTTTGTTTTATTAATATTGATTCTCATCCCATATTTATCGCACTGAACCTCCAATTCACTCAACAATGCTTGCAACCCCTTGGCTGACTGAGCAACTAATGCTTGGTCATCAGCAAACCTAACCGATTTTACGAATTCCCCTCCGACTTTCATTCCTACCTCCAGTTCTTCCCATGCCTCTTTAATCATTTCCTCTACATATACATTGAACAGTACCGGTGACAATGGACAACCCTGCCTTACACCTCTTCCTAACACTGCCCATCCGGACTCTCCGTTCCCCACTCGAACCTGAGCAGTCTGAGACATGTACAGGTTGCGGATCAGTCTCCTGTCCCTCCAATCCATTCCTATTTTCTGCAATACACGCATTAATTTTTCCCAATTCACTCTATCAGACGCTTTTTCGAAATCTACAAAACAGGCAAAAACGTCCTGGTTGTATTCTATATTCCTCTCGACTAGTGATCTCATTACTGCAATGGCATCACGCGTACCTCTTCCTTTCCTGAACCCAAACTGATCATCCCCTAAGTAATCATTTGCCTTACTCTCTATCCTTTTGTTGATGATCCTGAGAATAACTTTAGCTGCGTGGGATACCATGGACGACAACCTTGTCGTGGTGGAAGGGCTTGTGTGTTCCGATGACCCCTAGAGCTGTGCTGGCGGGAGTAATAATAATTACTCCTGGAAGGGTCACCCATGCCAGATAGGTCGAAGGTTAGGAGCCAGACGAAAGGTAGTCCACGCAGCGTCTGTTCCTCAGTGAGGCGGCTGCAATGGCGTCTGACCCCAGTGGGGCGGCCATTAAGTGATGGTGTCACGTTAAAAACACTATTGAGGAAGGCAACGGGAAACCACCTCAATTATGATTCCCAAGAATATTATGATGGGTATTTGCATATATGTAAGTTAAAATGGATTTTGCATGAATATATACGCCTTCATGGGTGTGAATTGGCATGGAGTTGTTAGTTTTGCCTTTGGTTTTATTCTTTTCCACGGGTGGTGACCTAACACACCCCGCCACACGCCCTTTCGGCAGTTTGCGGGGTATGATGCAGATGTAGTGATCCGGGTCTAAAAATGTCCCACCAATTTACCGACGAAAATTACCGAGTAATTCTTCGGAGAATTCCACCCTACCCCTCGATAACCATTAGGCTGCTATCGCATGCAATTTTTTTAGGTCAACAAGATAGAGGTTTTCCTTTTGCAAAAATATACAATAAAAATAGAATAGCAATTATTTGTCCCAAAATACCCTTTTGGGTACATGAAATGTTATTTGTAAAAAGCAGACCAAAACATTCAACATTCAACGATAAAATTCCGATATCATGCTGTATACCAGAGCCTCCAACCAATATAATGGCGAAAGAAAATCTAAATGCGAGGCACGAATCGACGATCTTCAATTGAGTTTGGGCTTATTTCTCACAACGCCACTGGAATTCACCGCGAAACCAGGTAATAGCGTATAAAAAAATCTCGTTACTTTTTTTCCGTATAACTTAAGACTATTAGCTACGACTTGAAAGGTCGATTTTGACGGCAATGGTGTATAACGGCATCAGGGTAATAAAAAATATCAGTCGAGAATGAGGGAGAATAGGGAATGAATGGGGAAAATGGAGGAACACGACATACATACGACGATAAACAAAAAAAACAACAGACTGGCTGAGTAGAATACGAAATGAGGTCAAATGGATGTTATGAGAAAGGAGAATAGCAGACGATATCGTCAGGAAGGAAGGCAGTCGAGCAAGTATATATGACTCAAGGAATGTTTGAACTAACGGGTGGAGAAAATTGAACCAATGATTAGAGTTAAACCGATATAATTTCTTAGCATCATGAGTACTATTTATAGTTCAATTTTAAAAATAAATTGTAAATATCTAAACAACTTGATCATTAAATTACGATACTTCAGTATTTTACTCAAGAAGACCAAGATCATACTCGTATGTATGTATGACTAGCATTTATTATGATGAGAATTAACGTAACATCAACAGATATTAATATGAAGTGTACGATCCTGTATTAGCTGAGCAATGGTTGTAAAACAAGCATGAAAGTATAAAGTGGATAATACTCAATAATCAGGGAAAAGACCTTTCCCAACGTCGTTATTAGATAATGCCACCATAGAAGCCGAGCGTGGCAAAAGGAACTTGCCACGCTCAGCTCAGCTCAAGAAATAAATTAGGAGAAGGTACATTTCAGAATTGCAAAAGAAAGTGGGAATCGTCTAGTGTTTCATTACTCTAGATTACTCAGGAAAAGAAGGTGTTTGTGATTCATGGAATGCTGCCGTATAGAAAAGCATTCGGTAATTCTGAAATAAACAAAACTTTCGATGATTGTAGAAATACGTGCCCACCGAGACGATGATTGAACAAAAATTAAACGAAGAGACAAGGTTTTTTGGACCTTGAAATGGCTTTCACCAATCTGATTCAGAGATAATAGTACAAGGCTATATAAAGGAAAAACTAGAATATGATGAAAATACGTGTATAACCAGATGATTGGGAAAATAATAACTTTACTGTGCAGGGAAGAAAGAAATGTTTTCCAGATACACTAATACTAAATTAAAATTAAAGGAAACCAAGGAGAAAGACGAAGGATGATGTCCTTCTTTTTACACAGCCTGCATTCAAAACTTGTGACAAGAAATGGAAAACAAATAGATTAGATAAACTCACTTCAAATTACAAATAAAACAATTTGGTGATGAAGAGAAGGTTTCGTTGCCATAATCAAATAGATTTCTCATATTACTACTCGTATTTTTAGTTTCCTAGTCATTTATTGATACATATTCCTAGGCAAGGAAATGATGACAGTATGGTAATCATTGATAGTTATAATCAGAAATAAGCTTAGATAGGTAGCAAAATGCACCCAAAGGTTTATGAAGGCAAAAACACAAAGTAGTATGGCGCAGTTTAGTAACTCCGCATTTGATTAATATGAATACAAATAAAATAGAGCAATCTGAGATCCTTTGGCAAACATTGGAAATATATAGTAAGCTAAAAATTGAGAAAACCATTACGTGTTTTGGAGGGAGAAAACTTTGTTACGGGGCACGCTATTAAGGCAGGAAACCTAAATGGAGAATACGTTTTGCGGTAGAGAAGACATCATGGGACGGAAAATTCTATGCGAACATTAATGAGGGGGAATACATTATGTATTCTGCTAGATGGTATCGATGTAAACTGAAAAGTTGAAGAATGTTTGTGTTGTTGTAGAAGTTGTAGGTACTTAACCACAGCGAAAAAGGTTTATGCCATGGGAAAATTTGATGAAGACAAAATAAGGGCATACCCAGAAATTTCAAAAACTAGTCCACGATGATAGGGTGCGGTAACATAACTTCCCTATTTTGAAGGCGTTTTGCGTTTGAAGAAAGAAAGGTATGTTGCCGCACTCTGTACATAATAGTTTTAGGGGCTGTATGTTGACGTATCCACGCCTATTAAACTATGAGACGACCTATGATAACCATCCAAATGTACGTTTTAGAAAAGTATTTTTCCTTCCACACGCCATATATTGGCACATAATGTATTCCGGATGAGACATGATCAAATCAACTAACCCTTTCGTCAGACGCCAAATCCTCGGGGTAATTTGAACCAGATATGATTCATAGCTGCTTTTAGGTCGGTGAGCGTCGTGACGTTGACAGCAATTCAAAGAAAATGAGACGGAAGAGAATGAGACAGCCACGCGGTAGAGACCTAGTAAACATTTGGCGAGTGAGATGGCAATGGGTTGGTGGAGTAAGGGAAGAGGGATTTGGATAAATTTGCGCATAAAGCAGTATTCCTCTCCGGTTCTGTTCTCCCGCACAAGCCCCTCAAAGCATGCAGCCTAAAAACCCTCCCTTTTCGGGGGAGAACGACGTGTCAAGCTAACGGGAACACCACTTGCCGGGCGATATATTCTCCATAGCGGAAGGAGCCGTTTCTGAAAAGAGGCTTTCAACTCACCAAATTTCATGCAAGAATTCCTTTTTTTAAGGGAAGCACTTTTCCTTCATACAGCTAGGGAATAGAAGTGGAAGCGAAAATAATATAAATATATCGTGATCTTTTTTCATTGACTCGACTTCTGTCGGCTATTGTTACTTCAAATTTGTACTGCGGGCAACGAAAATGAGCGAGTTTTAAAATACTGTGTTCAACCCCATCCGGAGTAACAGCTTATTTTTCCTCGCAACTTTAATTTTAAAAACGCGGCCATATCACAAACATTAAGAGAATCTCATCATAACACTGCACCTAAGAGTCGTAGCAAATTTTGAGACTTGAAGAATTAGTGGGACAAAATATTGTATTTTTTTCGAGGGTATATCAATATCGCCCACGTGATAAAGCTCCAAAAAACCTCGTAGTCTATTAAACCCATTAGGTACCTTACCCTTTGTTGGAAACTGTTTTCAAATATAATAAGTTTTTACGTCAACTTATACCTGTGGG
Organism: Hetaerina titia; assembly: GCA_037158775.1. NCBI lineage: Eukaryota > Metazoa > Arthropoda > Insecta > Odonata > Calopterygidae > Hetaerina > Hetaerina titia. The sequence goes on along the minus strand of CM073777.1, from coordinate 72,392,107 downwards.
GTACAATTGTAGGTAATAGAGGAGCTCATTCGATAATTAGCTTATTTTACAGTCCTTAACGCCGTAGTGGGCATTTGACTCTAACCCCTAAAGACCTCAAATTTAGCACGGGGTACCAATATCTAATTTATCATTCGCATGCACTGAATGACGACATTATAGAGTGACTAGCGTTTCATTTTCTGCAATTGGATGTGGACATTGATTTATACTCAGAATGACAAATATCATTCTGAATGCAATCGATTACCAAACATTTTTTTTATTGCCTACTCACGACAAACTGGGGGCAATTATCCTCCCATGAATGATTAGTTCATTCAAAATCACAAACTACCATTATATAATAAAAAAAACCGCAGAGGAGGAAAATATATTCGAACGTCAAGAAATATTCCATCACAACACGGCGAATCTGCTCCGAGATAGATGCAATGATTACAATATTCAAATTACAGACACGGCACATCCACTTTTTTTGCTGGTTGGATCAACGCACCCTTGGCTTCGAGAGCCAACGACTCTCAGTAAAAACCTGCATAATTCGAGCCATTTGGCGAAAAACGCACTCATTTGTAAACTTCATGCATAGACGACGCGAAAAAGATATGCCACCATTACGCGGTGAACGTAAAAAATTGGCCGATTTTTCAAGCTCTATAAATGCAAGCAAGCGGAAAGGAGTTCCTTGCTCTTTATTATGGAGTAAAAAGCGGTACAATGTGCAAACTGATAGCTACTCTCGTGCCTCTATTTCTAAGGATGAATTGCAAAAATAATGATTCCTAGAATAGCACGAAAAAATATTTCTTTTCCTTCCGGAAGGTTTATTCTGATAGAGATAATGGCTTTAAAGTTAAGTGAGCAGCGCTTAAGACGAAAAATAAATTATTTTCATACCTAATTCCACTTGATTCACAGAGGTTCAAAAAATATTCAAAATAATTGGAAGTATGCTATGCATTGTCATGAATTATAGTATATAATATATATAACTTAATAATAGTAATTATAGTTATCACTATCCCATTTGGCCTTAATGCTATCCTTGTTATTTAAAGCTCTTCTCGTATGCTTACCAGAGTATATCTCACTTAGATACCGCAGTCTACGTGCCTGTGGTCATTATAATGTATATTATTTGAATTACTTAACGTATTTATGTTGTAACTTAAAATTAAGGAAAAACTTCATTTTTGATGCTTCTAAATGACCTCCAGCCACATACCCTAGCAGTGGTTTGCAGAATATCATGTGCAGAGATACAGACATAGATAGCAATAACCACCCCATTATTGGAGACTACGCAGTCAACAAAGAGGTAATCTTTTTGAAGTCCAGTGAGAAAGTTGACTTCCAAGAAAACATTTTCCTTCTTTTTTCTTCGAAAATACCCAGTAGAACTCTTGAAGAGGAACGCCTTCAACGGCAAACCTTATTGGTATCTTAAGGTGCGTCAGTAGTTGAAGTTAAGGCACCAAAATATACATAACTTTGGTCCAATAACGAGTTTCTAATGTACGAAAATTGATTTTTGACGTAACAATCAGGACTTCAAGATTGACTCAGTTTTATCCCCTACTGATAACCTACTTTCACTATTTCTTAAGCAGGTATTAGACTAGAAATACTACATTGTTACAATGTTTTACTTTGAGCTTTTTCATTTGAAATTTTAAAATGTCGCCGTATTAAGTCAGCAGTCTTAATTTGGTTACTTTACTTGAAACGCAGCATAAAAAAACTAACTTTTTGGCTGCAATGTGGCCACATCACTGCCCGCACGTAATGCTTAAGGATAATGTTTTAAAATATATCAACGCCAATATTACAACCACGATGAATGAGCGGAGTAACGAAATATTTTAATTCACTCAAGACGTTTAATGACATTTACAAAAAAGTATGTTAACTTGGATCTCGTAAATGCAGAGCGCCAATGTCAGAGAAATTTGCAATTTACATTTTGGCAAGAGGCTATCGAATCCTTAGGTTGGCATCGTCATGGTAGGTAGCATCATATCCCGCGTGACATCATTTTATGCTGCCCCCCCCCCCCACACCTCTCCCGGTAAGCCATGAACTTACCGTTTTAGGACAGCTACTAAGTGCATCGTATTCCCTCATGGAAAAGAAAATCCCATATGATGGCTCGTCCCCTATCCCACTTAAATGAAAAGAAGTCCACTTTACGAGCTGCCCCGTGACTAGCTCGAGCGCTTTTATTTAAGGGCACCCAGTAGCGCTCGTGAAGGTATAGACGACCTACTCACCTCCCTCCCTCCCCCCTGGCCAGCCCCTCACACACACGCGGAAATTCCTTACGGAAACCATATAAGCTGAATGGCATGGGGAAAACTAAAGAACAAATTGCGATTTCAGTCATCTTTTATCGGGTCTAAATAAAAAGAAAGATAAGAGAAAGGTTTTGGTGCTCCGCCACGAAAGCAATGGGGACTGAGAAAATAAAACAAGAATAGCAGATGAAGATGGAAGGGTTTGCACAGCCAGGGGAGGAGTAATAACAAGATTTCATCATGAAATGTCGATCGTTATGGCACAGATCTCCGGGTTCATGACACAGGTTGGACAGCCATTTTAATTGAGACGAATTTGAGGAAAATTTTCCCTTAAATGACTTTAGATTACTTTCTTAGAGTCGTAATTAATTGGCCACACCCGTTAGCTCACTGTGATGTTGGGCACGATGTACAATACATTAACACGATTTCATTTCATTTGAAGACATAGTATGTGACCCTGTGAAAAAAGAATTTTTGTTAACTTCACGATAGTGGAGCCTCGGAAGGAAAAACAATGGCATAACTGTCAGATAAATCTTCCTTTGCATACCCAGAAATATTCTGTTTTACAGCAGTAATTTTAGTAACATAACGGGTATATACCTACTACCCCTGCCATTTTCTACCACTCTTGAGAAAAGAGAATGGCTCATCTGAAATAAAGCCGTTTATAATCGAATAGGGCTAAAAACTTATTTCTCTACCCAAGAATAAAAATGTATTTCTCTGAATTGTAACAACTTTCTCGTGAAGGCTTTACTTAATCCAACTCCAGAAAATCCATATGCCAAAAGACTACGATCCTCCATTTTGCGAGAGTAATATGCCTGTTGTCTCCCGAGGGAGTTGCTAGATTAAGAAAGAACCAAAGGTATCAGAAATGCTGCTTAAAATTTGTGAAAATAATGTTATATTCTCTTAGCGGGAGTGATTTCAAACATGTAATATAGAGAGAAAAATACGATACAGTCTATTAGAGACCTTTTTTGACCACCAATTGGCAATTTAAAATATTACTGAATCTAGGCACATAGAAAGTGTAACAGCTTAGGAAACCTATACCAACCAGTTCTCGCAAAATAACCATAGGCCTTATCGTAGGAATTGCGGGACGTAGTAGGATGGAAATCAGTGCGCGGAAAATACTGAAATCCCTTCCGAAGAATGTGAATTTCCTTAAAAATGAGAACGATGCAATAAAAAATTATCAAAGAATATTCTGGAAATATTACAGTCAACACCTACACTTTTCTCTTTCCATTTTATTTATTTTTGTTTGGGTAATATAATCCTTAAAAATATTATGGAAGGGTTCCTAAAAGAAGGGTAGGACGGAGTGATACTGCGTTGAGCTCAAAAAGTATTCATATCATCTAAAGGATTAAAACAGCTCAGGCCCTCACCATGGGATTAGGGAACTAATGCCAGGCACGGCCACGACATTCTCATTCCCAGAACCGGCAGAAAAGACCGCAGGCCACCGCGAGGATCCAATCGTGATCCTTAGCCGACAAAAAGGCCTCGGAACCAAACCGAGCAAGAAAGCTTACTGGCTAGCTGACTCCGTCGCGTGAAATGGAATCGGGACGGAGAGCTGGGGCTAACTAGGAATGCGAAGGGAGGACGTAGGGAGGCGCGGGCGGGCGGGGTCGGTCCAAGAGACGGGGGCCGCCGGAGTCTTTTAGCGGTCGAGGCCGGGATCATGTAAATGCGGCGGGCGACGACGAGGAGAAATGCGGTCGCACTCTGTGGCATTAGGAAGGCAAGAGGACGAGGCCAGGGTGTGGGGTGAGAGGGAGAAAAAATTAAGAGGCCCTCTTCGGAATGCAATCGGCGGCTGTGAAAGCAAACAAGGACGTGGTGGGAAAAAATGAATACTGCAGACGGAGAAAAAGGAGGAATGAACCCTTGGAAGAAAAAGCGTCCCGAGCAGGAAGTTCCCTTTCCCGTCTTGATGTGGGGAGGCGTAGGAGGCAGGAGAAATAGGGGAGGGGGTTCGGGAGTGGGTTCCCTGAAATGATTGCCCGGAAGGGTTGTTAATGGGCAGGAGGGAAAGGAGAGGGTGAAGAAATGGATAGGGCGGGACGAGAATGAAGGGGATGATGAACGAGGGTGGGTTTTTGGGGTGCAGGAAAGACAGTCCCGGGCGACATCTCAATAGCGTGGGCCGGGATCAAAGGCATGGGTGAGCGAGGGGGGGTCGAAGAAGTGGGGGTAAGGGTCGAAGGAATGCCTCCGGGGGAGGAAGTGATGGAATGCTGCTTATGCGATCGCTTATCTGCAGCTTACTGCTTTATACGGCGCTTCTTATTTTCATAATGAGGAAGCGCCTCCCTGGACTACTCGCATGGAGGTTATAAATGGTATAACGTTCCCCGAGGCTATTCCGGGCATTCCTCATTCCCGCCACAGCTACAGTGAATGATGACACTCAATATGATGATACTTCTAGAGGAAAATGAAAGGAAATTTTAGCCTCTAATACGAAACAGTGACTGTACATAGGTTTTTTTCTGCTATAAAAACATGCACAACCATATTTCCATTGATTTTGTTCATACTCGGCACATTCCTCCTCGACCATTCAAGGACAGCGCGTCGGACAAGGCAGGAAAATATCTAATCATCTGCCATATACATTTTCATGCATTGCCTCGTCTCTTTAAGGTCATAGTTAAATATCTCAACTAGTAGCTGAATTCCGATCAGTTGTTGGTTTCGAAGAATGATAAAATTGCACCCCACGCCAGAGTCGTATCAACAAAAAAAATTAACGCTCATTTCTTATCACTAAAGTTTGGTAACAATTAAGTTTCGTCAAGTAAAATATGAAATGGAGAAATGCATACATATTTTGAAAGTCCGATATTACGGTCACAACCGTTATATGCTTGAGATGTTTTCTTTAAAATTGGAGAATAAGATCTACTGGACATTGTTCCCATTGAGGAACTCCATATCTTCATTTTGCTGACTAATCACGTCAAAAAATCATTTACTGAATGTTACTTTATTTCGATAGTAATATAATTCGCTTGGAAGCCTTGTTTGGAAAACTTTCGTACGGGAAATTCGACAAATATCAATGTATAATGAAACCCAATTGCCTCCTTTTTTCAGCAATTAAATTAACTTCAAACTACTTAATCTGATCATGTATGAGTACAATTTTCTCCCTGCTGGCATCATACAAAAGGGCAATGTTCATGTCGCAATTTCGGCGCTCGTCGACAAATCGGCATCGTGGCGAATGGGACGGAGACAAGAGAGACGGTTCGAACGCATCACCCACACCCCCGCTGTCTTTGAGACTGAAAGATCCCGACCCGTTCACAAAGCGCCTAAAACTAAGAAAATCACGTGGGCTGCGCCCACCTTTCACACTCCCCCCTTCCACTGAATCTCGTGTTCACAGCATATGTTTAGTAATTACCTGATAAATGATTTTATTTATCGATCAATTTTTGGTCGTTTTAAATTCGAGCTCCCAATGCATGATTATCTTCTGAACATACAATACCTAGTCTGAATGCATTAATTATTCCCTGAATAATTAACGAAAACGTAATTGATTATCATATAATAATGTTTTTTTATACATTTAGCAATGCATTGCCATGCATATTAAGTGGTATTTGATTTTCGAAAAAATAAGATCTAATATTTTATATTTAATTATATAAAAACACTTAGCTAAGCGACTGTAATTTATTAATTGTCACGATATTAATTCCAATTATTATATATTTATAAAGTACTGGAGATGGTGGGTTAGGAGAAGGGTTTGTTGACAGAAATCCTATGGAGGCAGGAAAAATGGATGAAAGGCGTATTGAGCGGCAGTGGAATGTTGAAGAAGGTAATAGAGGGGAGAGAGAATGTTGGGCAAGCGAGGAAAGGGCAGGAACAAGATAGGATTGTTGGACGGGATGAAGGGAGGAAAGAAGTACACAGAGATGAAGAGGGACCTGATGTAGAGTAGGTTGCTGGATTGTGTTTTGTTTGAAGTTACAAAATATTTATTTGATAGTTGTGTCCATCCAAAAACCTACTTTAACGGCTAGATTACCTAATAATAATATATTTATATTTAATTTTACGGATACTTCTCTCAAATAGGGATAGATCCAGTCTTTAAGCTCAATGTCAAACGGTATAAAAGGCATTCTGCTCATGTAGAATGAAGTGATATCGATCTTAATTTTTACCAGCTGTGTGAATGGCAAAATAATTGAAAATATAAAAATGACTAATGCCCGCATTTTTCCTTTGCCAATAAAACTCTTAAGCTCTTACAATAAAGCTCTTTCTTACTGCGGGATTATAATTCCATTAACGCTTTGTTTTTATTGGTGTTTCATAATTTGAATGATACCAAAAAAAAACAAACAAGGCGCAATGATTTTCACCTGTTTTTATAACAATGAATCATTACTATCAATATCCGAACAATATATCATAACTAACGAGTACCTCCTTCCATCTTTGAATTTTTAAATATAGGGAGATGTTAGTAAATTAAAAGTCAATGTACTAAGTTTAGATTTCTTTCAAATAAATAAATGGGTACTAACATGTGACCAATGACGAAACCACTAACCCTGGACACAAGTCAAAAACGATAATCCGATTGAGACATTAGCGACAGGTCCGTGGGGAGACCACTATGCATGAGTAGGTAGGTAGCAGATGCAAAGGAGGCAATAACGAAAAAAGGAACGTGGTTGGTGGATCCACGAGAGGCAATTAGAACGGAAGGAGGGAGGCACAGCGGAGTCGATGGCTGATGACGGATTGACGAAGTGGAATGGGAAAATATGAGTGAAGCTTTCGCTTGGTCGTGGGTAGGTTGAGAGAACAAAGAATGAATATTTGAAAAACGGAAAGTTCATGAATATAACTGGTCGACTGGAGGGACGTTTTTTTTCGATACCAGTTGAAATTCCAGCGACGGAACATCGAATATTCCCTTCATGAAATCTTCATCGAGCTTTCTCGGGAATAGTATTCTGGCCCGATTGATACTTATGGTAAAATAATTCAGAGAGCAAAAAGGATTTATTTTTCTACACGCCGGAACCAGGTCGTGTCTTGAATAATAGGAAAGGGGGACAAAGAGTTAATTTTACCGTAACATTATTTTTAGAAAACTTAATAACACTTGCACCCCACCCACAAGTTTTTAGTGTTTAAGGTAATTCATTTGGTTGGTAAAATACTTAAACACGCTCATGCTAAGCAGCGTTTTAGCCCAAATGTAAAATTTTATTTGGGAAAGAATATTTCATTTCTGCTATGGCATTTGAATTAGCATTTGGTGGTTAAAATTCTGAGTTGAACCTGTGTGCATTTACATAATTCATAAACCACGAACTATAGCACAGTATGATTGACATGGCTGAAACTGTTTTCCAAAAATCCTGTTTAAACAAAATGTATTCATTATTTATTTAAATTTTAATTCGAAAGACCAAGATTAGCAGAGCACTAATTACACAAATACATACATTATAAGTCTTTTCTCTGCTGATCAAAGTCACAAAGAGTATAGCTATATATGTACTGATTTTAACAATTTCTCTTTCGACAGATTTAAATCAAATTATAAACATAAAAATGGTAGTTATTCTCACCACCATTGTCTTAGTAAAATGCAAAGTGAAATTTAGTTTCAGTCACCTCAAATTATCGATAAACGGGAGTATATGTATTAATTCATATCTCACACTTTTAAACACGATTGCAAAAAGCTAAATATCAGTCTAACAGTCTGGTTATGAATTTGCTAAAACTAAAGGACAACACGTGAAACGTAATTTCTGCAATGCAAGACTTTCCTTTTAGGCCCTAACTGAGTACCAACGCATGGGTTTCAAATTTACGGAAACAAGATTCATCCAGCTTTCCTCGTAAACGCTTCGCTTAAACGTGTACCAAGGAAGAAGAACATAAATGCAGTGAAAACATCTGCAACTTGGCAACTCGTCAACGACCCCCTCGCTTTTTTTAAACTCGCTTCTCGGCGACCATTTCATGAACTTGAGACGCGACCCACAACGACTTTACGAGAAGGTGAAGTCGCATAAACTGCACGTAAAATCTCTCCAGCCACGCACGTGTACCTTAATGTATTCCCGGGCATGCACATTTATGCCAACAGAAAGGGAACGAGGAAATTCCCAAGGGGTCGCGATAGTGAGAGTAAGGGAGAGACATATGTAAAACGGCCGTTGTTTTCTCCGCCGTGGGCACCTCCGCGCGATTACATGACATGAACCGTTTGCAATACACAGATCTTTGACCAGGATTAGTATTCAGTGACCTTACACAAATCTACAGTTCAATCATCTCGGCGCTTTTAAGCAAATTAACCATTGATGCAAGAGAGGAAATATAAGCAGCGCCTCCAACTATGTAGATGTTCATCGGCACATGACATATTATAATTAAGACTACCTTCGACGAATGAAAACAAATTTTCAACATCGTCAGTGTGTAATCGGGTGTTCTGAAGATGCAATGTGAGATGGTGGCGAAAGAGGACATTTAATGACAAAATATCTGCTTATAATTCCTATTTATCGTAAATACTGAAATAAAAATTACATCTACATCTACAGCTACATAATACCCCGCAAGCCGCCGCAAGGGCGTGTGGCGGGGGGTTACTTAACTCAGCGTGGGACTTATTATGTTATTTAATTATTTACGTCACAATTGTTATTCATTTGTCATCAAACCTGATCAGAGTTAGCACCAAAAAATACCAATACCAAAGTAAATTCTATTTTATTTATCACTCTGCTGATTATTGGTTGAATCATTAGACTTCATGCACGGCTTCCTTATATAGATGACGCTGCACGCCATTCTCTCCCTTCATTTGGGAAACCACAAATTGGCGTATATTTAAAACAGTTTTCCCCACAAATTACTATGGAACAAAGCCGGACAATTAAGTAGTAGTGAACCTTTTCATTAAGTAATTCTTGATCCAATGGGAAACAATATGCTCACTAAATTTAGACTTGAGCTACTTCCGAAGCGTGCTGCCAATCCAACCTTTGTTTAAGAATGAAAAATGTAATGTGAACCTCGACATGGTTTTATCTTTGTACCATGTCTGTTTTTTATAGCGTTTTTAGCATTTAAATTTTATTGAATAACTTGTAATCCCTTCCGGAAACTGTATTTGAATTGAATATTCTTTGGCATATTACCTTGTTTATCCCTGTAGGAATCGTTTTTGCGTTGAGGATTATTAAATTCTTTTAAATTGAACTCCTCAGTCATGGTCATAAATATACTTTTGGTACTGGATTGGAGGTACTGGATACGCGTGCCGAAACTCATTACTTGTTACTTATTACTCTCACATACTTGACTATAACTTGCAATGATACTTACCATGAAATTCCTTTTTTATTGAATAACTATCCAGTTATGCACATGATATAAATGATTTCGGTAAGTCGGTAAGAATCGGAACACCTACGCTCCGTTAAAATACTTATGGTAATAATGGCAAGTAATTGTTAGCCGTAACTAATATTTTTGATTTAGGTAGGATTCTTACTCATGTCGTCACTCGTTTTACCAGTTTAACAGAGCGTTTGTTTTGGGTTTCAATCAGCTGTGATTAGTAGTAAAGACATTGGGAGAAATTTGTAGCAGTCTTTGTAAAATACCTAATAGAAATATAGGAATAGATCCCCTTTTTCGGCCTTGGGAACTATCAAGCCGTAAATAGGATGCTACCAGTCAAATGCTTATCTCAACCAGTTCCTCTAACACAATATCCTCGTCACAAAAAGAAAGAGTCAGTCGAAGAAAAGGCACTTCAGATTTAAGACTCGTCCTCAACCATCGACACCGGAACGACGCAGTGTGGCGCGGTCGTAATTCTCGGAAGAGAAAGTCCGTGCTGAGAGAATTTGGGAAATTCTTGAAGTAAAGGGGAAGGAGCACTCGAGAGGGTGCTAGCGAGAAGCCTGCTGCCTTCCCAAGCCTCCTGTAATGACCTACGTTAGTCCAGTCGCTGTCCATCTTTTCCCACCGGAGGGGACGAGAGAAACTTTCTTCTTCCGCTCTGGACCACCAAGTCCGCAGAGACGTCTCGGGAAGGCTGAGTATAGCGTTGCCGTCAGCCGCTTGGCCGTCTCCGCGCCGGGGGGCTAAACCCCGTCCGAGATGGAGGATAGCCCTCCCCTCATCCCCTCAACTCCTCTTTTACCCTTTTCTACCTCTCCCTTCCTCTCTCTCACTCACTGTCCTTTACGTCCCTTTCTACGGTGCAGCCGACGCGTCGACCGAGTGTACTTAGAGACGACGGGCCGCTTTTGTGGCGAAATAGCCCACCGTCGCCTGCCCTGGACGTTCACTCCCCGTTAGCCGGAGCTTTTACACGCCCCTGGCGCGACATCCTTGACGATTAATGTGCTTCCACCGACTGCACCCCCCTCATCCTCGGATTATTTATTCATTTAAATCACCCGAGGGCGATCGTCGGGATGGGACCGCGCGCGTGTGTGTGGCGAGGACTTTTTTACGAGTGAAAATTTTGCGTCGCTGACCGCTCATCGGCTCACTAGGAAGGGGAACCTGAGGGGAGAAAAAAATAATGGGAGGGCGAATTAGAGGAGTAATTAATCATCTTTTAATGATTTTCCGAGAGGTATCCGGAGCCTGTTAAAACAGTAAACAAGTCGCAACAGCGACCATATTTACGCCTAGAGTTAGGAAACCGTTAGCCTCCAATTTGTTGATTTTATTCTTCTATGGGTACACACGTAAATGTTCTCCATGATTTTTGCCGGCTGTGAATAGCATTTTATGTGAATATCAGCAACCAATCATATAGTCATTTATTCAAGAGTCGTCATGATTGACTTGATATTTTTCCTACAATTAATTAAGAGCACATAAACACCAGTTATGACAATTCACGGCCATTATAGCAGTCAGATTTACTTCTGCTAAGTGATATAGAAAAATGAAAATTTTAAGGAAGGGAAGGAATAAATGGAAGAAGGTAATTCAATCGTGTACTGAATACCGAAACAGCATTCTATTCACTTCACGGACACGGACGAAAATAACTAGTATTAGTAAAAATATATTTACAATTTATTTCACACTAACTATGCTTTCTGTCTATACTCCTGTTTTTTCCTATCCTCCATTTGTAGCTTTTCCACACTGACTATTCAATATTGTGATAAATACCTTGAACATGGAAGTCTTATAAAGCAAACGTTTTATTGACAACCATAATTAATTAGATATCATTATTTTAAACTAGCCAAATGCAAGTGCAAAACAAAACACCCATTACAGACAGTGTACTTGGGAAGGAAAAGGTAAGACCAAATGGAGTGGCTAAAGAGAGCGTAAGTTTTAAGGGCTCAGACTGCATTCAGCAACATGCGCACATATTCAATTGTTTGGATAACGCAAAATGGCAGAACAAGGCAGCAAGATGTATATGTAGGCATATGGACGTAAAACGAATCTAACGGATGATGGTAAAGAGTTCTAAAAAACTGATCAGACATGAAGATCAGGGTTTTATAACATAATGGGGACAGTTTTGCCGAAATACATTTACTCGGTAGACATTTCCGAGAACGTAATTTCAACGAGAAAGCACAATTCTTATCAAAGCGTTCAATTAGATAATCAAATAATGAAGTCTTTTTAGTGACGTGTTTTCATGTTCAACCCTTTTCATAATTAATAACCTATCTAATGGACTCCTAAATACTCCGACGACACATCTCAGGAGCACTGCATTTGCGACAGAGCTGGTAGATGCGTTAATGATCTCTAACTTCCCTTTCCTTGAGAAGCATTAATTTTGTCTCGAAGGCGGGATCTAAATCGGCACAATTCGAAGAGGAGGATTTAAAGGAAAAGAATGTCCCGCCCCTCTTAGCACTGCTGTAGGGAAGTTGAGGGGTTTTAGGAGGTGGCTTAAAGTTTTAGTGTCCTTATGGCTTAATCTCTTACGTATCATATTGCGAATACGAACAATCTCACTCTATATAATTAATCATGAAGTTACGCCGTACCCGCAAAAGTTGCAGAATTAATCTTTATTATAGGTATGCCTGACTCCTACGCAGTTTATTTCCATGCGGAAACCTTGAGCTCCATAATTTCGCCTCGGCATCCCAATAAGGTCCAATGATTGCGTCTCTAAACCAGCGAATAGCAGTATTTACTCTCTACCGGTGGTTCCACGTTTTCGTACAGAACTAGGTACCATTAAGAAAGACTCAAACCTTCTCAAAATGCTGGATATATTTTAATACTAAGTACTACTGTTCTACTACATCAGCAAAAATATATTATCTTGGGAAATATATTAATTTCAATGCAACAATTTCAGAGAGTAAAAATAATTCGCCTTGACCGGGATTTGATTTTTACACTGAAATTGTTGCGTTAAAATGCATGTTAGCGGATGACTCCGTTAAAAGTTACTGGCGTAAAAACTACATCTCCCGCAGTTTCTTGAAATATATTCATGTAAAACTATACCCACATACCTTCATCAAAAGCTGAAATATTTTTAATGTAATTGCATTTAGTTTACTCAGTTATTAATAATTAAATGCATGGATTTAATGCTTGCTCTTATTAAAAACTCATGTTATACAATGCAAACTTATATTATGATTTCTATCTTTTAAATGTATAAATTCCTTCCAACATACCTTGTATTATCATTTATAAGCTATCATAGATTTCACCCAATAAGGATACGGAATATTGTTGAGTGAAAAATATGTATGTATGACACATATTATATAAATACATATTATTATTATTATAGGTATTCTACCAGTTCATATTGATTTTCGATGGACACAATATACAACAGTACCATGATACATTTCCTCGCCTCTCCTTAGAAAAACGACCCAACACGAACGCAGCATCATACACCACAATAAGCCACTCTTCAATTCCGCATACTTCCTCCATTTCCTCCAGCATCCCGATTCTATTACTACTCCTTCCTCACTTGCCTATCGTTCTCCACTCTATCATAGCCTTCAACACCCAATGGCCAATAAAAGGCTCCGCATCTACCTTTCTTCCTCCTATGGATTTATCGTAATTATCTCCTCTCTTCCCCATCCAGACGTTCGTTAGCCAACACCTGGCCAAGCAGGTCGAATGTCCCAGTTGCCAGGATACTCTGATCTCTGTTCATTATTGTTCCGTGGGATAACTATTTAATCTTTTCCGTTGCGTTCCTCAATAGTGTTTACAACGTGACAGTATCTCTCAATGGCCACCCCACTGAGGTCAGACGTCTTTGCAGCCGCCTCACTGAAGTACAGACCTTCGGTTCGGATCCTACCCTTCGATCTATCTGACATCAGTGACCCCACCACGAGTAAATATAATAGAATTCTCTTTGCTCTGGGAAACAAAACTCTATGAGTCATCAGACACGAACCTTTCCATCACGTTACGGTATATACAGGGTGTGGCAACAAAACAACCTTGTTTCAAACGCAAAACGCTTTACAAAAAGGAAGTTGTGTTGCCGCAACGATTATGCATAAAATATATAATTATTCATATACATATATTTTTATAATAAACATATACATGTATATACGAGTAAAACTACATGGGTGTGTGTATATATATATATATATATATATATATATATATATATATATATAGAAAATGTGTATTTGGTGCAGGAAATGTTTTATGTACATTTTGATCGTTTTAAAAATTTGTTTCATATTCATCACTATATAAGGGTACAGAGAAATATACGGAAAGTTCTCAGTTCAGATATTTCAAAGCTGTAAATTAAAAATAGAGCGTTATATTAAATAGAAACTTAACAAGTCTCACCTAAGCACGTATACATTTACACATGAGCTAACCCAAATCCAGTAAAATCGTTAACAGAAAACATTATCCTCCCTTTATTCTTCAGGCAGAACGTATTATCCCTCGTCTCTAACCACGGGTACATCTGGATGAATTTTAATTGGTTTTAAAAGCTGGTTCCGCATATAATCTTAAAATCCCTGCTCACTTATAAAGTCGACGGAATAATCAATGGCATAAAATGATAATTAAAATGGATAAAAACAGAAAGAATTATGTCTGAAACAAGAAGGGCGTGTATGGGTTTTATATAAATTCTCCAGGAAAATTATGGAAACCTAGATATTAAAGAAACCATGTAGGGAAACGATTAACTAATACTTCGCCGTGGCATCACATACACCATTTTAGTAATTCGTATATTTATTAGAAAGGTTTTTGTGAAAAACTTCATCTATTTCCCAAGATATTTTATATTAAACTCCAAAATGGATTTCTCAAATAAGCATTTTTATTTGTTAATAATCATTACGTATTGCTGGCGGAGGCAAAGAGAATATATTGAGAATTTAAATAAATAATGTTTCCACGATTTACTAGTTTAATATGAGGTAACATATTTTACAAAGTATTTTTGTTATATGAAGCAAAAATAATTGGTTCTCTAATAGGGTTAATAAGTATTTACAAAGAATATTTATCATGGCGTTTGCTTGACTTGGCGATAAATCACTACATGTTTCCTGGCTGGTCACTATTTTGCCGGTAGCCTCATCATAAAATTGGGAGTATTTTCCCTCGAAACAGTATGAACTACATGAATTATTGGATTATATCGGAAGATTTTACATATATGAGCTATAAACATTAAAGAAACAGATGGGGAAAAGTTAATATCATATTTATTGTAGCAGGAATAGGTTTGGGAAATTTTACTTCGCCATTAAGTACTGTTCGGGGTCTTTGGATTACATCGACATATTAGTTTTTGTATAAGCATAATTTCAATTCTTTTTATTCGATTAATATAAGTTTCCATCTGACGTATCTCAAGATAATTATGAGGAGTTTATACTCTGATTCATCTGATCACGCGTGAGGCAGATTATTCCCACGGTCTAATATAAAATCTTTCAAAATATATTCAAGTCTTCTTCAATTTCTATGTATCAAGAACAACGAGCCCCAAAATTGTAACAAATTGTATAGAATAGACTCCCCAGGGCACTGCTGCGTGACTCTGCAAATGCTGCCATCTTCCAAGACACGCAAACTCACTTGCTGCCAATTCCCAACCTGTCGCTACAGTACCTCAAATAACAGTATGTATCGCCTCTCTTGCAACTTCTGCACTGCCTTCTCTGTGGGTGAATGCACCACCACCCTTTCCCTCCACATGAAAAACCACCACTACTCCACTAAATCTCCCATATTCCTTAATTATCCAATTCCTACCCACACTACTTCCCATGATCAATCTTTCTGCTCCTCAATCCAACTGCTTCTCTGTTTCGGTAATTGAAACTCTTTCTAAACCTCCAAGTAACATAGAGGCAAGAACACGCAAGATGGCGCATTTCTGGGGGCTCCAATCATTTAAAACCTCCCGGACTGAATCAAGCCCACTGAATCCATCCGATAGCCGCCTACACATCCCCTCCCACCCCCTTGTCCGTCTACTATTCATCCCTTAACTCTCCTCCCCTCACCACCCACCCACACATACTCTCCGCTCTTCCCCCGAGAAGGCATTCTGATGATGCCGGCCGTGACGTCGAAAATTTTATATAAAGGCGAAAGCTATATATATGGCTGTCCTTTCATTATATTTCTGTTTACATGTCTTAATCACTGTTATCATGTGTGAGTGTGTATTGAAATAAAAATATAAAGAGCAGCCTGACCTTAAGATGGCTGAGAGCAAAAACTTTCAAAAATGTGTCCTTTTATGTGTAATACATTTTACTTTTGTGTTCTATTGTGGCGTCCAAATGTAGATGCATGTACCTATATCTATAAACATAGATAAAATAATAACTTCAGTTAATAAAAGACTTGGCTTGTATGTATCTCGGAAGCAATTGGCCGTTTAAAAAGGGCACCCGACCACGTAGCATCACCTGTAAATCTACGGCCCAAAAAGATTCCGCAGACATTTTAAGTCACTTAGAGCACCGGGCGCATGATGCCGAGTAATTCACTCGGGGCCCGTATTATACGATCCGAAAGCGACAGGGAAAGGAGGAGAGAGGACGACAGGGAAGGTTAGGAGGGAGAGAGAGGGTGAGAAGGCGAGAGCCGGAAGGCGACCGGGGGCGGACGGGAAAAAGGACCAAGCGAACTAGAATTTCCCCACACGTTCTTCGCACTGCTCATTTCTTCCTTTAAATGTCCCCCCCCCTCGCTAACCCCATGTCTCCCGGCTATTCTGCCTTTAACGTCCGACCAGTGTGGGGCCGACCTCTTCTCCTTTCCTTACCCCATTCCCCCAGAATCCTCCCCCGGCCTCCTGGATACCCCCTTACGGGCGCAAGCCCCTCATGGCGACCTTATCTTCCCCCGGATTCTCCTCCTCTCCTTTTGACCCCGCGAGACCACCCTATACCAAATTCTTTGTGGTCACCCTTTACTCCGCCATATTCCTGTTTCCCTCACGTCACCCTATCCACCCCTATTCCTCCAACCTCTCCCCCTCCCGAAAGAACTTCCCAGTTCACTCCGGTCCCGCCCCTCGAAACCCAACATAAGGACGCAATACTGTTCACGATCTTCCCTTCCCGACCCCACACCCCTGCACTCTCCCGACACAATCTAACAGTGGGGCCCGCTTTCATTATTGCGAGCGACATATGTGGGGCGGCTGGTGGGTGGTCTGGGGAAAAGGGAGGGGACCCCGAGTCTGTTGTGGCGATCGGGGAAGGACGGGAATGGGAGATAGGGATGGAGGGAGAAAATAATAGGAAAACATGGAGCGGGGAGGAGACAGGCGTGGATGGAAGGGATGGGGCGTAAAAAATAAAACAAAAGGTTGGGCGCGTTAAAGGGAGGTTTGGGGTGGGGGGGTGACGAAAAATGCCGACCTGGCTCATTTCGGCACTTTCTCCTCCCAGCCGGACCCATTCTCTCCCTTCGGAAAGGGCCCTTTCTCCTCATCTCTCCCTTACAGCCTAACACCCGCTGCACAGACCACCCTGGCCATGGAGTAGTACCTCAAACCTTTCACACTTTTTATCTTCCGCAGCCCTCGCCTGTCCCCGTGCCCGGAGCCCGGTGTCAGTTTGAGGAGACGTCGGAAGCTAACGCACTTCCATGAACCTATTATTACAACTCCCCCTCTCACTCTCTCATAGTTCCTTTTTTTGCATTCCCCTCCGGCCTCCGTTCCATCCTCCCATCCCATAGCACATCCCTTCTCTCCCCGCCCTTCGCCTCTCGCCGTCCTCCTCCCATCCCCGTCCTCTGCACGCAAAATCAGACCATTTCGACATCCGACCTACCTCTCGAATAATCCGTCCGTCATTCCAATCTTTTTCAATTTTCGTTTGTTTAAAATGGATTGACTGCGTAGCTTTTTGTTTGTCCACTTTATCCACACGCGAATTAGGGCAAAATCCTTAATATTCTGCTTGGTATATTTCATCTTCATAACGTATTTGCGTGCATTATTTGAACTGTGGGGGAAGAATATTTTATCCCACTTTCATTTTGTCTCCTCCCAAACGGACCAGCCTGGAGATAATGAATTTGTAATCTGGCCCATCATATTCCCCAAATGAATCAACTTTAATATTCATTAATCTTGTCCGACGACTAGTTTTTCTTCGGCTTGTTCGGTTTCCATAACCTATTAATGGCAGGTTTTCATTTGTGCCTTAATTTCGATAGCATGCTCCTAGAGGACAAAAATATCATGTATGCATATTAACACACATACCTCACCTAATCCTAAAGTCTATTATCCCCGTGATCAGGAGTGAGTGATGACTTTCTCATGGGGAAAAGTGAACCAATTTTCTACTTATTTCGGTGTAATATTATTATGATAGCAATTTATTGCTGAAAATTATCAGCTTCGCGCTTTATTTTATTATAAGAGAATGTCCAAAATCTGTTTGAAAAGGAAGGAGTTATACCCTTGTTCGAGTTCTTAAACGATGTAATCTCAACTTCAAAGCACTGATACGTTTTTTCCCCAATTCTCCATTAAATGCCTCACGCGAGAAAAATAGCAATTCTGGTCCTTAATTAACGAATATTTTGCAATACGTATTTTAATGTTCTACCCAATCCATACCTAATTCCGTTGCATATTCTCCTGATACTTGGAATAACTTGAGCTACGCATGACATTTTCTACTAGAGAAGAGAGACAAGTCGGATGTTCACATATGGCGCTACATTGAAATAATGCATTTTCTTCACGAGTTTGAATAAAACAAGTGTCCTAAGCCCCTACGTGTGTCTATATTCTGATAAAGTGATTCAAAAGGAAAATAAATAGTCACAGAGGAGATTCTGAGAAGCAATTATTAAAGGTATATTTTATCAAAAATATTTGGTTCGAATTAAAAAAAAGTATCCAGTATAAATTCGATAAATTTAACAAATAGAAAAATACTCCAGAAACAAAGGGGGGAGGGGGGAAACAGAAATTCATTCTGATTCCATATTTTTTTCAACTTTCGCTCCATCATACTTGTCAAATAGTTCAAGTTAGATGAAAATCTAGTCAGAGAAAGGGAAAGGATTCCATTAGAAGCAGCTCCGGCGCGTCTCTAAGCATCCACTACATACGCATGCTGATATTTGTAAAGGGAGAAAACAACCATTACGCCAGTATTAGGCCTCGTAAGCTGTTCCTCCTTTGTCCCTCGCTTGTATTTCCTTCTCCTTTATTTTGCCCTCCCCCTTGCCCTCCCTCTAATCCCTCCTCTTCCCTTTCCCCTTCATCTCGGTTCCTTAATCCTAACCCCTACCATCCCCTGCCCTCACATTCCCCTTTTCCCTTTCCTTATTTCACATCATGTGCGACTTTATAGCTCGCTTCCCTCTAACCCTTTCCCTGAACTCCATCCTCCTTCCATTCGTCCACCCTCGCCAACGTGGAGCTCTGAAAATAGCCCGACTTTATCTGTATAACAGAAAATTCCTCCTCTCTCTCCCGCACTGTACACCCTGTGGGAGGAGAGGCAAGGACGAAGTGAGAGATAGAGAGAGAGAGAGAGAAAATGAAATAGAGAAAATCGTTTGTTTTTTTTCCTTTTCCCATCTTCCAGGAAGATCATGAGGCCTGGGGGGGGAAGGGGGAATGGTTGACTGAAAACGACCCCGACAAATTTCCTTTTTTTAAGGAAATTAGCGTCGTAAAAACACATAAGGCGATTGCCACTCCGTTTTAATAGCTTGGAGGTAATAATTGTGTAAAGGGGGAGGAAATTCCGATAAACTTTGTAAAAAGAAAAAAAAATGAAGCTACCGCAACCCTCCCTTCATTGGACGAAACAATCCGGCGAATGAGGTATTCATGGAGCTAGCCCCCTATTTCTCTCAGTCCGACGGTGTAATTGGATTCGAATCTGCGCATGCACGCACCTTCCTCTAGGTGTGAACGTGAAGCCAATATTTTCTATTAACACCTAACGCCTGGCTAATTTCATTTCCTAATTACTGTAACATGGAGTACCTGTCGTCTACAGGCAATAAATGATCGTTTGAATTAGCAATCAATGGACAAAACATGAGGACACCTGCGGGACAATAGAAATTCGCAAATAATAAATTGCATCACCAAATATTGGAAGTTCCACCTCAATCCATTTTGGAAGATTGGAAGCAAAAGTTTGTGTCGCTGGGTTAGTCGAAAC
The DNA here is from genome assembly GCA_037158775.1 of Hetaerina titia. NCBI lineage: Eukaryota > Metazoa > Arthropoda > Insecta > Odonata > Calopterygidae > Hetaerina > Hetaerina titia. Next base: position 72,372,078 of record CM073777.1, on the reverse strand, counting down.
TTCTCTTCTATTCATGGAATTAAAAAAAAACTTTGCGTACATTTAGTTTTTAAAATAAATGCAATTAATAGAATTTAATAAAAAATTTAAAAATGAAGCAATAAACAATGGAGTAATGTTTAATAGGTCTTATTAACCGATAAAACCGAATATGTTGAGAGGCGCAAATATTATATAAATATACGATTTCCTATGTATTATGCGCCACAATCCACCAAAATATTACATGATGTTTATCTGGAACACGAACAACAAAATGTTGTATGTTTCCCAACCTGCTTCAAAACACATTACCAAATGTGTAAGTTTTCTTTCAAATGATATTCGGAAATGAATTGCTTTTGGTTTATTAAAATAGAAGCTTTTAATTGTGAGCACGAGAGAGTCATCGTTAGATGTCACGACGTGCTTTAAAATATTCCCCATCTCACTCGACAGGAGTTATAGCTCAAGGGGATTCATTTCCTCGTAGTGATATTCTCGCTCCGAGAGCAAGCGTAAGCTTAAGAAGTTGGAAATCATTTCCCTAATTGTTGCGCCTAGACCCGCGTAACACGCCCTTTTTCATGGAGAAAGCGTAATAATTCGGGGATTTATTTTCTAGAAAAATCCCCATCCCTCACTCATAATTTCACAGAAAACTTCCATCGCTATAAACTCTAGCTACGCACTTCAACCTGACATAATCACCTCATTACACGGCACGATCCCCCACCTCCAACTCTTCCCCACCCTCCGCCGCTAAAACGCTCGCCCCACCCTCCTTCTGCCAGACCCATTCACCTTGCTTTACAGCCACCCTTTTCTGCAATCTAACTCTACATTCTGTCCCTACCCTACACTTCCTCACACCGTCACCATTCCCAGCGCACCATCACCCAGGGAACTTCCCTCACCACCCGTGATGTCACTCATCCCAGCCTCGCCACCACCAGTCCCGCCCCACATGTGTGTTTGTTACCCACGAGTGTAAACTTAAGTCCGCACTCGGAGGGGGAGTTATTCAGAGGGTTGAAGGAGAGCGTGAGGTCGCCGGGAGAATCCGGATATGGGGAGGGGAGAAGGGGAAGGCGGTGGGCCTGAACGCGAAGGGGTTGAATGAAATGTTCATGATGCCGACTGCGCTATCTCAACCTACCCAACCCCTTCAGGATCCATCCCCCGCTCTTCCCGGTTTCATGGACCCTACCCCCTCCTCTCCACTCCATTCTTCGTCTGCCCTCCCTCCTAAGAACGCCTCACCCTCACGCCACTAACTCTTCCATTCGCCTTCATTTCCATCCCACACACACACACACAGACTCTACCACCCCTCCACCGCTGCTTTCTCTTAATCCCACCATAACACTCTCTTCTCCGTTCTACGACCTCCGGGAATCTCCTACGCATCTTTTCCGCTAATGCTCCCTCCGCTTCATTCCGCTCTCATTTCGCTAATCGTCGAGCATTTTTCTGACTCAATTTCTATGCTCTCCTTCCTCTCATCAATTGCTATAAACCCCCCTCCCCCTCTTGCTTGCTCAGATCCGAATGTGTCTGGAAAGGTTGCGGTCAATTCCCTTGATGAGAGTATGGAGGCGATTAGTGGCTATTTCTCATACGTGGGGAAATATTTTGAGGCCAAATCAAATTCCGTCGCCCAAACCTTGCTAACACAGTTCCGAAATAGGGCGTCGAATGATTACGCTAACGTTTGGTTTATTCAGATATTCTTATCCAGAAGACAAGAGCGTCTAGGGGGATCAGAATGCTGCTGGGACTAATGTACAGGCTTCCCACCAAGAGGGCCCGGGTCCAAATCCAGGTGACAATAACTATTTTTCAGTGGTATCCCGATCCCTACTTGAGGTGCTTTGTGGAGAGCACTTTGAGTGAGTACGACGGATGGACGTTAAACTGCGGACTCCTTGGCGCCTTTCGACAAGAGTAGGCTAATGCCGACGCCGGGTTTCTCTCCACCCTTCCTATCTAACCCTAATAGCGCAAATGACCTTAGCTGTTGGTCGCCTCCCATAACAACTACTACTACAAGAGCATCTAGTCGGGAGTATTTCCCTCAGCATATCGAATTCCCCATTATAAAGAAGAACAAGGGTAGTGTAGGCGACATATAATTAGCCAGCATCATATTTGCAAACTCCATCGTGTCCAACGAAGGAGGATAGATTGTCAAAATCCAAGAGTTAATTAGCAGAGAAGAGGACATTAATCAATACTTGATAAACAAGTCTGAAAACCAAGTCCAATTAAACCGAAGGAATTGACAAATTACTACAAAGATAAGGTATTCATAGGGGAAATAAGTGTCAAATCAACTAATCATGATGGTAATACGTCGATTAGATTAAGAAAAAGCACCTACGGGGCACATATTAAGAATTCTCTCATATTTTAATTTCATACGATTCCCCAATAGTTTACAGAATGCTGGTGAAAAATCTGCAATCTTGAAAGATTGGACCAGATTGGACCAGATTGGACCTGGCGCAGATTTAAGGAAATCTACTCTTCTTGGTTGAACGACCGCAGGTGATATTGAATCCGTAACAGCTTAAAAGTAGTGGTCACACTGTTTGCAAGGTACAGTGGGAAAGAGTACTACTCTTAATAGTATTCCTTACCTTGTACGTCGCGGATTAGGTAACTCGAACTAACAGTTCTAGAAAGCCCAGTGAGGAAAATAACCAGAATGCCAAGCTGTATTGAATTATAATTTATTTTAGACAAAATCTTTAAGCTATTATAACTCAATCTCTGACTCGATTATAAACATTGTTTTACCCCAGACCCTTTTACGATCGATATCAACTCTGAGAATTAGGTTCTTAGAACCTGACATTGCTTTCTGGTGTGTCTGATTCTATAAATGGACGTATGATCTTGTACACTGAATTTATTGACACATGTATTTGCAACAATAATCCCGTACGTTTATCTTCTATCTCATACGTCTTCTAACTTATATTTATCTTCATATTTCCACCTCTTTTCATCGAATGGCTTCAGTACGGATGATCAAATAATCGATACCACCAAGGACAAGGGTAGTTAGCTACAAACTTCGAAGTGAATAATATAACATTTTGGTAGAGTGTTACTAAATACCTGATGATCTCCATGGAAACTATGATTTAAAGAATCAAAAAACCTTAGTATTGGCCAAAATTAGCTCCACCCTAGACTTATCCAACTTCGGAATGTTAACATTGTGGGTGGCTCAGTGATAAAGAGTATAAAGGAAAGGGTGAAATCACTACATATTTTCTTCTTGTAAGTAGGTAGCGATCGTGTTATTTACGTAGTGACTATTAACAGTACATACTCCTTCTCACTTAAACATTTACATAACTTTTATAGATTTTTGTCTTTTATTTTTACACTACTTTTCGTGATTAAATAGAGTACCATGTCTCTCTTTAGTTATTTTAGCCAAGTGACAAGGTACTTAGGTAAGACAAAAACTCCGAATTGAAGCGTAGTGACTTATGTTTTGGGACCGTCACCTGTGGGAAAAGTGTATGAGCATAAATTGGAGACTACTGAGACAAGATAAGTGGAAAAAATAAATCAAATTAGAGTAAAAGACAGCCAAATAAAGGCGAGATTGGTTTGGGGAAGAGGTTTGTTGGAGGAAATCCGAAGAAATAAAAAGCCAAGGAGGAGAATTTGAGAGTTAGTCGGATTCTGAAGGCTTTAACGACAGGAAGAACGGTTAGGTAAAAAGAAAAATGGGCGAAAAGACATGCAATTTGGGCAGGAGGGAATAGATTATAACGCATGTGGAAATTAAGAAAGAAAAATACTACAGATTAAGGCGTGTATGCTGCGGAGACATGATTTAAGGCAATGACGATGCTTAATAGCTCGAAGAGGGTCGACTCTAGATTAACTCTAATCAGAAAAAAAAAACAATTATAATCCCGTATCTACAATCCCCTAACTTCCAATTTGCATCTCTCTTTTCCTCCAATTAGGTTTTTGTTCTAGCTCCCCTTAACATCGGTCTCTCACCCTACCCCTCTTATATCCACGCTCTTTCCCGTTCCAGTACCACAGCTAGGTTACACCCTCATCCATTTCGTCACCCCGACCTCTTCATCATATCTCCATTTCCCCCGTGCACCTTTATCACGCCATATTGCTCCACCCCTTCCCGCCTCTCGCCTCCATCATTTTAACCTCAAATAAACTTACCCCACCGACTGCTGGCGCGCACACACACACACACGCGTACACACGTCCGCAGAACCTCCCCGCGATCCCTCCCCCTCAACCCATTCCCTCGAATTTTGTCCGCGCCTCCGCCATCCATCGCGCAGATACACCCGCCCCCACACACTCGCAGCCCGCATACACTTGCATGCACTCCTTTTCCCAAACTCTCCCCCTCCTTCCACTCCCTCCCCCCCGCCCCGCTAATCGCCTCATCCACGACTCTCCTCCCGGTGCTTCCGAAATGGAGCGCTCTGCTCCGCCTCCTAAAGGGTCCCGCGAAAGAGCGAACGAGGGCTCTGCGAGAAGGGTTCCGCGACAGGGTCACGGGTAGTTCTGGTTGTAATTATTAGGAGACCGGAGACGAGGTCACCTGAGCCATTAGGAATACTCGGATGATGATGGTAGTGCTTTGGGAACGTGTGGTAGGTGGAGAGTAAGCGGGTGTCTGCGTTCGCCTTTTCTTCCTAGGCAAGACGTGAGGTGGTTCCTAGCACAGAGACGATACGTGAACTCCTGAAGACGTAAATTATTTATGGACAAAAGTATACTTTCGGAAATTCCACGTGAATAAAATTAGGAAAACAGGTGCTGGAACTGATGAAATGGTATTACTATCATTTTTAGAATTACTAAATAATTTACCGATAAAGGTGGGTTTGGGATGGACAAAATCCAGTACATCCTACTCTGCAACAAGCCCCTCTTTATCTCTGAGTACTTCTCTGCTCCCCTCATACCATCCAACATCCCTATTCTATTCCTGCTCTTTCCTCGTTTACCTAACATTCTACCCTCTATTACAGTGTTCTATATTCCACTGCCGATCAATACGTCCTTCATCTATTTTTTTTGCCTCCTAAAAATTTCTCCCAACAAACCCCTTTCCTCGCCCACCATACCTAGCACTTACTCATTTGTTTACCTTTCTGTCCATTTCACCTTCTCCATTCTTCTCCACACCTACATTTCAAAAGCCTCCAATCTACGCCTATCATCCTGCTTCAATAAACATGTTTCCGCGCCACACATAACTACGTTTTATATCAAAGTTTTAACGACCCTATTCTTAACATCCTTATTCAACGTCCCTGCTATAAATTTCCTCCTTGTGAAAGCTTCTTGGTCTAATGCAATTCTTTTCCTCAGTTCCCTATAACTATGACCATTTTGGTTTCAAACACTTTCGAGATACGTGAACTGTTCCACCTGCTCTTGTTTTTGCCCTCCTATTTTAGTGTTTAGCTTAGCCTTTTTCTGCAAAATTGCTTAGACTTTCTTTTATTAATATTGGTTTTCATGTCATATCTATCGCATTGAATCCTTCATTCTTTTTTAAATTTACACTTAATAGCGGATGGGATGGGGGTTATTTTCCTGTAACACTGATGGTTTCCCAGTAAGTGCGGACAGAATGACACAGCTTTGGTGAATGAAGCTGATATTGCCCAAAGGATTCTCCTGGGGATAGAACCCAAGACCTTCGGTCAGTAACACTTCGCTCTACCCACTGGATTACCACGTGTCCAATCATATAATTCAATGAAATAAACTCACACTTTCAGTAAATCATTAGGAGATTTTAAACTTCGAATACGTTATAGGAGTAACACTGGTTTCAACTCCTGATGAAATCCCATAAAACTGCTTGTTATTCCTAATGCCATTTCATTACCCTATTTATTCTGATCTGTGAACTGCTTTGTGAGCCACCGGTGGTGCAAAAAGACAGATGCTTAATGTCAAATTCACCGATTAGGTGGTTTCAAGCTCTCCCTTACGGAGTTCAAGTATGGATTTGATTTCCATTGAAAAATCCAGAACCGTCGGCAGTTGCTAATGCGCCTTAAGGCGTGCACAGCCAGTGCACTCGGCCTGCGGACCGTTTTAAATCCCAGATACACCCGGATTGACGAGTGATAAGCGAAGTCTAGCGATCGAAATGTCAACAAAAATCCCACTGAAATTACTTGAGGAGTAGGCTGGTGGGCCTTTCACGGCGTGGATTATTTTCTTGACGTGACTGGACAGACTCGAAGGCCAGCTTTTCCAATAATCAATACCGGACTTAACATTACCTATATTTTCTCCTAATGACTTCCGCAACGACAATTAACAACAAGTTCAGAACTCTTCTCAAATATCAGACCTAATGACAGGCGTTTGTGTAAGGGTTTATAATAGTTCCCCATTTGGAAACGCAACAAGTGAGTGTAGGTTCGCACCTCTCAAGAAATCTTCATCGAAATGTTAATTATGTAAATCACAACTTCTTAAATGAATGTATGAGTCTATTAGCATTTATATCAACACATAGTAACCTAGAAAGGTTTCAAATGTAATGTTCAACTTTACAAAATGACCTGAGGAATTTACCATGCCGGCAAATTTATTAGTTTCAGGAGAAGTGGTAAAAATATTTTAATTTGTACTGTTTTATTCATTTTTTCAAGTAAACGCACTAAATTTAATTTTTAAATGAGCACATTATTTAAAAAATTATCTGCAGCATTTTTCTCAATGTGCATTTTAAATGATATGATGATTTTCGGTTAAGTATATTTAAATATATCTAATACATGGATTTTGGGTCATCCTTGCTGAGCCACAGAGAATAAAAGAAGACGTCTCAGAGAATAAACTATACATAACGTTGATCAATCCATTGAAGATGCATGCATACGGACTGGATTTCTAATACATACGAATCTAATACTACGCCAACACACCCGGTTTTATGCGAAAGCCTTTCACTTCGAAACGACTGATTCTTTCGTGCTTGTATTTGAATAACAATAATGAAAAATATTAAAATCGCTAGTTGTAAATCCGTAAGCCTTAGATAAAGAAAAGCGAAGAGTTAAACTATATCTTCAATCGGATTAAAACCTTAACTCAGGTTTAATAGCATTAATGAAATAAAGGATTGATAGTTCTGTCATAAAACCTGGAATTACATTTGAAAGTTTGTATTTCAACGCATGTGATTCATTTTGAACGAACCGTATTCGCGAATCTTTATACTGGAGGGAAAAAACCTTGTCTTGGGGGCTAACAACACTAGGCATCAGGTTAAAATAATGCGGAATTAGTTCGCCCATTCCATTCTAGCGAAAAACTTTTAAAGTAAGCCGCCTACGACTTAGTAGTATTCGAAGATTTCAGTGCGAATGATATCGACACCAGTCGTAGTCATGAAAAACCACCCAAAGCAAAAATAAAATATTTTCGTCGGATTTTTTTTCATATTTCCCTTAATCAACCTAAAATGATAGACCTTCTATATTTTTGTCCACCCAGAAGTGGAACGGCATGAAGGTTACATGCGATCGTATGTCATTTTCACTCGCTTCATTTGCAATTATCAAGTACCATCCGGTGACCGGCCATTAACGGCCATCACACGGTTTATCCTGGTACTACAGTTCCTTTGATTCCCTCCGCAGCACGAGTTGCACACGAGCCCACGCGCGCTCAACCTTTCCCTTCACTCACGACTCGCCCCTTCCCGCTTCATCGGAGCAAACTCGGAACATGTACACCACTCCATATCCCGTCCCCACGCAAGTGTCCCCCACCCCGCTCAGCCTCCATCCCACACGGATACATTCCCGGAGGCTTCCCCGCGTACCACGCACTTCCTTCCTCTCGTAAATATACGCACGCCGGGTACAACGCGGGCAAACCGACAACCCCATTTCTCTATTCCCTCCCTCCATTCTTTCAGGCGCACTCGAGTTCAACGCAACGCTCCTGAGACACCATCCGCCCCGTCCCGTTCGTTCGCCCACCCGCCCGTCCTCCCCATCTCCCGCACGACACGGCCTTGTTACTCTCTCGCTCCCTGTCGCTCAATTTTCTGTTCCTCGCAGCGGTGACTGCGCCCGCGATCGCTACGTGCGAGGGAAAGGGTGAGCCGTGGGGTGTGGCGGGTGTGCTTCGAGGGGCGGGTGGCACCCTTTTGACGCGGAAAGCGGGGAGCACGTTCCGGGAATCGTCGGGGATTGCGAACGCCTCAGGCGGGGAAAGAGGTTTCACCTCCGGGCCTCCCCTAGAGACGCTCCGTGATAGGCTCGACATTCAACGGGCGGAAAAAAATGAACGGGGCCCGTGGGGTGGTAAGTCTAATTTTTTAAAGGGTTCCCCCAATCCAACCCCCCCGCCTCCACGGTGCATAAAACATCGGAACTTGTTGGAAATTCGACAGAGTGGAGTACCAAAGCCAATATTTTCCACGTCAGATATCCAAGAAGTCAGCCGATGCAAAAGGTCATGCAGGAAAGGCAGTGGCAGCAAAGGAATTTTCCGTGGGATGAACTGGCATTTCTATTCTACTCATATTTATTCATGTTAGGGCATAACGATTTTTTCCATGTATCCTGAAATTTATTTCCAGGCCAAGCGAAAATTCATTGCTATGTACGTAATAATTTTTCCCGCTAACAAAAAAATTTTCTCGGGAAATATGTAATGAATTTTGAACACAAAATGAGCATAAAGTAATTTCTTTTCTCAATTATCTCCAATGAGGAATAATATTTCGTGTGATGTTCGTCAACCAAGACATGCGGTCTGTCTGAATTTATATATTTTCAGACTCATTGCAAGGGACTAAATTCTATTCGAGAAAGATCGATACGTAGAAATATGCCACCATTTCCAGAGGTGTTTTCCGAACATTGGCCCTTCATTTGAGTCTGAGAAAAAGATACTGAGTGAGATAACTGCATTAAAATATTGACTCAAAGTTCGATTTAAAGGAATCAATAGTTTGACATATAAATAAGGATAAATACCTATAAATGGGGGTGCGTTGAGCCCCCTAATAAAGTGGTCAACCCACACCATACAAATATCACTTCTTGGTAGAAAAAAATACTCTAGCATTTCTACGAGATAGCAAGCTAAATGTGCATTGGAAAACATCCACAGAATTCCTCTCGTATGACGGTTAAGGCACATTTTTGCTTTAAACACGAGGTAGACGACAACGATTTTATACACCTGATCTAACGATCAATTCATCAGTAAAACATACAATTTTTTTAAGATAAATGAAATAAAATCATTTTGCCTCAGTCACTCGTTATTTTGCAGAGTTCCTCCTAAATTGTGCATGTCAACTGGAGACTGATACGATTAAAATCTACCCAAGCTCAAGATAAATAATAGAAACCCTTTCAAAATTATTTAAATTTAATTAAAGTGTTATTTCCGAGATTGTTCGAGCGGTGCCGTTGAAAAGGACGGTTATTATCTGACCCTAGAGAGCAGAACTCTTCCAATGTAAGTAGTGAACGTGGAGCTGTAATAAAGTGGCCCTAATTCAGTTAGTGATTCCAAGAACGGACCACGAAAGTTTGTGAGCCAGGACCTCCTATTAAAGTTTCATTTTTGGCAAAGAACGTAACAATTAACTGAGTTTAATCAAGAGATAACATGGTTGCAAATATCCAATTTCTCACTTTACACGTACCGTATACATAGAAGAAATCTTGGGTGAAATACGGGTTGAAAACAAAAGTAGCAACAGACAGATACTAACGAATGGAAATTATGAATGTATCAAAGGCAGTGACGGAAATAGTAATAAAAACTTGAAGACAATGTACAGTGAGAGCTATTTGTAAATTAAGGAAATTCGCATCCTATAACTTCGCAAACGTAATATTCTACTCAATAGAACTTTCTTCTTTGTCATTCAAATAAATAGCGTTTTTTGCCCACCGAAACTTGAAATAGGTACTCTTTCACGACACAGGGGAACTACTTACTGAATCAATACAGTGTAAAAAGACATTCTTAGGCCATAGGGCTCTTAAATAGGTCTCATCGGAAGGATTGAAATAACTTATTCAATTCTATCATTCGCATAATTGGGCCAACGTGCTCTTAACACCGTTGGGCGGCTGGTTTTACTTCTATATAAGCTCTCGTACTGCATGACTACCCCTCATTAGCAGTAACCTTCGTCAAACGACTCATATTTATGCAGTACCTTTTATCAGGGACTAGAATGATAGCCTGTTTAGACACAATTCATAATGTCGGAGGTCATCCTGAGTACACAGTTTTTGAAGCGTTATCTGAAACAGCGCATCCTCTACATATGTTAATATAGTACCATTCTTGCTGAGGACATATGGTCGTTGAAATATTAAACCGGAGTATCCCTGGAGATGGTTACATTTCCTGATAAGAGATTTTGGGAGGCCTGTCGCTATTTATTTTGGGAGTTAATAAAACCATGTCAAGTCGAAATATAACGCAGATGTTTAACAGGCATACTAATCTACATGTTAAGATATACGAAGAGGAAGTTCCATATCTGTTACATCATTGATAAAGGCACCAGTGATATTAAATATAACTTAACCAACTCCGTGGAAGAAGGCTTCAAAAACAATGTCTAAACGATCTATTTTGCATAAGCTATTGACCTTAAGAAACAACCTTAATCACAATAAAATTTCGATTTCACAACTATATTTTCATTAAAATTAATATTTAAACACTTAGAAGTTAAACAGTACTTTAAGTGGAGCGTTACTATGCGGCACTGAGGAATTCTTTTTTTTTAACAAGTGAGGCTATTGTTTTCCAATAACAGATCACTGAATCATATATCGAGTAAATTACCTGCATTAAACAGCAAGTTCTAGGAGCATTTGGATATATTTACGTGAACAGAAAAGTCACTTGGCGAGTAAACACAACATTTCGAGAAACCACTACTGAAAATACGGCATAAATCTATGACATTTGTCATTTGACACATACATCCCGTTTGTGACGAGGTCACAAAGCAGGTTTCATCACTCTAGGTCCCCAGCGAGGACCATAATGATACCGACGCCTGTAATTAAGACTGCTTCCAAATCACGTACATTCCAGTTATGAGCCCCACTGAATCGGTTCGTGGCTCACGCCGGAGCACTGCGTCTGCGCCACTCAATTAATCCTTCCCTCCCAAAAAAAGTCCGTGGATCCCACGAGACCCATGCATACATATTTCAGGCGGATGGATCGAAGGCACGGAGCACACTTTCCTTAAATCACTTTTAATCAACCAAATCCGGAATACGTAAACGGCGGTGCCGCTCCGTCTCGGGGGTTAATAAGATATAAAGGAGTCATTCCCTCTCTCCCGTAGCCCTGCGACGTAATTCGCCGTTTGACGAGCTTTTATCGCCGAGCCCAGGCTGCTCCAGCTATCTCGGGGCGGTTCTGCCCTCCCGTGACACGGCGAACCGCTCTCAAGAGAGGGAGAGGGGGGACGCTCGCCCGCCATCGATACATATGAGGCCGAGGGACCCTTCTCCGGAGTATGGGATGTTGAGCTCCGACCCTGTTTTCCCATCAAAAACCCCCTCCGGCACACTAACCCACCCCGCGCCGACCGTCAAAACGCCCACCCCCCCTTACACCCTCCCCGCCCTCCAGAAAACACCCTCAATTTCACCTTTCACCCCCACTGGAATCGGCCCATTAAAGCCGAAAGCGCCATGATCAACAGTGACAAATGCTCCGATGTAGACACGGCGGGTGGGTGGATATGGGCGGGGGTTTTAGCCAAGAGAAGGGAGACGCTTTGTGACCATTTTGGGGCGTGTGAGGGATACCGGGGGGGAGGAAGGGGAGGAGGGAGGTGGCGAAATGGTAGGTCGTGAGGGAGGCGCAGCAAAAGGCCCGACGTATCCAGCACCTTATAAAACATATTCTCGCGGAGTTTTGGGAACGATTGAAACTCGCGGGAGTGAAGCTTTGCCAAGGGGAGATTGGGGGGTAGTGGCGGTGTAATGTATGGGAAGAGGGGGAAATGAAAGAGGAAATGTCAAGGGCGGTGCGGGGAGGAGTGAGGGGGTTGTCGGAGGGGAAACGGGTGCGGCGGGGTTGGGTTGAGCGCTGCAGGACTTCGTGGTGTAATGAAGCTCACCCAGCAGGGACATTAAAGGTAGTGTCGGAGCTCGATCCTCTCGAAAATTACTCCGGAAGGTGGCGCACTCGCGGAAAAGGGGAGGGACGGCAGCGCCTCCGCATGGGCGAGGGTGGAATGGGAAGCTCCGATGACAAATGAGGTCGAGAAGGCGGAGCGGAGTGCGGGGGGGAAAGGGAAGCGAGAGGTAGATGGGACGAGAGACAGGGTAAAGATATGTGGCTGGGGTATTGCGGGAGGGGTGGCTGACTTATAAAAACCCCCATAAGAAGTTGCGACTGTAAGGATTATAAAAAAGTATTTGGAGAGGCAAAAAATGAACGATGTAGTAGGTTTGGAGGTTAAGAGGATGGCCCAAGGACAACTTTTTGAAGACGATGGGGAGAAAATAATTCTCCGGGCATACTGGAAATGTGACGGGGATGGGAAATGTCCGACTCTAAATTGACAAGAGGTTCCAGAGGCAGCGAATGAATGAGGCCAGGGGTGACACATGTAATGGATGTGATATTTTACAATAATTAATGTATCCAAAAGACTCCAAGTGTACTGCCGTGTACAATATGATTATAGCGATTGTTTCTTTTGCATCACACGTGTGAAATAATCTGATTCGGATTCAATATTTTGAAATTAAAATACAATGTAAGAAAATATTCTTAAAAAGCATGGCTGTCTAAAAAATGTTCGGAGATTCAATTAATTTCAAACGAAATATAAATAATTTTCAAGGCAGTGAATTGAAAAACAATTTCCAAAAGTTACTCATCATTTTTCATGAAGAAAAACGAACATACGGAAATCACAGACAAAATCCCGTATCATGCCCGTATAATCTCGTATACCTCTTTTTCTCTAAATAAGACAGAACTTGAAGTATTTATTAGAAAAATCATTCATTTTTTAATAAGTTTTTAACACGCACCTATGATTGATAAATAGCAGCAAATACAATGCCAGACGCTAAGGTTTGGAAGAGACAACGTGGGCTGCCTACCCTCTCGCTAGTTGGAAATATAGTAAGTCTCGGCCAGTGAGCTAAGGAGCATGGAGCTTGTTAAACCTCCAACCAGTGATTTGAACAAGCATACGCCAACAAAAGTACATGTCTGGGCATTCTCCAAGAGAATGAATGGATTAGGAGACGTAACAAGATAAAAACAGCTTGCGTAATGGAACTCCACCATTTGGTTTCCTGGCTCCCTGGGTTATGTCACCAGCCAGAAGCATGCCCTTAATGAGCTGTCGTTCGCCACTATATATTAAGCAGCTGGAACAATTTAACGAATGCATATTCTGGAGACTGCTCTTATCACTACGCTAAGCGGACGTCAAGGCAAGCCTGAAGAGTGGGTAGGTGGAAATCGATATTTTGGAAGTGCGCAGCTCATACGAGGAGACAATTTAAAATCTTGGGGTGGGAAAAAAAAAATGCATGTTACATTTTGGAACCATTGCATTTGCCGAGGCCAGCCCCGGGTAGGATAGGTGGTAAGGGAGGGGGAGAAAATAAAATCGAAATAGAAAAGTGGGTCAAAAATTGTCACACCTGTCATTAAATCCCTTTTCGCACACGTCCAAAAACTACCCACCCGTCAACCACTCGAGCGGCAAAAGATTTATATTTCTCAACGACGTCTGGGAACATCAGACGATTTGCATTTCTACCACGCGCCCCGGGCCATTCGCTATTATGTCCGAGTGAGAGATCTTGAGGGAACGAACGAGGGATCACGTTGAAAAATGATAAACACGATGGACAATGAAGAAAGTCATTATTAAATCCCCACAAACGGCGGAAGAAATGTGAACAAAAAAAGAGGTGAGAAGTAATTCGTGTGACTCGTGTGAAGAAATTGATTAAAGCACTCATTTGGCTAAGAATGAAGACTCTGGAAAGTGTAGTTTCGTCTGGGGTGGGAGGGGGAGTGGCGCAATCAAGCACGAGGGTTTAAGTGGTGGATAATTATCGAGGAATGACAAAAGCAGGGTAGGAATGGGAGGAGGGGTGCGTGACGTGAGAGGGCTGGAAAGATGGTGGAGGAAAGGGGGAGGATGCAGGGAGAAAAAAGGGAGCGAGTGGGAAAGCAACTTTGCTGGGCAAAGGGATGGTGAAGGGAGGGAGAAGCGATGAGGACGAATGAGTTTTTTTAATGAGCCATTTTTTTTAAGTTGCAACCCTACGAGAATATACACGAAAAAAATCTTAAACCATAAACAAATTCAAAGATCGAAAAATATCAATTCTCCTTCTCAATCATTTTCCCCCCACTAATGGAGTGTGATTTAAACGAGATTTACTATGCGCAAATGTAATTTTGCTATTGAAACACGATAAATAAATCGATAAAACATTAATCATGTTACCCAAGTATTTATTCAAACGTAGTTGATCACTTAATGTTCACATTCGCTAACCTTTTTAAGGTCACATTGTGTTTTTATATAATTTTTTCAATCTCAATTTAACACAAAAAATATTCCTGACAAACAATTTAGGACTAAACTTACGGAGTTTATTGCTCTTCAAGGTGTTTTTTCATACCTAATTTACTCCTTTCCTCACATAGTAAACCCTTCAATGCATGAATTATTAAGATGGAAAAGCCGTAAACTTGCCGAAAGAATCTGATTAAGATTTTCCTCGAGGAAATTTTACATTGGTCAAAGCATTGCGTGCGGGATTGGAATCAATAATTGGAAAATGTAGACGAAAGAAAAGAAAACAATGAGAGAAAACGATTGCATGCTCCCCAGGGAACCTACGAGCTGGGGGAGATGAAAAAACATCCACCCTTGACAATCAACCGCTTCGGCATCACTACGCACGTACTTCAATTCTCCACACCGAAACGCAATGCTTATCGCACTTCACAGTACTTCCCTGCGTAGGATTCGTCAGATTGCAGCACCTCACTAATGAAAACTTATGAGTGCTAAAAAAATACATATTTTTCTGAAAATTTCCTAACTATGAGAGGACCACTTATGGGGCTATAGAGCAACTAAATTTCCAAGAGTTCATAAGAAGTGCTCACTTACCTCGTTTCAACTCAAGTTCAACGATACAAGTTTATCAGTCTCCAGAATAACGAGACTACAACAACGCCCAAATTAAACGCATTGCACTACATAGAATCGACTTAAAATGCACCTCATTATCACCTTGATAGAAATATAAACATCAACTCCATAATAAGAACTACAAATAATTATAACCTTAATTAAGCTCTTTTGAGCTGGGAAAGATAAAAAGTCAGAGAGTATGAATGCAATCTTAAGGAATGCTTTATTTCAGTGAGGATTTCATAATGATGAATTACAGATATATATCGTTGACACATTTATGGAGGACTGCAGGGTAATATTCTAAATTCAATTGATAATGCTACATCATACAAAGGGAAAAATATCTATATTAGTACAAAGGCATGTTTTCCTTATAGATAAGGAAAAAAGGAGAGCATCTTTTCCCCCACCATGAGGTGGTGCAACCTCTTCCCCTTCTCCAGGTCAACATTTGTCTCGTACTAATCCTCTTCTCTATCAGCAAAAGCTATCTCTGGAGAAAGAACATGTCACTATTTTCCTACGTCCACTCCAGACACCTTTGATTTGAATGTTTCTTCCCTCTAGATAGTCTTTAAGACATATATCCTAAACTACATATTGCTGTCAAGCTAAAATCGTTTATCACATCCTTCCACCTAATTTTCATGATATCATTTCCTTCCACATCTCGTTTTCACCTCCTCCAGGAGGTAAAAAAAATCCACTGATTATGGTGGTTATTTATTTTCGTCAATTTCACCAACTTGAACCAATGACAAAATATTTCCTTTCAGCTCACACTGCCAGCAGAGCCGTGAAACCCCAATGGGACGGCACACGAAGAGGATGAGTTTTAAGGAGAAGGATTTGGGATTAGGTTTTCGGCGGGGGGAGGGGTTTTGGGGGAGGAGAAGGTGGGCCGAAGGAGATCTGGAATTGTACGCTGCAAGGAATTTCCGAGCAAGGGAGGGAGAGCGGGGAGATGAAGGGGGTCGGTTGGAAAGAGAATGGGAAGAAGACTTGTGGGAGGTCCACGAGGGAGCACCCACCCACTCTCGAGGTGTCGGGGAGTGTGTGGAATTGCCTGGGAATGGGTGGGAGGGAGGGGCTCGGCGAGCGGGGGGCGGTGAAGGGTTAAGACAGAGGGCTGGCTCGAGGGCAGGGGGAAGATTAGAAACTGTGCACGCGAAGGTGGAAGGGCTGAGAGGGGGGAGGGCGAGGGAGGGAGGAAGCGGCTGTAAGGGAGCGGCAGGCAAAAGGATGGGGCTTCGGTGCGGCGTCGGGGAGGATGTGAGAAAAGAGGATGAATGTATGGGGGCGTAATTAGAAGGGGGAGGTGGAGCAGAGGTTTCTGCGATGTTCCTGAACGCCTTACGTCTCTCTCCCTCACTCTTGCTCCCTCTCCTACCCCCTTACATCGACCTCTACTTTACTCCAATTCACCCACGTATCTTTTGCAAAATTAAACACTTCCCCAATCCCAATTCCAACCAATGTCACTATCCCAACATATGCTACATACCATCGTAACCAAGGCTAAAGGTATGAGAGTGGGGACTTCTATATCATATGCCAAGATCAGTCGAGTGCAAGATCGTTAAATCAAAAAGCATTTTTATCTTCATGATTAAAAATTTCTCTCTTCTCAGTCTAATTTAAGGGGTTTAATATCCCAGAGACTTAGACAAACATTTTTTTAACTAAAAGCTCAGGATAATTATTAACATAAAAATATGAATTTTTTTAAAAGATGCACTGTCAAATTACTATTCAACTTTGCCGCAGGAAGATAAAAAAAGGATCGCTTTACCCATCATATGATCACATCTCTCAAATATTGAAAGACAACAACTACGCGATTCATTTTAAAATACTTTTTCACAAGCACCATCATACTTTTCCCGATGATACGGGCATTTCTATAGATCAGAGATTTTCAAGGCATCGATCGTGGTCTCGAGATTTTAAGATCCAAGTGTAATTTCCCAGGAAAATATTCCTTCAACAGATAACCTCCCCAGTTCAGATCCTACTATCAAACTCCAACGTAATTTCCTCCATTCTCACTCTGGTAGAATGGAGGCGGGGAAAGTCTAAAAACGTCTTTCCAGAAATTCATTCGCCCTTCCTTCAACTATCACAATTTCAGTTTTTCCCTTAAAGCTTCCTTCTCATTTCCACCCTAAACCATTCATATTTTCCATTTCCGGATTGCGTTTCCGAAGTCTCACTCCCTGGAGAATTTCTCGGGTGGGTTAGCATGGTAGACCGAATGCTACGGACGGAAAATAGAGAGGGTTAAGTGAGGAGGGAAAAGGGGATGAGAGAAGAACCTATGCCCGTGAAAATGCAGATACGAAAGCTTTTAACGAGAAAAATGGGATGGCAAATGGGAGAACGACCCGGTTTTTCAACGTTGAGATAAATAAAAAAAAATGGGAATCGTATCCGAAGTAGATGGATGAGCAGTCGGTACCCTAAGCATGAGAATGAGGCATTTTAAAATATATAGTATGCCCAGAGCATTTGGTGAAGCATTATGTTCTTAAAAAAACACACACACTTGGAATAAACTTCGGAACAAGGTCAGAGTGTATCAAGATAGCAATGCCAATCTTCTACTAACGTAAAACTCTTCATGATTAGGCTTCTTTTTATTGGTATGATTTATGAAATGTCGACATTTACAATAAACACTCCAGATATGCACGGTAAAAGTTTGATAATAAGAGAAAAAGGAGGGCAGTTACGATTTAGAAATATTTTCAATGCTTGAAAGATCGTATGAAAGTAATCCCATTGACATCTACCAGGGCTTCAGTATAATTACTAGGCAGTTTAATACTCATCGCCAATTACAGAATTAGCTATGACAATTTCATTTTAAACCTTAGCATAATATTCAGGGAAAAGAATAAGTTCAACGTTCTTGGCAATAGAGATCGACAAATTTATTGTGATGAGTTTGAATTTATATATTACATAATTTTTCAAATGTTACAATAAAATAATATTCTTTAGTCCAAAAAACTAATGCTTCATGAATGCCGGAAGGTCAGTATTTACTCTCCTTTGGCTCATTGCAATCTCTG
This sequence comes from Hetaerina titia, assembly GCA_037158775.1. Lineage (NCBI taxonomy): Eukaryota > Metazoa > Arthropoda > Insecta > Odonata > Calopterygidae > Hetaerina > Hetaerina titia. The sequence goes on along the minus strand of CM073777.1, from coordinate 72,353,787 downwards.
TTCCATTCTATGTACGTATACCTCTAGTCCTCTACACATCAAGCTCCGCTAATTTTCTTTATTTTTACTATTTAAAAGTTTTAATATACATAAGCATATAATTAAAATATATATTTTAGTGTTTTACTATTTAATAGCTAATTTCCACTTTCAAACTTCCCACATTTCCTAAAACTCCGATTACTTCAAAACGAATGATTAAAAATATGTGAACATATTTGAACCCTTACATTAACCGTAAATACGTGGAAAAATATTGAATTCGAAAAGTTTTAGTTTTGGTTTTCAATGCTTAACATTTTTGGCCTCTAGTATGCTTATGTTGTTAACTGCCACTTCCACTGCCCAATGTAGACGGGAATAACGGGCGAGAGGTAGTAAGCACACCGAAAAAAATATTTTATTAAAATGAGGATTAACCAAATATTTACGATCAGTGAATTAGAGTCGCGGCGCCTTCAGCTCTCATTTGCGTAATTAGTTCGTTGAAACCAGGGCATCGCATGTTTTATTCGCTTCCATAATTTTGAGGATGGCATTTATAGAATCGATAGCGGAGAAGGACCTTTTAATAGCTAATAATTTGCCTAGGCCATTTATTGTCCTTTGTTTGCAGTTACAGCATTTGTACTGCGAGAGACCGCCTCCATTAATAACACGCACAACCCCCCCCCCTTCCCCAACCTACGTACACCCCGGCCCCCATTTCCGGCACGGCCTCCATCCATATATTCTCCGCCCCCACTACGTAAGACCACCTTTCGCTCTCACCCTCGGTCCAGAAATCACTAAGCCGTCGGTCTTACCGCGAGGAACCTCAAACAAAAGACAAACGGCCATTCCAATTATTTCTCAATCTCCATCAACGACGAAGCGCTGATGGAATTCATTCATTTTTTTCCAATCTCTCTCTCTCTCTCTCCTCCCTTTACAATGCTCCTCACGGCCATTTTCAAGTGAAATAAATATCATTATTGATACTCCAATCTGCATAGCTATTATATCAGACGATTCCCAAAGACTGCCATAAATTTTGTTCCTGGCAAGGAGAGCTTGATTTTGGGAGAGGGAGAGAGATAAAATAGACCATTCCACAAGAAATTCATATTTATTTTCTTTCATTAGGCTAACGCCTTCCCTCGTCTTCCAAATGCACTAATACTTTATACTCCTTTTTATGGTTTTTCTTTTAACATTGTTCAGAATGTTATTGTAGACACGATCGCAGAAGTTTGACTTTTTACGTTTTCCCCAAACTAAGGAATGAAGTAGTCAATACATTTCACCTTTATGCGTTTAAAAAACCGAAAAATGTTAACACCAAAAAATTTCCCTCCAATTTCAATTAATTTATTTTGGGAGGGTAGTTGGGAAACATGCTGAAATTTTAGCAGACATATATTCTAGTTCCAATATTTAAACCATTTGTTCAGTAAAGTATTTTCGTAACTCAGTAGAAAGACAAAGATTGAAAAATCAAATGCGTAAATTCAGACAAGGATGAAGCCACATATCTGAATTATCAATAACGCTACACGCCCTTTTAAATTGGAGACAAAAAAGAATCAAAGTTTTGAGTTTCCATTACAGGAGAGCAAATGGTTCACAACACTAAAAAGTTGTAATAACGTGTCCTTATTTGTACACGTATATGGCCCTATAATTGAAGTATTTTAATGAAAAACAATTTGTATGGCTGCAATAATTTCTTTAACAAATAACTGAAATTGAATATAATATTTGGAATATTCACGCAATATCCAAATTTCGTCAACTCGTCTCGTTTCGTCGACTATTTTCACTATGTCTTGCATTCCTTCAATCTCACAAGAAAATAATTTTCCTTGTATATTTTACAGTTATTCCAAAGAATTTATGGGCAGTTAGTACATTGATGCATACAAACTTGTATTCCTTCAATATTAATTTTATAAAATATTACTAATATTCTCCCATTTACATTTTTAATAAGCCATCTATAGCCATAAAACAGCCATACTAAAAAACAAACACCCCATGCCTATATGAAATAATTAGTTATCCTCAAATTGTTATAACTGTTCAATAATATGGAATTTTTGTTTCAAATTTTTGAAAAAAAAAAACAAATATTTACCAATTTTAAAAAATCAAGAGCTGGATAAATTGACCAGTTTTCGACCCGAAGGTTGGTTTGAGAGGTGAGAATAGAGCTTCATTTCATATTGACCTTTTAAGCCGTTTTATGAATTAATTTAAACAATTACGATCAGTTGTCAGAAATATTTTTGACTTAACTTAGTGACTTTTGACGCTTAGTGACTTTTATGGGCTCACCCAAATGCAGGCAACTAGTCAACTAAGAACACTCGTCGTGTATGCTGTAGAGTTCGTGTAACAAGATAAGCTAACGGAAAGACACCAAGACCTTAGTAGCTGTCTTCGATGACTTTCATTGGTATCATAAATGGGGAATACTCATCAATGGGCACATGAATCGTCTTCCGCCTGAGACCAAGCAGATGGGGATTGCCCACGAGAAAAAAAAATATTCTAATGCAATATTGTAACAGCAGATCTCTTGGGTAACAGGGCACAGTTGAGCAGCGCCAAGTGTGGATGGATCGAGCCAAATTGCACGAAATTAGGGAAAGAGAAAGGCTGTCTGGGGGAGGGATATCGAAGCAAGGGGTTAGAGAGGTTTTTTTTTTCGAGGGAGAGTGGAAAAATAAAGCAAAAAAAAATGATTTTACGGAGGGGAGAGAGGCACCGAGCGAGCCATCATCCCCAGCTACACGATCCCCATCCCTCGGACTAACCCCCCCTCGGTAGTACCAGATATAAAATCAAGTGAGTGCCGAGTGAGGGTAGGAAAAGGGTTGTCCGCAGAAAGGATGCAGCGGGGAAAAAATAAAACCACCCCACCGGGGGAAGAGTGGGATTCGAGGGGGTGAGAGGAGAGGGAGAGTCCCGGGGATGACAAAGTTTTGAATAAAAATCGGTCCAGAGGTTTGGTTTTGTGCACAATGGAGTGTTGGCGGGAGAGCGGGACGGATAGGGTACGAATTAACGCCAGAGGGAGGTTGGAGGGTGGGCGGCAGAGCTCATGGGAGAGGGAGAGCGAGACCAACGGCTGTTTGTCAGAAAACCTTCAAACTCGTTAACGCAAAGGGTTCTCGCGTGGAAGGGGTGGTGCGGCCGGTTGGTTTGGCCTGGAGAAGGAGAGGGGATGCGGGATAGAGCGACGGAGGGAAGAAGGGGAGAATGGAGCAATTTCACAAGCGCCCCCAAGGGTATCGTAAGGCATACCGTGTCCGCTTTCTGTCCCCATCACGAGTGGTGCTATATGAACGCAATGAATGGGGAGGTTGTGAAGTGAGATTGGTGCTTGTAGGGGGTGTTTTGGTGTTACCTACCGAGAGGGCTACGAGGGAAGTCGCTGGTGGAAGCTAACGAGGATCGGGTGGAGGGGGGAGAAGAGAACGGGGAGAAGGGGGACAACGGTCTCCACTGTCCTTAGAAGGCACTTCGAGACTTGTGTGCCCCTTTGTACTGCTTATATACATTGAGTTCCGTCATCCCCGTGTCTAAAACGCATAAGCTAATTTCTACATGAGTGATAAGCGTTACGCTGGAGAAGAAACGATGGTGAATTAAGATTTTTGAACTTCGTAAGTTTCACCACTGATTTTTTTTCAACAATTCGGATGGATTTGAAGTATTTTGCCATTATAGGTGCTATTAATAGGCTATAGTATTTCTATATGATTACTCTCTTTTAAATACATTAACGTTTCTTGTGTTCGTATAACATAGCCTGGAAAGACTTACTTAGGGGCTTAACTTTCTCACGTAATAAATAAACATATTGGCACTGAATTCTCAGTACAAATCAAGAACAGGGTCAAATCCTAGTTTCATCACAATTTTGGTTCACAGACCGGATGAACTGGTTGTGAATTGTTATTTTTGTATTCAAAATGATCAATGTGGCCAGCAATGCATTCGCTCTTAATAAAAGTAGGCACAATTTTCTAAAATAATTCTCAATGACTTATGTTCTTTGATCATATCTTTAAAAAGTTATATCGACACACTTCCAAAAATTACGAAAATAAATAACATGAGCTGTTTTCAACTTACCTCTCGGACTGGAAAAATGTAACATGGTCGACAGATTTTACTTGCTACAACTTAGTGACGGTTTATGACCCAATATTTTCAAACTCGGAATTAACCGTTGAACGCAAGTAGAAATATGAGATGAAACATCATTCCTCGTCTAAGCAAACTCGTGGTATCCTTACAGTCAACATTTTGTACCGAGTTTTATTACGGAAGGTAAAAGAGAAAGGATTTAATAAAGAAGGCACAGAAATTTATTATTTCCCGTAATGAAAACGGGAAGGAAGGTATGTTTTAATCCCGACCTTCGCAAAAATGTTTTAATTTCATTTTACTTCACTTTTTCTTGAGAAATGATTTAACAATCGAGACGAATGACTTCATGCAGTATATAACCGCAACCTCCAACGTGACCGGTCGCTCTATAAGGAAAAGTGCCACGGGCCGGCTCACACTACATGTTAACCCCAGCGTGCTCCCGGGTACGAGGAATCCAAAACCTCATACTCTTCCGGATCGTTGCTGCAGGAAGGTGGCATTCCGCCCAGTCATCTAACACGGCGGGAATAAGCAAGGCGAGGGAACGGTGAAAGGTTCAAAATCCTAGCGGCAGGGGTGTGGGGATGAGAGAGAGAGAGTGAGGGAGACCAATCCACCCAACACCCTAGACGAACCCGGAAAAGAGCACATTCTTGGGACTCCGGGCGGGGAAGCAAGGAAGATGCGGGGTCGGAAAAAGGGCAAGCGATCCCCATCTCCACGAGGGACGAGATCAAGAGAGGGGTCCTAGCGAACTGGGAGTCCCAGTGCCCCAATCCCCTCCCCCTTCTGCCACACGATTGGGAAACCGACCGAGATGCAGGGATGGGTCCATGGAGGCTGCGGAGATGATGGTGGCTCAACGGACGCTTGTGAGAGAACGGAGAATGACTGGCCGCGCGGATCCGCCGTTCTTCGGAAGAAGAGGGAAGGTTAAGGTTCCCGGCGGGTGCGTGAGGAGAGGAAGACGAGATTGAGAGAGGGGAGATAAGGAAAGAGCCTTGTCGGGTCGGATATGAAGATAAGAGAGGAGGTGGGTGTGCTTGAGGTGGATGAGGGGTTGAGAGACGGCACGGGAGGACGGAGGGAGTGTGGGTTGGGGGAAGGAGATGAGTTCGAGAGAGTACGAGACGAGTCCGGTGAAGGGGTTTTGCAGAATCTCCTAGCCTCGCGCGCCAAACGGGGAAGGTGCCGCAGATAAGGGATTGCGGGATTTTGGTACTCAAATGGGTGTGAAGATAGTTTGGATTGCGGCGCTTAATTTGGGACGGTAGTTAGGGGACGGTGGTGGTGTTGAACGGGGTGTGAAGGGTCGGGAAGTTGTACAATGGGGGCGTTGTTTCGCGATGGGAGTCGACGGTGGAGGGGGGGGAGGGGTGGAGTAAGCGGGGTTCTGAAACGGGAGAAGTGTGGAGTGGCGAGCCACTGTAGGGGGTCGCGGAGGAAGGGGAAGAGGGGCGCTGATGATACAGAGTTTGCCATAGTAACAATTTCCGTTGGCTGTTCCCAGGCGGCTACCCTCACACCAGCACTCCTTCCCCGAGGAAAACATTGCATTGGCCTTAATTTATCAAGGGGATTCAACACCATCCATACACTTACGAGGCGAGGGGCGGGATAGGGCGAAGTGGAGGTCGATGGAAGGGTTGGGAGGATCGAAGAAGAGGAGGGAGGCGGGGGAAAAAGGCACTCGGTGCGAGAGGGTCGGCCGAGGAATGGAGAGATCTTCCAATTCCCTGGAATTTAAAATCGACAACACCCGAGATATACAGTTGCATGGTACGCGATGGATTGCGCCGTCGCATTTGGCAAATTTACCGCGAGAGCACGGTGTTGTATTACGGGGCCGACTATTAGATTAGACAAGATTAGGATTCCCGAAGAGATTAGATGGTGGGGAAATTGCAATGTTTGGCCATCGATCAAAATTCCTTTGAGGCGGGTCGCGGAATTAAGGTCGTATCCGTGCATGTCCCAACACCTCCGGGGGGCAGCGACAGAAGTGTTAATTTTTTTTGCCAGTCATGCTTTCTCTTTCGCAAATATAAATTACCGCTTTAGAAATAAAACACGACTCCATGAGGGAACCGTGTCAACCTTTCAATATTTTTACCTAAAACGATATGGTCATCTTCGAAAATAATTTATCATCCCACAGACACAGTTGTACCTTAAAAGGAAAACTATCAAAATAATACGAAAATATCAGAATTTAATTTGATTTATCTCGCAGTAAATTACGTCACGAGAGCTAGGGAGCAAGACTCAGTTCATTACAGAGTTTACGCGACGAAAGGATAAGGTTTTTTATTAGAATCTTATGACGAAATATTTTACCCCGAATACCTCGCTTTAATTTTCTTTTTCCTCGATTTTACGATCTAACCAATATTTTAATCTAGTGCTCGTGTGCATTATTGTGTGTGTGTGTGTGTATATATATATTATTATAATGCGTGTGTCCCTATGTATGTATATATATTTACACACACACAAACATAATTTATGAATTTTTCATTCGTGACGAAAAGTGGAAATGGGCATCAATACAGAAACTTACATTCTTTCCCATGTGTCATCGAAAGCCCTGCGGAAGGCAAACATGATTTCTGCGAAATTGAAAACACTCACTAAGCACACCAATGAGAAAAAATGGTCCCCGGACGTCATTCCCTTCAAAACTGGATTTTTATTCTGCCCTTTCGGCGTTTCATTTTTTTCTTCCCCAACCCGCTTCGACTGTGGCAAAATCACTCAGAATGAGGGACGGCTTTGGTAATCTGAAATGACGTTACGCCGTTCATTTTCACCGGGATTAGTGCAAAATGAATTTTGAAACGCCGAACCCATAGTCAAGAGATTGGTGTCAACGTTGAATTAGGCTAGGGGGAGGTAAATGAATCTGTTCCGCATACTCTCTTAGAGCCAAACGTAATCTGAAAATTAAATAATTCTGCTATATCACTCACAAAACAGTGGGACATAAATAAAAATCCCTTAGTCTGGTTCATAAATTTTACTTTTTAACCTTCCTTTCGAGATTAAATTGGTTCATTCGGCGATATGAATAACACTTTGATACCCTGGTCTCAACTTTTCCGAAGCCGGGATATGAATTGATATCAACATAGGTTCCATCCGCATCCAATCGATTATAAAATGTAAACCACTCAATGACTCTTATTTATATTGGCATATTTTGATGTAAAATAACGATTAGCTTCTAGTACTTAAAATTGATGCATGCCTACTTTCTTAACACTAAATACTACAGGGTCGGATATATAGTAAATCCAAGCAAGGGGTGTTATACGATTATTCTTCACACACCACTACTATTACTCTCTTAAGTTTTCAGGAAAAAATAAAAGAATTTGCACCAAACCCATTACCAAAAACACTCATCTTCCTACAACATTATTAGGGGATAAAATGACACTGTTCATACTAGTTACAAGAAAAATTTATAGCATTAACTAATGTCGATTGAAATGAAATAATTACAAAGATCCCCCAAGGCACAAAGACGTCGGCAAGGGAGTGTGTGAAATTACGTAATCTGATTATATGTTGATTAAGTTGTTAAGTAGTTTGCTGAATGGGTATAATAAGTATGTTGGATTAGTAGGTAAATTTATTTCTTGTAAGAGGTTAATGCATTCCCTTGAGAGAAACAAATAATTATGCTCTCAGAACTTTTCCATTGCAAATGCTGATTTTCAATTAAAAGAAAGGATTAATTGAACAAAACCGATGTATATACCCTATCAGAATTTAGTATTTCCTATATATGTATCATAAAGTTCCAACCAGTTTACGATGCAGAGCTAAGAGAAAACAACATATTACGGTAATAATCGTATTTGTTATTGTGTATAAAAATAATTTTTCAATTTGATAAATTTAATTTTGCCTAACAAACATTTTTACTATTGCTTGCTATAATGACGACATACATTAAAATTGACGCACCTCAAACGTCAACCGTACTTGTTCAAAGTATAATAATACCACAAACCGCGATCTTTGGAATAAGAATAGGTGATGACATTCTTTGTCCAAAGAAGTCGACTCTGGAAGAATTGGACTTCAAACAACGAAGGGATTTGGAAGAGATTGGGAGAATGTCATTTGGAATGCATAACAATAAAAAATAAATTCTAATATGTGTCACTAATTTTCCACCAATCCATGAGGGCTGTAACTAGCTATATTGGATAAAGGGGGCGACAATTGAAGCTTGAATGGCGGCTAAGACCGGATCAGATTCAATGTATGCATCTCGGGTACCATGCTGGGGGACTCGGCTGATCCACGCAGGTTAGAAGACTAGAAGTAAGACGAGACAGGAAGACTTGCTTAACATTCGTTGATTTAAGTCAACGATGTGCCCAAGTTGAACGACTCCCAGAGGGGGACATCCCCCCTTCAGTGAAACAGTGCAACTAATCGGCCCCTTTCGTCTCCTCCCTTAAAGATTCCCCAAACCCCATCTTACCCTTTGCAACTCCTTAAAATCACCCCACACCGGGCCTCATCTCCCCACTCCACTACACCCGGAGCCCCATTCCTCACCCGCATCCACCTCGTTGACCCCTGAAGACCTTTAAACGAAGCCACCGCCCCAGCCAACCTTCTGAGGAACCCCTCCCCGCCTTTACAACTCTCCAACCCCCAGAAACCTCCCCTAACCCAACCCGGGTGCCTTTTCTCCTTCATCAACGCCTCCCCCGTCGTCATCCATCCCCACACGACTTCTCCTTACCGTCTCATCTCCCTCCCAAAACTTCGTCCGCCACCCCGACCCGCTCGCCTCTTTCCCAAACCCACTCCCTAACCCATACGCCCCAGCCCGTCCCGTCCTGTACGCACGCCGAGGAAGTAGGGTGAAAAAAACATCCGGCCGGGAGTTCCTCACTCCCCTCCCGCCCAACCCCTTTACGGAAAACCATCCACTTCTGCCTCCTAAACTTGGACGAAGCGTGTGGTTTTCGAGTGAGGATGGAGTTTTCGTACTCCTGGCCCAAGAGAAAAGTGGGCAGGGGCGCTGAGAGGAGAAAGTCTGAAGGGAGGGGGTGGCAGAGGAAAGGGGGTCGGAGACGAAGGGGGCTGGGGGCGGAGGATAGGCGATGGGTGGGTGGGCATGGGGGGTTTGGTTGCACGACTGTTGAGAGATTTGGGGAGGAATGGGAGGGAAGTTCGGTGTTGGAGGTTGCTGGGTTGTGTGGGGCGAAGAAAAGGACGGAGGGAGGGCAAGGCCGTGTGTGGGGGAAGAAGAGAGGACGGAGGTTAGGGGGATTGAGGCGGGAGGGCGGATAGGACTCAAGAGAGGAGGCATCATTGAGAAGGGGAAGGAAGGAGAGAGAGAGAAGTTAAAGCAAGTTGGCTAGAGACGGCGCAAAAGGGAAGAAGGGAGGAGTAAGAGGCAGCGGGAGAGAGATAGAAACCCTCTGGGCAAGGGTTATGACCACTGATATCAGGTCACGGCTCTCCTCTCTCCCAGCCCCCGTCTCCCGACTCCCCACCCGTCTCCGTCGCCCCAAAACAGGAAAAAGACTTCAGTACACTTTCTCCCACCCCCCTTATCTCGGCTCGCCCCCTGCCTCCCTCGGGACTCTAGAAAGAGGTGGAGTTGGTCGATTTCCGCGATGTTTTCGTCATTATTGCTCGCTTGAATTTTTTTAAAGCGCCGTGGGCGTATGTTTGTGCGAATATATGCATGTATGCGTAAATGTTTGAGTGCGTATGTACAGACTAGTAAAAATGTATGGGAGAGTGAATATACGTAATTTCACTGGCATCTCGAGTGCACAAATCATTAGAATGACACTCAAAATTTCGTTTTGTTAATTAATAATTTGATTGCACAACCACGGAAAGAGAGACGATTTACGGTCCATGCATGAGTATATACACACGTGTATATAAATATATATATACACACACACACACACACACATATATATATATATATATATATATATATATATATATATTATATACACACACACACATATATATATACATATATGTATGTGTACACATACCTATGTATAGAATTATAAACAAAGGAGTGAGATGTGTATCTATGTATTTATGCACATGCACAATCATACCTGAATATGTTTAGTAAATATGTAACTCCGAAGGGGTGATGGCGATGGTCCTTCAACCTTAACCGTTCGTTTTACTGTAATCGTTAGGGCTGTGTTCGGGAGGGGTTGGCTCCAAACATTAGCACGTTTATTTTTGGACAGGTAGTCGTAAAGGTTTTCGAATTGGGACATAAACGCGTAACAGCCACATCAACCCGAAAAAATATTGCCTTTGAATGGCAACCCTTACGCACGCATAGTCCAGGAAAGACAGTATGTCGCCTCGCTTCACTTCCTTCGAAGACGATGCAAATAGCCAACGAATAGTTCCAGGAAGTTAATATGGTTTGTAGGATTTTCTTCAGAAAGGCTAACTCAAGCGAGAAGAAATTAAATGGACTATGAAAATATTCAAGAGGAAAATATCGATGCACGGAATGTGAAGTCATGACAAGATCATTTAACAGCACCAGAATATTAAATAAATGACGTAGCAGACCTGCATCATAAAAGACAGCACGTTTCAGGAAAGACCTTTCTTTTTCCGCCCAGAGGAAAACAGAAGTTATTTTAAACGCACAATTATCTGCAGGAATCAAAATAAGATTTGTTTTTGTGTTCTTGGCTATTCAATAGAAAGACTTGCTTCCACTGAAAAAATAAGACTGACATTTACACGTAAGATGACTCACGAGAGGACAGCAACATTGGTTAAATGTTTCTTAATATTTTTTCTCGCGGGGAAAACGAATTACAATTTATAAAAAGTTTTTTAGAGGAGGAAAGGAAAGGATCAGAAATGTTTCCCCTGCAAATTGGATTCAAAGAGAAGGGAAAGGAAGAGAATCTCAAAACTTGTGAGAAACTGATGAAGCTGCAAAGCATAAAACAGAATGAAAAGCTGCACGACAGTGAAAACTTTGAGGCCTTTGAACATGTACTCGAAAGAAAGTCAGGATGGAAGGAAGAATGGAATAACTGGGAGATGGTTCATTGCAGTTCGGTGCCTAGTAGTAGTAGTGTTGCGTTTTATAGGGTGTATCGACAGCTAGGGTCATTTTGCACCACTGTCAAATCCTTCAGATCCTCAGTTTAAATTAGTAACAATAAATGAAAATAAATAAATACATAAATAATTAAAAACAATAACGTAAAACATAAAAGACAACCACGAAAGTTGCATCAACAGGCCGGTTTCTCTTAAAAATGTTAAAACTCTATTTAAATCGGTGCCCATTAGTCTACCGAAACACACATAGGCTTACGAGGTTCGTATGCATTACCTTATACCCAGATATACCTCTAATTCTCCAGAAGAAGTCAAGTAGATATCGACAACTTCCTCTACAGTACTTATTTATCCAATATTTTTTACAGATTCCCTAATAATTCAGGAATATGGTATACGCTATAAGAGATCAATAAAATAAATTGAAGCGCCGTACAAACCATGGAATGAGTATTGTATCAAACTGATTCCATTGAAAGTGTTCTTCAATGGCTGGCTATAAGAGTACTGAGAAATATAATACAAAATACATAGGTGTACACGTCATCTTAAACATAACGTGCAATTTCAGCTTTAAATTGTGTCGAAAGATTGGAGTTAAAAGCTCTCGGGAAAATGACTCTTAATTTAAGGAACCACAGTTACTGGTTCGTATGTGACATAGTTTTTTGTTTCAAAAATCAATAACCCACTGTGAAGATGAAACCAGGTCAACCAGCCATTTCAGGGGATGATAATTTATAGTATGAATACATACCAGATTTATCCTCGTTAAAAAAAACTATTTAAGCCAACGTTTTCACTCCTGCTCTCCTCGACACGTGTACGATCCCATCGAAATTTGGATTGTCTCAGAAAAATATTTACAGCACATGAAAATCTGAGAGCAAATTAACAACTAGGTAATGATGAGTAATTGAAAATATCTTCATGGGGATCACCAAAAAAAATACGTCAAAAATGTAATAACCCCGGCGGATGAAGAGAAATATCTTCGAAGTCCTCGGGGAAAAAATTCAACACCAGCATTCCTCTCAACAAAGGAATCTCGCTTGTCTGAAATATTCGCAAAAATAAAAAATCCCGTACATCACCGAAATAATTAAAAAACTTCCCTTGAGATCTCCGAGGAATACTATCCGCACATCCATTAACCCCCCTCCCTCCAACCGTCTTCTTTCTTCCTCCTTTTGAAACCTTCTTTTCTCCCTTTAAAGCTCCCATCACCAGATACAAAATGAAACAGAAAGAATTATTACCGAGTTTTATCCGAGAAAATTAATAAGAGAATGGCAAAAAAAAATAACTGGAGGGGGGTCCATACTTTCTTAGAAAGAAAAGGAGGGAATTGGAAGGGAAAGGAAAGGGAGGGGAAAGGCCTGGCAAGGCGAAAAAAATAAACCCAGCGAATCCTTGAGGAAGAAATTAAGGGTTAATTGAGACCGAGGAATTAAGAGAACGTAATTCCTGAGATGGTCTGAGGAGTACGTGGGCGGGGTGGTGGGAGGGAGGATGGAGGCGTCAGCATCGGGGTGGTAGTGGGGAAGTATCCGATCGAAGGAAGGCGGCAGGGGCCGCACGGGCAGGGCCGACGGGAAGAAGGACGAGGTGGTAGGGAGCGGAGGACTGGGAGGGGGAGAGAGGGAGTGAAACCCTCGAGGCTGAGACAGCAGCAGAGGAAATAAGATGCGAGGTGGAGGAAGAGAAGGCGTGGAGTATCTGCGGGGTGAGGCGGAGGGAGAAGAGATTCCTGTAAGTGACTTGAGAAAGGGGTGCAGGGAAATGGAGGAGGTGGGGGCGGGTGCGGGTTGGGCGGGAAATTGCTGGGAGGCGGAGGAGAAAGACTCACGAGTGGGAATCAGGAGTTAAGTGGAGAGGTTACCGAGAAATCTGCGGGGAAGGCAGGCACGTTCCCGGCTTGCTCGCCACCACCCGCCCCGTACGCTCTCCTCCCATCCCCGCCACACATTCCCTCGTGCTTATGTTCCACGACCTCAGCCTGCACCCATATGCACGCGGAAGCTTGCCGCATCCCCTCCTTGGCCACAGACCGGAAGGGGTAAGAAATTATACACCCACGGGTTAACTTTTATGGCTCGTCCGCCAATTCATCGATGACACCTTCGTAGGGGCCGGAGACGGGAGAGGTTCCAGAATGATCCGGGTCATAAGGCGGGGGGAGACGGTTTGGAGGGGGGTGGGTTCCAGAAAGCATAACGCAGGGGGACGTGATCTGCTCTCCCGATGTTTTGTGGTAAAGTTCTGGCATTGAAGTTTAGGGCGGGTTCCGGACTACTTCGGTCACCGTGTGATTTCGATCAGCACACTAAAATCGGCATTGGCTACGACTTCTTACCGAGTTCCACTTCATTTTAACTTTACTTCCAGGTGACACCATTTAGCTCGCTCGCCACTTGTGATCTTGAGGAGTCTTTCAAGCGTGACCTCCCTGTACGTGATCTGCTTTACTTATACTGACCACGACATACCGGGCTGGAAATGTTTCTAATACTTCCTTTAGGCTTGCATTGAAAACTGGACTAGTAAAGTAAAATTGTTGAGACCGACTTTTAAATGTTGTCTAATTAAAAATAAATTGGAACAATTATTCAATGCTGAGTCGGCATAATTTATTGCTTGGGCTACAACTTTGACGACGCGGAAGAGCTTGCATATTCTAATGACCCCTATCTGTGCTGGCGGGAACAATTATATCTGTTCCTGGCATGGTCACTCAGGTCAGGTGGGTCTAAGGGAAGGACCCAGTAAAACAGTACTCCATGCAGCGTCTCTTCCTCATTGAGGCTGCCGCAAATACTTCTAACGGCTCTAACCCCAGTGGGTTGATCAACGAGTAAGAATGTCACGTTAAAAACGCTACTGAGGAGAGCAACAAATATCCATCTCAATTGATTATCTCAATTAGTTATGATGGAAACACCTAAAATTCCTGGTCCACGAAAAACCAATCAGTTAAGGTAGAATACCTTTAATAATAATAATATTTTGACTGACGGAAGTTCTTATAGGAAGCAGGAAGTCGCGGAAAATTATAAAACAGATTGATAAGAAGGGATCACAACCATTTAGTTGTGGACGATTTGACAAATAAACGAGTAATTGATACAATAGATAAATTCAATATAATATGCTATTACTACTTTCTATTAAATATGAGAAGATTTAATGTTCTTAGAAAATTTTTCGCCCTGATTTAAAATCAACAGTCAAATATGATCACGAATTTAACCGTCTGATTTTATAGGTTTTTTTACGAGTATAACTCAACGGTCCAAAAATTACACTCCCTGAGACAAGCAGCCACGGCTGTAACACAGAGCAGACAAATTGTTTTAATCTAATCTAAAACTATTCCTTTCGCATCTTCCTCGCCCTTCACTTACTGAAATCATATCCAGGGGTGCGTTTGCACCCCTTTCCACCCACCTTCCCCTTTCTGCCTCCGGGGGACGATTCCGTGCGGCTTTTCTTCTTCAACTCCTTTCGACGGCCCTCCCATTGCATTCCCAATTCTCCCAACGTCCCCCCTTACATTTTCCGAATGAAATCCACCCCTTATTCCGAGGGGAGCCCACACTACTAACCGCGAGAAGGAAGGAAAAATATTCTCCGGGCGCACCCTCCCTTAACTCCAAGACACGCCAACGCGTCCCTCTCTCCCTCCCAACTTATTTTCCCTCCAACCTCCCCGCCAACACATCCCATCGCCCCCTCAAAGTCCTCCCGGGATTGAACTTAAGGACGCTTTGGATGGTCTCAATTTCGCCCCAGCGACGGCCTCGCCTTCATTGTATAAATTCCCTTGCGCTCGTATCATTCCGCTCTATCTCCCTCCAGTTCTCGCCTTATTTCCCTCGCTACCCCCTCCCCCAATTCCTCCTACCACCTCTCCCAAGGCGTTAAAACAACGAAGAGAGTGAACTAACTGAAGACACGGCATTCAGAATAATATTTTTACCGAAATCTCTCAAGTTCCGCTCAATCCTTAAAAAGGTCGCACTCAACGAATACTCATAGGCAGAGTAGAATGGGGTAATACATACAAATACATGCAGGAACGCAAGACGCTTCTAACCTCCTTACCATTATGTACGAGCAATTTTTCAACATTTAAAATGCAATAATATCCTATGTAATCCTTGCAAGAGATTTCGATAGGTTGGTGGACAAAGCTTTTATGATGTACATACTCTGGCATGAGGTTAAAAATACTTTGGCGTAAACTAGAACGTTCCCCGTCCTATGCAGTATCTATAAAACGGCATGGCAAGTTTTCTTCCGCACGCACTTGTTAACAAGACAAATCTTCTTTATCGACAGATTTTAGGTAAATTGTTACAATCTGCATACCTTTATCAGTAAAAATACTAATTATATTAAGAGTCTCATTCAAAATATTCTCCTGAAACACGCTCTATATAAATATTCGTTGACTATTTACGTTAAAAATGCAAACATTAAACTTTACTAAAGTATGCGAATAATGTCCAATAGCGACAAGCTTTATTCTGAAATTTTAAACAAGAAAAGCATAATATCATGAATTGCTCAGTGAATACTGAATTTAGGGAGAGGCTAAAATATTTTAGTTATTGTTTGTGACAAAGCATTACTACATGGCTTATCAAATTGAAAACGAGAACTATAAAGAAGCGACGAATTAAATATTATGGTGAAGGCCTCCGAAATATAGTATTTGATAATGAAGAAAAAATTACATGGATGAATTTGATTGTGAATGGAGATGTAAAGTAATAAAGTATGAACGAGACAAAGTCTCGACTTTGTCGCAATAAGAGGCACTAAACGTGCTGAGTAAACATACAGAGATGAAAAAAAAGTGAAATCTGGCAAAATATAATTTGAATTCAATCGTGGTAGCAGTTGAGGATGGGAAAGACGGTCCTTAACACACGAAGACCTCATCATGATACTCACGGTAGAACTTCAAATAATTAAATATTCTCGTTATTATGTAATAGCAAAAGTACAAGTAAGCTTGTTGTCATATTGATTCGGCATCAACTAATGATTTGGCCACCATAACCTGATTTCCAAGGTTATTTAAGCATCATTACGTGTCAATAATCTCATTTTATACCAAACCTTCGGTTATGCATTCCTCCGATGCCTCTGATGCGCGCGCGGCCTTAGACACGAGCCGTCCCTCCCACCCCGTTAAGCCCCGGCGTGTCGACCTACTCGCCCCCCCCCCCTCGATGTCCCGGGTCTCTTAACCTCCTGGATTCCTCGAAAACCGCAGCGCCTTGGAAGGTTACCTCAAGACCCTTCCCCACACCCCCCTCCCTCGTGCCCTTATCCTCACGCACTCTGGATCGTGAGCTCACATCACTCGTCCTGTGGTATCCAGAACATTCAATACGAGGTATATCTACTCATTTTCTCCCGAGGCCACGCTCCCGACCACTCCCTTCGCCATCCTCTCTACAGACCCACCCTCTCTCCCCCAACGCCAACCTCTATCTCACTTCAACTTCGAAAAGAGATCTTTTTACAAACCGTCCCTCTTTCGCGAAGACGCCGGGAGGATAAAAAGAAAGCATAAGGACAGAGTCGGAGGGAAGGGGGGAAAAGAGGAGGAAGAATTGGAATGGAGGTCTGGTAGCGCGTGTCCATGCAAACGATACTTTTACGTAACGCGGTTGAAAACCTACTCGGCGACGGAGGCCAGAGATGCTATCTTGACAGGTTGTCAAAAGGCACGCATTTGAAGCGTTATCTCGTAATCGCGTCTCCATTTCGGTCACGCTATGCATGGCTAGGCTCTTATTTCAAGTGAGTAATTGTCAAAGGGGATCAGTTCAATTAAAAATGTCAATTACTCCCAAAGGTACGATGGAAAATATTCGAGCTCATTAAGATATTCGGAGTGAAATATCAACTTAATCAGCTTTATCAGTTACGTGACGCCAGCCGTCCCAAATGCGAATATTTACCTTTCTCTATTAATTATTCAACTATTTCCAATTCGCACTTCCTACGAGGTATATCTGCATTAGGTAAATTATGAATTTAGTGCGCTTTCGGTGGAAAGGAATGGATGTACATAAAACCGAAGTCATAACCCATCAATAGCAGCCCTAAAATAAGCCAGTTAATGATAGCAATAAACTGAGAAATGATAAAAAAAATATTGAGCCATGTGGTTTGTGCACTTTGCTATGGAGTCGGTAATGAAGATAAAATCAATTTAAAGCACTAGATGAATTTCAACTCACCAATGCCTTTACAGGAAATATCAGCACCATTTATAACAGCATACTGACCTGTAAAAGAGAAAAAGAGAGTTAAATATCATGATTAAATATGTAAGGAGATTCATTCAATTGAAAACACACCACTTTTTAGTCAGTAAAAACTGCGGAAACATAAAGAAAAGATAATGCTATTCACCACTTTCCAGATTGATTGAAAATAAAAGACCCTAGCGACAGAAGAATCTACTATCCTTGATCCAAGAGGATTATAGGAATTAAATTTACTAAGGACATGATATATTTCATACATAACATAAATTTATGTCTCAATGGAAAAGGGTGAGCAAAAGATAAAGATTGATCTTTTAGCATGATGTACTGCTTATCGTGACCGAACCTCAGAAAGCGGCCTCCTTCAGAAGACGATGAGCCTTCGATCGCACAAACGTGGGAACATCCACGTCTTGTTACAAGTCTAGCCAAAGCAAACAAATTTCCTCTTCAGTGAACGAAAAATGGGAGAAAAAATTTATATTAATGGATTTTTTGACCGTGCACGGCAAGTCTCATGACTCAGGGATGTATTTCTCGTGAAGAACACCCCCTCACGTGTCTTGCAGCCGAGCAGGGCGACACATGCAAGGCCATAAGAAGGAATACGCAGGAGAGGCAGTAAATTTTAAGTTCTCGACCATACGCCAACCTCAGGTTCTAGATTCGTAACTTTTTCCTGTCTCGTACCGATGCAGTAGTTCGTTTTTTTTCAAAAGTTGATGTTTTTTTGACTCCAAGCTCTTACCGAGAAACCTTTTTTAGACATCTTAGGCTTTGGACGTGAGCTTCCGAAATAAAAATACAATGTTTCAATGCCATTGGAAGGATAATTTTACGGTAAAGTATCCCATCAGGAACTAATTATTATCGATTATGCCGCAGTGAAATTAATAGATGAAGACCATGAGAAACGATCACTCTCTTCAAGGGTTTAATTATTCCACGCAACCTTGGTAACGGTGTCTAGGGTGACCTTTACTGATTAGGCAAGGTAATAATTTTAACCGGAACGAATATTATAACAAGGAAAATAAATTAACAATTTATCATTTGGGTGCATTTTCTAAATGACCTACTTAAGATTATGTTATTCCAAACCAATAATATTTGCGCTGAAACGTGGTTCGATATGCTAACGTGGAAAAGTTAAAACAATACCTAAATATTTTTTACATAAGAAGAACGTAATGGTATTGACTTCTGTCACGCATATATTTGACGGTTTCCCCCAATATCCGTTTTGATCATTGGGTAGTTTCCATATCGTTCACGTTGATCCGGATTGGCCTCCAGAATATATTTAATTACGCTTATTAAGAAGACATTTTCCGTATGTCGGTAGAAGTTTGATACGATCCTGATTTATTCAGTGTTATTACACGATTATCAAATTTAACTCACATGTTTCAGTTACAATCTAAGATTTTTCCTGGCGAAGGGAAATACTCAACGTGTCAAAACTCTCGACAGCTCTTCCATCATAAGCTTTTGAGTATAGACATTCAGGAACGTAACATTTATGTGAAGAATCGGGAGTATGAGGTAAAAATATCCATTGAGAGGCGTGGTGAGGGTGTGAAATTCATCGAATAGCTTCGGAATGCCTATTAGCTCACCGGATTCACTTGCCGTGACCAAAACAACGAGACAGAGACAGCAACGTCCTAGAGGTATTTTATGAGCTGGCCAATCAAGCAAGATTGTCTAGAAGCCCTATCCTTTTTTTCTTTTAAGGCAGGAAATTTCCTTGAGTGGAGAATTAACCTGGGAATTTTGGAGCACGGATCCGCTAGCACATTCTTGAGTGCTCATGAAGTCTACCATAGGGCAGAATATAAATTTTTAAGGGATGGCTGCAGAGAGAATTACAAAATTCGAAACTGCTTCTTCCCAACGGTGTCTCGCGCCCAGGCGTTCCACTTCAACTGGAGATGATCCTGCCGAGTAATAGCGGAATATGGCGTAAAAAAACTCAGTGAGCGAATAACCAAAATGGTGCCTTTCACACTTTACAGCGTTTCGTCTCTGAGGTTTTGCTGGTTCTGTCTCCAGCGAGGGATCGGACCCGGCGCTGAAGGAGCAAAGCTTACGCTTCAGCGAAAACTTTCCCGAGGACAATGGAAGCTGAGATTTCGTCGAGGCAAGAAGAGAGGAGGAAATAGTTTCTCGAGGGGAGGAACGTGTATGGAGAGGAATTTCGCCTTATTTTTTAAATTTAACACAAATATATGACGGCGGTAATACACATTCCCTGCAAGTAGAGCCATGAAAAGGGGGAGGGTTATGAGGGTAGGCGTTATTATAAGGGGATTGAAATTTGCTTTGAGTTCTATAAAGGGAGACTGGAGGGATGGAATATCTCGGATTTTGGCTTCCAGGAGATACGGGGGAAGGATAAACTGTGCGCAAGAAGCTTTATAGGCGAAGGATGAGAAGCTTTGGCCCTCCTTAAGCTTTTTACGCAGTGGCTGACGGGACGGGTGTTAAGCATCTCTGGAAAGGAAAATGGCTGTGCACTTTATTTCCTCACCTTGCTTAGATATACCTACGCTCCTATTGAAAGGGATTTTAACCTCGAATGAGTTGCATCGATGCCAAATAGAAATGTATCTATCTTATTTAGAATCTGTTTAATTAAATACACGGCGGCATTATTTTTCTCTATTTGAAAAAAAACACGTGAAGTTGTGTAGTCAACGTGATTGTTTTTTTTTGTCTTCGACAAAATAAAAGTTTCCACAATGATAATTTTATTGTAGCTTACAATGGATTAACTTATTCAAAGTGCCTTAAACAAAAAAAATTAACTAATCTTAGCACGAGTATGCACATCCATTCCAAAAGGTCACGTACTAGATGCCTTAATTAGAAATTTTCGGCCAATAAAAGTAAAACATATTCACCTTACATGCTAAAAATTTCTATACATTACAATGACTATCATATGCATATAGTCTACCGTGAAAAGGATATGCTGTGTGCTTAACGAACTTCAAAAAAGCATTACACAACCTGAACACCCTACCCTCATACCAATCTCTGTTTCAAGCTTCCTTTTCCACTCCCAAATTTCCATACCACTCCACCATCATAGATTGTAATACACCACTTTCTCTCTACCCGTTCTTCGACCACACTTTTTCGTTATCCTCAAATATTCCTAGCCGGTTTCCCCATAACCTCTACTCAACCTGACACTTGTTTTGTCTCTTCCCGTACGTCATATATGTTTATAACTCTTCTCCAAACCATTGTCTCTTGAAAGGCTAACCCAAGCCATTCTCCCTTTGCTTAAATATCAAGCATTACTTGCATCGAATATGAGCATTAACATGCTTCATGATCATTTCTTCAATTATCTTTTCTTGTGTCCTGACCGTCATGTCAATTTTTTTGAAAATTATTGTATTCCAACGAAATTATTTTCAATTTTAATGAATACTGAGCGCGATTGTTTTGGAAAAACTTTGACCAAAATACAAATACTTTGCCATATTTCATCCTTGATCACCAATCTTTATTTTAAGTTAACCATTTTATTTCAACTGAATTGTTCCTTTTGTTTCCCTGCGATTTTTTAACTCGTGCCATGCACTAAGTTTCATTACATGACATCGCCAATGATGTTAGTAAATATGCACAAATTATACAGTTCGAAAGCGTGTAACTTAAACAAAATTATTAGTCCCCACACAAGTTATGCTATCTTATAGCCGACAAAGAGTAAAATGACAATCTTTTAACGCGTAACACTCCTATGTGTTTCGTTTCGACAGATGTTCGAAATCCTTTGATTTTTTTTCGAAATTGTAATAAAACTATATGAAGCTAAAACAAAAAAAATAATACGATCCATTCTCACGTACTGAGACACTTTTGTCTATCTAATTCATATCAATAAACACCCAGATAAAATATTTTATCAATACTACATTTCTATAATTTCGTCTGCTAGAGGGAAATAATTTCATCTTATACTCTATGCAGCGGACTATGAGTTGCCCACCTTCGGGAGGGAAATGAGATACCTACCTTGACATCTCTCCGCACAAATTGAAAATTCACTAGTTTCGTCTCCCGTCTTCCAATGAGAGTTTGGATAAAAGAAGGAAGCCAGATAAAACGTAGTATTACGTCCCTTCAATCCAAAATGTGCTGACAGGCAGCGGGGCGAGAAGTGTGATAGCAGTTGGTGGGGAGTTGGCGGGAGGGTGAAAAAAAAGCAAGTGGGAGAGAATCCGTTGAAGAAAACTCGGGGGAAAGGACCGTCTGGGAAGCGGTGAAAGGCAGGAAGGTTGAGGACATAATTAGGGAGAGGGAGGACTCTAGTTAGATGAAGGAGACGAATGAAAGGTGCAAGGCGACAGATTTACGTGAGCGACGTTGAGATGTAGCCACGAACGGCGTCGTCGGTGTGGCGGAGGGAGAGGGGGTGGCTTTTCAAACGCAGGCTGTCGACAGGGTGCGGGGAGGGGGAGGCGGTGAAGGAAAGAGCGACAGAATAATATAATGTGGGATGAGCGGGGTGAGCTAAGTGTGCATCAAAGGAAAACGGTTGCCAAGGAAGTGACGACAAAGCTGAAGAAGAATTTCGGAGAGGCAGGACAATAACTGTGCGGGTGAGACAAGTTGGCATCTTCAGCAGGTTGGTGAGAGAAGGATTGGGGAGAAAGTTCAACAACGGCACCTAAGAGGGAGGCATATAGGAGGCGCCTAAGAATAGGTGTTATGGGATTCAATTCTCCGCTACCTCCATTTCCGCCCTACTTGGTATTTGAAAATAGTAAAGTATGCGAGTTCCACGATATACAGCATCTCCGGCGGCAGAAATCATCTCGTGAGATACAGAATAATATGTATACTCTGGTCGGCCAAGCATCGCTTCCCCTACCCCCAAGAAGCGTGAAGTAAACCCAACTTTGTCATTTGTAGGGTGCCACTCATCCTACGAGTGCCACGCTAAGATTATCAATTTATGTGTTCCTTGAACTGCATAAGGAATTCGTGTCATGCAAATAGTAAATAGCCCTTGCTAACATATTTTAATCATAAAAAGAGGCGTTTCAGGCGTGATATAGTGGAATATCATGATTAATTAAAATTGGCAATTTTCCACAAAATGAAGTATTATTTGTTTATTTATTATTTACAAAATTATTTTGTGGAAAATTGCAAATTTTAATTAAATAGTTTAATTAGTTGACCAAACTATAGTTAAAAAGATAAAGTTATGAACATGATTGTGGTTATTTGAGCTAATGAATACAATTTTATGTTTCATTAATTTTTTGTAAAGTTTCACACCCCAGGACAATTTTACTTTCATTACAGAAAGATGTTTCACATTTTTTATAAAATAATATTTCAAACCTGACAGGGAAAAATTTCTTTGCTGAAAGAGCATTCTCACTTTCAGATTACTTACTATGACTTACAGCAAATACTGTTAGTTACAATGAATATCGTGAAAAATATCTATACTATTAAAACAACTGGAGCGGAATTAAAATAAATTTACGGAAAATATCCTATTCCGAAAAACGTGATTGTTATATTGTGTGTTACGTTTAACACATCAATACTCATCCATGAACTAATTTGATTTATTTATGTACCCTGCAAGACACCGCTAGGGTGTGTGGCAGGGGGTGAATACACACAAGAATAATTTTTACCCGAATATGACACTATCGCGGTCGGACAATGTTATTATGATTCCCTCTAGTTCTTGGGAAAAATGACATTTAAAATATATCTGTTCTACACTTAATGTCTCCAAATTTATTAACATGATCTCTCATACCAAAGAAAGATGGAATAATAATATATTTTCAACATCACTCCTAAAAATACTCCCTTCCAATGAATGTAAGAGCTATCCGTAATTTAGCCTTTACTACGAGAGTGATTCCCAGCCTAGCTGCTCTAACATTTTGGATACGTTACTAAGTATATCATAACGTTTTACAAATCTAGCTCATCTACGCTACACGCGATCCAATTCGGCAATCAATCCAACTTCGTGAGGATACCATATATTTGCAGCATATTCTAAATGAGGCCTAACCAACGACAGATAACATTTCTATTTGACCTTTTCATCACATTTACAAAGTACTCTTCTAATAAATCCGAATTTTTTGTTAGCTTTTCCACATATTTCCCGTATGTGTTTCACCCAGGAGAGACCGTGAGTGAGGGTAACGCCTAGGTATTTAATTGAATCAACACATTCAATTTCGTTGTCCTCAATGCAGTAGGCGTTCGGGAGGGAATTGTTCTTTTTCCAAAAATTTATCACCACGCACTTTTTAAAGTTTAATTACTAATCAGCTAGTGCCACCATCCAAAACCGGAGTATGGTTTCCATTTGGGATCAAGCAAGTTTGTACCCCTTCGTTTCTCTCATCTGGCTAGAAACAAGACAACACGACGGAACTGATCGTACAATCCAGAGCGAAACGTTAGAACATCACAGCACCATCAACGACGAGAGCGAAAGCAGGGCGAAGAGAAACCCAAGAAGGTGGAACTGCGAGGACGTGAAGTGAAAATGCACGGTTTAATGGGAACGTAGGCTCGCAGACCCTGCGGGATGAAACATAACTGTTGGAAGGGTTGGAGGGCGAGTGGAGCGGAGGAGGAGGAAGGGGAAACGGAACAGCTGAGAAATTAGTTAAAATAGCGAGATTTACAGGAAAGTGAGAGGGTTGGTGGTGTGCGGAGAGAGAGAGAGAGACAGGGGGATAGGGGAGGTGACAAGGGGGACAGAGGAATAGGGTTGGTTGTTAGAGGAGAACGAGGGCGCGGAACAAGCTGGGGAGAGGGATGGGAGAAGAGCAATAGGAAGGGTGGATGAGGAGGCAGAGGGACAGGAACTGGGTTGGGGAGGGGGAACGGAGATCCGGTGAAGGAGACAAATCGTGGCCCAAGACGACGGTTGCGAAGGGAAAGAAGGGTTTCGTAAAGGAGGAAGGGCTTGGAAGGGACTGTGGCGTTTGTATATATGTACCCTGGTACATATGTGCAAGCACGCGAGGGTAATGCCTGGTGCAGTCAACCGCACAATATTACGTCGACGCTGGAGAGGAGGGAATTTTGGTTGGTTGAGGATACGCAAGAATGTGAATGGGTGTCGTTGGAAGGAGCGGGTAAAGGAGATGGCTGAGAAGGGTTTCAGTGGGCGACCACGAAGAGAAATGGATTGGGATCTGAAGGATAGGCTTTGCGATGCCTCACTTCCGATAACTTAGATACTAAATGAATACTGGAAAACATTATCCGATATCGATATCTTCAACCGAAACCATCAAGGAGAAGTAAATAAAGATGCAAAGCTACTTAACTGTTCATCATTATCCAAAATTATAATCTAAACATCTCAACAAAACTCCAAATTCAAAACATTTCGAATAAGTACACAACGAATGACTAATGATTTGGCTGTGGGAGTCATGGATTTTGCTTCGGGGTCATAAATTATATTAAGACGCATTAAAAAGAGTACAGATGACTAATCGCTTAGCCTGGAGGGAAGGGATCTTGTCCGCTAATGAAAAGGTCGCGAGTTCATGATCCACCAGAGAGACCACTGCATTGCGTGGATTCGAATAGCTCTGTTTGAATTGATTTAACACTGCGAAACGCCCTTTCCCGTCGAGATAGCAAATACCCTCATTACTGCCATTTACGGGAGCCGAGCTCGAGAGTGGAAGAGAAAGCAATTGCAAAGCGGCTACGCTCCAAGAACCTTCTACACAATTGGAAATTCGGATTGATCCCTCTGCATGGGAATCCTGCAGCACGTTCGGAAATGTGTGTTGTTCCTAACCGGTCATTCGAGTATATCAGTAGTTTACACCTAGGCTGCCCAATATATTGCCTGTGGGTATGAGAGATCTGACTGGGTCCTTCAGACTGATGCCTGATACGTTGTTTGAGGAACTAGCGACTGCAAATTTATTGATAGAAGCTCGTATAATACCAAAGGTAGGGTTCATTGAAATGTTATCAGAGAAGAAATACTGATCTTCGTTCACAGATGTTAAATCTAAGCAATGCTTTTCTCTTGATATGGTCCACGACAACCCTCTGGTGTACTCGGGTGAACCACAAAAGTTTCCCGTTTCGATTGAAAATCCCGTTTGAAAATTATGTTTCCGTACAAAAATTCAATACACATCTATTTCTGGAGAGTTACACATTCTTTCACAGTCAAATATGTAACGTGGTTGGTGAAAGTCAACTCAAGTATTCGAGTAGTTAATAATATAATTAATTAATCTATCATAACTATTAATATACTTTTAAAAACTAAATTACCTACACGGTAAAATATCAAGATACGCGGACGATCACGGATAGGCATTGTGTTAATCGATTACCTTCAAAACAGTTAAAAAAGAATTACAGGAGAATATTACGCATCAGTACTTCATAAGCTGAAGGCAGAAATTCCAAAAGAATAACTATTTCTAAGAAAAAGAAATTGCATCTCCATTAGGGCCACGGACCTACTCACACTTGGGCGGTCGCCATGGCTAAAATGCACGAATTCCACTTCAAATTGATTGACCACTCACCGTATCCAACAGATCTGGGCCCCCCAGGGACTTTTTACTGTTTCGTAACCATAAGCTTCGCTTGGAGGACAGAGATTTACATCGAACGAGGTGGTTATCGCATACGTTAACGCGTACTTGGAGGAGAAAGGCGTCAACTACTTTTAGGAAATACTAAAAAAAGTTGCTGTGAAAAGTATATTGACGTAAAAATAGATAATTTTGAAATATAAAAGTGAAAAATAAACGAAAAAATGTCTTCGTACTTGTTACGGAAACTTAATAAGAGCGAAGTACAGCAAAGCAAGAAGTTAATGAATTATTTGCGTAACGATAACTGATCTACTTTATTGCAAAAAATTTACAATTATGCTTCTAACCATTGGCAAGAAGTAAACACCCCGTGGAATGAATTTAAATTAAAAGTGAGTTCCGTTCAAAACTATTGCATTCCACTGACCTTAAACAGGCTTTCTTAAAAGAACGATGTAAGAGAAAAAAAGCAGTTTTTCACTGTAAAGTTAAAATTGCAATCCGTAAATCAGCACTGTCAGCTAATATAATGCATTTAACATTACTTTTACAGCAATCTCTTGAAAAAGCAATAAGTCAGTAGGTGGAGAAATGACTGGGATGATTAAGTCGATACTATTGAACACTATTTCCATCAATTAAAAACTCATCGACTGAAACGATTGCCTGATTGAATAATCAAGCCTAGACATTTTTTATTGAAACATTACGCTAGACAGAAAATGAATTTTACGTATTTGGAATAGTGGCTTTATTAATTATCTCTTAAGAAGTAATAACCTAATTAAACAATGTCAAACATTCATTACGAAATGAACCCTACAAGTTACGATTTTTAATCCTCAAAATTCGAAACCCCTTCGATAAAACCACTATTGATTTTGAGAATAGAGACTACAGTTTCGTATTACACACATTGTGTTTACGACAGTTCCCCGATAGTTGATTTTTGCATTAAGCAGAATCAAAACTAGGAAGTTTTATTGTCGAATCCTATAGAATTATCAACGAGAAATTGAAAAAACTGACTTAAATAATTACGTCCGTTACCGAGGCACATAAAAGGTTATCGTAAGGAATACAAAGAGCTCATGTCACCGTTGTAACCTTCCGCAATTTTCAGTTGATCAACTAGTATAAAAAAGTAACTAGATTAAACAGTAACACACTTGAATCCAAATGAAATATTCAAGCTTGCATTTCGAAAACGAAGCCTATGGGAAGGTTCTTAGGTGAGTTAGGTGAGGTAAGTTTATTGAAGCCTAGGGCACGGACAATAAGGGTTCTAGAGGAGGAAGAAAGTGGGAAAAGGGAACTTCAGTTGGCAATTTCTTCGAATCGTTGTTTCCCCGAGGTGATGAGCCCAACTTTGCGAAAACTCCCTTCGATTGGTGAAAAAAAGGAATTATCCTGGAGAAGGTGGAAGCAGAAGTTTCGACTTACGCATTAATACTGGGTAATTCAT
Source organism: Hetaerina titia (assembly GCA_037158775.1). NCBI lineage: Eukaryota > Metazoa > Arthropoda > Insecta > Odonata > Calopterygidae > Hetaerina > Hetaerina titia. Next base: position 72,326,188 of record CM073777.1, on the reverse strand, counting down.
AAAAAAAACCGCAGGGTTTTAGGGAGGAATTCTGGGTAGGTGCGAAGACGGTCGCTACCTTCCGCTCGCTGTCCGTCCCTTCGTCGGTCAGGCCCCTCCTTTCTTCGCCCTTTCTTTCCCGAAGAAGACCCCGAGTTCTCAGGAAAGGGAGCTATTCATAACAATTCTCTGACCTTAAAGATTTCAAAAGGTTTTACACTGGACACTTTTACTGCACCCAAATATAGTATTTCTCGTTGAGCAAGGCGAAAGGTCACATTGATTGACTACTTACCCTCCGCAGGCACAGGAAAAATTATTGTGACATTTAGGAATGACTGTTGGGTAAGTTCACTGGAAAAGGTCCAAACTTGAGGCTGCAGCATTTAGAAAAGGTCTAACTGCAGTTCAATCGTCACTAACACTGGAAGATGACAGTTGCTAATACATTTAAGACGAAATAGTAACTTGTAAAGCAAATGAAAGACATGAAATATTTCCCAGTTAGTTCAGACACCGATTCGATTAAGACATTTTAGTTTAACATAGCCAAAACTTTACGTTTCGAACTGATAATGCATACGAGCACCAAATGTACCGAGTTCCAACCCTATTTCATGCGAAGCTCGTCCACCTTTCCCTATGGCGGCAAAAGTTGATCCAAATTTGGTCACGAATACGATATGACAGAGAAACCATCAAGATTTAAAATTATATTGATCGCCATTCACATCCTGCGTTATACACTGCGTATATGATAATGTCACATAATCAGAAAAACTGCACAGCAAATACGTGAAAAGCCATGATTATGTCTCACCCACTGGACAAAGATTTTATTATGCAGGAGAATAGTTGTAGTCGATTTTGATGAATACAAATAGGTCTATTAAAAACGTATTAGTAGCACCAAAATTTAATGCCAAAAGGTCAACCACTTCGGCTTCGTAGACACTTGACTTTAGCAAATCTTCACGGGTCAAAAGGTGAAATCTAGAAAAACCTTGAAAGACTGTGAATTGGAAAAAAATTTCGTGACTAAGCAGCAATTCTACCCTCTAGAAAAAACTGATTTGGAGACGATCGACGGTGCTTTCGTCGTGAAGTAGAAGGCAACTCCATTCCAAGGGCGCCCCGAACTCGTGTGCTCTGCCGACCCAGCGCATTTGAGAGAGGGGAATTATTTAAGGAAATCGTCGGAAGCGCATTCCGGTGGGATCAAGGCGGATTAGTATAGCTTTTGGATGGGGGTGGCGGGCATATGGGCAAACCAATGGTCGGAGAATGACCTCGTAAGAGCAGTGTTGAATCCCAGCTGCCGGAGGATTCAGCGGAAGGACACGCAGAGAGGAAGGGGGAAGATGGGAGAATGGGTTCAGGAGGGGTGGGGAGGGATAGCACGAAGGGGTGGAAGCGAATCGGGAGGGACCACAGATCAGCCGCCCTCCGTGGGGAAGAACGGATCTCAACACACGTGTCGGAATGGATTTTTACATCCGATGGCTGTGGAGAAAAAGAGCGGCGTGGGTCAGTCGTTACGGTGGGGGAAGAGCGGCAAGGCTGCGAGCGAATTGGAGACAAGAGCACGGCCGGTCCACGCCCGGCCCGAAGCATTGCGGGGCTCGGGGAGGGAGAAAACATGAGACGAGACGTCTTTGTTCATCCCAAACTCTCCCTTCCCCAGCACGCCCCGTCTCACACACCCACGCCCTCCCCCTCCACGAAAAAAAATCCTGTTCCGCCGAGCGAGTGGAATGCTCCCGGGGACCGCAGCCATGCCGAAGTACACACCTCGATGGGTCCGACTAACCCAACCCCCCCCACCCCTAAAACCCCTCACTCCCCGCCAAGTTCCTACGGCTATGAGTTCCGCGCGGAATTATACGGTTTTTAGGGGAAGGTGAAGTGGGAGCTTGGGGGATTGTGGGATTTGTGAAGCTTGCAGTGGGGTGAGGTGGAATCCGTCAGACGGAGCGAGGAGAAGTTGAAAGAATTCCGCGATGAAATCGTAGTTATATAATATGGGTGGCGGGAACACGGCAAGGACGCACGGAAAAGACCAGCGAAGACTTTTACGCGAGGAATGGCGGTTTGTTTTATTTCTCGGTTTCGAAACTTGAGTCTTTGAGGAAAGAGGGACGAAGGATAAAGGATTTTGGGGTAGGAGCTTGTAGGAAGATTGAATAAGTCAGCTGAATAGACAGAGAGGAGGGAGGAAAACGAGAATGTGTTTGGTGGTGGGAGAAAAGAGGAACTTTTGGCAATGCGGCAGCGGAAGAGATGAACTTTATGGAGAAAATCCGTAAGGAAATGGAGAAAAGAGTGAATGGAGGAGGTAGGTACCACGAGGTAATTGAAAGGTTTGATATGAAGCAAAAAGTTGGGTGAGCGACGAGAAGTAGGGAAGGGAATAGGCATTTTGGACGGAATGAAGCGGCGTGGGAATTATGAGGCAGAGAAAAGGGAAATGGCACGCGATAAAACTGCGATAATAATTTTCGAAAGTGCTTTAGAATTTCAGCGCAGGCGTTTGTGTCACAATTTTCAAGATCCATCCAGGGCTAGCACTGCCCGATAGAAAACTGTAATGACAGAACAAAAAAAAAATACATCGCGCATCATCACGTGTGGGGACGCGCGGACGTACGATTTGGTGCGCAGGTTTGCATTGGAGAGCACCGTGTGGGGGAGGGGTGGTGAGGGTGGGTAAGGGGGAGAGAGAAAATCCGGACGAGTGTTGGTCGGCGTCCGGGAGAGCGCGGATGAAATCAACTTATTCTCCTTCGCCTCTCCTCATCAGTGAGATGGAGTTTTTTAATCGCGGAATGGATGAGCGGATTTTTCCGCTATTCCGGCGAACGCGCACACAAGCGAATCTTAACTCGACTCTCCGGCTCTTCGAAGTATTTCGAAAGCGTATTAAGATGATCTTGTCCTGACGCTTGCATTCCTTTCGCATTTTAAGCAAGCTTTTTTTAAAAAAAAATAATTGTGACGCCACATTAATAATACAGTATTCCCAGTGAGTATAATAAAATATTTACTCAATCTGGCTACACCTTCACTGATACATTATGGAAATGAGACAAACCACGGTTTATTTTCCACTAGATTATCTTCGAATTTTTCGAAATGGGTCAATTTCCAAATTTATTTAAATAATAGCTAACATGTTTTTTGAGCCTATATACTTTAAATTCTAAAAAAAACACTAAATTCTAGGTATAACGTAACTGCAGCGTTGAAAAATTGATCAAATTTTTCTCTATCATATTTTGGATTATTTCGGCAAACTACAGGATGGTGGGAAAATAACTTATTTACTTTAACTAAATATATTCTACTAAAATACTCATTCCGCCTCGTGTAAATGTTATTGCAACGAAACTATTGCAATATGTTATTTTTATCCGCAGGATTCGAAAGCGAACATCCTCTCACTCTTCATGGCCACGCAAATGTGTTCAAGTGCTGTTCCAAAATAATGCATTATGCAATGGTACTGAGCACCTGCATTCCATTACCTATTCATTCCCAGATAACTTCAAGATGCATTACGTGCCCGCGGCCGAGAGACTTCCCACACATCCACAGAAATTAATGGAAGTGATACGAAACCGTCCGAAGGTATTGCACATTTTCAGAGAGACAGAGAGATAGGGAGAAGATGAAATGAGTTATGATCGCATGAATAAATTTCTATTTATGGGAGGAGAGGGTTCCAGGATTGTTCCGGACCCCTCGTCCGGAAGCATCTGGAAAACCGGAAAGTGCGCACGTACCACCGCCCACATTCACGGAAAGAAAAAAGAATACGAAAGGGGAGCGGATGAAAAAAAGGAGGTAACGAATTCGAGAGGTGCCTTGTCTTCGGAGGTGGCGGAAATTGAAGTGGTGAGGACAGGAAAACTACGGCGAGGCCGGCGGACGTCTGGAGAGTGGGTGAGGGGGAGTCTGGCCAAGATAGGGGTGGTTGTGTGGCCGGCTTTTTGGGGAGAGAGTGAGGGATGGAGGGATGAAAGAGGACCTTGAAAGACACAAGGACAATTTTTGCTGACCGAGACATATTTTTTCCCCTTTCCTTCACCGAGAGGAGGATGAGGAGTTTCGACCACCGGAGGGTTGGAAAAATATTCTCCGGGGTAGTAGAGTGAAATTGTGAAAGGTTGAGAGGGGGTGGGCGACGGGGAGAGGGGTAGAAAGAGGGTGGAGGAGGTTAGAATTGCGTAAGGGGCGCGAAGTGGTAAAAAGTGACTTTTGGTGGGGGGGGTGTCGGGAGGGTGCAAGACGGGAGAATGCCCCTGGTACGGATTGGAGAGACTTGCGGAGGGACGAAGCGCGGCTTTTGGGGAGTGCCCCGCGCCAACGACAGCCAGCTGCCCAAATGGGATAGTCCCCCAGGGGGTAAGGGCCGTGGGAAGGGGGGATGACGAGTGGGAGGCAGTAACTTTTACCTTTCTTTTCCACATTTTTTTCTGACAAAAGGGAAGAAAATGAAACGGAGGTGTGACGAGAGGGGAACGGAAGGGGTGGGTAGTCCAGGAAGACGGGACAAAGTGGAAAGGGGGGCTTCCTGGAGGCCATGGCTGGCTCTCCAATTCCTGGAGGCCCCAGGATTTGGAGGGCGAGGAGAAGAGGGGACACCTCTCTCGAAGGCTGAGCGATTTCTCCTAAGTTCGCCAGTGGAACAGTGACATCCGACCAAGGGCATGACAGCCATTGGGAGTTATGGGTGTGTGAGGAAGGGTGGTGGTGAGAGTTTAAGTTGGGGAGACTTTTCTTAGGGAGGGCAGATGCGGCGTCGACGGTGGAGAAGAAGGGATTGGGTCTGGAGTAGGGCGCTCGAGGGGGTGTCATTCACACGGGGAAGTGTGGAAGAGAGAAATGACGGAAAGGTTATAAAAACTAGGTCGTACTTCTTTGGAGGGTTTAGAAGGCTCGGGCAATAGTTGGAGGGGAAGGAGGTCGGGTACGTTGGAAATAAGTTTGAACATGAAATCCATCAACTCGGCTCGAAGTAAAGGTATATAAATACATATATTCCTGTGAAGTCGGTTCCCGAAGTTCCATGAGCATACATGAGAGCTCTTATGAAATGCGAATTAACATCGTTGTCTTCCCAAAATATTATCGTGGGGATAAAAGAAAGATGCATGCAAATAATTTTCACGAGCAAACAATTTGGACCCAAACATAACAATTCGCAGGCGAAATAACGCCATCATATCCTCCTCATTCGATTACCTTCGCAAAAGAATATAATTTGCTCCTGGCATAAACATCTACGAGAGCTCTTTTTTTCTCCCGTGTTCCCAATTTCACGGGAGCAAAATCAATTTATGTGCCAATAATTCATTTCGCGGAAAGGTTAAAGTTACCTATCGCTTTCGCTATTAAAGCTACATCGCATTTCCCTTTCACCATATTGAAACCTCCACGAAAATAATCAATTTAGAGTAACACCGCTCAATGCACGTATTAAATACAACATTTTTACCTTTCCATGAACACATAATAACCATTAATCGATCCACGGATTCTAAATTGCATTAATCTCTTTTTTCGGTCATTCATTACAGGAAATTTATTCTGCCCAAATGAGAAATGTAAATTTCGACTGACACTTTTCGTTCGTAGGCAAACCAATCGAAGCTTCTCATGGCAGTGATGACTCGGATATATCACCCATAGATTACACACATTTATTTTGCAGTCGGCAAATAGTAAAATAAAGTTGGATTCCATTCCAACACACAATTCCTCGAAATCCAATTTCATGATTCTAAAGCACGGAAACGACCACTGTTTCCTAAAAACCAGCTCTCCCGCTTGGAGGAAATAAAATCCTCAATACGAGTGTGTTACTGCGTTCGTGAACATTTTGAAACGATTAGTGGCCTACGTACACAAAATATTGACTATTTTTAAAGATCATCACCAAACTTTGTTCACCGTGAAAAACATTAATTTTGACGGTCAAAATAGAAAAACGAACGGAGACTTCAGCGTTTGTATACTGCAATGACTCTGATCAGGCCACCCTAAGTACACACAACTGCATTGCTAATGAATCTCATAACCAAATAACCACGCTATATTCGTCCTCAAATTTCCCAAGGGTTTCTATTGATTGTACATTCATTTTCCACACTTGCTCCATGGTCAACCCGGAGGGGAATGAAATGTCGACCGAGATGTCATGGCCACTCTTTGCAAATTCCTGCCCAGAATAAATATTTCAAGGCGGAAAATGAAAATTCGGAGTAAATCTTTTAAAAATTTACATTGGAGCAATTATTTTTTCAATGTTTTACCGTAGTTTTGCAATGGCCCTCCGAGTTTTTTCTGACTCGTTTACCTGTATGCCCGCGGGATGATTAAATATTTGTATTACATGAACAATAAACTTTACACACAGCAAAGTTTTTTGTGTAGTGAAGTTACAATTTTTTTGGCAAAGAAAGGGTTGCTTAACAAACTTGCCCTTTCTTTGCCAAAAGTTTGTTTGTTGTTTCTTTATAGTATAGCTTTAGCCACTGAGGCATTATCCTTTGTTTCTAAAGGTTATCATAATTATTGTTCTTTGGACATTTGTATTTATGTACATTTAAAGCGAGAAATAACTTTCGTACTTCATTAACGAAAACTGTTTTCAAAAATAGATTAGGTCAAACATATTAATCCGATAAAGCAATATCTTAAGCCTGAGAAGAATTTAAATATCGCCTACAAAATATGAAAAACTTAGAAACATGTAAATTCTTATCTGAAAATGTAACCTACGTATTTATAGGTAAAATTTCCAATAAATCCAATTTTGTTTTTTTTAACGCAAAACCACCCTTGAGTAAACATATTCAAACAATCGCAACGCTTTTACTCAACGAGGTCCAATTGTATCTCACTGCATAATTAACCGATATTTTCCCAAAAACCTTTGGCATAAAACTGCTAATTTTGACGCTCAAGGAGTAGTTAAGAAACGAATTAAGCCGCAACCAGTCACTAACAATGGCTCGCTAATCTTTTGGAGTATGATGCGGATGGTCACCTACACACACACACACACACACACACACACACATATATATATATATATAGCTAAATTAATTAGATTATCACGTAGGTACAGCCATAAATCGTCGAGGATGAATCTTTGAACCTCCCATTGACTCTGCTGGCTAAAATCATTTTTTCACTCATATCTTTTTGCTTAGCATAGAGTCATAGGAGGAGAAAAAGAAATTCAGTCCATTTTACTCATTCTTCCATAAAGTGCCCTCAAACGTAAGAAGTCATCTTTTAAAAATATATTTTATAGCAATAAAAAAACGAATTTCACAAGAGATGACTGCCGAGGAAACCCTCTTAATCGAGTTTTATACCCCACCCAGGAAGGAATTTAAGTGGGTTGTTATGCATAACATTCTTTTCTTCTTCTTCTTCTTCAGAACAATAAAGTTCCGAGCGCATATCCAGATAGTCCTGGAATAAACGTAGTCCTTGTGAAAATATTCCTGTAAATTCAAAATACACTCAGGTTTACTTTTTCACGACATTTTCTGCCAAGAGAAGTGGATGTGGAAGGAGAAATTCCTGAGATAACCAGGGAATTACATTGTGTACGCATTGTATTTGGGTAATGATCCTTTAAGATGGGTAATGGCGAGTAAATATTATTTTATGTAGCCAAATGGGCATCATCTTTCTTGCATACTGACTGCCGCCTTAAGACCTTTGACATTTTAGGGCGGAAGAAAAACGACGGAATGCGCTTACGAAATAGTTCTCTTCTACCAACCAAAGGAAATAAAATTCCAGCTGTTTAAAATTTTATTACTTTATATTAACTCGCCTTTATAATACTATATCTCGATGGAACAATAATACATATTATAAGGATTACGTGATACATCAATGCACTGAAAAATAATTTCAGGGGATTCGATTTTAACTTCAACCCCCGGAACCATAATAAGAAAATCGTACGACCCCATCAAATATTTCTCTATCACCTATGTAAGCACATTGATTTCAGAGTTTTTACATTCCTTTAGGCGGATTAATACCTAAACTAAAAGTACTATACAAAATATATTTTGACTGAAGGCAACCTTTTGGTGAGTCTAACATCTCATTTTGTTTTCATATCGTACGTCTCTATAGTAAATTTATGTTTACCCATTTATGCTACCATTTTCCCCACATATTTTCATATTTCAAGAAGTATACCTAAATATAAACCAACATCGCTTATCACCAAGGATAATCACGATACTGTAGGAAATAATTTTACCTAAAATTAGGTTACATGAGATGCATTCTTTTAACAATTAAAAGAGACGTTTCAGGCGTGATATGGTGAAATATGTACCGCCCCGAGGGAACAACAAGACACCCACTCCATCCAGCCACGAGGTTTTCTCCGGACTTGTGTTCCCCACCCCTTTCTCCTCCCCCGCACCTCGTCACTCACGCGTCCTTCCACCTCCCCTCCCTCTATCCTCCATTTTCCACTACACACCAACCCCCCCCGTTACTAGCTTTTCAGCATATATACTAGACACTAAGTTATGACTGTCACCAGAAGATGATGTAGTTACATCGAAACCGGTCATATTAAAATTTTATTTTGTGGAAAATTGCCAATTTTTATTAATTCTTTTAACAGTTTTCCCGTACTTGTTCCATACTATTGCCGTATAGACATATAGTGAAAGATATACTTATCATACTGGTACAAAGTTAAACAGTCTACACAATTTAATCTACCTCACAAAAAGTATTCAGCATGTTTACGCTTCCTTTTAAATACATGATCATGCTTGGAAATGAGACGGCCTAATTGCTCTCACAAATTTGGAAACGGGAAAAATCTCAGAGTCACACCTATAAGGTAGGGTAGTATACATGAATGAGATGAAACATTGGCCATCATCAGTTGAGCGTGGATTTTACGACACATAGCACGGATTGGTAAACAATCGGAATTTCTCAGGAGGGAAAATTATGAATGCAGGATTTCTTAGAGCGATAAAAGCACTATTGACGCCAGAACTCGCTGTATCAAAACATAAATCGATTAAAAACGAAGCAAGGTTTCATTTTGTTTATCACGTACTAGCCTTACGCGGGAATAAATAAAACTCCAAAATATCCATCTCGTGTGTCGTAAAAAGCGTGGGTAAACAGGCTATTCTAAACAAAACTGAATGGATCCAGAGCCTCTTAAATAAAATTCTACCACAAACTTGGAAACAGGTGTCCAAAACTGACGATGACTGGGATTGACGCAGCGAGGCTGTGTAAAAAAACGTGGTCTCTTTCGTTCCCCGGCTGCTGTTGCGTGAAGAAGTTAGAACCAGATTACCCTTCCCCTTGTGTTCTTAAGGAGGGGGAAAGGCAAACAGTTGGTCGCACATGTACCCATTGAAAACCCTGTTTTTTACAGCTCCCAGAAGAACCAAATGGCTATACGACCCGTTGAGCTTCCTCGATGACGCTCGCTAGCTCACCAGTTCACGACAATACTTCACACACAGAAGGAAGAATATGTGGCTATAACGCAACAATGGATACGAAAATAAAATCTTGGTGAACCAATTTTCCCGATGACAGTTGCATAACGTTGGCGTATCTCGCTTGCCACAAAAAGACTTTCTTCTTTAAGATGAACGGTCTTCAAAACTTGATATGTCGATACACATAGTGCAATAAAATGTTGATACTAGCGCATACGTAGCGGTTGATTACCTAACGTTCTATTATGCTCTAAATAATTAATGTTTTTACCTATTAGAAAACATTTTAATATTACACCAATTGGTAATTGCTGTCGAGGGTTGCCCAATGAAGATAAAAGGTCACTTGAAGCACTGTATATTTTCTGGGAATCATTCAAACGCAAATACATACAAAGCTTCTGGTGGAGGCAATGGAAATGTTTACATCTTCGAAAATTCAAATTTGTAAAAAATTATAGCTCATTAAGAGAGATAGTCCATGCTCCGCTACTTACGAATAGATAATTATTACATTCACTCCCTAAGCCGTGAGAGAATTGCTCATGGAAAATTTCACCCATTAAAGTAAATATTTTTGTATCTCACAGACAGTTTCTGCAACTACTTTCGATCATAAGCTTATGAAGCTTTAAAGTAGAGTTAAAGAATGAAATATTGAAAACGTAAAATCTTAGTATAATAAACTATTATTATTAAATATTTTTTTACGAAAAATTGATTAATTTTACCCGTAAAACGTTCCATTATCTTTATGATAACCTCTTCTGAAACTGTTATTACTTTATTACATTTACCAATGGTTCTGAACTGGAGCAAAAATACTGGTTTTTTAGAAGGAGAATTTAAATTCATTGCCAATGAATACGCAAGAATATTTTGATGATTATCTTTCAAAAATATCAAATGTTAATTAATTTTATAAAACCTACCGTCTTTGGATAATTTCAACCGATAATTTCATGGCAATAACACTTTTCAACAAAGTGCAGTGATGCTGGCAATTGAATACGTGAACGAAGGCTATCACTTGAAATGTTTCGTGAATTAATCAAACATTTTGAGATTTCCTGTGCTTTTTTAATGCTAAAATGTTTATGAAACTAGAATAAATGGATATAACCACCAATAAGTTCTAAAACGAGGACTCAACATTATACCGATGGTCTCATTTCCAGCATATTACGTGGAGAATTATAATGACGCCGTAAAAAGACAAGTCTCTTAAGAACGAAAACTCACCACGTCAGATGTAAGAGCAGTGGGAAAGACGCTGACCAAATGCAGACAACGCCCAAACACCATCTCAATTCTTAAAACCAAAGTTGTGCTCTTTCGGAATTCATTCCCCTTCAGTATGTCGTATGTGCCATTACTTCTCCCGAGTACCACTAAAGTGAAAGGCATGTGGGAATGATAAAAATAACTATTGTCTTCTCTGTAGTATATCTCGACCCGATCAAAGCAACGCAAACGACTCCTTTCCAATGCCGTTTATTTCCAGTGGGTAAGCAAAGAAAGGAAGCCGTCAATCACTAGTGGGGGGCCAGTCACAAAGGATTCACGACGAAAGGAGAATATGGAAATATAGCGAGGATTTTCGCATACTTGGCTGAGGAATCGTCCTTGCAAAAAAAAGTACGAGGCTTCTACCAAAGAAACTCGGAAACTCGTTAAGAATTTCTCTGAACTTTTCAAAGGCACCCAAAATCTTATTCTGTGTTTTTCCGGGTAGACACGCTGGCGAAACAGTGCATCTGAGCGTCGAAGTTCATGAAAACAATAGACTTTGCCGTAGGCGTAAAAAAAACACTCGAGTTTGATTTTTTCTATCACCTAGTATCTAAACTGTTTGCGGAGGGGTTATTCAACGTAAAAATAACGAAATTTCGGAGGTTGTGTCTTTGGAATTGGTTTGTTCTTACGTCGAGATGAAGGGCTGATGAGGAAAACATTTCCTACTTGAATTTCTTGGAGAGGAGAGCTATGGACAAGCGCCTCATTGGACAGGTATTGTTCATACTTTTGTTTTATCACCTTCAAATGTTGGTATTAGTTATTTGTTCTAGTTAAGCGCATGTACTTCCATGCTTGTGAAGTGAAGGTAGGTGGATGTGTGTTTGCATGCGCGTGGAATGATGGGATGTTTCTATGAATGTGTGCACTGCTGTGCATTGGGGTTTGCATGTGTGTGTTGGTTTTGAATGCGGTATTTCCTTTCTTGGGTGGTGACCTAACACCCCTCGCCACACGCCCTTGCGGCGGCTTGCGGAGAATTATGTAAGTGTAGATGTAGTTCCACTACCTGGGTCAAATTCTGTTGAAATCTCAACCTGAGACAAGAACGGCACCATCACCCGACATTTTTATTGGAGGAATACATTATCCAGGTTATTTAGAAAACGTAATCAGGAATCATATAAATAAATAGTATATGTTTAATGAATTATTCCCCATACAAAACTATATTTACCACTCCAATTACAATGAGTATATTGACCATAAATATACAAAAAATTTGTGTGAAACACATAACCATTTGTCATGTATTACACATATTGGACGATTGGAAAATAAGATACGCAACAAAATGGAAAAAAATGGACTAATTAAAGTAAAAATGGGGAAAGTAAGCGAATAGGGAAAGGCATAAATTAAACTGAAATTATATTTCTCCGAAGATAATGCAAATGCTTCTAAATATGGAGAAGGACCAACAATTTAACGAGGCAAGAAGCGCATTGGTTTCTTATTTTGAACGGTAACACGTACCTTTTCCTTTGAATTCACAATTTATTGTCATGCGATAAAAATAACGGGAGTGGATTTGCTTTGCGTACATTTAGTAAGCGCTTAGTTCTGATCGTTGCCACCAGGCCAGCCGCCTACCGTTACATATTTGTAAATAAAAAGAATAAACATCAGTTGGCTGTTTACGGAAAACCACATAAATAACCAGTGACTGTACTGAATACAATTTCCATAAACATCTATGTTTTCTTCGGCAGGAAGAATATCTTCGCCTAAAATATCAAGATAGGAATAGCTGCTAAAACCACGGAAGTACTTTTATTTCAATCCTAAACTATGACGAAAATCTGTCAACGGTTTCGGGGGAAGAGTGTTTTAAAATATTATGTACTTACGATGTTGTATTTCCTTAAAATCTACCAAAGATGCGGACGGTAGGGTGACTTAAGACAGCCAAGCACGAGTATGGAAAATGGAGAAGTGATCCTTTAACTTGGAAAACAATTTGGAATTGGTTGTCTTGGAATTTGAGACACGAATAACTTATGAAGTCGTGAACACTATTCCTTTTTGATATACGATTGCATATATACTTGGTTTTGACATCCTAGCCTTAATTTCCCATTGTTTCGCTGCTCCATAATGTAATATTGGGGCAGGAATGTTCCCGCATGGAACAAAATTCACACAAAATAAAAATTTGCATTTCTCCACGAGACATGTGGTAAAAAAAGGAGAATAGGGAGGGAGATGGCAAAAGAATAAAGAAGGAGGTAAGGATAGGAGATGATTGAACAGATTGTGCAATTAAAATCTGGGGTAACGGAAGAGGAAATGGGAGATTTCTGGAAGTAACACTCGGGGAGTCGAGGGTGAAGACGAAGAATGCCGGCAACTGTGATAAAAAAAAGAGTTGGCCAGGCAGATAAGACTGGCTGCCGACGATAGAGTTTTGTATGCTGCAACGGAAGCTGGGGAAGGGAATCTCCAAGTAATCCTCTTAAATGCTTCCAACGAACCAATGCCCGCCGACCCTTCCTCTTGGTCCAAAAAATTGTTCTTCTGGGAGGAATCGGTAACGCCACTCCATTATACGACCTAGTTCACGCGGGACTTGCGAATTAACTCACGCAAATCATGCCACCAACATCCGCCAGCTTCCGTAAGTGCGCATGCTGATTGCTGGCCTCCCCTAAGAAATGCCCTTAAACCTCTCCAAAGCCAGTTCTTTTTCTTTTGGGACCACTCTAATTCCTCTCTACTGCTAGTTTATGATCCACCTCATTTGTCGGAAACTTCATTGGTTTCATCGCCATAACGAGCGTATTTTTGATCGCCCACCACGTCTGCATAAGTGACCGAGTTCACAGGTATACAAAATTGAACTATATTTGTTCTTGGGAAGTTCCAAAAATCATTCATTACTCCCTTAATCACTAGTTTTATGCACATTATGGGAGGGATGATATTTCTTTTAAATTTTAGTAATTGATCAGTAAAGCCGTTCCTTAGGTACATATTCCGGTCGTGTCGGCGCTAATAACAACAAAATGAGTGCAAATTGCTGAAACTTCCCAAGGTTGTGAGACAAAGTGCATTAATAAACAATGCACTATCCCAGAGAAGTGAGATGATAAGTCCTTCGTTTCTTATTTGAACTTGGCGTCTTGGAGGCTTATTTAACAACGTGCACAGATATGTAGTGCTCTCATTATCGTATTCACAGGAAGCGGCGGCATAATTTGCTGATTTGAATTCAAATTCCCTTCATATTAGCAATTATCTAAATAATCAGTTCAATGAGAAAATTAATTATTACTTGTGTATGCTTCTAAGAAAAACTAAAACTTTGAAAACGGAATATTTTGTTGAATCCATTTCCACTAACTTTTTTCCACAAAAAATTTGTAATAACTTTTTCAATATATGGTTATATTTTACTACGCGACGACAAATAAGAGGTTATGGCAGATATTGTTCCATTTTTATCCGGAAGACATTTGTAGACATTTTAAATATATTTTCTAAAACTTTTTTCTAATATAAAAATCACCTTGAGAGAAATATGTTAAAATTCTTAATAAAATACTATTCAGGATGAAATTTAGCTTGAAGCTCATCACCATACGATTAGAGAAAACAAGCCCAATGTCACAGCAATACATTGGACATTTGAAATAATTACCATTTACCTTCAGTTTCTTGAATCTTACCACAATTTAACATTACCTTCCTCATCCAAAAAGAGGCAACGGAGAAGCTGTATCCCCAGCTCAAACTCTTCCCCTTATTCGCGTTAGAGCGGCAAACTTTTATCGCTCCTAACGGCCTCCCGGAAATAGACAGTCGTTCCTATAAGGTAGTTTAATTCTTCCATCGCAGTGAACAGGCGAAATAATCGGTTCCCATCACGAGAACGCGAAAAAAATATAAAAAAATAAAAAAGAAGGCGGAAAAAATCTTTAAAACGTAGCAACGAGAGCAGTCGATTGCTAGAAATTTTCCCTATCCCCTTTAAAGGACACACACACACAAACATGCGGTCATATACACACATACATACACAACGCAACAACTGTCTACCTCGCTGTTCTCCGAACCGCGTTTACCAATCATCCATTCCCCCACCATCTTCGTCTCTCTCTCTTTCTCTCTCTCTCTCTCTCCCTCCTCTATTTTCTACTTCCATTACATCCAAACCTTAAGTTTCCCACACCCTGCATGTTCGAGAACCCCCTCCAGTCTCTCATCCACCACCCTCCACGGCCACCCGGATCGACCCCTCTCAAACGTCTCCTTTCCCCGCCCACTCCCCGCCACGCCTAGCCTACACACCATTTCCAACCCTTGCATCTGCCCCACTCCTCCACCGGCCTCCGCACTCACAAATGTTTTTTCTTCGTCTTAAGCCATGAGTGTCTCTCTTGGGATTTCGATAGTCCTCTTCTCCTTCTGGTCACGTCTCGTCTGCCCTCACGTTGCCTCCGAGCCCTGGGCTTTCTTTCGTCCTTTCCCCCACCCCTCCCTCGCCACCTCAACATCTCTCCTGCCCCCTCGACCTCCTCTCCCATCCCTCCCCGTTCCCTTTTGTCCTTCCCGAGACCCTTCCCCTCCCCCAAACTACCACCCAACCCACCACCCTTTTCTTTTTACATTCCATGGCTATTCGAACTCAGAACCCGAAGTTGGCAGGCACATACATGTACGCAGAGACACCTCTTCTTTGCCATCTTCTCCCCCTAACCCCCCTCCCCTTCCCAGACCGAACTCCAGCAAACAGAGATTCGCATGGACTTCCATTCCAGCCCTTTCGGTAATTCCTATATTCCTATATCACAGAAGACCGCCCCCACTCCTTCCTCCAGCCGACCCTTTACCCCCACAATCAAGCCTCTCCCTCCCGAGACCCTTAAAACTCTACTTCGACCCCGTCCACAGTCTCCCAGCTTCCCTTCTCATTCCCAGAAAACCCACCCCCTACGTCCCAGGGTTCACTCGACCCCCTCGAAAAGACCACCCCACAGCCAGCATCCTTCCTCTCGCACCCTCGTAGTTGCAACCCCCCCCCTTCACACCCAAATTCCACCCGATGTCCTCCTCCCCCCCACATCTCGGGCATAACTACATCTTTTTGCCTTTCCCTCTCACCCATAACATTCCCCTTCTCCGTTAACATAACCAACTCAACGTGCCTCGAACCCTTTGCTGCTGCGTCCCTACCCCACCCGTGGTATATCCCTCGGGGTATGTGTGTGAAATTCTCCCGACGGCTGGCTTCAAAGCTGCGTTACTCGGTATCGCAGCCCAACCAAAAAATGCCGGACCTCGATGGGTTTTCGCCGCGGAACCGAATCGAGCGATGATATTCTAGCTAGCCTATTTTCCCTACACCGCCCCACTCTTGGGATGAAGAGAGTTTGTCTGGAAATGTCAACGCGAACGTATTGGTGCTGCGGCCCGAGGAAAACGGGAATCAGAACGTGAGTTCCGAAGAAACCATGCGAACTACATCCCTTAAGCTCCAAGAAAATTGCTTACGGAATCAAGAAAAGCTACGTTAGGCCCACTTTCCATCTGCATGTGACCAAGGTTGGATAATAGGTTACGCGATGGCGCTAGATGGCGCTGCAACCACGGTGAACAACACTGATTCAAGAAATTTTACGCGCATGTTTCAAAACATAATACTTCTTAAGAAAGGTGGTAATTTGAAGAAGACCTTGTTGATTTTAGATATAATTATCAATTTCCGTGTGAATCATGTGCTGGTACACAGATATAAAAATGAACAGCAACCCTAGAGAACGTCGAATAAATCAGATAATTGTCAAATTTATTTATTAACACCATTTTCAACTTTCGTCTTACATTAACTTTTATTTATTTGACCGGCAAATTATTGACATTTATGTTTTTTCCTTTGCATACACCAATTCAATATCATGCCATTTATCTGATCGTCCCTATTCTGGTGTAAATATTTTTTTCTGATAAGCTTACCGCACGAGACCAAAAAGGTTTACCTGAATATAGTTAATGTCGTATTTAAGGGGGAATAATTCTGCGAAATATCAAGGGGTTCAAAATACGCAATTTAGAATACCATGAATCAAGGCAGCTCACGGAAATGAATGAGCTAGGGTTACAAATCACAATCCTTGTTGTGATGATGACGAAGCGTTTGGGCAATAAATATCGGTGGTTTTTACAGAAAAAATATTTGTAAAATATTCCTGTTATTTTTTTAAGACCTAAAAGATGTCTTAAACGAATTGTTTATTTTTAAATTTCCCCTTCCATCCCTCGTCCCTCTCCGTGGGGGGGACCCTTCTTCTACCTGCGACGTTGGGCCAAATTCTTTACCTGTGTACTTGGGGAGGAAGCGTTTTATGTTGCATGTTCTTGTGGTAGTGGAATTTCACCTTCCTACTTACCACATTCTAGCTTGCACGATATTGCATAAATTTCTTACTGCATCCCAAGTTGCAATTGTGATGTTAGATGAAAGCACATATAATTGCATGCGAGTAGAATTAAAGGAGAAAATATGTATTTGGATGCGTGTAAAATGATAGGATTTTTTAATGAATGCATGCATCACTGTGGGTATGGGTTTGCATACATGTGTTGGTTTTGAATGCGGTTCGTATTTTTCCTTTTACGGGTGGTGACCTAACACCCCCCGCCACACGCCCTTGCGGCGGCTTGAGGTGTATTATGTAGATGTAGATGAAGCGAATAATAACGCCCATAAGTATTTTTTTACAAGTGATAATTTAGACCCAAAACATACGTGCATGTCATCTTTTTCCTCAACACGAGTTTACTCATATACTCAGGGTTTTGGAAAGGAATATCACTACAATTGTAAAGTACTACGCACGCGTACTGCTTTTAGAGAAATACGAAGTACTGCTCTTATGAAAATGGTAAATTGTCCGCTACCTTGCCAATCCGTATTAAATAATATACACGAGTTGACACTAGGTTTTAGCCTCTGTGTTACCATGCTGAAGTGCCGCATAACGTTTTCCTTCTATCCAGCATTGGTCCCTTCGAAGTTTCGTTCATCGTTTCCTATCTCTCTCCTTATCGCCGAGGAAAAAAAATATTCCGCTTTCCCGTTCGAAGAAAAACTGATTTTAAATTTTGGAAGATCCTCCAGCCAAGCCAAACCCCTCTCAGCTCTCATCCCCTCAAGAAATCCCTATCTCACTTCTCCCCGCGATTGAATTGTTATTTATGCTTGAAAAGATTACGGAAGCTCTCCCTCTCATCCTCGGCGTCGAAGATGTGTCAAGAGGGTCTCGCGCAATTCCATTTTTTCCCCTCGCGGAAGTAATATATCTTAACGATGTATCTCCACTTGCTCTCTTTCTCTGCTGGAGTAATGGAAGCGATGCATTGCCATTATCTCTCCGTTTTTTTATAAAAAAGCACATTTATTTCTCCACTGGAAATCATTTCCAACCGAAATATTCATAAATGGGGAAGTCGACTGAAATATTTTTACATATATTCTCACCGAAAAGATATTATAATAGTAATGGAATCATTGCAACCATGCTAAATTGTGCACAATTCTTACTTGATATACCTTTGATTCTACTATATACTATATCACTGGATGTTTTAACACTTGTGGGCAGGGATGGTAAAAATCTACATATTATTGCGTGTATGAAAGAAACGATCTTCATCCTATTTCTACGAAGAGACGTCATCTCTCTTGTGCAGGCATTTATGTAGCGAATACGAAGTTCAAAACATGTAAATTAAAGACAGTTTAGTTAAAGGCGTGTATATATATAGTTGGCCATTTGTACGATCTATTTCCATTGCTTTGATGCTAAAAGTAAATCAAACCATCGGACAGATTACTCATAACTAAGGTAAAAACATCCATATGGGGTCAATATAACAAAAACCGTTTGGAATCAAAAATTCGTTAAGACAGAGTCAATTAATTTATTTTCAATGTCTTTACGTTTCCTTTCAAGCGAATTCCGTCACAGAATCACAAGGTTTGTCGGTGACAACATTAAGAGGGATCTCTCTGATTTAATCCTGGACCTCCCTTTCGACAGGTGAGTAATTCAACAGGAGTGCACTTCAGGGGTAAAACATTTCACGCAATAATTATGATCAAAGCCAATAACATAAGCATAAAAATTATCCGATTTTACGAAAAATTTGGCATTTGTTATTGGCCATTTTGGTGGGAATTTTACCATTTTGGTGGGAATCAATATCACTGCTCTTGGCCCTGGCAATAAATATATTCTGCTTCTCATTAACATTTGTCGGCAGTTATTGAATGGAATAATAAAATCAACAGAGATGCGTACACTTAGATATTTTAACCCCGAAGGAAATGAAGACGGGTCACCGATCTTAAGAAAATTACGCTCCGTGCGTGAGGAGCGGTGGAAAGGTGATTTGATGAATTGCGCCCATGATAAGATATTATTGGGTTTGAATGGCAAAAAGTCATTTCCCCCATACATATGCAAGAAATAAAACTTTGAACATGTTACTCCTCGATGACATCAAGGAAAACTTATTTTCTTATACTCCTGTTGGGGCAACCGGAAAATGGGTTCTTGGGACTTAATTAGCTAATCCATATATGTAATTAACCACCTCCTCTCTTACGCAAACATCCACTCAATTCATTCTTGAAGCTTGGGACGCGTCACTATTCCTAGCCAAGGGCGCAGCATAGGAATGAAACGATGGTTAATATCCAAGAAAACATAAATCAATCCTCAATTTTTCACGAGGCTTCGTTAGAGGTCGACAAAGAAATGAGACGTCCAACACATCCGTTAAAATCTTATGTCCTGGGTAGATGGCACTAGCACAGTTTCCTCCTTTTCATCTCGATTTACACGCCCCCCTCCCAACTGCTCATTACCATGACTAACTTTCAGAATGTCGCGCGCGACTTGCGTTACCCTGACGACGAAGTGCGCAGACAAAGGGACGATTCTCCGTCGGTAATTATCGAAACGACTCCCCTTTTGTACTGCCATAAGACTTTATTCATTGCTTCGCTAGGAGGAGAATTATTAGCACGAACCACATCCAAAACAAGCAGGTTACGACTTTTAAGTCTTCATCACGCGACGACTCGAGCGACGAAGAAAATGCGCACCAAAGGCGGCGAAATCACGAATTAAGGATATGCTGGGTTTAATTCGAACCACTTCAAAGGCGAACAATGTATATTGGGTAATGTTTGCACTCCACCACCCAAGTATTACTTACCCTACAACTTCTACGGGTCGGGACGCTGATTTAAATTTGTCGGTCTTTAGTTTGCGTAATTGCTACTTTGGGAGTTAACACGTTATGCGTCTTAGCGATGCTTCACCACCTTTGAATAAAGATGTCCAGTGCGCATACACTAGTTCCATGCTCTATGTACGTATACATTATCAGTGACGTAAGACCTGAGTTTTACCCAGCAATTTCTAGAGAAAGCGTGATCACTTTTCCCTTAAATATGAGATAATTTATAAGGTGTCATACTACTTCCTAATTCCTTAAAAATATCAAATCACATTCCAAACAGACGAGGGATTGATCACATTGGAGGGAGCAAGGAATCCTGCCAAACGATCAACCAAAACTCTCATAAATACAAAACCGTTTCCTGAAAAGTTTTCGAATGATATAGCCTTTTGGGGAATAAATAGTAAAATTGGAGTCGAAATATCGATCAAAAGTGACACCGCTTGCTTTTTATGAGGAATGTTGAACCCCACCGAAGAAAGAGACGGCATTGGTTGTTTTATACTCAATTTTTAAACTGGCTCAGGTTCAAATATCTCGTCTCATGCCTCCTCACTCCTTTCATTATCTTGGGGTGGCTCTCTCGGCGTGACATGCAAACACAGATGGTGTTACATAAATTTCCCACTTCGGTTGCACGCTAAGCCCAAAAACGCAACCCCCATGGACTCATTTGAACCGCTCTTTCCCGTCGTCACACAAGTGATGAGATTCTTCGTCACATCCGGGTGCGCCGACTTTTTTTTCCGCAAGAAATGTCACGCCGCTTCCGAGATCTTTCTCTCACTAAAACACACACACACACACCATGGTTACTGATGCAGCGACGTACGACGGGGCGGGATGGGACATGGGAAAAGAGACACGGTAACATTTCCTGTTTGTGTCATACAGCGGCGAAATGAAATTGTTTCATCTTTCTCCCCACGACCCGGTCGTTCATTTCGCGGCGGGAGATGAGCCCCCCGATGCCGCCATTTTATTTCGGTCGCCCCTCCGGATCCATCTTATTCCGTCGATCGCCGAGTCACACGTGACTCGGGAGGGAATCCCGAGGGGAGAAGGGTGAGAGGAAGGGGGTGTGCGGAGAGGAGGGAATGGGGTTACGCGACGGGGGAGTGGAATGCGCCGCCGACGAGGGAGCACAAAGTGGGATCAAACGAGAGGGACGGGTGCATGCATTTGCCGAGGGCATGAATGCAAAAGATGAAAAACTTCGCGCAATGCTCTCAGAGTTCCCCCGGCAAGCGTCTTGGAGCATCACCCTTTTCCCCGTCGAAACGTCAGGTCACCCCCTCGGCTCCGGATTTTAGTTATCTAGATTTTTACACATTCAACGGCATACATCAGGGTGGTAGGCGATGATTTCTTCATAAATTCCATTTTCGTTCAGACACCCCTGACAAACTTCATGTTTAACGACAAATGCATTTTTTTTATATTCAAAATCTAAAATCAAGTGTTTTCCTCTCCGAATTATTTTTTTCCCTTGGTTTTATGCACCATAAAAGAGAGTCGGCATAGTTTATTATCTCATGAAACAAGCGATGAGATATAACGCTATGTTTAGGACTATTTGCTAAAATAAGACGGCTATTTGGCCAACCAAAACTTAAGGATACTCAAATGAAAAAAATATAATGAAACAAAATAAATATTCATTAGCCTATCTACAAAAATAAAAATATATAACATAACTATCTTTTCTCCAAATTTCTTTCTAAATAACAATCCAGCAATCATTGGTCAGCCCGTTCCTGCATGTCGGTAGGCAGGCCTCATTAATAATACTCGTATGTAACAGAGGCATAACCCAAATTTAAATAACCGAAAGCTCTAATTAATAGTGGGTTGTCATAACTGTATTATCATTCATATTTTTCATATAAGGAATCAGATTAGCAGTGCATATATTAAAGGTTTCAATTCATTTCCATTATAGCACCATAGATTTTCGATTTTCTCGCATCCCTTTACAGTATTCAGTAATTTATCATTTTATTTTACCAGTACTTTTTATGTACGTAACAATGCCCGCGTATGAGGTACTGAGAAAAATCCAGCAAAACTAAACTATTTTTGGTCACAAACAGTATCTACCTATATTCGCCTGTACATATTACAAAAAAATATATTCGCAATTAAATTGCCTCCTCTCCAACTAAGTGAGGTTTTCACAGAAGCCAGTATCCTGTTACTTCTTGTTAAGCCAGTAATTCCTGTTACAGTTTCTTTCGTTTTGACCAGTTTGTATTTAAATATGTCCTTTAAAATTTACCCCTTAAAATCTAAAGTTTAACATTATTCACCAAAAACTACTCCAATCACGCGTCGCGAAAGTTCATTAAAAATTAGAAAAATAACCACCAATGGCTCCCAATCCATGGCCACGAACGACAGAAATATTTCTCATTTCAACTAGTGCAGATGATGGAATGAGATTCTTGTTGAACTTTTAAGCATATTTTCTTAGCAGTTCTTTTTTTCCATCTCCTGCTCACAAACGAGTAACGTAACGATGAAAGGGGTGATAAAACATTGAAGAGAATATCTCGTCAACAGAGTCTTAGAAAACATGAAATTTATTTTATGCTTAGCGTTAGAGAATGCACATTCATAGATGTGACAGAGCAATGGAGTAGCGTTTGAGAGCCGAACCACACGATAGAAGAGCTAAGAACTGAGCAATAACTCTCCTAATTACAATTTGAGCTCACGGTGGGGTTAATTTGTTCCTCTAAGTAACGGAACTCCATTGAGAAAACTTATTAAACGGCAATGAAACACAGGGCACAAAAGAATTACTTATTTCAACTACAGTGCTTTCCTTGATATTGCAGAAGCAGTTGGTTTTTACACTGATTGAAGTCGCCAAGTAAAATGTGTAATCGAAAAACTAAACATTAATAAAAACATGGAAAATAGACAAAAGTCTATAGTAAAAGTTTACTACATTCAGAAAAAAATTATATCAGCGTATGAAAGATCTTTTGAATTCAAATATTTGCATATTAATATTCAAGTATTCTTCAGCGCGTTGATTTTTCAAACGTATCTCACCCAACGGGAAAATAAATACGTAGAGAAATGGTGATGCAGCGAAAAGAAATGTTAGATTTAGTCAAAGGCGAAATAAAATTAGTCGGCATCTAGGCCATGTGTTTCCATTTGGCATCGAACTAAAATGCTTCTCCCAAAATTCCGTCGCCTGAAAAACGAACGGAAGAAGAAGAGATCTCAATGTCTTTTATTGATCTCAATCAACAGAAGATTACATCCTTGAACTTTACATCGACAATCCAAAAAAAATTCAATTGAAGAACCTTTTTCTTTAAACCCACACTTTTGCAACGGGGATGGAAATTGACAATTAACGTTTCGTTACCACGCTCATCCGGAGGGGGGGGCGAGAAAAGGGAGGGGTGATCCTCATAATTTCGGCTCCGAGGAATATCGTCCCAGAGGGAGAAACTTGGGTCGAGACGAGCAAAGGTTTCGGGAGCCAAACAGTAACGTCCGCGACTGCAGTGCACTCGCACACACAAAGGGGAACAACACAAAACGATTTCTGGGGTGGGCGAACACGTAGCCAGGGGACTGAAAGTCTCGGGAACGGAGAAGGGGGAGGGAGGCGGAATTGAAGGCAGAAACATCTTACGCTGGCTGCCACGACCGGAGAGAGCGACATAGGCGTAGAGAAAGAGGGAGGGAGCCTTTGGGACGCTAGGAAAAGTCTTCGGGAGTCGTTCCCTCTGGGAGATCATGTGTTATGGTTGGTAAGTCTGGACCGCTGGGACAGCAGCGGAAATGGGTTTTTGTGTGGTCCCAGCCAGGACGGCAAAGGGAGGGAACGCCGCGGCCATAGCCAAGGACGAGGATACGACCCCAGCCGACGTCCAATATCACTTTGATTCTTGGCGTTTTACTTAACCGCGTGGGGAATCTGTGTATTTCTCCGGGAGAAGAATAAAGGGGAGAGCCAGAGCTCCTCCGCTATTCCCTGGTTGATTGGAGAGGAAAAATGTTTTTACTTCAGCATTCGATTCAATGGCCAAGTTTTGTTCGGGGAAGAGACGTGATCCCGTTTGAAAATTCACGGAGACGTAAGGGGAAATGTGATTTTATTTCCACCTTTTCAGCGAAAAACTCAAATTTAGAAAACAACCGCATTCTCCGGGGAGTGTACACAATAAAATGAGACCGAAGAAATGAATTTCAACTCTTACCAGTTCGGTAGAATTATGTTTCTTTTATATAGAAGCGTGTTCATTCACCGCTTAAAATGTAACTACGATAAAAACCTGTGTGTTCAATTTAAATGAATGATAGTTATATAACGTCACGTACAATTTATTGCTTGGACACGGTTTCACCATGTCTGGTGAGAGGTGTCGTTTTTAATTTCAAAATGGGTAAAAAAAGTTAACCAAAATAACGTTGATGATGACACTTAAAGCTGAAATTGTGGTCCCGAAAATACATCGTTAATTTAAATATAACACACTAAATGACATTGCTACAAATTAATTTTCATATGAATAGTAAGAACGTATGAATGCAAACATTAACAACACTTCCCGATAATTCAACACAATTCCCGAGATAAAGGACACCAAGCACTACACTGACCAACCTATAATAACAAGTTTGATTTCTACAGAAAATTTATTAGTAATTAGTAATTAGTACCCGACAAAAAACCATGAGTTTATTCATTTATTTAATATCATATTATGTAAAATTGCTAAATGATAAACTCCATTTACCAATGACGTGGGTATTAGTCTTGCCATGATTTCTCGTACAACACATGATTAGGAGACTATATCCTCGTAATTTAAAACAATTCTAAATTGGGAAGAAGAATAATTTATCCATCGTCAATCTAAGAAGTAGTAAATTAAGCTATGGTGAGCTTCCAACAGTGCCTTATTGTTAATTCGAAATTGACGTCTTAAAACAGGAATCTAACATACCCATATGTCCATATTAAATGAGTTTGTAATTTTCCACAAACTTTATTTCACAGGGCAACGCGTTTCACCAACTTGAGGCATCATCAGGTACAAGTTACACACACAGCTGTTGCATATATTTAAATATTAATTGGCGAAACGCGTTGTACTGTGGAATAAAGTCTATGGAAAATTACAAACTCATTTAATAAGGACAGCAAACAATCCCACAAAGTGATGCCTGAAAGTGTCAAATATACTCAAATGACTTTCAATTTAAGTTCTTCAATCTTTCTGCCTGGTTACCAAATTATTTTTATTGACATTTTAAATGAATAATTCTGCTTCCCAGAATGGGGAAGAATGGCTATAAAAATTTAAGGAAATAATGAAAGAATTGCGTTTATTTTGCAACACGGATATCTTCAATTGCCATTGCCAATTGTCAAATGGCATTATGACTTGTATTTCACCAGGTCTAAATGAAACAATATGCTGAATATTCAAATAAATAACATGCTCTTGGCGTTTATATATTTTCGCTGCAATGAACGGAAAAAGTGGTTAAAGAGACAATTAGACAAAGCAACAAATAGTAATATATAAAATGATAAATGCATTATATAAATAGACAGTTTTCCGTGAATTCAAAAAAATATCAACGGAGCTACCTTCCTTAGATATGCAAAGTCCATTTATTCAATATTTTCAAATTTGCTAGCCCAACGTTTAAGGTTCGTTTTGGAAGGATAAGAGCACACCGTCTACATTTCTTAGCTTCGCCCAAAAGACAACCTGACTTCACTCTACAATAAACTACTCATTCACTAGGTTATAACATGTTTTTAATGCGTGAAAAGATTTCAAATCCAATTTTCACATAGCCGACCCAAAACTTGCTCCGGCAACAGAACGAACAGGCGACGGACAAGAATAAGGGAGGAGGGGGCAAAGCCATCCGCTCTATCGCACCCGTCTTCACGTGAACCTAGCGAGGACAATTTCAGTTGCAGACGCCTTAAAGAGAACCCCAGACGAACGAAAACTTCAGCCGCGGGAAATCGATGATTACGGTGAAGCTGGAAATGACAGTTTCAGGAAGGTGATATTCACGCAGTACGTCCCTTGTCTACTCCGTCGGGCCGGAGAAATGGTAATTTCGGAATGAAATTTACACATGGTGGTCACTTCATCCCGACATGAAGAAAACTCTTCACGCCGCCCAAAAACGCTTGCTCGAGTGCCATATTTCCATTCATCTTATGGCATGCCCACGGCTACCGCTATAAATATACATTCACGGTATTAACAAGAAGCCTTGCGAATTCGAAGAAACTTTGGTCCTTCAGTTCATCTGGCTGAACCGCCAATTTCCGAGTAAAGTGCATTTAACGTCAATGACTTTTGTCTCCCTTGTAAGCATAATTTTGACAAGCATACTGCGAAGCATTCAATACCATATTAGGATAAAAAAAACCTCTCCCACTTATTACCATTGTGAAAATACTTAGATCAGTTCCATGAGCGGGATTTGCTGTTTTATTTTCGCTTTCGTTACGGATCAATTCATAATAATTATTGGTTTACTCATACGTTAAATTCAAAATCAGAAATCAATGTCATGCGAGCTGCCTTCCATAGTCGAGCCACTTAATTTCAATCAGTCCACTAAAAATATAATCATTGGGGTCTTCCTCAACGTGCCACTATTATCCACGTTAGTATACTGTAACGCACCCAATTATAAAACTGTGATGTAAATTGGAAAATATGGTTATCTTTCTTAATGCCCGTCGTCCTTACTATGGACTGCGCAGGTGATCAAATGTAACAAAATCTCACCTAGTCTAAAAAAAACACCAAATACCTGCTGAACACGAAAAATAAAGCTGTCCCAATATTTTCCAGAACATTGGTTGTTGCACCTGATACAATTTACATTAGTTGAACATTGTTAATCGTTATGTATGGAAAATTCTATCCAGGGAAATGCTCCATCCTCAAAATTTTAGGCTTCGTTGCATTTACGACCCAAGCGTGCTTGCTGGTACAATGCCGGCGAATAAGTCAAACCATCGCCGTACGTGACGACGGGGGCAGCGCGGGCGTGAGGTTAGGGCAACCCAGGGACGCCCCGGGGGGATTAACCCGGCAACTTCCCCCCTCGCGCACTGCCGCCGTCACGACGATTAACCGACGGCGAGCGACGCGTCGCCCGGGCGGGAACGTTGCCAACCCCGCCGTGCACGCCCTCGCGACTGGGTGGGTAACACGTGCGGGCATTCCGTTTCGAGGGTCCGGAAAAGTCGCGACGCTTCCCCTGCACGCTTCTCGTCGTGCCACTGTATTCTCGGTGAACCCCGTTAACCCCACGACACTATGCTCGGATTGCCCCCGTTCACACCTCGACGCTGACCCGGTGAATGGACGGACACATGTTTCGTCCAAACGATGGGGGTCGAGAGAAGTGAATTAATGGCTCAAGAAAAAAGGAAATGGATTCGGCACTCTGGCGGTCATTCAGAATTTGAATCGAAAAGATTACATCTCCTAAAAATGACATCGCACACCTTTAATAGTTGGGGCAGTCACACAAGTTCTTGGCGCAAAACTTCGCGGAGGGAGACAGGAGGAAAATAGAGGGATGAAGCCAAAGGATAGATGCGTCAGCGCAAGTCGCTTTAGACGACGAGACTATTTCCTCGAGCATATTCTTTTCTATAATTGAAAATGGGCATTTTTTCCCTTACTTCTCTTCTGAGCAACAACCAAACTCAAAGTATTTGTGAATCTCACAAATTGTCATAACAAGAGTCTAAATTTCCTGGATAAAGTTCTCCGAGGTTTTCATGCAAAAAAATATTCTATTTTAAAGCGCTCATAAAGTTCTGATGCAATAGTTTCCAAACTATTGCCTGAGCATTTCCACGCTCTAATAGACAGCTAGCGATGTTTGTGGATTACTATGTAATACATCTTAGGTAAACTACATAATAAGTCGCTTTACAAGGAGAAAAGAATGGAATACATCATCGGTGCTTTGGTTAGGCATTCAGCTGGTGTAATCATAGAATACCTAGTCATGGTCATAATCTTAGTCTTTCAATATGAAAAACCTTTCTACAGGCAAATTTTGCGGAAGGATGCTATTATGCATGAATTTAATTAATTTTTTAAAATGATTTTTTAACAGATAAGTCACTCTCCATTTCATAACAAGTCGTATACGTAATTTCATTGGAGTGCAGATTAAAATTCATCGGGAAATTTATATGAACACAAGGACGCTCCAGGCACAAAGAATAATCATTATTAATAGCTCTTAGTGTCTTCAAATCTTCTTAGTTTATCTCCATCCCTCCACCAAGGGAAGTGTGATTTTTTTATGACTTGAATAGTTTTTTATGCAATGTTGCCGAGCGATGCTTATCCGCCAAACATCTTACCTTAAATGTGGTTTGGCGGTTCAAATTAATGCACTAACCTGAAAAGCGACACGGCCCATTTACTAGACGATGTCGACAAACCGAAAAGTTGCGATATATACTATGCATCGTTGCGAGATTCTCGAGCATCGTACTCACTCCATTCCCTTCTCCTTCCTCTCTTTGGAACGAGTCGTAGAACTCCCAAATCACCGCTGAAGGGTAAACTCTGGGAACTTCATTATCGAAGGAGGAACGCTGGTACGTGTTTATGCGTGGTGTAAGTACACCTCCAAACATCCTACCAACCTAGCATACCCTCCACGAAATCCTATTTCCAGTCACCCCAACCCCCGCAAAACCCCTCGTCCTTCAGCTGGCGAACCTGCTTCTGCAGCGACGGAGACCTGAACAAACCCGCCCCACGACGGAGACAACGGTTTAATCGCATGGATTCGCGATCGGTGTGGGATAAGATGGAAACAATGAAGTGACAGAATTACATTACGAGTCGGCGACTACCTGCTTGTTCCCAGAACCTAATTAAACTTTTTTTTGGGAAAGAGCGCATCAAGGCTAGCACCCTGGTTGAGCTCTTGGGAGAAAGGCATCTAATCATTCGACAATATATTATAATATATTGTCGAATAACTCGAATGGAATAAAATAATTATTTTTAGGCAAATTCAATCTACTCCTAACAGAACTTTATTTCGAATATATTGTTTTTCAAAAGAGTCAAATTCAAGTGATAGGTTACGTTATCATTTCACCTTTTTTATTACCTTTTGCAATAATGTTATAAATTAAATGTGCCAAATACCTGTGCAAATAGAAATCTAACACCTGTGCTGATACACAGCTTAAGTTATCCATTTAGTCTAGCAAATAGTTGTTTTATTTGGCAGAGAGAGATGTCTCCAGCCTTGGAGAGCAAAACGTCATCATTTCGTAGCCTATAAAGGTAAAATATTTTCAGAATTTCAAGTGACTGAAATTAGAACACGAACAATTCTCTTTTATAATAGAATGGGGGTATGCATAGGTTTTATATCAAACACACAAGAATTGTGGATCCAATTACTCTCTTACAACCACAAAAATTTGGTTTCCGACAAGGTACTAATCACATCAAATGGATTTTCGATTTGAATATTTTAATCCTACTGGTGATTTATCTTCACTCTTTAATTTCTTGAAAATACTTTTTCCCAATAACTCGATAAAAAGAACAAAGTTAATAGATCAATTTTACTGAAGTTAATAGAGAATACATGGATATCCATCCTTCAGATTGAAGTATTTATCAATGACCACGAACTAAATTCTATTATTTCCATTCGTGATATTTCTAATCATCACGGCAAAATGGAATAAACGTAATTCATTTAAGGTAAGATTATTGAAATGATGTTGAAATCATTGTTGCGTACCCAAAACATTTTTAACACATATTCTCACTTGAATCCATTGATTCTTTCTCCAGCACGCAGCAGTTAGACGAAAAATATAACTTGATCCCGTCCCCTAAATTAGCCCCCAAAGCGTTTAGATGGAAGCCGACGATATGGCACATCGATTTATGGAAGTTGAATGAAATACACCATAGCAATAATTCGCCCTGAAAGGAACTAAAAGAAGCACGATATATTGGAAAACCTCATTCTCGACTGTGCTTTTTCAATTAGTGCACGCCGACAGGTTATGCATGGCCCGCCGCATTCAACACACAAGCCATTCGTCCCGAAAATATCTCAAAATACCCGCGGACAACTTTTGTTTGCACCCGCATATCCAACCACTTTAATTGCGTTCTGAAGAAACCAGAGTGAGGTTTTTAATTGTGACTATGTGCCCCGATGATATGAGCTTTTATGAAGTAATTTATTGCGCATAAAAATCCTCTTGACTTTCTTTTGATTCCATACCGCCACCTTTTCGTGGCCGAGGTCAAGTCACGCTACGATTCCATTCCCCATTTTATGACTCGAGTTTCTTGAGCAGTTGAATTGACGCGCACAGCAGAGGTAAGCGACGACGTGGTCGTCACGCATTCGGCACAGTTTAAAGTGTTTTATTTATAGAGCTTCTTGGTTGAGTGACACATCAAAGGGCACGAATTTGCTCCCCCTTGAGTAAAATAACACAAAACATACCGTACATTTTAACAAATAAACTCTAGAGAGACATAATAAAACTTTTGGAAAACTATACCACTTTCTGCGGTATAGTTTTCCAAAATTCCTTCCAACAAATTACGTTTGGCATGGCCTCCTAACAAGTATGCTGGTGTCCCCATCCAAAACAATATTTAAAATATGAAGGAATGACCGCAATTTAATAAAGTTGTAACAAATTGCAAAAGCATTGTCATGTGCGTGAAAAATACATCTGCCATCCATTATTGCTTCGAGATATATTGCTGTTTAAATTTCCAATTCTAGCAACTTTCGGGGGGCGAAGTTAAAAATGGTCCCTTGGCTTAAAAGATTCTGAAATTTAAGCCAGTTTTCAGAGGTTGACAAACTGATGACTATTGCCCACCAAAGACCTTTACGCAACTTTTGTTTGAATATGGCAAAACGATCACATTTTCCAGTACTAATAAGAGTATTTCCATCACTGAAGTCTCACACAGTTAAATTGGAAGCATGTTAATTAAGCAGGTAAAAATTATTTCCACGGTAATGAATTGCCTACTAATTTTGATCCAAACCCAGGAGTCTCTTTAACTATCAGCATGAATTCTGGTTCTTCCTTCCAGTAAATGAATTCCTTTCAATTACTTATCAGAAAAAATGAGGAATTAAGTTCAATATTATTAACTGTACACACATACATACTATTTGATCTTATCAAGCTGAACGCTTTTTATGGGCGATTCGTAACTCAATTCCTGTTGATAATAGTAGATGGTAAAAACTATAAGTCATTAGATTTACACGAATATTTAACCTAGTTCATATTTTTAATCAAAATACTGTCAACACAAAACGAGTATGTGAGGCCTCCACTCAAACAAATTTTATTTTCTCTCCCTTTCGACCCTCGGTGATTTTGTTGCTTGAAAAATGGCTTCAATTACAGCAATCACGCTGTACGACATGAATGACTTGGCTTTCTCAAAGAATAGGTAGCCCATTGCAAAAGACTACTCTCCTAGAATAGTGTGCTAACTGACGATCAAACAGACATGGTTAAGTATTAATTAAACGTCGTCAAAGGCTGTACATCTTCATTGGCAATTAAAATACTTTTCGAAAATATGAGCACTGGAATTTTTCTATTTTAAAAGAATCATTCAGGAAAACTGACAAAAAATCTGTGAAATAAATTAAACATTCAACGTAACACAGGGGTCCTATCCCGTCAAGACAAAAAAAAATATCTTCAACAGAAAGAGGACATTTTTTTTCAGGCTGAAAACGTAATTTAGCAACAACAGTGCGAGAACTTGTCATGAACTTGCATAAAAACGGCATGGAGGGTCCCATGCCGCCTTGTATGGACAAAAATGCAAGAAAACAAAAATAGTCTTTATAATTTTAGAAATTCTGAATGTTTTCATTTGACGCTCTGGCAAAAAAAATGGCCGCCTGGAGCCAAATATATGACGAAAAGGCAACATCAGTACGAGACGGATACAAAAAGAGACCAGCGGATGTCTTTCTAATTATTCACAAAACCGCAAAAAGGGACCGCCACTGAAAGAACGGCGAGGCAAAAAAAAACAACCGCGATCTACCGGAAATAAAAGAAACAAAATGTCGTCACAACCATCACGCCCGCTTGCCATTTTCTATTCCACATCGGGAGGGAGATAAAAAAAAGGTAAAAGAAACGAAAAATAAGGCTAAAAGAATGCTCAAGAGGACCTTCTTCCACTCCGGGATTCATTCCTCTCCCGACCCTACAATCCGCACCTTACCCCACGGGATATGTTGACCAATGTTCAATTCTTGCAGAAAGTAAGTGCATTTGAAGGTGATTGGGAGGGAAGAAAGAGAGAGAGAGAGAAAGCTGACGAAGAGGGATGGATTTGGAAGAGGAACACGAGTGGAAACAAAAGGGAGAGAGGAATAGGTCTGTTATGGCAGCCGAGCGAAGAACCCCAAACCCCTCATCCCTTACCCTTCCCCCATGGTGCTACACCCCCTGCCACACACCTTTTTTGGTGGCTCGCAGGGTATTTAAGTAGACATAGATGAACCTTAGGGGAGAGAGAGAGAAGAGAAAAGTGGGGAAGGGAAATCTTTGAAAAACTCAAAAAAAGGTAAAGAGAAGAAGGAAAGGAGTCTCCGGAGGTGGAAACTCGAAAGGGACAGAGAGGAAGGGAAGGAGAAGAGAGCTCAATCGAGGGTGAGTGAGCCGGACCCTTGCCTTTTTTTATTCTTTCATTATATGTTTTTCCCCCCACCTATCCCCTCCCACTCTCCCACCACCTCTTTCGTTATATTTCCCTTCTCGTCCTCATCCTAAAGAGTTTTGGATTCGTAAAGGGGAGGGATAGGGACGAGGGTAGGCCGGAGTGGAGGTCTTCCAGGAGGGTTCAGATATTTCCCCTCGTGGAACGGCAAAAAGGAGAGAGGAACATTTTTTCCGGAGAATCATTTCTGGGAGGGCGGAGGGGGAAGGGAGGGACAGAAGGGGGCGCGATGTGAGGGGGGGGGTGGGTGTGTGGAGGGGTTTGGCCTGGGAAATGAGGGAGGGAGGGAAGCAGTAAAATCATGAAATAAGATGCGTCTCCCACAACGTATCCCACCCCCCTCATCCCGCCCAGAAAAACCATAAAGTACGCGGAGGGCGAGAGTACATACAGTGCCGTTCGCGTATGTGCCTACCAACACCCGGAATATGCTCGTGCACCGCGGCCGAAATAACATTTTATTCCTCCCCTCACGCTTTTTATGTGCTTCTTTTCCCAACGCACCTAATCCGGAGGGGGGTTTACCTTTGCAGAGATGAGCTGTATTAATCCGTCTTCCCTAAACACTTTCACTTTTTCCAAGCGCCAAAGACTGGCGCCATGCTCTAACTATCGTGCCAACTTTTTTTCATGGATTTCTGACGAGACTTGGGGTGCACAATCTAGATTTATCTTACAACTCCAGATCAGTGCTCACCCCACTAACTTAAACGGAGGAATCGAATACGGACCAGTCTTAACGACAATTTTGGCTTTAATTGAATGAGATATTTACAACAATTATCGGCACCGCATCCTTTCATTAACCATTTCTCTCGCTCACTATGGTACAACACGATATATTTCATGTGTAGCATATCTCGAAAATTAATCGAAATTACTCTTAAAAGCGTCATTTTATATCAATCAGCGGCCAATTAGCACAACGCGCGGTTGAAATTAAACGTTCTCAATGAATTTAAGATTTTCGAGTAGAGAATAGTAGTAGTGTGCATTGAGATGCCATACATTCTTAATTATTATCTAATCTAAACGAGCGTATGCTTTTTCTCACACAAAGAATTTTAATATCCCTCGCATGCTTGCCGTTACATCCGAAGGAACACTTCATATTCCCAAAAACAAATTTGTAACATGTACATAAGAGTCAAGGCTATTCGATCACTTATATCCGGGCATATCCTCAAAAAGACCTTTAGAGAAGGTACTTGTACAACCACTAGGATTTCAGGATTCCCCAAAAATTTTAACCTAAATTCCTTACTCCCAAACCCGGGAAAGAGTTTACAAAACTAGAGCTTCTAAAAAGAAGCTACATCTGAACGATTGTGTAGATAAATTTTTCAAGAGCATGAGGTACATTCATTCATCCCGGAGGCAGCTGAATAAGCCCTTTTTTAAATAAAAAAACACAGTAATCAACCCGAAGGTCGGTTTAGTAGGTGATGGTAGAGCTCACCCATGTACCAAGCCCGGGTAGGGGTTCCTTTCCCTGTGCCGGTTATGGTCTCCCAGGAAGATCTGGTACCCGAAAAATCAACTAGCTTGGGTGGAGCTGCAGGTGCCCAAAGTGCCTTGCCCGGGAATCGAACCCGGGACCCTCTGGTCAGCAGTCCAACACTCTACCCGCTAGACCACCACGACCCGCTTTTTTTAAATAAATAAATATTTTAAACTGCTCAAAGAGTTGATTTTGAAAATCTGTTGCATATTAAAATAAAATCAGCATGCCTAAGACGATAAAATTCAAAATTTGCCAATATATATTCATATCGTAACAATGCCTTGTCGAACAAAGAGAATAGATACGAGAAGATAGATCATATAACCTAAGATAGGGGTTGTATACAGGCCAAGATCCTCCTTACCTTTTATACCTCTGACTTATCAAATATATGAGATAGTAAATCAAGTCTGATTGGAAAACAGCCTATTGGTTTTTAGAATAATTGGAGAAACCCACCTGCGAAATTTTTTACAGTAAGTGGTGAAACCCAAAGGCGAAATATTCTGCGCTTGATTGTTAAATTTCCAGCTTATTTTGAAACAAGGGATTTTATCAAAGTTCTCCTTAATATCTACCTACCGCCATTTTTAGCAAAACAAGCGTGATTTCGTGGTTGAGGAGAACGAATTAGTATTTTGGCAAATATTACCCTTTTATGTCTTTTTTTTCTTCGATAGTTCAGCACACACTCTTTCACCATTGATGAAAACGTTATCTCTTTTAGCAAATTTTCCCTAACATTCAAGGACTGTGGTTTCCTTTCCTGATACTAAATTTCCCTTCAAGTAAACGTAACATCTGGAAACATTGCACATTTAAGCAATTTTCTTTGACAATAAGGAAAAAAATACAAACATTCCCCAACGCCGTGCGATTACTAAACAATTTCATTCCATTTTCAGGTTGGCAAACGTTTCCACCTCAGGAATACTAACACCAATGAGTGGTAAGTGGTACGAGTAGGAATGAATGACTCTGTTTTTTACATCAGGAGAATGGTCTTTATAAAATTCCGCGGACCATTTTATTGGCTTCTATCCTCCAATCCGGAAATTAGTTGATTTTCCGCCTCGCTTCGCTTTCATTGTCTCGAAAAAAAATAATATACCTGCCCGTATTACAGCGATGAGGGTCAAGATGAAAAATATCGTTATTTGTGTGCAGGGTCTGCACAATATCGTGAGAATCTCCCCCTTTACCTTCAAATCAGAACAGGCGATGCACTCCAATTAAAGGTTCCCGCGCTTTCCGACGCGTTTTACGTGATTGTGGGCTCGCATGACAGCCCGTTGCCCTTCCTCAAGTGAAACTCCACGTAGCCAATGGAAAACTGGATCACCTCAACGGACAAATTCAGCCGGCGAGTAATTGAGGCGCAAACAATAACCTTGGATCCGCCCGCGCCACCGTACCTTCAGGGTCTACCCGCGTTATCTTCCTTTTTTTCGCTGCAAGATAGCAGCAGCAACTTGACCTTTTATTCATTTGCTCGCACAATAGAAAATTTGCCACTCGCGGAGTCGCAAATTTTTCCCCGATTTCATTCCATTTGTATAATAATTCGCGGGGGGGGGATGGAAGAGAAAGGGCGAATAAAAAATCGCTCTGAATGGTGTTCAAAAAATGCAGCACCGAACTCGGCATTTAGAAGAGTTTTGAAAAAAAAAACTTCCAAAGGGTCCTGGAAACACAAAGAGGCACTCAGAAGGAGAATAACAGCTCTGGACCTAAAAGCTTTGAACTGTTCCCGAGAGAGGAAGAGGGGTGCGAGGTCGTTGGGAGGAGGGAAAGAGATGAGGAGGAGGGAGAAGAGAGAGATACAGAGAGTGGGGAGGAGTAATGGCAGGGAGAAAGAGGAAGCCAAATCTGAAATTGAAAATAAAAGGGAATTTTTCTAAGAGGTGATAAAGAGAAGACACTGAGAAATATATCAAGTTATTTTGCGGTTAAGGAAAGTTTTTGACAACGGAAGGGGTAGATATAAAGAGAATAAGAGATAAGAAGTGGAGCGGATAAAAGAAGAAGAGACGAGGCGAAACGGAACGGAGGGCCACTATCGCATTAAATTTCTGGATTTATCGATCTCGCGATAAATCGCCCACAGATAGTGGAAAGTTTGTTTTTGCGGATACAATGGGAATGTGAAGACTTACTTAGATAAGTAACAAGTGTCGCAGCAAGAAAATCATTGGAAAAAATTCTTAACGCACCAGAAAAAGCTGATATTTCTTCCTTTTTTTCAAAAAAAAATATGGGATATTCTGCTCGACTACGGCCTAAAATATGATTTGAAAGCTCTATCATTATTGGTTAACAACAGTTATCAAGGATAACATATCAGATAAAAAGATCTGCGGTGATCAAAAATGACTACTACTCTTATAAGGGCAATCAAAACGGAAGAAAGGGAACTAACTGTATGCAGTAGAAGTTTCAGTCCTTAAATTTTGACCGCGCCGCCCAACAATATAACGGGAAACTAGGAAAGAGGAAAAAATATATACTGATACGGCAATGCCCAACTAACCATAAGAGGGATATCATTTTAATAAATGAACTAGTAGGCAATAAGAAATTACCTACTTACTGGAATCATGAAGCTTGATCTTGAATACTATATATCCCAATTTTATGGTAGTTGTCATCTTCCCCCAAGTTTCTTCTATTTGACACTTCAATGATTACGATTAATTATTCGATATTTTACATTTATTCCGATGCAAACGTAAATAGGAAATTGGAGTCACATGACCAAATACCTAAATCATCGTTTCCTCTCCAGGCGACAATGAATATCAAAACAATATTTCGAGGAAGAAACAAGAACAAGGTCTACGCCATTCATTTAGTGATAGTAGTAGTATTTTTATGGGAGGCAACCGCCAACTAAGGTCATTTGCACCATAAGGGATGGTTGGGAAAGGAATGGTGGAGAGAAACCCGGCGTCGGCATTAGCCTACTCTCGTCGAAAGGCGCCAAGGGGTCCGCAGTTTAACGTCCCATCCGATGGACGTCGTACTCACTCAAAGTGCTCTCCACAAAGCACCTCAAGTAGGGATCGGGATACCACTGAAAAATATTTGTTGTCTCCAGGATTTGAACCCAGGTCCTCTCGGTGGAAATCCTGCACTTAAGCCAACGCAAAACCCCGATCCCTTCATTTGCTGATTTGTGGACATAAAATAACTAATATTCATTCACTTTTAACAGGTTTATAACCTGATGCTATTTTATTCAACTTCTAATGTTATGCAAAACGGAGCAAAATATTTTAAACAATGGACGTTTCTTTGCAATCACTTAAAAATACTGAAAACCTGCAAGAATACATAAGCGAGCAGCTCATATTTACGTGACTAAGCCTGGATTTTATCGGCATTTTTTCATGATGAATAAGATTAAATCAAACATTATTCAGCGTATTAATAATTTGTCATCATGGTAATTGAGCCAAGGACTGGTATTGATTTGCAAGTGTAGTGAACTCATGCCGTCAAAGTATGAGTCACGTAATGGTAAAATAATGAGCAATACCCTCTAATACCCAGCCGTGTGGCCAGTTGGCGTCCGAGTGGGAGGTGGGAGCTCGGGTACATGAAACGGGTTGACACGAGAAAAGGGAGAGGGAGGAGTACGATGAGCACGGATCAGCTACAGGGTTCTTTGACAAAAGGAGATGAAATATAAAATCAAAGCGATTCGAACAGTGAGCGCTGGAGTGAGGAGAGAGTGCCGAGAGACGTGATGGTCAGAGGGAGGCAGATTTACCCAAGGGCCCGGGGGTCGAGGCAGTGGACATCTTCAGCCCTTTCCCAAAGAGAATTGCCGAGGCGCGGCAGCGGGGACCATGCTCGGTGGAGAGACTTTCACGTTTTTGTTCGACTAGTCGTCTACCCCGCACTCACCCACCCTCATTTCACTTCCTAACGCCGGAATCAGTCAGTCCTCGAGCCGAAAACCCCCATCCTGACCCTCCAATAAAACCTCTCCCCCTTTCCTCCATTCCACCGCCCCCCCATCCTTCCCATCTCCCCCGAACCCTCCCTCAGACGGGCTCACACAAGAGAGGGAGAGAGTGAGAGAAGGGAATGAGAAAGGTATCCTAGGAAACAATTTCCAACCACGGATTCCCTTTACCCCTGAAATACCCCTTTCTTAAATTCCCCCAATCCCCCACCGACCGAATCACCTAAACCATTCAACCAGCACACACACACATATATACACGAACGAACCATTCCCTCTTCCTTTTGCTCCGATTCGCCCAATAAACATTTCATTCAATCAATCAGGTGACTCCTTACCCAAACCCTGACACCCACCTTCCATCCTCCTCGCCTTCCAATGCCCTCTTTTATCTCTCCCGCCTCGTCTCCTCTGTCCTAAGCCCATTCCGGCATCTCTCGACCCACACCCCCTGGCCATTTCCCACCCACTCGACGAACCACCGGCCTTGCGCAGACATTTCTCTCTCGGCGGGGGTTGGTGTTGACGGGTTAGCAGAGTTGTTCGCTCCCTCTCGCTAGTCTCGCGTTCAACGGAAAGTGGTAAATGATCCTCTCGGAGCAAAATAATACGCGGCATTGTCAGCGTAACTACTAAGACTAAAAATGGAATGTTTTATCTTTATTCATAGACAACTTTTCATCCTTGAACTCTTATCCAAATATTTTCTCTTCTGAGAATGATGCTATTAACCTTTTCCCTTTCCATGCCGTCGAAGGGTATTTCTTTTAACTCCAACCGTTACTACTATTTTAACTAATAGTAATTATAGTTTATTTTTCAATGTTTTATATTACTGAGGGAAAAGAAACAGTTCCATGATATACGCTGCTGCAAATGTTACCACATATCATCTATCTATTTAACTGTCAAAGTTGGTCGCCAGGACATTCAGAAATGGTGGTACGATTACTCCCCGATTTATTCTTCGAGTGAAGATATCTTCGTTTATAGGGCAGATTTACTTCATGTACTGCATCTTAGCCATTGCTTATCGAAAATTTCAATATTTACACCAGAAATCTCTCAAACTATTTAATCGAATCTGTTGAACACCTTGATTGATATGATAACCATATAAGCTCTCTAGAATTACAGATTTTCAAATTTAATTCCTCTCAAATTGGCGACGCTGGCTAAACTTGACGACAAATCAGATAAAAAAGTTGCTTAGTAATCGGTCCGCCAAGATCATATGGAATGAAATCCCACGACTTCGCTGAAGCTACGGAGAGGAAGATATACGGATCTTTACTAAGACAATTAACCTTGACTATTCATATAATTTTGATTGCTAATAGAATATGTTTTCGAAAACGCCTTAAACAATGCCTTTTGATATATTTCTGCTTTGACAGCTATTTGATTGATTCCTGCGTCCACATCATTGGGGGTTGTTGCTTTTCACAGTGTGACACTCAGTATCTCCTCTCCAGTTAAAATAAATAGTAACATTTTAATTAACGTTCCGAGTTACTAAACTACATATCTTTTAAAATCGACTCTAAAACTGTCTTTAATTATACGAACATTGACCATGACTATTTACTACTTGAAAAGTATATCAAGCTGGCTTTAATACTTACTCCATTCATTTACCCGACATTACTTAATAAATTGAATGCCATTATCACAAGAGCTAAGGATTTTGTAATAACGCTAAATGTATCAAATTGCAGGATACAGTACGGTACAAACTAAAACACTGTACAGACAGCGATTCACTAATTACTTTCAGCAATAATTTCTAGTAAGTGACAGAAGCTTATTTACGACAGGGTTTTATTTAACTGAAAAATTGCTAATAATGTAATTTAAATTATTGTAAAATATTCAGCTTGAAACTGAATGAATCTAAAAATCTTGGCAGAACAAATATACAGAGAAACATTCGCTTAAAATGATAATTTGTCTTGATAACTTACGGTTTAACGTTTTCTCCGACCTACAATTAGGATTGGTCCCGATGTGTCTTACCTAAAAAAAAGAGAAAATTGATATTAAGCCAATGTCATCATGGTAATGATTAAGATTAAATACTAAACATAACATAGCCATGCGATGTCAAAAACAATTAAATTAATAGATGTAGTCTTCATATTGCAGGGTTTCTATAAATAGTTTCATATTCGAATCTAATTATACATTTAATAGTTCTCATCCTAAACTCATAGCAAAAACTTATCGAAGGTTGTAGAGAGTAAAATACAAATGCTTGTTCTCTCAGAAAGTAATGATGAAGTTCACTTGGATAATTAGGAATAATGACTGTCGGTTAGTAAGCTGAAATTCAAGTAACCCAGAGGAAGGTCTATGGAATTATATCGCAAGAGGAATATCTAGGATAGCCATGGATTAGATAATTCTTAATAATTCATTAATAAGCTTGTCTAGAGAATGTGGAATTGTCT
Organism: Hetaerina titia; assembly: GCA_037158775.1. NCBI lineage: Eukaryota > Metazoa > Arthropoda > Insecta > Odonata > Calopterygidae > Hetaerina > Hetaerina titia. The sequence continues at coordinate 72,285,410 of CM073777.1, read as the reverse complement.
TTTTAAAGGTGTTTACCATTTGTAAGTCATATATTAACGTGATAGATAATTGCTCGTCCTCGGCATTTAACAATTTACAATTCACCAGAGAATATTTTAGACGGCCAAACTTTCAATTTACTATAAACTTTGGGACAAGTGCTAAGTAATAATCAATCCGTAAATGCGTATTCAAATATTCAAAAACTACTGCTATGAAGAAAAATTCCTGATAACCAGAAATAGATTTCATGCTAAGAGCACGCAGCACAATAACACTAGGCCGAAATACATGAGAGAGCCCTCGGCAACTTTCCACGGGCAATCCGGCTTTCTAATTTACCTCACTCTTTGGCAGAGGGGTACACCGGGGCGGGAGGAGGATCTATACTGACCTCTCCGAGCTCGAAAGACATTCCCTCGAGTAATTTCCCCGCTACATTAGCCACGTCTTCTTCAAAATCGGGCGGTGCAATTTCCCTTATGGTCCAGTCTCCGATGAACATTTTAAAATCTTAAATATCCAAACAAAATAAGGATGAAAAACTTCCCCACTCCCATCTCAGCTCACTACTATGGATAAAAAAGCCTGAGATACACACATGAGATAATCGCTTATAACCTACTATAAGTTATATTTCAATCTAGCTGTGACTACATGATCAAAACAATCATCATATAAGTTTAACGGCAGCAACGCTGAAATCAGCTGAAACAATACTACCAGCAAACGAGCCTTAAGCGATTTGAGTGGCTGGACGTTAAAATCTGACTTTTCCATGGACATTCCAATCAACTCGGAGCAACCATCACTTAAAGGTTTTGGGGTGCATTGACGACCACGGGCGATGAATACGCGATATCTCATTGCGATATCGATCCGCTAAGAGGAGCGATGTAGACACGAGAACTGTGCTACACCGATTCCATTTTCAATACCGATCCGCCACATACAATGTGTCGAAGTTCGACATCGGAAATGGAATAAAAGACCGGTCGATCGATATCAGAAACAACTTAAGTCAACGTCGTCCACATGGAGCAGAGCGTGACTGGGTGAAGGGAGATTTTCCGCAAAATTTCTTAAAAACGCATTTCCGTAACGCTAATACTATGTCCCCAACTTTAGTCGTAGTGCCGACTCATCGAAACTTTTACGATACGGAGTGCATATCGTGACGTTCGAATTCAAGCAATACGTCAATTCCATCGACCCTCACATTTCAGCACAAAATGCCGCTTTACAGACTCAAGCCGGATCAAACCTAATCAAGCTAAATAAAAACTCATGGTCCCAACCTCTTGACTCACACAAACATTATCCTAGAGGTCCTACGAAGAATTCGAAACGGGGACAAAGGATTTTAGGTGGAAGAATTTGATGTGATAACTGAATGATTTAATGAAAATATGGAGCATTAACACAGCAAGCGCCGATTATTCGTGTAAACATCGACAGGCAGACACCTACAAAACGAGAATCTGTAAAATTGGCATTCACTCCATTCAGATTGAGTGTAAAAATGTTCTTTCAAAATAGAAAATATACATATCTGTATATTTAATTATACTCTTTACAAGTATTTTCTAAAAGATTTTAGGATTTTTGTAAACAAATTCATTCCCCATCACAATGCCCTTGGTGTTTTAAGGGCTTAGTGGATATTCTAATACAATTACACATATGACATTAATAGTTCTCTCGCACACGGGGCATAAAAAAGTGCAGCAATGAAGAAGCCCCACCGCCTCCCACCTTTAAATATAAAAATCGTCTAAAACTGAACATACGTTTTCAATATTCAATGGAGAAACAGATATGTAGCCATTTACATTGCTATGCACATAAGCAATTATATTTGATCTTCGCTTCAACATCTGTGTCCCCACTGATGGTCAAAAAACATAATTAGCTCCGACAGTGAGAAATATATACTGAGCATCAACAGTCACTAATCATCGCTGGGATAGTTGATATGTTGAACTGCCAAGAATTTTTATGGCGGCTATGAAGACTAGAAAATCAAAAAAAAAACCTCTTATCGAAAATATCGTTAACTCCCATAATGCCAAGTACCTTTCGGAAACCGGGGAACCCTCCTTCCCAGCCATAACAGGCACCTTGCGGTGGATAACTCCCGTTCCTCATTTCACTCCGTTCTCCGTCCCTTCGCTGAGTAGTCAGACCGCTTTCCCCGAAAAGCCCTTCATCGCTGCTCCAATTGTTCCTTCCCGTTTCCGCTCTCTCCTTTCTCCCTCACCAAAATCTAGACCCGAAGCCCACTCCAACTCACGCTACACCCCCGCAACAAATACCCGCCGCCCAGGACGACGGCTGAGAGCGATTTTCCCGATAACGGCCTCGGCCCGCCAGCGAGGGGTTCGATGGATACTGCCGAGAGAGAGAGAGAGGGAGGGAGGGAGAAAATCCAGGTCCCGCGCCAGATTTTTTGGTCGCATTAGTTCGGCAGAAATCACTGTACAGCCAGCCGTACGAAGAATGCAAGTTTTTAAAGGCTTCCGCATACCGACCCAGCACTGCTGATAACCGACGCCGATGATGCGCGACTCTCAATTTCACGAAAAAAAAGGGGAGGATTTAATCCACTTCAGTCTCTCCATCTCCCACATAGGAGAGAGTCATGAAGTAGGTTTTCCTTTAATTAAATTCTGAGTGATTTGCACTTTCAGGGAATATTTTCCAAAAGGTCTACAATTTTACATAAATGTCCTTGACATTGACTGTGTATACTATATGTATTTTTCTGAACAACATTGTAACGAAATTCGCTAAGGTATTGAATGACAACCTCTTCGATGGTGGCATTAAAAATGATTATCTTCACTTTCAGGCCTTATTCATTCTGGATTTCCCCAAACTTAATTATCATAGATAAATCTCACACATATGGACAGAAAAACAGGGAAATTCCAGAAACAATTCATTGCAGGGTACCATGAATCGTGGTAACCTCGTGGACTGTTGGACACATTTATCACAAGGGATTCTAGTACGTCCTTGGATTGGGATTCATTCAATGGCAAAGAATTCTAGTACGTCCTTGGACTAGATTGGGATTCATTCAATGGCAGGGAAACGTGCCACTTGAAATTGGATTTCATTAAATCGCTTTATAATGGTTTTTCCGCATTGAAAAAGTCGGTAATCCTTAAAACATTTTAATTAATTTTTAAACAAATGACATTTACATTAACATATTCAACAATATAAAATGTTTCCGAAAGTTTTTTTAATGACAGAATAATTACCCACGGGATGAACATTAACTGGTGACCAGAAATAATTTATGTAAACTTTCACTTTTGGGACTGCAGACAGATATTTGTGGAAATTAAATTAATAGAGAATTCTCGCTCACAGGACATTAAGGGTACAAAATGCTCTCTTTTTTCCTACGCCGCCTCATTGAAAAAAAAGAACAAATTAACGCCGGTATGCAAAATATTACTTCCTTTGAAGAGTCTTTCGCGAACGTTATTATATGAGCATGAGCCACACATCCCTTGGGAGCAATATCCAATATTCGTTAATGCGTACTCGAGGGAAATCCTTCGCCACCGCCGCTTCCACTCCATTTCCCCGCACCTTGCGTCATTCCATGAACGCCCACGGAAAATCCACACCCCGCCGCCCCGCGTCCTCCGCTCCCAGACGACGCTCGAATTCAACCTTCTCCCTCCCTTCCCGCGAATAATACCAACAACAGAAAAAAAAAACTCTTCCTCGCACCCATTTCTCCCCGGTTTCCCTTTTATACATCCCAGACACACGCATACATACACAAGCGCAGAACTCCTTTCCCCCATTTTACTCCCATACATCCCGACCTCCCTGAAATTCTTTTCCTTCCCTCTCTCCCCTCCCCTCAGCCGTCTTTCCCCTTGTCCCTTCTCTTCGCTTCGCCTCTTCCACAACCCTCCGATACCCCCTCCTCCCTCACTATCCCACATACATACAGCCACCACCTTGTAAAGTGGGGCAGGGGAGTGCTCTATGAACCTGTTCCCGGAGATTACTAAGGGACATTGAATGTTTGTGGGCGCCAGTGAATCGAGCTGTGGGTCTACTACGATAGAATACCTACTACGCCGTGAGAGCAGGAATACTTGGCCCGGTGAAGTCTTTTCAAAGGCGCAAGATTCTTTGCTTGTGTTCAGCCCAATAAGAGAGTGAAATAGTAAATATTCCGTAAATTCGTAAATATCTTGAGACCAGTTGTATCACTGCCTCACACCTACTACACTTCGGTGATGATTATAAACAGTACATACTCTTTGCGTCGTCGTACTTGATTTTTTGACCTAAGATGACGAAATGATTCTCTCGTTAATCTGCAACGCACTCTCTCGGCAATCAAAATTTAAGAGAGGCACTCGAAGGGAAGTTTGGTGACGAGGCATTTCATGAGCTCTCTCATTTCATTCATTCATGTGCTCATTTCATGAGCACATGAAAGCAAAACTATTGAGGCGTTATAAGATTTCAAAGACATTAATCTTTCGGTGCACGAAGTGCGACTGATTTTCAAATTGAGAAACACTCTTTGAAGTCCCGAGTAAATCTTTCCTGCCATCATGCTAACAATCTTTCTGAGAAAATTTCCTCAAGAAAGGCATTTGTGACACTAACACTATATTTAGGATAATCTGTTAAATGCGATTGGTCCACGATTGTAAAGTATATTTTAAAAAGAAACGTAATTTCTACTGCTACACTATGTGAACGTGCTAAATTAAAACACTGTCAAAAATGGATCATGTCTCATTTATTTCCAGAGTTGAAAGAGGAAAATTTCAAGAAAATATTTGATTAGGTAATCACCTAGAGGCGTGGATGTTTTTCCCCGCGTTACATTTGGATGCAGATGTTTGTGGGGGTATCATCGTTCTCCACGCGTGTAAGGAAAACATCGATAGTGCCACTGGAGTATACCCCGCGGCCGATTTCCCCCGTCTTTTCTTCTCTTTATCCCTTCAGCACGCCCTCCACTCAGCCACCCTCCAGCCGACCAACCTTCCCCGCCTTCCCGACTACCCTTCAATTCCTTATCTTTTCTTACCCCAGAAGTCAAACTGAACGGAGAAACGTCTCCACCGTTTCCTTCACGTCATTTACCAATCAGGAGCGCCAATTTCCGCCCAATCTCTCTTACTGCCTCTCCCCCTTCTTATGCTTCTACAGCTCCTCCACCCTTTCAACCCTTAACTCCTCGCCCGGGCGCTCCTTCGCCATTTCCTCCTCCTTTTATATTTCTCCCCAGCCACCACCCTCCACCTACCCATTCCTTCCTTCTTTCAAGACCAGTCCTCCTCTTGAGGTTAAAATTCTTCCCGCTTCTGGTACTCTCTCTCTCTCTCTCTGAGCCCAGTCACCCCTCCTCGTCGCCTCCAAAACGGAAGCGGGTACACTTTTCCCCACCGAATAATTTACAGTAAAGCGAAAATAAATTCTAGTTTGGGAAACTTCTATTCGGTTTGCGGTACCGTTGAGCGCGGAGGCCGGGATTGTAACTTGTCCTCGGCGTAATCTAAATCTGTTGGGTACTGTTCCCACTTTTAAATCGTACTAAACAAAATGAGGGAACGTCATTTCCATTTCCTTCGCCCAAACATCTTTGCTATAATTCAAAGCTAAAAAATCCGGCGATAACGCACGTAAGGATGATACATTTATTTGTAGGAGGAAGCTTTCTTGGTCTCGTGAAATACTCCAATGCGTGATATTAAAACATTTGATTATTTAAATATGAGAGAATAAGAATGCACTTAATGGGATAATGGAAGATGAATAATATTTTAATGCACTGTACAAAAAAGTATCATTTTTAAACTAGAGGAGAAATTTAGCATGTGTTCATTGGATCTACTTTGTTAAACTGCAATCATCAGCTTTTCTCGGTGAACAGGCCCTAGTGAACACAGAACATAGGAACCAGGAAATCACGCTAATTGATAAAAGTTATGACGACGCATAAAATCAACTCCTCCTCAGCAAAAGATCGTGGGAAAGAAACTTAATCCCAATGTAACACTGGAAAAGAATGATTTTTAATAAAAGTAGGGGTACAATTTACCACTAATTGAAGTCTAGAAAAAAACATTCGTTCTCCGTTATATTATATTTTAAATTATCTATACAAACTTAATGGGTATGGGTTCGCATGTATGTTTTGGTTTTGAATGGGGTTTTATTCTCCCTTAAAGGGGTGGTAATCTAACACCCCGCACCACACGCCCTTGCGGCGACTTGAAGGGTGTTATGTAGACTAGATAATTAATTTATATTAATTTTGCACACCTTTGTGAGAAACATTACCGATAGACATTACTGTGCAAAAGTGTGGAAAATACATTAGATTCAATCACAATTCCACAAAATTAAGTCCCATAACTATATATGCTGATTGTTTGCAAAGAATGCTTTTAAATGACACACATATAAGGTCACCTTTTCTCTCTAGCTCAAATACTGTGCAAAACTCCTAATGCGATTCCCAATCATGATGGCCAGTCATGTGGATTACGAAAACTTTTCCCCAATTCCAATTCCCTGCTCCCTCGAAATCGTAATCCTAACTTTCCATGGAAGGCGAAGAAATTCCCTAACGTTTATATTGCGTGCAGGAATATTACGCGCACCTTGGAGTGAGAACAATCTTCCACGAGAGAATATAGTTCTTCATCCTTCTCAAGTACATATATACATGCGCCTCCTCCATTCGATCTTGCCCTCTTTCCTTCCACCGATCACGTGAGCGCCATTTGTCAGGTTTAAGACACATGCGCGCACCAGATCCCCCGGTTGAAGGGCCTGGGGAGGTTGGAGTTAGGGCGAGAAGGGTCCGTCGGTTGAAGGAAGAGAGGGACATTTGAGGGAAAGGAGTTACACAGTCCTCTTGTGCCACCCAATCCTTAACCATATACCTACCCTTTCATTCTCATCGGACGCCTTTTCCCTCACACCGACCCCACCATCACCTATTTATCATTTGCTCCGGAGTCCTCCGGGGTCCCCTGCCCTTACCCCTTGCCGCGACCCCTTTCCGCCATCCACCCATCCAACCCTACCCCCAAGATTCCGATCCCTATCCATCTCCCGTGGGGACATTTCCTCGGCCGTCCCCCGGCCTTTCCCCGTCGGTGCCCTCCCAACATCCCCCAATGGCCCCTGCGCATCGCCCACACGTTCGGAGATTCCTCCGGTCCTCTTAAATCTTTCCTCGGCCCTTCCACGCCCCATTGCCAGCTGTCCGTATTGGGCGCGCCCGGCACCACGTTGCAACCCAGCATTCGAAACAGTGAAGTGCTTGGGTGGTGATGTATCCGCGACGGTTAAAAGAGTCTTCAAATTCCGAAGCATTTGGACCTCGAGCACACGTATTTATATGAATTTTTGAGTGGCTGTCACAATAGGTTTTTATCCTAGGTGTACAAATCGTGAATTTGATCACGGGTGTTGAATTAAATGTACAGTAGTTCATCAACCCATTAATAATTTATCGTCCCTTCTCCGCTCACAAGTAAACTCTAACCCCGCGAATTGCGTCTCCGTGTAGTCTTTGTTTCAAAATTTCTTCTATAAGTCATAAAACTTTTAATGGCTTCCTTACCTTAAATAAGGCAATCAGCTGTAGTATTTTTAAAAAGCAAATATTACACTATTCCCACATACCTCGCCTGTCAAACCTGAAACACAAAACTTTAAACCACTTTTATCTTAATTTTCTCAAGAACCCAATCCTATAATGAACATTCCCAAAATGTTCATGTGTTTCCATAATTCGTATAATAGTTTGTCTGTTTTCTTCTTAAATGCACTGAATTTCCAGATTCATTTTTTTATTTGGTAAGTTTCTTATACCGACAGAAATATACATAAGTGCTACACGAATAATTAAATGTTCTAGGAAGTCTTCGGGTTTATAAGCTATTATTAGAAATTTAATAATTTCCAGGATCTACATGAAAATTTATGAAAAATGATTGAGTAATATATGGCGTATTGAGCGGTAGTGGAATGTTGAAGAAGGGAATAGAGGGGAGAATATTAGGCAAACGAGGAAAGGGCAGGAACAGGATAGGGATGTTGGACGGAATGAAGGGAGGAAAGAAGTACACAGAGATGAAGAGGGACCTGATGTAGAGTAGGTTTCTGGATTGGGTTTTGCTTGGAGTTACAAAATATTTATTTGATAGTTATGTCCATCCAAAAACCTACCTTAACCGGAAGATTACCTAATAATAATATTTATGTATGTACACACACACACATACACACACACACAACAACCCGAAGGTTGGTTTGGTAGGTGATGATAGAGTTCACCCAGTACTAAGCCTGACGGCGTGTGAAATTCACACATCAGAGTAAGGGGGTTCAGTTCCTTTCCCTGTGCCGGTAATAGTTTTCCAGGTATATCTGGTACCCGAAAAAGCACATAGTTCGGGTGGAGCTGCGGGTTCCCAGGGAGGCTTGCCCGGGAAGCCAACCCAATGTATATTCTAGCAGTTATTTTATTCAGATACACCGCTTTCTACCGCTTAGGCAGCATCGGATACGGACAATGTACCACTAAGGAACTTAAATAACAATTAAATTTCTGTGAAAAGTATACCTAGTTTACTTATTCAGTGATCTACAATTATTTTCTAAGTATTCTAGAGGATATACTACTAGCTACACATTCCTCTTTTCTGTTGATTGATCATCCCTCTCTCCTGACTAGGCCCTCGAGAGGTTCCTCCTCATCCCATGCCACTACATTTCCCAGTCGCCTCCCTTCTCACGCACCGGCCAAGGGATATCGCCTCACAACCCTTAACTACTCCCGCCGTCGGATTATTGCCCCCATCCTACTCCAGTTCAGCGACACATTTTTTCGGCAATCTCCTCGATGCTCTCTTGGGATGCCCTCCCGATTAACGATGGAATATCTTTAAAAAAAATTGATTTTCTTTTCTGCGGGGCTATTCAATCGCTCACATGCGACCGTCTGTGACTCATGAGGCACCACAGGAATCAGATCAATCTATTCCCACCCCATCGTCCCATGAGAGCAATCTAATGCTTACATTCCGATTATTTGATTTAAGGAGATTTATGGTTCAATAGTCAACCGGTTTAAGGCATTACCCGATATAAAAATACAATCTACTCGCTTGATCGATCCTTTGATCATAGTAGTGATCGAGTATTACACCTGACTTTGTCTCCACCAATAGACACCTTTTTATCAAGGATGAACATCATTTCTAGCCCTGGTTAATAGGTTAATTGCATATCCTGATTGGAATTTATCTCCACGCAATAAAGTAATTAACTGAAGCTCATATTGCGGCTGAAATTAGACTGTTTTCATCATTCTCATTCAAGGTAAACCTTCTACCCCACTTTCGCACTTCCTCGAGGATTACATTTGTCAAATTGGTTCATCGCCATTCCAACTCCAGCACCGGAATTCTGTGATTTGCATCTCGCTCGGCGCCGAGTAGTTTCAAAGTTTGCACTGCGCTACTTTGGTTTCCATGTGCGCCGACGAGGCCAAAGTCATTCCGTTTCGTAAAAAGAAATCAAATCAGATTTGAAAAAAATAATCGCACGACGCTTTTCCATGACCGAGGCGGTAATCAAATCCACGACCCCGCGGGACCAGCCGACTAATTCACTGCTCTAAGGTCAACCCCTCCCCCCCCCTCCGTTCTACTCGCCATTTTCCGTCACTACCTGTTAACGCTTCCATTCCTTATCCTCCTCCCTCTATTCCCTATCCTTCCTTCTGTCCCTCTTTTTTCCCTCCCCCATGGGGACCGTTTCGTCCGCTGGCACAGCCTCCACTCACGAACGCATCTGTTCGATTTTTTTTTCACTTCTAATTCCGCACCTCTCCACCCTCCGTCAACCCCTCTCTTCTCGTCGTCCCGCTGTCCGAATTTAAAAAGTCATTTCCTCCGACCGCGCCATCTGTTTCTTATTCTTTTTTGTGATTGCGCTGATTTCATCGGCACGTGTAGCAGGGTACGGTGGGAGAGCCGGGGAAGTAAAAATTTGCCTTTTATAAGAATTTCCGATCAAAGACGAGAGAACACAGCAGAACCGTATCTGCATCTCTGGTGAAAACTCCAGTGCTTCAATCATGACCGAAAACAAGACACTACGGAGATGGCATGCATAATACGAGGGTGAATAATGCGATATCCTTTAAAAGTGCACTAAAAATTTCAAAACGGCGTCCCACTGTTAGTCCTATCAGTTGGCAATAGTGATAGCCATGGTTTGATGAGTGTCGTACCAGAATGGTACCAGAAAGCAACAATATGGTGCAACAACAGTGTAAACATGGCGATTGCGTTTTCAACAAGCACCACAGAGGAACATTTTTTGTTTGGTAGTTTTAGGAGAAACATTGAAATTCATCAATGAATGAAAGTTGGTGATTCATCTCTGTCTCTCCAACAAGTAAACATATTTATAAATAAGATATTTTCTAAACACCATTACTTCTCTAAGATACTCCCCTTGATCAGGTCAGGAACACAAATTATTGACACCACTGGCCAAAAATATATGTGAAAATTTTGCCAGAAATAAAAATTTTGAATTAAATCAATCCAACGCAAATAACAATACGAGTTTGAGGAAATAAAAAAACACATAGAAATCTTACTGAACTTACTTAAACTTGAGGCGAGGCAAATTATTATAATTTATAATTATTCATTCCTCAGAGCAACATTTTACAGAATAAAGTCGTTTGAGAAAAATCCAATCACCTGTCTTTCACTTCGATGAAGAGAGGAATAAACCAATACAATTAAAAAAATAAAATATTTAAGCGAAATTATACGGTTTTGTCATATATTCTTCGTATGCGGAACTCGATATGTGGCCAAAGATTAAATTCCTTCACATATAACGTTGCTACCAAAATTCGAATGACGGAAATATTTGAGGGAAACTTAATTATGCCATCATAGGTTATGGCTTCACGGTAGGCATATATATTTTGTACCTGAAAGTATTATTTTCACTACGTCACGACCTCAATGTACTCGTACTCCAATCCCTCGAAGGGATTTCCGCTTTCGAACGGAGACTGACGCCATCGACATGCGTAAAACACTCTCCACCGAATCCGAGCACACCCCAATCGGTTGATTTACATCACAATATTAATTTTCTCCCTCAATTCATCCCATATTTCAGCTTCTCGGCATCCCTGTTCACCCTTAACTCCACTAAACACCCCACCACAACGAATTCCAAATTTCATCAAATCATCTTGTTGATAAAATTGCCCATGACTATATTATCCCACGCTTTACCCAATATAGCATTCGGTTTTTTTTTATTGGCTCACGACCGCACGCTGACCTGACTTAAGATATTTGCAACACTTATCACCATTTAGGATTATCATTAAGCATAAAACTTTTCGAATACCTATTGAATAGTTCTAACCAAGACGTAAATGCTTAATCATGAATCGAAAAATCACTTCGTCATTTTGTAAAGTACTATTTACACGGCGTTAAATAATGCAGACGGAGACATGAAAAAATTATCCGACAAAGGAACTGAGCGAAAAACTACGCCGAATTAATTGGAAGAAAATCAACTTTAGAATTAATGAGCAATTATAATTCGTGGAATTATTATTGAGCACTTTATTTCCAACACAACGAAATTCAAACACAATGCAATTTGCTACCTTAAAAACGAGTTAGGAATATAAGAAATACGAACAACAAGATGTCAGATCGGTATTTTTTTTATCTCAGACCATCATACTCTTTCAGTGAGGAATAAAATGTAAGAGACACCATCGCCTAAATTTTCGCCTTGGGGGACCTATCCCTCTCGTCGACTTTTACCCTATACCACCGAACATTTTCACACCCTTTGTCCATCGCTACCCCTCCCCCCTCTTATTCATTCCCAAAATACGTGCGCTGATTCCCTACCCTCCAGTTTTCTCTCACACTTCACCCTTCCTTTCCGCAGCTTTTCGGACACACCGCTCGAATACTAAAAACGGAATCCGACCCCCCAACAGGGACGCATTCACCAACTCGCCCATAGCCACCTCCTCAATATCCCTCACTTGAAATATCCCGCAATTTCTTCTCGTCTCCATCCCTCCCCGCCCAATCGGGTAATCACTGGGTGTCGTCAACCCCATGTCCAGCCCCACCCGGTGTTCTTTAACCCTCGGTCCCACAATAATCCATCTCCCTACCCCCCCCCCAACTCCATCGCTCTCCTCCTGCTAAGGAGCCCCCCCTCCGTCTACTAGACCGCAGAGACGCCATTTGCTGTCACCCGCTCCTTTCTTCTTCATCCTGTCGCCGCCCTCGATCACATTCCTCTCCTCCCACGCGCGGCACATGATGGCAATCCCATTTTTCGTCCCTTTTCGTTTGAGACCCCACGCATTCCTTACACCCACGCACTCCACAATTTTGGATGTATCATGCGTAAAAGACCCATCCCCCTCACTCCTTCCTCATCCCGTCCCAGGATGTACCGCGGTCTTGTGTGTCAGTGTCGCACACAATTCCGCCATTGTCCACCGCAAGCACCCGAGTTCCGAAATCCCTTGAGTCGCGCCAACATTCCACCACTCAAACGCCATTGCATGCGGTTGCGTTTCAGGAATCGGTTCGCAAGAGCTCGGACCCCCATCTCCATTTCTTCATCCATGAACATCAAAGTCTTCTGCTCCAGCAGATATCAATCCTGATAGAGGACATCCGAAGAGTAGGCGGAATAGTAGTAGCGGGTGCCATCGTGTCTACTGATTTTAAATTTTTCCGACGGGACAAGAAAAAGTAAGTTTCCTCTGCCATCAATTCAGCTACAAAGCATTTAATTTCGTGCAAGGGATCCCACATTTTGACCAAGGGGTAATGATGGTAAATAATGAGACATCACTATAATTGGTTCGAACGAATCCTGTGCAATTTTCCTGAATAAAATATTTGGGTAACATTATTTCTTAACTTGGAAGCATTGAAGTTTCAGCGCAAATACCTTATTCAGAAAAACATTTTATACCAATAAGTTTTGCTCATGCAAAAACGGGCTGCGGAATCTAGTAATGCAGCAAAAATTTCATGCTTAATTTACTTATTACTTATTTTAATTTAATCAACGTCACTTCTCTCTCGAGTTGTGTTACAATTACTCTCGACTATCACTAGAGTTAAGTAAAATCACTAAGTATATAAACACATAGATAAGTGACAAAGGAATCGCACGAGGAAGTGGTGAAACAAATTCGGGCGTATTCGTGGCTGACACTTCGCGCACCACTAAACCCATCCATCCTTCCTTTGGCGTATCCTTCATTCTTGTCAGTCTTCGGGTCCATCTATCTTCTCAGTTTCCATTTTCCACAAAATTTCCCTCTCACATCTATTTCCGGAATTCTTAAGCAATGAAATCTGAGTTCTCCCGGCACTTCTTCAAGATGGTCCACCAAAGCTAAAACACTGAACTGAGGATTAAAGGAGCAAGCTGCCACTATTGACATCAAAGGCGGCATGAAAGACGTAAACAGCTACTAACCTCCGACGAATATCAGCAGGCGGAGTTCTTATGGATACATATCACGACGATAATGTATTTCATCTCAATTCCTACTGCGCAGATTGATACGAACAAAATGATAAGCTATTCAATATCCATTGTATAATACTTAAATGAAAGTCTTACTGATGTAAACAATAATGTGTATAAATTTAGTAAGAGCAAACGAAAACACAAACAAGAAGGAACTTCTCAAGGAAGAGAAGAAGATTCTTCAATCTCTTCCTTGAGAAAGGTGGCTCGACCACCGAAAATTGGAAAACGTATGAGTTTCTTTTCTTTTTTGTTTGTTTCTGTGTTTTTGTTCGCTAGTGATTTCTTGATATCCATCATTACATATATATATATATATATATATATATATATATAAATATGTATATTTATATATATATATAAACACAGTATTCAACCCAAAGGTGGGTTTAGTTGGTGATGGTAGGGCTCACCCAAGTACAAAATTCGCGTGCGAATATTCACACATCAGGGTAGTTCCATGTAAATTCAGGTATCAGGAGCCAGTTTCTTTCCCTGTGCCGGTTATGGTTTCCCAGGAAGATCTGGTACCCGAAAAATCAACAAGCTTGGGTGGAGCTGCAGGTGCCCAGAATGCCTTGCCCGGGAATCGAACCCGGGACCCTCCGGTCAGTAACGCTCTAGCCCCTGGACTACCGAGACTCTATATATTTCTATATATATAATAAAAGTGTATATATAATATGTATAAATATAATATGTATATATATACACACATATACAAGTATATACTATATAGCAGACTTAAATAAAAGTATTTATTGCCAAGTTGAAATTTTGACCAAAAAGTACCCTAATACAAAAGCATTCTGCTTGCTATCAACAGATATGAGTTAATTTCGAGAGGTTCTGAAGTAACTATTTTGATATGGTCCTGTATCACATTTGTCACAAAGTTATACATCTACCGATCCTGAGCAATCCTGCCGATCTCTAGTTCCTTATAACTGGACGTAGGCGAGTGCATGCGTTGATAATACCTGTGCGTACGGATGTAATATTCAAAAGTCCTATAAATTTTATATTCATCATATTTTTCAAGGAGACATAACCAGAGTCACTGCAGCTTTGCGTTTTAATTGGCTTTAAAACTGGAAAAGATTCGACGCAGACCATAATAAAGCACCTTGCGTAGGATAAATCCCCTGGTAAGAATTTTGACCTTTCGGCTCTGTACCTTTCTACTTTTCACTGCTTTTTTTGCAAACTCGCGAAAGATTCTGTAGGTAACTAGTACCTAAAAAATAGGACTCCAAGACGAAAAAAACGATATCGAGTACGGTTCAGAGCAAGAGAAACTACGAAAAATTAAAAAAATATATGAGAATAGAAAAAGTACACGATAGAAAAGAGTAATCTTTGAACTTATGTCAAGGGAACGGGCTCCAAGAGGATATTCCCTTTCCGTCCCCAGAGGGAAGAACATACAAACAAAAAACCTCACATTTATATATACAACACAATGTCCTTCAATTGCGGTCAGCATGACCGTTCCTTCTTCCTGCGTTTCCCTGGCGACTGCTGTAGCGAACGAAGCCTAAAGCGTCCGTGCTACACAATCCAATTGGACTTCGTCTGAGCCCTCCCTCTTCTCTCGAGATTGCTATCGGGAAACACGTCAGAAACGCCAATCGCTTACAATAAGGATGAGTTCGAAAATGTCCATTTCAGGGCAAAGTTTGACCATGACGTGTCTGTGAGTGTGTGCGTGTGTGTGTATGTATATATATATATATATATATATATATATACACACACACACATATATCACAATCTATAACCATATAAAGTATATAAATACATATCGTTATAGCTGAGTCATTTCCCCGAGATAGTTGCCTGTCTCTCCTCTCAGAAAGTTGCTGTGGAGAGAATTGAGTAATAATGGATAGAGTTTTGGAGAGCATTTCCAGTTCACCCTCGTCATAGATTGCTATCGATCAATAGGCTGCGACAGTATGTACGTCTTTATATTTTTTCTATCACCGGAACGCAGTTACCTATTGCGAGTGTGAGAGAAGCTTTCACTTAATATGTGTCGGCAGAGCGTGTTCATTGTAGACCAGATAATTTTGTGGTGCTGAACAACACCCTTGGGGGGAAACCGAAGTAGTATTATTTTTAACGCATTATTTCAAATCGCGGAGTGTTCAATTAGTAGCTTGGCATGCTAATATACGGCCAACTCTTTAATAAGGCTTACTCTTCTTACGAAAAGCGTTTTGAAAATCCGTAGAGCTTAATCACGATTCACTTCCAAGCACTAGCAGTTGAATTTCTATGATCCCCCAATTACGAGTAAATCAACGGTAATGAATAGACGATGCGTCAGTGCTAATGAATTTGATCCTTAGCCCACGCTGCAACATTGAAAAAGTAAACATTACTATGATAAATATTTTTTCCAAGTCACCATGGAAGTACTTACACTCAACGCATAACATAGGAAACTACAGTGAACGGTTATCGGAAAATTATCTCTTTCATATTTACTCTGCCGTCGAAATTCTTATTCTTGGAATAAACAATGAAACATTGGCATAAAAACTATGTTAAAAAGTTGGTATATCCATAAAACATCAACTGAATTAGTTTATATTTTAAGCTAAATTCAGAGAGGGCATTTAGAAGGCGGTGGGTGTAAATTAGCAGCCATATATTCCTAATAATGGAATGCCGGGCAACAGGGATGGGCAGTGGGTTGAATTACAGATTACAGTATGAAGCACCGGATTGAATTAGAGAGTGAACTTATCCGGAATGTTACGTGATATCAAGGTAGTTTTTGCACGGGACCTAGCTTTTTTCCAAAAAGTGAAGCGGATTAGGACGGCATTGCAATCGCCAAATTTGAATGCAATTTGCAAAAGAATCTTTCATAAATCCTTGCCAATAATTACTTCTTATTACTGGAAAAAATAACGCAAACAGACGAATTCCTCTTTTCGCTGCGCCGTAATAGTGCGTATGGGGTATGGTTACATGAGAAATGTCTCTGGTAAAAGTGGATATTCAACCGAAACTGCGACCGATATTCGTCCAAATTCTTTTCCATAGCGGTGATGTAAAATGTTCCCTTTTACAGAGGAATAATATGTATTAAAAACAAGAAATAGGATACAAAAACGTTAAATACAAAAGCCTTAAGATGAAAAATAAAAACCATTCCTGTTACATCTTTGCCAAATTCCGACGACATTCTCAGAAAATTCACCTCGAACACGATTTTGAATTCAATGATATTTTGCTGAACGAAGAGAAGGAAATGGATTGATATTACCCCTTTTTTATCTGAATTCCAATTCCAAATTATATGGCACTTTACAGACCATAAAAGCATTGCGGAAAAAATAATGCTCACTGAGACAAAAAAAATTTTTAGCGTAGAGAAACATTTATGAGATTCACTTATTTGGCAACACTAAAAAAAAACACAAAACACGCAAAAAACCATAAATAAACTGAAAAGAGTAAAAAGCAAATGAAATCAAGGATGGATATTTGTTTATAAATGAGAAATTCAAAGGGAGGGTAACATTCTAGTTTGCAGTGGTGAATTTTTCCGGCTTGATGAGTTTTAGCTAACGAGGGTTTATATTTGATATTAAAACCTACACACGAAGTGAATTCAGTCGACGGTAGCGAAATGCCTCACATTTGCATTTGCAACTAAGAAATAGCCCTCATGCACCTTGGGCATATCATATCTCTCCGGCAAAGTGGAACGCTTAATACAGCCAATAATAATCCCGGAAGTATTCTGAAATGGAAAAATTCTCCATACTCCAAAGGGGAGGATGTAGGGTAGAAAAAAGAAAATTTTCCAGAAATTCTACGGACGCCATCCGCTTTGAATTCAGGCGCCACTCCCTTTGACCCTCCCCACGACCCCTGCACCCACCTCCCTCCCCCGTGGGCAGGGCCAAATGCAACCCTTCCGTTCTAACACCAGCGAAACCTGTCCCTAGTAAAAAAAAACCTACTCCCCATTCTCCTTCCCTTGACCCTCTCTCTCTCCCCTCCCTCCCCCAGGACATTGCCCCACCTCGCGTGTGGACAGGTCTGAATGTCAGAGAAAGAGAGAGGGATGCGGATTTTGTATCCATGGTTGCACCGTGACCGACCGAGCGAAAAATATGCAAGCCGGTGGACCCAGGCGAAATATGAACGAGGGGATGGCGGGGTTGCGGGGATTAAGCCGGGGAAGCGGAGAGGGGGCAGGGGAATAGGGAACGCCGTTGGGTCGGGGGCGAGGATGGATGCGGCCACGGGCTATGGGTCGGCGGAAAAGAAAGAGGATACTCGTCCGAGGGGATGTAGCAATTTTTTCCCGTAACAGTACTCGAGGGTTTCATAGGAAGATGCAATGACTGTATACAAATACAAATTTTCCACCCAGTCTTTGAAAAGGTGTGGGTAGATATCCTTCCGGCCACATACGTGTATGTCGCTGGAATTCCGGAAACCACGTTAAAATTTTAACCTGGAACCCGCCACGAAGACGTGCAGCAGGGGGTGCCATTCCACCAGCCGTTAGTGTAATCAAGGGCATTCGTTATTTTTTTCCGGGTTGTTCAAATGGCTACGTGTAAAGAGGAACTCTAGTGATTGCGTGACCAAGAAATAATATGAAAAGCTTCCATCGTTCTCTAAGAGATATTCGAATAACACGTGGCGCGGAATTAAGCCAAAGATCGGGGAAGAATTAGTGAAAAGATTATAGATAACCAATGTGTAGGGAATATAGAGAGAGAGGGGGGGGCTGGAAATAGTATAACAGACAAATTAAACAATGGAAAAAATGAAAAATGGAAAATTTTATTTATTAAAGCAATTCACTTTTCAGACGAGGCTAACATGATAAATGACTTTTTCTTTCAATTTGATCACGCTGGGACATCGAGTAAAGGAATGAATCACGGATCTTCTAGAAGCGTTTAGGTTGTCAGAGATCAGAAAGAAAAACCATTCTCCCGATTTAGATGACCTTAGAAAGTTCTCAAGTTGGAATCTCAAAATATTCTCATGCACAGCCCCACAAGCTCTCACGAAGGCTTCTTTAGCTGGCAGCGCCGGGGAATTAAATTTCCATTACTCAAAGGAACTGAATTAAATAAACTTTGTTTGGAGAACAATAAATGAACATTTAGGCACAGAGTATCTGAATAATATATGAAATTGTAAAATTTCTTATGATCAAGAAAAGTCGACATAATATTGCGAATTCATTCAATTCAATTCAATCAATAATAACCACCGCTTTACTATTTTAAAACACGAGTGGATTTATAATATCCGCAACTATCAATTGAATGCCGGATGGCAATGGGGGATGATTTATTTATTTAGTGAATAAGTGAAAAAGAGTTACTGTTGTAATGTACTCGGTTTTATATTTTGTCCTAGATCACTCCAGCTCATTTTTAGAAACACCTGTTCTCAAATTAACAGTTTTATCAATTTAAAATATTTCTTTTAAAAGACTGCATGCACTATGAATAACCCCTGGCCTATGAAATCACTACCAGAGAAAGTGCCATAAACACTTCAATAAATGGAGAGGCCCTTTTCGGTAGGCACAAAAATAGTAATAAAATCCTTAAATTATATTTTTAACTTTAAACCGCTACGTTAATTACCATTCCTATTCGGTTTCAAGAAGTCATAAAAGAAATGAAGGGGTCTGGTTACTTTAATTTAACGAGAGATTATTTATACATTTCCGATTTCCTAGTAACTCCGATATATATCTAAGTAAAAGGAAATTATTCTGACAATTGGAGAAAGAGAGAAAAAGGAAGTAGGAGAGAGTTTAATCTGGTAATAGATTATATCTGGGGATAGAGTAAATATTTTATTCCGAAGTTTCTTCTGATAAAAAAGAGAAAATAAAATACCAACAGCACGAAAGAGATTTTTGATGAAAGGGAAAACGTCAATTCAGCGCTTATGCCACGTCGCCTTTGCAATAAACACACAACTTGAAAGCAGTTGCACATCGCTAAAACTGACAATTGGCACGGGTTTGCCGATAACACCCCCGTTTATGCATACTCAAGGTTAAATTAATTGCGTATCTGACGGAACATTTTGCAAACAGCATCAAACGAAAGATAACTTTATTCGCAGAGCTCACGAAAAATGTGTACCGTTGAAAGAATATTGATATTGAAATGTGATACACATATATAGTATATCCCTCAAATGCTGAGCAACACTCCGGATTAAACAAAAACCTCTCCACTAGACTTTTGATTACCACTGTTCGATAAAAAATGCCTGATTTTCCGTCGAGTCATTAACATCATTGGTAATCGATTCAAATTCATCCCGTCATTTCTTCGGAGATCGGTGCGATTACGCCTTCCATTATCTGCTTCTTTCCGATACACCCATGCCTTCTCCAAGGTGTAGTTTATTCCTGTAAGATTTCTACCATTGTAATATTAAGGGCATAGGACATTAGCGTATTGCTATTTATTTCTCTTCATGTACCCTTCAATAAATTTTTCTTATCAACCACCCTGCTTTTTTTTAATTATGATCTCATTTTCTCAATATTAATGTTCTCACTCATACTTTACAACTCTTTGCTTCGAGTTTACAATGTTTCCTTCGGTTTCTCCTTGCTTAGCTTCTCTGGTCTGTCTCACAGCCGTTGATAAATAAAATCTACGTAAACGTTTCAAGAACTCTATTCTGTCGTCACGCTGGGATTATTTGCATTTTTATTCTCTCCCTTTGGTGGGAGAACTCTTTACTTTTGTTATTCTCCTCACTCCCTTGCTTATTTTGATTCGTTTACTTCTGTTCCGAAATTGAAAAAAATCTTGGACTTGTATTCTTTTTTAACTCTGATCGGAAATAACCCTCCTTAATTAGGTTACACACATGTATCTGAGTTATACACTCGTTTACGCGGAAGTAGTACTCATTAATTTATTCGCATTTAGTTGCTCAATTTTTTCTCTACAAATGCCAATTCTTTGCGTGTCTTACTTTCTTTCCGTATCGGTTGCTAATCAAACTTTTGTCAATTTAATGCAATCCACCTTTTTCAGCAATTCGAGTACTAATTATAAATAAATAAATAAAGTATCCGGAATCTGTAACCAGTTTCGTGTGCGGAAAAGTGATGCATCTACATGTCGACTTTGAAAATCTTATAAAATGGATGTCCTACAATTCACTAAATAAATCGATAAACTTCATATTTTGTTGATATATTTATCTATATGAATAACACACTTAATCGGTTACTGCATTGAACATGGCTACAAAAATTACACACAATAACAATTTCATAGAATACAGCAAGCTGATAGTTTTAGATCCCTAATATGATGACGTGATTCCAAACTACCATAAAAGTTAATATAATAAAGAATACGAATGGTTTAAAAGGTTCTATCCTAAGGCAAAGAGATTAAAAGAGATCAGGCATAATTTTTTAGACTATCATTCTAAAATTAGCTTTCACCGTCTTCCTTTGACAGAAGTCGATTTATTTAGAGCTATAAAAATGACAAAGAGAATTATAAAATAAATTATGGATACATCTAGGGACCTTTACCGAGTAAAGTTCGCTCTTTTAGGTAATCTAGCTACATGCATGGAATGCCGTAAATATGAGTATTAACTCAAATTGCCCTTCTGTACTCTTTATCTATGAAAATAGATTATAGACTTAAGGATGTATATGTATATTTATAGGTTTGTAGTCTGAATCGTCTGAAATGACTTTGCTTTCATAAATCAATTAACTCAGATTATCTACTTGGTAGGAAGGTTTTTCCAATATCGATATCGATGAGGGGAATAATTACGGGTGAAGTGTGCTATTATTCTCGTCATCATGGAACATTCTCCAAGATTCAACTTAATAACATAATATAATTATTTCGGTTTTAGGTTATTTATGGAGCTTGATATACTTAATTCCCTTTGATTATACAATCTTCCATTTAAAATTAAGAGCGAGGAAAAAAACTATTGCCTCTTTAATCGGATTGTCCAGTAGGAGATGATAATATTGCGTGAGATAATTCTTCAGATGATATTGTTGGATTTGAATCATGCATGGCTTGGAAGCAAATCGTTCCTCGAAGTACAAAAAATAAAAACCGAAAGCTGAAGTGTGTACTCGGTCGCTGAATTTTTAAGAACCAAAAATGCTGTAAAGCTATTTTCCGTTAAATAGCAGACATGGCCATCTATATCACAGGGAGAGCAAGCACGACGCGGCGATGCATTCCCCAGACAACCCTCGTCTGGGGGGCCGGATTTCGAACCAGTACATTAATTAGTCGCTTGAGGGTAACGAATCGAACGCAGGGTTTAGCTCGGCACTAAGTCAATCTTTCTCTATTTTTTTTTCATCGGTTTTAATCCCAACAGGAGTGCCATTTACATGCACCGCTCCGATGTGAGATGGCGTATGAGAGTCCGCCGGTAGCATGCACACAATGACGGCAGAGAGCGTAGGAACTTGCTCAAATCGATGGTGTGTCCAGACATCCGGGCGTCGAATGACAATGCGAAGGGACGGACGGCGGCGAGCTCAATGCTTAGTCCGCCAGCTTCCAAAATTCAAAGGCGGAAGCCGAGACAGCTTTTTTTCTGCGGGAATTTGTTTCATTTTTTTATTCCAAAGTAGTGAGTCCCCGTGCGGCGGAGTGCAAGTTGCCCAAAGGAGATCCATGTGTGCATTCCAAACCGATTCCAATTGCTCCACTGAATGGTAAGAGAAGCATTAGAATCGAATTTCGGAATGAATAACACCAAGACTTACCAGTTTAACGCGCAGCTTCGAGTAGGAACTCATCGGGATTAGATGGGGTGGATAATTCAAGAGAAAATTATTAATTAATGGAAATTAAATTATGAAACCACTTCCCTAGGAAGATATTATTAATCTACTATTAGGCCATATTCTGATTTTCAAAACGCACACGATTTCCAATATGGAAACATTGTCGTGGAAGTAAAATGATAGGAGTAGATTGGAAGCTTTGAAAATGGCCAAGGATGGAAAACATAAAAATGGATAGAGAGGAAAACCGACGAAGACATGGGGCTAGACACGTGGGGAAAGGAGAAAAGATTGCTTGGAGAAATAAAAAGGAGGTAGGAAGAGTGGTTGTAGACCATTTTGATTGGCAATGGGATGTAAAAGACTGATGACAGAGCATTAGGGATGAGAGGAAGGGGTTAGGAAAAGTATTGGTATGTTAGATAGAATAAAGGGAGATAGAACTACTGCGGAATTGAAGAATAGTTTATTGTAGCGTGTGGTGTTTTCTTGGGCGAGACATAGAAATGCCACGACAGACCAAACATCCTTATCCATTTACAACATCCGTTAAACAGTAGAAAAACAGCAATAACAAGAATTAGTATCCCCCTGTACAGATCTGATCCCTTCCTCCAGAATTTATTTGTCCACCAGTCACTGCTGTTTCATGTTAGTATGTAGAGTACGTATGGGAAGAAATGCTACCTTACTACATGTATCCTTTTCCAATGAGACGCATTCTAATATTCCTGCCCTCAGCATCGACCTTAGATTCCAGTTCCCCATTCTGACAGTTTTATTCCCTCCCCCCCCCCCCCTTCCCATCCCTCAGGTGTCTCCCCTTTGCCAAGTCACAAAGCAATTCAAATTCTTACTTTTTCCGAAAGCTCTTGGCACCGTGAACGGTGAATACCTTTAGCTTTGGGTGTGTGCAACGCCTAATACACACATGCAAGTAGCTTATTCTCTCTCCCTTTGGCTTCTTGGAACGCCCAGAATTCCAAAGAGAGTAAAATAATGGCGTGAACACAGTATGGATAAAAAGAAGTACCGTTTGAGGAATACGACGCATCTGAGACTCACGAGGATAAAAATATAAAGAGGGTGCCTGGAGATCAGGTGTAAGCAGTGCATACCACCAAGGTTTTTTTGCCAACAGACTTTTATGCTGTCATAAATATTTTGAATTCTCGGCCTGCCGTAAGAGTTGGTGTTTGAATATTTGCTACGAACGGATGTGGAGAAGCTGTTCTTCCATGTGGAACATCCGTTCCTAACCCAAAACTCACAATCTTTGGCATACATACGTACTTGCAGCTTCATTTCTGATGACTGAAAAATATTCCATGAATATATTTCCTATCATTAGCCTATCTTCAGGCTCATTTACGAAAGACGAGTATTTGGAGTAATTTTTACTGCCTAGTGAACAAAAGTATTTCATATTAACATCATTATTCACATTTTTTATCAATTTATGATTAACCCTATGAATGTGAAGGCCTTCATGGAACAACGTTCCTTTCCCGATAAATTTAAAATCAAAAATAGAAACACCGATAAATCTAAACATCACAAAGCAGCATGGAATATAGTAATTTATTGATTCAAAGTAATTAAATTAACCCACGTCACAAATTTACTTCCCAGTAAATTTCCACAAACCTTCTGCTAGGAAGTTGAAGCAAGCAATACTGACAAAGGATTTTACGTGAAAAACAGTTAGGTACAACACAACGTTACCGGCTACCGGATTCCTAGGCTGATCACGCGACGCACTCATTTATTTATAAGAGTACCATACGGTTCTCTACTTCGTCCTAAAGACACATTATACAACCCCACTAAGAGCGTTTAGTATGTTTTTCAGTGTCTATTCCTGAAGAATAACATCGTCCTCAATGTAAATCTCCCAAGGTTACCTCATTTCTTTGGTCAATTTACCTTCTTTACCTAAACCCTTAAGAATCTCCTTTGTTCTTCCTTTTAGCCGCTCCTTTGCGTCCCTAAATTCTTCGAGTCCCTGAAGACATATAAGTTTACAAGATTTGTATTTACCCCAAGGTTCTGGGAACACGAACATTTTCCTTTGAAACTACTGCTTTTATTTTGTGAGTGTGTCTATGGAGAAAAATACAGAAAAAATATGAAAACCAAAATGAGGACGTGGGTGGCTACGCATTGCAGGATGAATCAAGAGCGAGGCGGAGGGGAAGGTTTTGGATCTTTCGGCGGAGGAGTTCACTTATCCTCGGCCGAAAGAGATTTTTCTAGAAATAAGGGTAAAAAGATTCGCATGGCTAAGGGTTCAAAGATTTTCTTTTTTACTTCAGAGCATTCTTTTACCTCGACTGGAGTTGCCATGGTCGTCATAGTTTACGCTAACGAGTGAAATATGTAACATTGCATTTGCAAAACAACGAATAAAAAAGGACAACACAATGCGCGCTTAAGTGAGGACAGGGATATGAGGTTCACATATATATTTTTCCCAGATTATAGCGCGGAATATAGATTATATCGGAGATGATGCTCGGTGAAGCAAAGAGAGATAAAGGTTTTGGTTTCTTTCGATTGATACTAAAACAGTATACAACTTTACGCGGATCAGTATAATATGTTGATAATAAAACCACCTTCCTCCTCAAGTCATATTTCAGCGTACCAAGAGGGCATCATATTCATACCGTAATTCCGTTCATTCAAGTTCTGGCTATAGTCCACAATAATGGTATCACAAGAAGTCTGATAGAGCAGTCTTTTAGCAAGGGTAACGATTATAAGAATCGTCGTTATAAAATTATGGAATAATCCACGTTTAATGAGACCTACTCCTACAACATTTGAAAAATATCGGATATTGGAAGTAATGAGGGATACATTAGATGTCCAACAAACATTTTCGCTTATCTGGATCATGAAGGCATGTGGGTACAGAAGAATGCAATTCAAAGGAAGAAATCTGGGAATTTATTGGAAAATTGGTTGAAAGACTACGTGAACGTAAAAGAATCTTTCCGAAAAAAAATACCAAAAAATTTATCCATATAGAAATAGCCTCCTTAAAATCACGTGAAGATTTAACAGATCCAAACGCATCCGTAAGATAATGGCGAAGGAAAATAACGTTTACTAGATGATTGATATTAATGCTGAAATTGCAAATTAGCTTAAATTACCACATGTCTTACCGCTAGGTGTTTCAAAAACTGAAGTCATCTGACGATTCGACTAGCCCTATTAAGGCAGATTGTTTTAAATGCCACGGAATCCAATAGTCGAAGGCGTAGGTCGTCAAATGCAAAGCCAAATACTTTGTGAAATTCACATGCTGGGGGCCAGTTCTTCTTCTTGGGCAGCCTGTGGCTTTCCGGGAAGATCTGGTCACCGAAGAATAACAAAAGAACTAGCATTACAATAGGGATCAAAAGAGGCGTCAACCAATGACCAAACCCGTGACAGACGGTCAGTAGCTCAGAGTTCTACCAACTGATGGTACCACTCGCCCACATAGAGTTGAAAATAAGGCCAAATTTCCCCCTCCGATTTGAAATAAACCAGAGGAAAGATTTCATTAAAAACTTAGATAACATCTTGGACATTAAAAAGCTGGTATCAGAAAAGCCAATTAGTTTAGCGAAAAACGCGCTTACTGCCCGTCTCGACTCAAGAACTTAAGGTCATAAGTTCAAGTTCCTCACTGATGTCGAATTATCACGTGATGAAGTAACTTTCCAGTCAAGAGAGACGCCTAAGCGTATTCGTGAAATTGCTATTAATTCTTGAAACAACTGATCCAAAAACGGCCACGATGACCTTTAAATTGGATTAAAAAAACAGCAACGAATTCGATAAGCCATAGGAAGATGAAAACCAAAATTGGAATAAAACCCGTGACCTTTGATTTTTTAGGCGAGGACGTTACCCCACAGAGACCGGATGAGGATCTTATAATTCCCATCATTAGTTGTTACAATTATAGATCCTAAAACAAACTAATTGCTCAATTACATTGAAAAGGACGTATAACTTTGGTAACGACTGGAAGAGCTCAATCAAATTTGTTTCTAGATTGCTATCAAGAAGTATTCGATAATCCTACAAACAGAAAGCGATAGGAAATCAGGATTTTTCTATTTTCTCACGAGAAAAAATTCCTCGTCGGTGGGATATATCTGTGAAACGATCAGCATACATTTATACTATTACACTGGTCATGCCAAAATTATAAAATTTAAATCCTAGATCAACCGAGTGTTATTCATGAAAATTAACGAAAAGACAAGAATTTTTTGAGACAGAAAATGTAGGTGTACATATGACATTACTAATAAATTGAAGAAAATAGACGACAACTTCCAAAGTAAATGAAACATTTCCCAAATTTCATCAAAGCGGTAAATTTCGCGGCACGATAATTTCCCAAATAGTCTAAAGGATATGAAATAAGTGTCTAAAATATCTTTTTTTAGGAAATTAACGTAAAAAATATTAAAGTTACGTGCGTGAATGCAACAGCTAATTACAACAAACACATTCGTAAGGGAGAGCAATTTGTGCATCTCCAATTAAGACCCCAAAAAATTTCAAAACACGGCATTTGAGAGACGCTGAAAGTACCTGGGTGGACGACTAAAACGCACAATTCAGTCACGCAAAGGTATCGTGTGAAGTTTTCCCCGAGAAAATCACGCAACACGCATTTTCATCATAACCTCAGATTTTTTGTCGATGTAATTTACCAGCCACCACATTAACACGTAATAAAGAAGGATATTTTTGTGGAAATTACTTGGTCTTTTTCCTTATATTACAAGGGCTAGAGGTGGATAATTTTCCCTTGCAAGCCATCACTGTTGCCACGAATATGCTACATTCTTTCCAATGAGCCCGCAAAGAGTTCTTTAGAAATCACAGTTCCATGAAATTCATAGAAGGATGAAACTTTTCTAACATAATAACACATGGCTAATAATTAAAATATACATGAAAGGCTTCACAAGTGGAAATAAACTCATCAATAGGTCAGAATGGCCGTAAAGACAAAGAAAAATAGTTTCGGATATATTTTATCCTGAAGTCATTCCTTCTGAGAGAGAGCAAGAGAAAGAGAGATAGGGATCAGAAACTCAAATCATTTTCGCATGCCTAGGCTATGATACCAGATTTCTATTGAAAGATAAGGAAATATTGCGACTTTTTCATAATTTTAAGTGAATATAACTTTATTGAGTTTACACTGCAAAAATGAGATTGTAATACTCTTCCCTAATTATCTCACTGATGTGTTCTATTACATTCAAGTAAAATACATACACACAAGTGGAACGAGAAAAAGACATAGGAAGAGGGTGGTTATGGTGATGAAGATAAAAAGATTATAGTAATAATGATTGATGAATTATTTCAATGAAGAGTAGAAATATTGATGAAAAATTTAGGTGTAAAATAGTTTTGTTTAACTATAGTTGAATGAGTCTTCAATTCGTAACTTTCAGTTTATAATAGTTATCGTGTTAGGGATGCTCACGAAAATGTATTACTTAATTGAAAAAAATAGGAAAAAAAAAATCACCCTATTGAAATAGTGTCGCATTCAGCACGATATATATCAACCATAAACTCGAACAGATACTGACTTTGCATTTCCTGGTCCCGCTTAGCTTATAAAACACAACGGAACAAAGAGATCCTCCAGGGTGTATTTATTTACCTTCACAATTTACGACTAGGAGATATTATACTTTAACAATATCCATAATATCATGGCGCTGTGACTTTAATGCGGCCATATAAGTGAGAAAACCTCGTTCTTATTATCCCACTTTTTACAAAGGCCAAAAAAGGATCACGCGTAAATACTCTATGAAATGTTTGCACAGGAACGCGTTCGTAAATCTTCCCCGAAAATAGATTTTTGGACTCGTATGGACCACCGAAGAGGAATGTTATGGTTCCATTGCCGTGCTCGCTATAAATCTAACACCGTAACTCTAACTGGATGTTTTTATAGACGTAAAAATACCTTCGCTTGAAAATCGCGCTGTAAACTTGCAATTCATAATAAAAATGGAACATCGATTGCTTTGATGTTTTCCCTGAAAACGGAGAAATACCAAATGAAAGCTGGTACTATATAGCTCTCGTTAATATTTTTTCTTTCATCAACATTAGAACTTTTCTATGCTTAAAATGGGAATAGTAGTTCAAATTACGAAAACATCAAAAAAACTAGGTTGCATCAGGTCTATTAAAAATTTTCATTAATTCAATTGGACAATTCAACAACTTTCTATAACTTAGTTCTGAAAATATTCATGAAACAAGGGAATGATTCCAAGTATCAATAAACAGCTGGAATAAAAATGAATCCGACATTCGAATTTTCTCCCTTAAATTCAACGTTAGTAAAGCCATACAGAGAAGCGAGATATAGTATGTTCTTTGAAGCATTTTTTTCCCGAAGGGAAATAAAATATTGTTAACATCCTCATTGCATTATGAAAAGTTCTGCATATAAGATCATCACCAAAAGAATTTAAGGGATGATAAAGGGCAATGAAAAAACATGACGCATTACGAAATTGACAAAATAAGGTACTTGGTGTATATCACCTTAAAAAGTATTAAAAACTGCCGTGACCTCTACGGTAGATTGCTGTAATACTGAATAGCTGAGTACTCAAACGCTACCCGCAGGTAGTAGATATTTTTCTAAGCGAGGAACTAGGCATACTTTCGAGTCTAGTTCAGTAGGTTGCGTGCTGGATTCCTTGCACTATGGTCGCGTGATCGAATTCCGCCTCTGGCATGCCGTGTTGCAGTAATGCGCAGATTTTTCTTTTTTTCGGTCGTGATGCGAAATGACCTCAGCCGTCAGACCATCTAAAATCCAATTACCGCTATTTTTACCGAGTGTTATCAGGAAGAAAATTACTAGAATCTGCTACTTTTCAAAATTCCTAAGCAGGAAAGTACGCCCAAAGGACGATTAAAAAAAACCCATCGAGATCTCAAGGCAGGACAAATTCAGAGGCTTGCTTCGGGTAAGATTGCTGCATTCCAAAGCTAAACACGTATACCTCATCCCTGTGGCAATATTAAACACTCGGAAAGTCTTTCATCAGTAATTTGCGATCTGGTTCCTTTGAAAATAAAAAAAATTAGCACCTCTCGCTGGCGAAAAAAATTCAACCCGACCCTCCATACTTACCTAAGGTTCGCTGCATTAAGATTTCACTTTAAAGCCTACTTGATGCGATTACCACCGATTTCCAGTCACTTACGACAGAAGAGGAACAGAAATAAATCGAAATATGCCCCGAATTAAAGGGGGTGGATAGAGAAAGAGAGAGGTAGACAGAGAGAAATTCAATCCCTTTTGCTGATCCCGGCCAATGGCGGCAATCGCTGGTAAGTATATCCTTGGGATGGAACCAGTCCCAATCCCAACAGAGCTTTATCCCTCTTGCTAACCTTATATCCTTCCCCTCCCCTTCCTCCCTGTTTCCCTCTCATCTCTCCCTCCGCCCCCGCAAGAAACACGCCGTTCCCCCCTCCACGCACACATCTCCGTGTTTCACCCCACACCCTTCTCCCTGGCCATGTTGGCCCACCCTACTCTTGCCCTCCCCCTTTAACTCCCACTCACACCGCACACTTGCTACACCTCGCCACAAAACCCCTGCCTCTCCCCACTCCCCCATTCCGCCCAACCTATCGACCGAAAGAATTGATTTGTAGAGAGTGTTGGGTTGTCCAATAAGGAAATGGGTCGCTTTTCTCTCGCCTACCGCTCTCTCCTTTCCCTTCCCGCCTCTCTCCCTTCCCCCTAAAACCCCGTCTCACTCCCTTACCGAAACCCAACTCCTTCGACTCACATCCTTTACCTCCTCCGACTCCATTCATTCCCCTCCTTCCCTCGCCTCCAGCCTCCCAACTCCCTCCCCTAACCTCCTCCCTATTAAACAAGATTCCCTCCATATCTCTCCCCACCCCCCACCCCCATTACACCCCCGCTCTTCCATCCCGCCCCTGCCACAAAAGCCACTTCCTTCCACATTATGCGCTCACTGCCTCCAGCGTATTCATCCCGCAACTCGCTCCAATTCTTTTTCCACGAGACATTTCTTCGCGAAATTTCAAATCTTGACACGATGACTTCCAATGCACGTCGCTTTGATAAAAAATGTCCTCATATTTAAATTAGATACTGATTTGTGCCACCCTCTGCGCACAGTTCAACATTCGATGGAGCGTACCTTCGACGGATTGAGGCCTTAGGTGTTACGACCTAAATGATCTGTGGATATTAGTATCGTCAAATAGGAAAGCAATAGTTCACTGAATTACTCTACGATGCTTAGCTTTGAGCTAACACGTCGTATGGGAAAATCAAATAATTAAAATCATTAATCACAGCATTATCATCAACATTTTTTACGAAAAATCAAATAATGCATAAACACTTATCTTTGGGGACGTTCCTTGAAATTTAAAAAATTCCGAAACAACGTAATACATGTAAATATTTTAACTAGTTTAAGTAACTATTTTAACAAAGAGATTTATCTCGCCAACTTTTTTTCCGGGTGATATATGTACTCACGTAAAGAAGAAAACAACTTTTGCCGTCCCTGCTGGATAAGTAGACGTAAAACTAACAATTTTATTAACATTATGATCAAGGATTCAAATTTCTGATTTGGTTTTAAAAATTCCACACAGAGTTCTCTTTCTCCTATGTAAAGCGCTTTACTATCAGAGATCATAGAGTCAAATTATGCTCTTTTTCCCTTCGTCATTTCATCAAAGAGGAGTATTTCCTTCGCAAGATTCCCATTAGAGTCTTGAACATCTTTTATTAAAATCAATTTCCGTTCCAGCAATGATGAATAAAATAAGTAATTTCCTTCGCCCATAGAAACCCTTTTAATTTATTCCTCATTCCTTTTCCCAAACATTTCCACCGAAGGATAGACTCCTTATGAGATCCCTTTTAGAGAGCCAAGGACGGGCAACGTTGAAAATAATACTATCACAAATCGTACGACTTTGAGTAGATTCTCATCAATTACACAAACCATTAGAAATATAATTTCAGGGCAAAGAAAAGCAACCTTGGATCGCTTCCGCGCTCATCAAAAAGGAACAAATAACAGTGTCCATATTAAGCAACAAAAATTGTCAGCATATACTAATCTACATTATTTCAACTTTAAAACGCCAAAATATCTTTAAACAAACCAATATTTTGATGAGTTGGCTATTTCTTCCGTCATTATTCACGATATTTCATAAGAAATGGATACTCAAAAAGTATTGACTTTTTGATGCATGTTATTTAACGAGAAAGCTATGCTTGTCTGTTCCTAGCAAAGATATCAAAATATTATATCAACCCTTTTATTTATCACTCGCTTCTCTATTGCTTCAGATTGCCATCGAAGACAGACAATTGAGACAATAAGGGAAATAGCACAATTCGTTTTCTGTCGCACATTTACCAAAACGTTGTGCTCAAAACCGGACGAGGATACGTAGCATAACTTTAAATTTGCAGGGAATCTCATATGTAATATGATTATACCTAAAATGATAAAGCACTTATTCCAAAAGAAGATTCAAAAGACGAGCCCAAGGATAAATTTTGTACCCTCTTTCTTAACCAAACACATAAACCACGATTACAAACCATGTTCCATAGCATTGAAGTCATAAATCTGTTGACCAAATCCAACTAGTATTTCTAATTAACGGGTCCAGTTAAAATAACCACTTGTCTTGAAATTCTGCGGATTTTACACTCTTAACTACGGAAAGAATCGTTTCCTTTGCCTCTCAATTAAAATAAGAGGCCTTTTCCAGCCAGACTGTATTCCAAAAATGCTTAAGTAAAATCTTACGCGCTCATACAACTTTTCGCTGAATGGAAAATATAACTCTTGTCAGACATGTAAAAAAATATACCTAGCCCACAGACATGTTTTCAATTAAAAAATATTTTGTAGTGTTTCCTTTAATATTGGACTTCCAACTTGAGGAATATGCCTAGGAGCTGGGTTTTTAAAAAGGGCATTGAATTCCAATGCGCCAGAATGAATCTTGTGAAGGACACTAAAGTAAAATCTGTCTCATTTCAAATAATAGTTAGAAGTACAAGGTTAAACTTTTCATTTCAGACATGAAATTGTCAGTCATGGCATTTTTCCTCCAATAAAACATTTTACCTCAGCCTGGACATCCGACCGCTTTATGAGCAGACGGAAAAACAGTAAATTAAGTATTGTGATAGTGCAGTATTCATCCAATACACTTCATTACCTTTTCTATATCTCCTTTCCCTCTCCACTTATTAATTCTCCCTTTAGACGCTATTTTGGGATCGCTTTTAGCTTAATATTATTTTTTTCCCACATCGCAGCCGTTCAAATCTCCTGTCACAATAATTTCGATTCTGGAAAATAATGAAAAACTTTATTATTTTTCACGGTTCTAAAATTTTCAGCCAAATTTGACATAGATCTACCCCAAGGCCATTCGTAATACAAGTATTACCAAGTCTCCTTCACAATGGCCAACTACTCTCATTGTATTTCGGTGGAAGAGCTCGTGGAAGTAAGATAATAGAGATTAGTTATAAACCGAAAGGGAAACAATTACTTCAAACGATCGTGCTAGAAAAAGTATTCACTTTAGCCAATATTTTATCTTTGCATTACTATACTCTTCTTCTTGTCATTTGGTTATATGGCACACTTAGATTTTGTATTCAACGTTTAGATACCGTGTTAAATGGAGCTGTTTTTAGCATAACTTACCTTCGTAAAGAAAGAAAGAAAACACGGCAATTCCACATTTACACTTTTATTAGATGACCATAGTATCACCACTGCGTGGCATCTTCAGGTGAAGGCACTGAAATATTGTACCCTTCCCGTTCCCCTCTCTAATGCCTTCCATTACCAAACCATTCCCCCCTAACCACGCAAAGCCTTCAAACCTCCGCTGAGTGCCCTATAACCTCTCCCACTCCTACCCATCACCCAGACTCCTCCCCCCCTCCCTCTTCCTTTCTCCCCAATCAACCCCCCTTCCTGACTGCGTATATATACCCACCCTATACTATGTATGCCTTCACCTGAAGATGCCACGCAGTGGTGAAACCATGGTCGTCTAATAAAAGTGTAAATGTGGAATTGCCGTGTTTTCTTTCTTTCTTTACGATGGAAAAATTCCACAAAGTAACGGCTAAAACAGTCTCTTATAACTTACCTTGCTTTATTTATTTAAAATGTTACATAGTAGCTAATAACCCATAATTCGGATACGGTATGCCTGCAACAGAATAAAACCACCTACCACACACCCTAGTGGTGGCTTGCAGGTTGCCAAGCATGTGTAGATGAATCGTTGTAGTGAGAATTAGTGTGATGATCCCGAAAACTACACTAATTTCGAGACATATCCAATTCAACTACTCAATACAAAATATTTGGCCAAATTTTTTCAGGGTAACATCCTGTGTAGAGAATGACCGGAGAAAAAGACTTACTAGGTTGGATTTTTTAATAAAAAATTACATATAATGATACGAAATAAATGCGGCTGCAATGAGCATAATAGCATCTTGCAAATATTTTGATCGTACCAGGACATATTCTCATAACTTATTTCAAAATTGGCAGTAAGGCATTACCTGTTTCTACGTATGTATTAAAAAGGTTAATAACCCGAGGTAAAAACATCTAGAGCTAAAATGAATTAAAAAGAAAAATACACGGGAAAAGAGAGCTAATAACCACTGTTAGGTATCGTATGATGTATGCATGGAAGCACGACAACAGCTTACGTTACAGGAATAATAATTTACCATTAAATCACATTTCTCTATCCTTGGAGACCGTAGAATAATCTAATTTTTTCTAACAGACAATCAACACAAGTTTTAGAATTACTTGATTAAAATAAGTGCAACACAAGCGCTGCCATTTTGAGCACTTTTGTAACGAACTCACCCCGATAATCCTCGTGGATAAAATACGAAATGGGGAGAGCAATGAGTGAACTGAAACGAGTGGGCAAGTCGGAAACACACAAGTCCTCCAGCCCTCTGAACCTCGGCACTGGTAAAAGCACCCGTCCGGTCAATATGGCAATATGCTGCCCACAATGCCTTGTTTTCAATTTTCGCTCGACATCCGAGCTACGGAGAATTGTTCGTCAGCATGTCTAAACTCGGCACGAGTGCTTCCATAAAAGCGGAGGAACTGAGAGGTACTTCGTAACCCCTCTCCTCTCAATTCCACCCAACACTGATGATGAAGGGCCCGGTCCCTGCGTTCGCCCAGTGGGGGAGGAGGGAAGCCGGGAGAGCTCCATGGGAGCGTGAGTCGGACAGCCGCTGGTTTAAACGTTTCGCTCACACCCACAACTTCCTTTTCACCCTTTTACCCCATTTCCTCACTCACCTCCCACTCCTCAAGGTTTTTCTTCTCCGCCGCCATTCAAACCCCCCCCTCACCCACAACCACCCTGTTCCGCTTTCCCTTCCATTCAATTTCGTCCGCCCTCTTAATCCCACACCGCCTTCACCTTCGCCCGCCCCCGTAATGCCATTTAATTCCCCTCTTCCTCCAGCTTTCAGCCAAGCATTTCACCCTCTCCCTCTCTCTCTCCAGCTTACCTCTCCCTGACACCTCTCCCCAAGCCCCCCACGGATGCCCACCTAGGCCGCTCACCTTTTCTTGTTCCCACTCTCCAAGCTCACACCGCCTCTTGCATTTCCCTCCATTTAACCGCACTGAGCTCAACCACGCCTCAGAGTGCCTCCCCTTAATCCCTGCATTCCAACCGGCAACCCGGTCCATTCCAGTTTTCCTTGGCCGCGACACGCAAGAGGAGATGCGTTTTGGGTTTGTGATTTGCATGAGCAAATACGGAGTCACGGCACTTAGATCAGTCTCCTCCGAGGCGCGAAATGTGAGTGCAGTTCGAACACAAAAAAATGAAAAATTGCACACCGCTAGGATTTTAATACAGATTACCATCCAATGCTTTCCACCTGACGTCCCCCTACTCCATGGCCTCCCATGGGTAATAAGGTTTTGCCAACCACAAGTTATCCTTGTGGTGTAAAAATTAGGAAGATGCCTGAAGGAACACTTAGAAATTCGGATGAAGCTCAAGATTCATGTACATTATAATAGGACGCAAACTAATGCTGTTTTATCATTTAGACTACTGGTGACTTCTATTCTCATTGCATTACTAAATAAAGAAAGATTATAACATTGCTATGTACCCAACTTTTAAAAGCCATACGAAATACCACTTTTCAACTCCGACATAAAAATGGTACAAGTTAAAATAATACTGTTTTTAAATGGAAATATATCACCTTTTTATTTTATTTTTTGTGCTATCTTGTTTGTAATTTCAACAAACCAAACAGATCCGATTTATTTTCTACTGCTTATTCACCTATTCTTCTAGGCATAATGCGAGTTGGAAATGGGACTTAACAAAATATTCCTACACGTGTTAGTGGGAAGCGAACGCTGCGCCTATGACGTTAGACCTCATGCTTAACGTGGGCGCACTGTATGTACATCGCGTTCCATAAGTGTTCAGGCGCAACGAATGGAGATTTTCTCATGACTATACGACGACATCTTGTCGGGCCTAAAATTTTTCTCATAGGTATTCACGATTTCCAAAAATTATTTCACGCGCATTCAAGCATTCATTAAAGATTTTGATTTTTGTCTATTTCTCCTTTGGTGGGAGTAACAGCTCCCTAACGCCATCTCCTCGGTAAGGAATCGGAGCACTTTGGCGCTTTATTAGATCGCAGATTTCAGTGTAAAGTACATTTTCTCGATAGCTCAAGTGGTTAGAGCATCCACCCGGCAAGTGGAGGGATCCGGTGTTCAAGTCCCGGTCGAGGAAAATAGTTCTACATTTGTGATCAGCTTAAATCCGCCCTCCCCAGCTCTCTTGTGTTCGTCCTTCATGTGTGTTCCTTTCCCATTTCCTTATCTCTATTTCTATGTGAATGAATATTTGTTCGCCGTATGGCGGGATTTCGTGTACAATAAATAAATAAATAAATATATATATATATATATATATATATATATATATATATATATAGATGATTTCTTCAAAGTAACACGAATGTGTTAAATAAAAGAATAAAAAAATAACGTGTGAGTGTTCCTTTTATATGTTCTCATATTGTGTGTTGCTGTCTAAGTTTTATATATATTCGTAAATTTTCCCTCAAACCAAAATCTTGATAAGTTATGCCGCAACTCTGGTAATTATAAAACTATTGTAAAGGAACAAAGCATTTTTTAACTCCTCATACTACTTCCTTTTAATAAGAGGTATTAACTATGACGGAAAATAATGATGCCTCAAAGGTGTCTGTAAAATTTTCTTCTATAATACATCTACACATCTACATCTACATAAGTACCCTGCGAGCCACCAAAAAGGTGTGTGGCAGGGGGTGTAGCACCATGAGGGAAGGGTAAGGGTTGAGGGGGTTGGGAGTTAGGTGAGGAAAGGTGGGGGGAACCTGTAGGAAAAAAAATATATATATACATATATATATGTATATATACACACATACATATACATACATACATACACACATGTATACACATCCTCGCGAAGTCCCTAACCTGTACGTTAATACTTATTGTAATGAACTAAGTCCTGGGGAATTTCGACTACGAGCATTCTGTTCCCTTATCGTTCTTGGAAAAAATGACATTTTAAACCTGTCAGTCTTGCAGTCTATCTCTTTAGTCTTATATTCGTGATCCCTT
Organism: Hetaerina titia; assembly: GCA_037158775.1. Taxonomy (NCBI): domain Eukaryota; kingdom Metazoa; phylum Arthropoda; class Insecta; order Odonata; family Calopterygidae; genus Hetaerina; species Hetaerina titia. The sequence goes on along the minus strand of CM073777.1, from coordinate 72,248,158 downwards.
CGACCGTAATACGTTGGGGTTCGTATTATATCCTTGATGTCATCGGAAAAGGGCCCATCTTTAAATGTTTTTAATAAGTTTAATCTATATTGGAAACGCCGCTGTGTAAGAGAATCCCAACCTAAACTGTCTAACAAAGTGGATACGCTGCTGAGTTGGTCATAACAATGTTTGACAAATCTAGCCCCCCTCCGCTGAACTCGATCTAATTCCGAAACCAAATTTATGTTGTGAGGATCCCATATACTGGCAGCATACTCTAGGTGGGGCCTGACCAAGGCAAGGAAACATCGTTCTTTCACCTTTTCGTCGCATTTACCTAGCACTCTTTTCACAAATCCCAATTTTTTATTAGCACGACCGCATATTTCTCGTATGTGTTTTCCCCAGGACAGATCGTGAGTAATTGTTACACCCAAGTATTTAAAGGAATCTACCCTCGCGATTTTGGTTTGTTTCACTTTGTAACTATAAGGGAGGGAATTACTCTTTTCCCAAAAATGTATTACTACGCATTTTTAAAAATTCAATTCCAATTGCCATGTATCGCACGAGTAAATATGAGAGTAATAGAAAATATTACAGATAAAATCTTAAAAAAACAACGAATATAAATCAAGAGAGCTCGTCTAAAAGAGCAATAAAAATGAAGTCAGTAATGTATTATGACTAACTCTCAATTACATAGCTTACCAAGTTTCAGGAACAGCGAAAAACATCACAGGTGAGTAACGAAGCACCTTTTTCCTATTCTCAACATCGCATCAATTACGAATCAATGAGCTTTCACGCAAATCAAGACGGACATCAGATACGCTCCAAGTTTTTTTTCAAAAAGAAGCAAGTAAATTCAAGCTCTCTTAATATGCGTACCTCCCGGCACAAGGAAGAGCAATTTTGTATGATGCTTGAATAATTTCACCCATCTGACTGAACACAGGCAAATAGTCCCAATAATGTCGCAGGAGTCAAAGGGTCAAAACAAGAAGAATGCGTAAGTGGACTATGGGACACTTTTAACATTGACCTGTTCCAACCAGGAGAGGCTCGTTCCATACTCGACGAGAAAACTCCTCTCAGAACGTTAACCACTCTTTTCCTCTAGTTTAACCCAAAACCGAGAGCAGGAAAACCGACGAGTTTTCTCTGCACTGATCAAAGCTAGAGAAGAGGAACCCTGACCGCAGCAAGAAGTTAGTCAAGTCGAGATTGAGAGACGGAAAAAAATTTACTTGGACCTTCAACAGGGCGACTGAACGACCAAAGGTTTTGGAAAAAAATGAGAAGAGTAGACAAGCAACTCCCGTTCAACTGCGATAGAAGACCACGAGACGTGATCGGCAGGAAAGACATTCACAAGGGTAAAACTTTTTATACATGAGGACGAGAGATTAGTAAAAGTAAGCTTAGTAGTGAGTCTATTTATTTACTTTCAGGACAAGGTATTTACGCAAAGTACACATAATTTTGTGACCGACGGGCTTCGAGATACTCACTGGCTTCCTTCCCTCATGACATGAGATACGATATCAACAGATTACGGCAAGATATATACAAAATAAGAACAAGGTTCATTTAAAAGATTAAACAAATCAACGAAGCTTTATGCATTTCTCAAAACTAATTCAACATCTAGAAGGATAATTAATAATAAAGATATTACCCGATTAGTAATGTGCCTATTTTTTTTCATTATTTTCAGATAAAATTTTAGATAATCTCTATAAACTTTAAAAAGATAAACTTTTTCATCAACGGCATTTGGCCACGTCTGAGATATTCATTACTTTTTATCTTGACTGCAAAATAGAGATGAGGCATGCGTTTATTCATCCATCGAAGAGAATGCTGTCGAAGGAATATTGCACGCATTTGGTTTCGTTGGAAACGTGAAAAACCTAACGTTTTGCGCGAAGTTTCCGTTACGTAATTCCTTATCATTAATAATAGCGATTAACCAACGATAGTGAATTAATACTTGACATTATTTTGTCCGGAACTATAGTCCTCAATACTAAGTAAACAAATATTGAGCGTAAATTAGAGAGGGGGAAATATATGAATGTTCCACAGTGAACGAACGGCCATAGTAATTTTAGATATTGTGATTTTCAGCATGTCTATTGACGATGCCAAATTCGAAATATTTTGCTAATTTTATTGGGACGCCACTGAATTTTATGCGTAGGTAATTTTGATGTAAAGGTCATGCAAATGAAGAACATGCGTTGAAACATGATCAAACTCAATGTACTCACGTGCATACATGCCCGACCAACGTATAAGGTATATTGTGCAAATGTAAAACAGCTTCATACGGTCCTAAAAAATCCAAGTTTCATGTGAAGTAAATAAATAAGATTTTCTTAATACTGAGTGTCAATGTTGATATTTCCAATGTTCTTCATTCTCTTCTAGAAAAGGAATTTTCCTAAGCGTTTACCAGTTGCCAAAACTTGATTCCTCTGCAACAATTTCAGAAAGTAAAAATCATTCGCCTTGAGCGGAATACGAACCCGGATTCCTCGATATTCGGACGAGTGCTTTAGACACTTAAGCTACAAATCCGCTAAAAGACATTTCAATGCAATAATTTTAGAGTGTAAAAATTATTCGCCTTCATTCGTGTCAAGGCGAATGATATTTATACTCTGAATTTGTTGCATTGAAATACATACTATATTAGCGAATGAATCCGTTAAAAATTACTGTTGCAGCATCTCCTGCAGTTCCTTGTAATTGGATTTCTCTGCCTTGTGTGTCAGCTGAAATTTCCTTTTGTTTTTTTTATTTCTGTTCCCCACTGTTTTAACCACGTTGTATGTTATTCTCACGCGATGAATTTCGATCCGGCGATGTTTATTCCGTTGCTTTCTACATCTTGTCATACTATTCGACAGCTGACGTCTTCACATTTCCTAGTCGAATATTATTGTGATGCTCCAACACAGGTTTTAATCGTACGATCCTCCGATACATACTTCACTATTTTATAATTAAATGCGGCAAAAATCCTATGTCCTCAACGTCGATTAATCAATGAGCAGAACGCCCTCTACACTAAGCTCATTATTTAGTTGTTAGAAGTGAAATTTTAGCCAGTGATTCCATGAGAGCCCTATGGACCCGTAAATTTAGTATATTATGGGTGATCTACTGTGGAGAAAAATGGTTTGAATGGTTCTTGAAAATTTGCAAATCTCCGATGGCTTATATAGAACTTTAAGGGGATTGACTATTTTTATGCCTGGTCTCATTTTCCTTTTCCAAATCCTCATAGCTACCACCTTTCTCGTCTTCATCATTCTCGTTTTATTTTCCTCAATCTTCATAGGTCACTTAAAATTTTCCCCTCTACCACGCTTTTCACGCCACTAGCTCTCAATACCTCTTCAATCCTCTTTTCATTCTCTTCAAAAAATCTCCAAGCTTGCTTGCTCTCTTCCCCTCCCACGTCCGTCACTTCTTTATTTGTTTTCCTCTCTACCCGATCGCCATTTTCTTCGTCACTCCCTGTACACACATCTCTATCCCGTGATTTACGGTCATATCTTCCTCCGAAGAAAATACTTCAGAATCGTGAAACGTCACCACTATCGCATGAAAGACTAGGGGTAGACTTTTCACTATCTCTTCGTGTTCACCTAGGAGTCCCGTTCATCCATTCATTTCTGGCTCTGACCATACTTGAGATTCCTTCAATAATATATTTAATGCTTTTAAAAATTCCTAATCTTTCCCGATTTCATTGAATTCTTTCTTACTTCCCGTGCTAAGTGACATCAAGAAAAACCTCTCTTCTCGGCAATCATTCCTTTCCCTCCGCCGACCCACGCTGTAACCCCGGCGACATTTTTTGTCCTTGGTATTCGTTCATTCACACTGAGCACCGGTCAAGTTACCGGTCTCCCTTCCCCTAGCCACGTCTCGATCCCCAACGCTCCCTCGATCCCCCGCTACACACCATATGAGTAATTCTACCGCGCGCCCCGCTACTCGGCTGGGGCGCACGATGATACCGAGAACTGTTTCCCACATCTTTTCTTGTTCACGCGCCGATTAGAACGCCAGTTACAACCTCTCTCGCGGACGCATTATATACGAAATGGTGCGGGAAAAGTTCGGAGGGAGTGGCAGCGACATAATGCAGGCGAATCCTTCTCCCCTTCTAGGGTTCGCGGACTAGAAGTGGGTCGCCAAGGATATATTCCGTGAAGTGAGCTAGAATTTGAACCGCAGTGACGCAAGTGTGGTTCATTTATCCAAAATTTGGAAGTTCAGTCACTCACAAAGCTCTCTGATTCATTATGCGGTCCGGGAACTCATTAAAAGAGCGGATATATCTGCACTCACACAAAAACACCCTATTAGTTAAACCGTGTATGGGTAGACGCGGTGGAAGAGCAAAGTGTAAATTAAACATTTAAATAGATGTACAGTAAAGAGTGTTATTTTCGTTTGCAGTCGTCGGGTGATTAAAATAATATCGGTTTTTCAAGTAATTGAATAATCATGTCACTTGCGTTCGTTAGCTGGACTCCGGATGAGTCGCAGACCGTTTAGAAAAAAAATATCAGGAGAAAAATAGTTTTCTGTATTTATAAATTTTCCTGTATGAATACATTACAAAATTCCTACGACTGAAAACAGTAGACGAGTCTGTTTTAGGGGCAAATAAAAGAAGTCGGAAATATGAAGTGAATTTGAAGTGATGAATAACAAGTGAAAAAATGTTTTAGTAGAATCCCTCGTCACTTGAACAAATGAACAATATTACGTATCTGTTTGCATGAGAAACAAAATAATGCATGCCATACGATTCCTTTTTTAAATAATTTAACTATGCTCTGATCTGAATTACTCGTAAGTATTTTTCGATTAAATCTCTTCTGCTCCATTGATACAAGTTTCCAGAGAAATTATGTTTCCGAAGATTCATTAAATTCACTGCGTTGGGATGTATTCTCTACGTTACAGGTTACTTTCAAACGTAAAAGCTAAACAAAGGAGCAAAAGGTCCCTTTCTTACGGACTGAAATCCTCTCGTGGGACGCTAGCAATGCTTTAACCATCGGACTTCCAAACACTGAATAGCCCACCACTCTCCTTCCATAAGGAGAAAATAATTAGCTCAGCCCATTCCAACTAATTCCCTCCTCCTCCTCCTCTCTCTCCTCATCCAGTACACAGTCCTCTCCCTTCCTCCTCTCTGTTCTTACTTTCCGCTACACCATCCCCGTATTCCTATCTCCTTGCCCGCAAAAATTCAGGAGCAAAAATCATGCCCCTTGATATGCCAAACCTCCCTTTGAATCTACGCGAAGCTCAATCCTTCACCGGACGGATACGGAAGGCATGGTGGTGGAAGGAGGGCAATGAAGGGTTTATAGGGACGTTGCGATATTATCTACGCGCGTAAACACACACACGCGCATGCAAATAAACCGGTGCACGGACAAACACCTACGTCTTAGCGTACGACATTCACAAATATATACTACTTCCTCTTAAAATTTTCTACCAGAATTTCTCACTTTCCTAATCCCGCCTACATCATCCAATCCGCCATGCGAACCCCCTATCCCGCAAAAAAGTCTCCTGCTTAACCATTCGGGTGTTTTGGACAAGTATAAACATGAGTCTGCGCCCCTCAGAGATACGTATTGGTCACTTCATCGGTTCTTAAACACATAAATGGCATAATGCCAACAAGAAAAACGTGACATTTTTCGCCGACAATAAATTTATTTTGAAGTCATGGGTCTGAAATATCAAGGAAACATTTCCAAGTAGTTTTACTTCTAGACTGAAATCATGTTTTAAACGACAAAGAACAATACGAAAAAATATTATAAGGCAAACAAACTCAGATCGGCTAAAACAAGCAATTAAGTTCATGCAAAATGCTTACGTGGGAACATTGCATGATACTTTTTTTGGATAAAAATGCTTTCTTACGTGCCGTGAGAAACATTTCTGTGGTAAATTGGTAACAATCTTCTAATGCATCATGAGCTACTTAAAAGAAAAACCACAAGTGCTGTGCATATCCCAGATTTATTGGTTGGTGCAATTCGACAAGGTTATTTAAGGAGAAAAATAAGTGTAACACTTTACTGGGGTCATTTACAGAACCTGTAGAATCAGTTCAAATGTAGCATTATGTAAAAAGATTAAATTACACCAAATTCTGATTTAAATTATGTAATAGTATTTACAATTAAATAGTTTTTTTAGTTTCCAGTGAAAGATTAATTTTAATCAGAAAACAGGTACTTTAATCATATTTATTAAATAAAAAAATAATGTTACTGACCCACAGGCGCGGCTTAATTACATTAATCGAAGTTAGTGATGAGTAGAGGTATTTAGAACCAATCACAAAGGTATTAAATCGAGCTTTCAGTTACTCATCATGCTGGATCATGAATCCAACTGGGCTTGGCAAAAGCGTTCAAAGTTGTGATTGAAAGGAACGTACTCTTTACTGAAAACTGGTTGGGCAAAAACAAGTTTAACAGCTTCAGAAAACAGTCTCTGACCTCCAATTTATTGTTCCATGTACCAACGAAATATTATGACAATGTCTATCTTGAAACATGTGAACCAGGAAAAAGCATTAACGCCTACGTATACTAAACATTTTCTGGCCATCTATAGAGATACAAAACCACCTTTCGCCTCCATTGTCTCTAAGCTATCTAATTAAAAGAAATAAACGAAAGCACGGATACCGACAAATGGATTCTCTTTAAAAGCTTCAGTCCTCAGGAAAGCAATATCAGATGGCCTTGCTCCACAACGCGAATGGTCTCCCCTGAAATACGCTGAACATTAAGCCCCTCGGCGTATCAAGTCGGTCGATGCGAAATAAATAAAAATAAATAACGAGACGTGATCTCGCTGCAAAATAAAAAAATAACAGTGATACATCAAAACATTATCTCTACTGACATGCCTGTTGGTGCACCAATCTGGCCGGCCGTTCAGCACAAAGCGTCGATAGAGGTCCAAAGTAAAAGGCCGAACGCGCGGACCACCCCACGTCCGGGGAGAGGGGAGAGATGGGGTTGGGGGGGGCGGGGAACACCACCACCCAGCTCTTCCCTGCGGCCACCCCTCGCTATCGCACACCCTTATCGACCCGTATAAAATGGTGTCGCGTTAAGATGTGTCGAGTCGACAACTGCGTGCATTAATCAGTGAAAATCCCTTTTGATAAGGGCGCGGTGTTTGTCGAGTAAGTGACTAAGGGCGCGTCAAAAGGGCATACACTACATTCGAGACCTTCGAGAGGGTGAGGGTCTCTCCACCTCTACCCTCCCCCACTCACTCCCCCGTCCCTATCACCGTCCCCCCCCCCACCTCCCGCGAAATCCCTTCTTCCGGCTAAGTGATCAAAAGCGCCAACGCGAGCGCTAAGTGAGTGATAGTTTGTCGGTCCGATTACAGGTTGGATCATAGTGCGCTCACTACCCGTGGGGCCCACGATGCGCAAACGACGGGAACTACCAACTTTCACCACCGCAGTTCATCTTGTGAATCTACGAGCCCTGGTGGAGTAATTTCGGATAGGAGCCGGAACGTAGATTGTGGGATTTTCCGATATTCGTGAGTTACACATATTGGAAAATAAAGACTAGCTAATGAGTGTTGAATATGATAGTGGAGACACTGGTGAATGAGTTTTGAATAGGCCAAAAAACATGACTGGAGAAATTACCGAGGTATTGTGCGATGTTGAGAGATGGACTTCTATAAGAGGGAAAATATAAAAAGGAGAGGCATATAGGACTATTGGGGAAGTAGCCACGATGAGGACCTTTAAAAAGTAATAAACTGCTGGCATAAAGAAGTTTTCAAAGGATATTTTTAAAGAGATCATTTTCATGTATTTGACGATTCATGTCAAATGTCATTATTCTTCCACAAATACATTAACACGTATCCACAATACAAAAAAAAAACTGAACGCATCTCTCTTGAGATTATTCACCCACGATCAAGCATCTTCGTGTTAATGATGAATACTTAATTTGGACAATATTACCCTTATGCTATATGCTTCTAGAAACGGACGATCGGGATGTTGCAGTGGTTAACATACTGACTTCCTAGCCAGAGGACCCGGGTCCAAATCCTGGTTACGGCAGATATTTTTCAGTGGTGTCCCGATACCTACTCGATTCTTTGTGGAGAGCACCTTGTGTGCGTACGCCGTCGGATGGGATGTTACATTGCGGAACCCTTTCGTTAAGAGTAGGCTAAGGCCGACGCCGGGTTTCTCTCCACCCTTCCTCCTTTCCCATCCATCCCTTATGAGGAATATGACCCTAGTTGTAACTTCACTAAAATTACTACTATTACCACAGCTTATAGAAATGAAAATTGATAATAACCGTTAACAAAGGCAACTGGCAATAAAAATACGAGCCTACTCGCTGTTTAATTAATGAAATCTGAAAAAGCTAGATACGAAATTCGAACTAGCTAGATACGAAGTTTTAACACTCTGTGTTTTTATTTGTTCATACCCAATTGCCGTGAGGTAAGTTGGTTCCATTATTCTTAAATAAATGAAGAGTAACATTTCCTTTACAATATTATAATTCAACTTAAAATGGAGGTGTTCGTTATTAATTCAGAAAATTTTAAAATACGAATAAAAGTCCTTGCTTCGTGATTTCGTTCTTCCTATTTACATGTTTGCGTCAATACATGTCAGTAACAATATGAACGATTAAAACACTATTATACTCAAAAGTTAGTAACTATAAATATTTGAAAAAACAACTGATACAAATTTAAACACAGTAAAAATATTACTGCACGGTATTTTGTTTGGGTATTTTTTAATTATTTGTTAAATCTAATTTAATCTCATAATAAATTGTTAATAAATATTCTAACCTATTTTCGGGGAGATAAAGGTTAAAAAACTAATTATTGCTGATTTAGATAATATATTCGGAAGATTAAAGCTAAGTAAGAATAGTATCCAATATAACATATTTCATGGTTCATACTTTAAATTCTCGTCAACAAAAATTTTAACAACAAAAACTACCTACTCTTTCACTTATTTGTTTTTATTTCCAAGTATTTATTTTTTAGAATGTTTTTCGGCTTCTCTGCGTTAATTTGTTTTACATTCCATGCCTTACGCTGATACCGTCATTTTCCTGAACACAGGCAATACAAAAATAACAACTTATCATGCCCTTTAGCTCCCAGAGCATGAAAATATTAACATTTCAAACAAATTGTTACAAATTTGGCCATTAAAAATATTATTTCAAGTTTTTTTTCAGGGAACATAATAATATTTTTTTTAATGAATATTTTTTATAAAATCCTTAAAAATATTTTAACCTATTTTCATTGAAGTAATGATTTATTTAGCTTAAAAAGACTAAAAGCGGCCTTCCTTCATGAAACTAAAAACTATTTTTCCGACGGATAGTACAATATTAAAACCCCAATACCACAAAATATAGTATTACCTTAATGAATGGATGTATACGGTTCATCACGATGTGGTGAGTCCAGATTGATTAGAATCAAGTATGATTGAATCTCTCCCATAAATTCCAAATTAATCATTCATTTACTAATGTACACTCTGGGAAAAACCACGACATTAGTTAATGCACTAACAAATGGGGGTGGTAATATAAACTGGCATGAAAAAATATTATAATCATCTCCCAAATTTTACCAATCTTTATTCAAGTCTCGAAAAAATTGTTCAGTCAAATGGCAAAGTTAAGTTTTCAAGATTAAAGGATATATAGTGCCGCCCCGGTGGCACACCATAATATTAGATTTTGAAGTAAACGTTTAAAGGGAGATGAAAATTTCTGGTGCATTTATGGTGAAGTATGAATCAAATTGCTTCATGTTCATTGCCGCTGGCACACACTGTTCTGTCCCAGAGTTTCCAGAGTCCCCTGCCACCCTTCTCCAGCCCATCACTCCCCCATATTACAAGCGGGTCAGATTTCGTGACTTTGTTCGAGTACGTATGACAACGTTATCGCCATCAGGTAATTCAACACATCCGCCGCTGTGCACCGCGGTCGTTGGAAAAAAATAAACTGCCTGTAAGTCCGCATTAATTCATGTGCCATACGACACTTGCAAACGCTACACGATGGCGTAATTGAACGAAATGGCCAAGTGGTTGGTAGTTTACCATCCCCAAAGGTACTAGGTACCAATTATGTCGCCGGCAGATGGACGCTTTCGCTGCGAATTAATGATACAATCAAGCTTTTGGACGATATCCTTTGTTCGTCAGGCTCACATTAATAAGCATTTCATCACATGTCATTTGACTTATTTTTTCCGATCAACGTTTATTTAATTTTGGCTATTCTAATACTGGCATTCCTTTAATGCACTCAGGTACACGAATTAAGAATTATTAATTAACGATATTGACGAGAGACAACAGAAAAATGTTTGGTGGAAGACGAGGAATTCATGTGATACGACCAATTTCTCCGAAATATTTCTTAGCTCGAAAGAAAAGCTGTAAACAACTGGCTCATGATTCACGTTGTACAACAGACAACGAAGGTAAAAACCTACTTCGAGTGTAATCCGGGCCATTTCAATCAAAAGTCATGCAATTATATTCCACTGTTAGATTGGAGAGATATGAGACTTATTCGGAACCAGTAAATGTCTCAGTTTGCACGGGTTTGGATAGCGAATGGAGAGTCGGTATGGACAATGGCTAGACAGAGGAGTAAAACATGGATATCTATTATCATCTGTTCTCTTCAAAATTAATATGAAGAGGAAATGGTCAGACATGGGAAGAGTTGGAGGCTGGGTTGAAATCAAATGTAGAACTTTTAAAATCAGTAAAAAAAATCAAAGCCGTAATTGAATTGTGCAATGGAAGAGGACACCTTGAATGCTTAAACACCCTACCTAAGTCCTCGGCTGAATATCGGGTACCACTCGTCCAGTCCCGACTATGGCAAATGATCATTTTTCAATGAGAATCTCTTGAATGTTTTTTGACAATGATGCTTGGACGCAATGTGGAACTGGTCCGTTTTTAAAACTAATCATTTTTCGGCGTTGTATACCATCTGCCATTACAGGAAAACTAAGGATGCAACGGCATTACATATCCCCAGATTTCACAGATGTAGCGACTTCTATACGCTTCATACACCCCATATTGCGGCAGCAACATCATTGGTGACTTTTGGAACAACATAAAATTCAGTGACGCTCTTGCCAGCGTAAACCATTCCGAAATGATAAAGTAAAGCGCATATTCACTGCTTTGCGCGTCACTTCAAAGCTTAGTCAACTGGAGAGCGAAACGGATTAAAACAATGGCTGCGTATGGACTGTGAATATTTGGCGCACCCCTTAAAGGCTTGCTCAACCAAGACGGTATTTTTTTGTCGTCATCTTTTTATTTTCGTTATTTTTTTTCTATTCCGGCAGAGAGGATTTTTTTAACTTCCTTTTTTGAACGTTCACTCTTCCGCGTCGACGAATTTACGAATTTGCAGCGACTGTTCGGGGAGGAGCCCGGGAATCGCTCACTGCCACCCCTTCCCACTCCACCCCTTAAAATACATCCCGTTCACGCCTCTCCTCGGTCCACACATACACCCCCTCCCCCTTCGTGCCCCTTGCCCATGGGTGGTCTTCCCCTCCCCCCCGCATTCTCTTGTGCATTTTTTTTTAATTAAATTTTCAGAATCGTGAAAACGTTTCCTCCTCGAGACGTAGGACGCCATCTACACGGCAACGGACAGATGAATAAAAAAATAAGAATGAATGCAGGGCGGAATGAACAGACAGAGTGGGAGGGAAGATGGGGGAGAGAAAAGTGGAAGAGGAGGGAGAAAGACAGGTTTCATCGTTCGTTTTTCATTATATCTTTAAATAAAAACCCTACTCTGCTTTGAAAAAATGAAAATCACGTCAAGGAACGTGGCTTGATGTTGTCGGGAGATGTAGCGCGTGGTGAAAGAGGAAAGAAAGCAAGTTGTGCCGAAGGAAGGGGCCATGTACAATGGAGGGAAAATGGGGCTGCTGGAGGTAAGGGTACTTCCAAGATGTTGGATTCCCGTTTACATCTTGGGAGGTTACACGGGAACTTGCAATGAACGCCATGTCGTAACGATGCTCTTGGTATCGAGAAACACAATAGGTGAGACAGTTTTAGGATGCAGTCCAAAGATTCACTTGAAAAAATACAATCGGAGAATATTTACCAAAAAATTGTCACGCATAAAATACGAGGCGACGAAGAAGATGCCGATAGTTCGCAAAAGTACCAATAGAGTACTATCCCTTATTGTGTGAAAGCAGTCAATGGGGCGCTTCAAAGAGGTGAAAGGTGAAAACGTCGTCAAATATTGATTTAATGACTGACAGGCACTTTTGCTTCGAGTGTTTTACGTAGCTCTAAGACCACCCGTCTGTTTCTGAATTCCTATATTACGAATGTTTTCACTTTTTCGTAAGTTCGTCACACCAGTGACTCCCCAAAGAATTTATATACTTTGAGCAAAATTTATTGTAAACAGAAAGCTGAGAGAAAAGGGTAAGTGGAGCAGGGGGAAGAAGTACGCTTCCTAGACATAATAAAACCAAAATGTACGAAGAAATTAATAAAGATATAACTGATTCAGGGCAAGCAAGAGGAATTTATTAGAAACTGACTAAAACCTACCTACTATTTTAGAACCTCCTTTATAACAAACTACAGATAGAATACCTTGACTCAAATGAAATGAATGTTTCAAAAACGTACACTGTTACTCGGTCGTTGAAGCAAGACGATAGAACTAAGATGTGTGAAGGAGGGGAATGTGTAATGGACAGAAGGAACACAAAGTAGGAAGCATTACACATTGCGGAAGAGGAGAGAGATTTCGGGTAAAGTCCAAAGGAGCCATGAAAGATGGATACATAGCCCTATGATTAGCGATGGGATTGTGAATACTGTGATAGAAGGGACAACGTTAGGAAAGCGAGATGGGGGAGGAAATGGATTGGGATACTGAACGGAATGAAGGGAGGAAGGAGGTATGAGGAATCGAAGAAGGGTTCATGGAAGTGTGGTCTGTCTGGTTGTGTTTTGTGTGGTCTGTCAGGTTGAGTTTTGTTAGGACAGGTGTTTATAGTTTTTCACTCTCTACCCGTCGAAAACCATCCGTAAATGCTATATCACCATTAATAATAATATCATTACCAAGGGCTGCGGTTACAGTAATGGATTACTGTATTTTATATAAATCCTACATCCACAAAATGACTTAGGCAGCCAAAACGCAATTCATCTATGCAAGTGATCTAAGTAAACAAGTATATCAGCTAATTAAAATAAAGATTAAGTTTTTGGAGGATAACCACTCGCAATTTCGAAAGTTTGCAAAAGACGTAAAGGCACAATCCGACTTTCTTCTTTATTAGGACAATACGAGTGTTATAAAAAATATACACAAAGATTTTCTGAGAGATCGAGAATAGGGGTGAGCTAAATAACTCAGATCCACCCAGACTCTCATACCCACAAAGATCTTCCGGGAAATAAGTTGCCAGCCGTGGTCTATTCAGCAGAAAAACTGTAAAGCAAGGCCATGCGAAAGAATGGTGCGTCTTCGACCATTCAATTTAAGAATACTTGCGCTGCGTTTCAAAATGCTGACACACAGTTCGCCTTACCTCGAAATGCCGCGACTAAAGCCAAAGGAGATAAAGGGGATGGTAGGTTGGCCTGCAGATTACCGTATCCTACTGTCCATGACGGTTGTTATGTACCATTTCGTGGAGAACCCAAGTAGATTCCACCGTCTCCAACACTGGCTGAATTCAGCGCGGACCGCTCGGTCCAATTTTTCCGAGATTCGAATCAAAATCGACCCACTAGGGACCCCCAACGATGTGTACTTTGGCGCCCTAAACCTCACGAACACTATAAAAAGGGAGTCCCCCAACAAGAACGACGCGGCATACGTGAAAATAACGGGCCGTCCATCGAACGTTATCGCCACGCCGGATCCTCAAAAGTTCAGCCAAATGTGTTATATCGGAGTAATTTCAAACCTGGCAGGAATGGGCCAAGGAGAACTATCGTTGGGGCTGTACTGTAGCTATGGTCACCTTTTACACTCGGCTAGCTGACCCTCCGCTCCCCTCCCTCGCTGTCTCATTCCGATCAAGTTCGCTCGAGCAAGACTTCTGTCCGAAGCACTCATGCACTTCCAATTATTCCTCTCGCCCGACATCACCCAAACTTCTATTATGGACACCAGGGCAGTATGCCTGGTGCAGGTATGCTCCAATATCATCATTAGATCGAAATGAGGGGCGGTAGAAAACATGGATACTAGATGATCAAGGTAATTAGGATAAACGACTTTTATTTTGTTCGTAGACGTCTCGAAGGGCCAGTGGGACGTAGAATTATTCTGTGGAATCATATCAAACCGCCTTGCACACGGTAGCCTGTATATTATAACAGCTTGGGTGAATATTTTTAAACAATTGCCACCTACGTAAGAGACAATCATCAAAACAATGAGCAATGGGAGAAATATGGCTGGTACCTATAATCAATGAACCTATGTAATTACTCTTTCGTATGTACCCCTGCACTGACCCGGACAGATTACCAGCAGTTGGTAACCGAATACGAATTATAGGAGTGAATACATGCAATAGATTCCGAATTGGATGATTAATTTGCTCACATGTAATCCTAATGACAGAATTAATTTAACGTAATCCGACCAGAAGTAAATTTATGGACTAAAATTACAACCAAAGGGTGGTAAAATGAGTTTTCTGAATAATTGAAATTCACAAAATGAAAGTAGACGGTGATACCGTGTATTAAAAGCATCAATGACAACTCAACTCTCCAAAGAAATGAGGCAAAAATAAAATCCCTCTTCTGAGTATACTCGCACGTAAATAATGCCAGAAAAATAATTAATTCAAGACGATATGCACGGTAAACTTGGGGATATCAAAAGCTACACATTTTTGTTTATATCCTATGCATTTTTAAACAAATTGTTCTTTCCAGATACCGTGGCTCCTTCAACTCAAGAATAAAACACTCACATATATCTTCTACGAACGATTATAGAGATAAATATATGTCCACGAATACCTCACTCATTCAGTATTTAGTAACTTCCTCATTCGACACTTGATCGATCTTTTGGAAAGTCTCACATTACCATACTCCTATCTCTTGGACAGAGGGCATTTCTTTTAAATAAATTGAGAAGACCAGAGAAAATAAGTCTTTTTTTAATTTTAAAAATAAATAATTGGGTTTTTAGAATGTAAAAATCACTAATCAGAGAAACTGCAATGCACTGGAAAGAACAGTGGGAGCAGGTTTAGGCGCATCGTAAATAGTAATAGGGGTCGCGTATAGGGGAATTGGGGTGGGGGCTTATAAGTACCGTGGGCGCGTACTGAGAAAGCGAGACCTCTCGACATTATGGCGTTCCGGGTCGGGAGCATTCACTGAGCGTGGAAGCGGGTAGAAAAGGGATCGAGCGTAGGGGAGCGGAGAGGGGATGAGTTGAATGGAGTGTGTTGGACGGCTGTAACGGGCATTTAGCCCAATGCGAAACGCGGGCCAGGACGACTGAAAATCAAGTGATGGATTTGACCAAGGATGGGGCAAAAGGAAGGAAAGGAGTCCGGGGCGGGAGGGGGGTGAAAGAGTTAGGGAAGGGAGGGTGAAAAATGAAAGCGATGGCGGGATGGGGGGAGGGGAACAAGGAATAGAGGAGGATAGAGGGGAATGGGGTACGAATAGTCTTAGGGGTCGAGAGAACAAAGAGAAGGTAGAAAATTAAAGGGGAATGGATAAACGGCGAGAGGTAAAGATAGTGAGAGAAAAAGGGATAGGACACGAGTAAATATAGGAAAAGAGGTCAAGATCGAAAGAGAGACGTAAAGTTGGAGAGAGATAGATGGACAAAGATAAGAGAGAGAAATGAAGAGAGATCAGGAAGAAAAAATAAAAGAGAGATTAAGCGGTAGAGATTGTGAGGAACAGATAAGGAGAGAGAAAAATTAGGGAGAGATAGAGTGAGAAAATGGGGAGGGAGATGTACAGAGAGAAGACGAGAGAGAGAGCTTAAAAAGAGAAAATGGTGGGATATTGAGGGAAAATGAGATGGAAAAGAGAAAGATAAGGAGAAGAAGGGAAAGAGAGAGAGAGAGAAAAGTGACACTAGGGGAAGAACTACGGCAGAGGTCATCGGAAAACCCGCGGCCGAATTCGGCAAGAGGGTAAGGACATAAAAGCGGAAAGAGTGGAGAGAATCATTTGTGAGAAGTTTTTAAGAAAGAGAGGGGCAGAGAAGGAAGAAACTGGGTATCGAAGGGATGAGAGGGTATTAGCGAAAAAAAACGAATTACTGAAATTGAAGGGACGCGTGCCCCGGGACACGTGTGCGGCACGCGTGAGTGCATGAGAGAGCGCCGGAGAGGCGAGTTTCCGCGCGCCGCGAAGAGATGTTAACTCGTTCGCAAACAATAGAGCGGGAAGGAAGGAGGGAAGGATCTGAAAGAGGTTGCCCGGAGAATGGACTGGGTTTACGAAAAGTTTTTGGCCTTCGAAGCAAGCGAGGGAGCCGTAGAGAACGCTTCGTCGGTTGCATTCGATGGAGCAAAATTGACGAGGAAGGCGTACAGAGAGAGCCCCATACTCGACGGCCTTTCGAAAATTCACGTCGGATAAAAACATTTTACACAGCACAGTGATTCCGACAGAGTTCACGCTGAGTATTTTTTATTTTATTAATACTCCGGAGAAAATCACGATCGGGGGATTCCATTTAGATGGTTTTGGAGGTCGCGATAAAGACCAAATGGTTTTTCTTGAAAGGCCGTTTAGCCGGCTGACTTCATAGAGATAACCTATCGTCACAGGCATTGGGCAATTAGCATAGGTGAAAATGGGGCTTTGCGTGAAAAAATGAACGCGATAAAGACAATGCCAAAACTGTGATATCTCACGTAGAATTCTCATGAAAAATAACTCTGCAGGATAAATTTTTAGTCTACACAGGATTTTTAGCTGTTAACATAAATGCTAGAATTCGAGGGAGGTGTAATATATGCACAATTTACCCGCGGCAACATTTGATCATGATCTAAAAACAGAATCGTAAACGACATAAAAGGAAGGCTTTTCGTGGCGTAAAAAATAGCGTAACTATTATTACTGACGATATTTCATATCCGATGGCGTTGCCGAAACTAACTTACTAATATTTCATAGTAGTTGTAACAATTTCCACGAACCTCCTACGACACTGGCTAGACGTGAAAAGTGCCGAAAACGTATCAACAATAGTTACACAGTCCAGTGAAAAACCTAAGTACGAGACTAAATGATACTCAAAGGGTATATACTGATATTTACTTGTATGAGGCGAACGGTAACTACGGCCGTATGAAATAATGGGAAGAGTTGACCCCAGCCGTTCAAAACGTTCAAGTGCAATAGTATCCTCAGTTATGTGCAGCAGTCTTTTACTATTCAATCTAATAACCTCTACGATCAGGTATCTTAAAACAGCATCACAAAATCATAGCTCAAAGTCAAAGGAGCCAATATATGAACATCTATCTACTCGTCTCAAATCTGTACTCGACTGCAAAAAAATCAAATCGGGTACGTGCGTTGTCCAAAACATATCCAATGAAAGGGGGGCTGGGAAGGGAGGAGGACGTCAAAGTGATTAATAAAGTATGCAAGACGAAACCAAGCGAGGCGGAATAGGGCGGCGATAGGAACAAGTCTCCCCGTTCATTATGGCTCGCGGGGGCTGCAGAAGGAGACTACACCCACACCCCCTCTCCCCCGCCCCGCCCCCCGACCGAATGAAAGGAGAATAAAAAATTAATAAATTCACCCCCAATAAAATGACGCTCGGGTAAAAAAAAGTCGTTAAGTAGGCTCGGAGAAATAAAAATATGGAGGTGAAATAAAGAGAAGGGGTATGTGAAAAATCTGATCACACACAAGGTTGGCCATAGGACCGCTTTGCAAAAAGAGTGCACTTTGTGTGTGTTGTGTGTGTGTGTACTGGGAGTGTGGAAATGGTCCGACTGAGGGAGTGGTGGGTAGGGAGAGGAAGAGCCGAGGGTGAAGAACAAAGGATCTTCTCGCCGGGGAGCGCCGAGGGGGAAGGGGTTCACGGGGATATCACGGACGCGAGGGAGTGGCGAGAGGGTGACTGAGGAGGGGGAAGTCGGTTAAGGGATGGAAATGGGGGAGGTGGGCGGGAAGAATGGAGTGGGGAGGGGTGAAGTGGGATGAGAAGGCTCTATATCTAACAAGCTGAGCTTGGCCAGCAGTCGCGACGCCTCCCACCGCTCACCGACGAGCGGCGTGGATAAGGAAGGCCAGCGGTGTGAGGAGGGCTTGCGTGGAGGGCGTGTTGTGTTGCCGCGGGTGTGTGCTCAAGAGGGGAAAGGGGTGCGAGAGTGGCGTGGGCGGCTGTGCAGACCACTGGGGGGGAAAGAAAAGGTTGGCACGGGGGCGGGGCGGGTTATCAATGGAGAAGATATCCAGACCTTATATATGTACATGACACGTGAGCGTAATTCGCCGAAAGGGCGGGATTGGACTGGTTGGTACTATCCTCCCCAGGGTGAATGGTTTTGATTTTCTCCATGAGGGGGCGATGGGCATAGGGTGGGTTGTTTCTTTGTGGATCACAAAGCGGGAGGGAAAAGGGACAAAATAAATCGTATATAAATACATACATTTATCTATAAACACACACACATATACATATATATAAATAAATTATGTATATATATATAGTATATATATAGTCCATAGCCTAGGTAGTCCAGGGGTAGAGCGTAGTACTACTGACCGGAGGGTCCAGGTTCGATTCCCGGGCAAGCTACTCTGGGCACCTGAAGCTCCATCCAAACTATGTGATTTTTCGGGTACCAGATTTCCTAGGAAACCGTAACCAGCACAGGGGAAGGACTGGGCCACCTTACCCTGATGTGTGAATTTCACATGTCGTCGGGCTTAGTACTGGGGTCTACCATCACTTCCCAAACCGACCTTCGGGAAGATTACTGTGTTATTTGTATATATATATATATATATATATATACACTTTTTTGGAAAACCCACAAACGTGTAATGTAAATTCACTGATAGTCATAACAAACACAGAAACCAAAACACAAAAGAGGAAAAACTCACTGGTTCTCGAATTTTCGGTGGTCCAACCACCTTTCTCAAGAGGAATTAGGAACAGTCTGTTCCTAATTCCTCTTGAGAAAGGTGGTTGGACCACCGAAAATTCGAGAACCAGTGAGTTTTTCCTCTTTTGTGTTTTGGTTTCTGTGTTTGTTATGACTATCAGTGAATTTATATATATATATATATATATATATATATATATATATATATATATATATATATATATATATATATTATAGCGTTAAAGCATTTTAATTATCCTCCATAGGAGTGAGACGCGGGTGCATCGGAAATTTGGAAATTTTCCCAGGATAATTCTGCCCGAAATTGAACCCTTTGTCCGACTTACGATTCGATTATAACGATTGCCGCCGACATAACAAAAGGTCATTCTCCTTCACCGAGCACTTGTAAACCTTATTTGACTTTTTTTATGAGGGGTTAAGTGGCACTGAATGAACTTAATAGTTTCCTCCAGCAAAAAGAGATTTTAATTGGTTCCGAGTAGGAATAGGACTCCCATTCGATTCAAATAGTTTAGGAACTTAAAAGAGGTAATTTAGCGTAGAAGGTAAACTCAAAGGGGAGGAATCGGCACCTAACTATACCTCACCACCAACTAAGAAAGTCACCAACCGTATCAGTCCGAATTTGCTGTGAAATTACACCTTAAGTAAGATATGCAGTGATCAAATCCGAAATTGGATGAGTGAAATTCACTACATTACGTGCGTGGTCACACCATTCACGTTTGTTAAATAGCCTCTATCGTTATTAATAGGTATTTTAGAAAGGTAGAATTGAAACGACTGATGAAACTAGAACAAAACCGACACTTCTGGTAATCGAACATGATTACTAGCATAAGGTCTGAAGTGTAAATACGGAGGGCGATGAAGAAAAAAATGGGACGATATACAAAATTAAGATTCATTATAAATTGTTATGACTACCAAGTATTTTATGATTTCCAAGATATGAAATTAGAATCCGAAAAAATAATTCAATACATGCCTCTGTGGCAAATGGATATTCCATGTCTTCGAGCTGAGTTATCTGGATAATGAAAGAGTATGGAACAATAATGACTCACTGTTATCGATACATTCGAAATTTTGCAGAGTGAGGTTATTTACCTAATTAAAATTTGAGTAATTGAACCTCCCACGAATCCACTAAAATGTACCCCCGACGAACAATAGAAAATTAGAATTTATGTTCCAATCACTCAATTGCCTAAATATAGGAAATGTTCCGCTGGCTCTCTTCTCTATGCAAAAATACTGACAAAATGCAGGTAATGTCCTACACTACGATGAAAAACATACCTATCACTAGCGAACATTTTTGTACGGATACAACTTGAAATCAAATTGAAGGAAATTTAATTAATACCACATAACAGAGAGAGGCCTGCTGCAGTCACTTAATCCCATAACAAATTGCATCTAAACTAGATGTTTACACAACTTGACGAATTAATAACTCACACCGAACCTCATTAATTAACGTAAGCATATCCAACCATGACAACTGTAAACAGAGCTTATAATCGTTCCAATTTTTTTTATGGAATACCACTTCTTTCCTTCATCATACCACATAACTCCCTTATTAACGTAACTCTCAAAAAGTGAATATTCACAGGTCCCAAAGTTTGGGAATACAGAATGCATGGGAATCAAAGAACCTTTCGGTCTGCGACAAACTATTTGGTTATCCCCGATTATTCCTCAACAGTTCCGTATCTTCAGCGTAGGAATTTCCTCTAAAAATTTTAATCAACTTTACAAAAATTCCAACAAAACATATCTTGCAAAAATAAGCACGACGAAAGAAGAACCAAAGAAGCAAGGATGTAAAAAAATATCAGCACAAGGAGCAATGACAAAATGGAGATAAGTAAGAGACTGGATATTTTGGAGTGCTTCTACAAACGAAACTTCGCTTTGGCAATCCATCTTGTAGAACCCACAGGATTTAAAACGGATGCGTTATTTTCTGTGTGTCTTGCAGCTATTGCGATATGCTACTCAAAGATAAGCTGACAATGGACCACCCAGGTCAACAGAAAGCACCTGATTAAAATTATATGACTGGCCAAAGCCACCATGACAAACCTTAATCACTGATACTGGAACAGCAATGGCACGATGTAAGCTATTCTGCCACAAGACCATCCAATATTTCCACTAATATATCCCATTCCATTTTTTACCATGCTGAGTAACGAATCACCCGATTGAGTTTTACTCGATCGTGGTCACTTTAAAAATACATGAAGCATCAAATTTCTTTCAAAAATAATTACATTTTGTTTTCCCACAATTTATTTAAAAATCCCATGGTGGTCACTTAGCGCGCATGCTGGTACATTCCTTTATGTGATTAATTGAGCGAACCAAGCGAGGTAAAATTTAGAGGACATATATGACAAACATAGGGAAGAAGGCCCTATATGGACGGATTTGTAGTATCTATGATAAAGAAATCTGGCCGGAAGATTTTGTGAGATCAGTGTTAGTTCCTATTCCGAAAAAGGTAAAGGCTATAAATCATGTGAGGATTACAGAACAATAAGTTTGATATCCCACGCAGCTAAAGTTATTCTCAGGATCATCAACAAAAGGATAGAGAGTAAGGCAAATGATTACTTAGGGGATGATCAGTTTGGGTTTAGGAAAGGAAGAGGCACGCGTGATGCCGCTGCAGTATTGAGATCACTAATTGAGAGGAATATGGAATACAATCAGGATGTTTTTGCCTGTTTTGTAGATTTCGAAAAAGCGTTTAATAGAGTGAATTGGGAAAAATTAATGCGTGCATTGCAGAAAATAGGAATGGATTGGAGGGACAGGAGACTGATCGCAACCTGTACACGTCTCAGACTGCGCAGGTGCGAGTGGGTGGGGAACGGAGAGTCCGGATGGGCAGTGTTAGGAAGAGGTGTAAGGCAGGGTTGCCCATTGTCACCGGTGCTGTTCAACGTATATGTGGAGGAAATGATTAAAGAGGCATGGGAAGAACTGGAGGTAGGAATGAAATTCGGAGGGGAATTCGTAAAATCGGTTAGGTTTGCTAATGACCAAGCATTAGTTGCTCAGTCAGCCAAGGGGTTGCAAGCATTGCTGAGTGAATTGGAGGTTCAGTGCGATAGATATGGGATGGGAATCAATATTAATGAAACAAAGGTTATGCGATTTTCCAGAAAGAAAAAGGCTAAGCTAAACATTAAAACAGGAGGGGAAAAAATAGAGCAGGTAGAACAGTTTACATATCTCGGAAGTGTTTTGGACAAGGAGGAGGGAGTTGATGACGGGGACGTTGAGTAGGGATGTTAAGACAAGACTCGTAAAAACTCCGATATGGAGCGTAGCTATGTACGGCGCGGAAACATGGTCACTGAAGCAGGAGGGTAGACGTAGATTGGAGGCTTATGAAATGTGGGTGTGGAGAAGAATGGAGAAGGTGAAATGGACCGAAAGGAAAACAAATGAGGAAGTACTAGAGATGGTGGGTGAGGAGAGGGGTTTGCTGAGAGAAATCCTATAGAGGCAGGAAAAATGGATGAAAGGCGTATTGAGTGGTAGTGGAATGCTTGAAGAAAGAAATAGAGGGGAGAATGTTGGGCAAGCGAGGAAAGAGCAGGAACAGGATAGAAATGTTGGACGGGTTGAAGGGAGGAAAGAAGTACACAGAGATAAAGTGGGACCTGATGTATATTAGGTTGCTGAATTGGGTTTTGTTTGGATTTACAAAATATTTATTTGGTAGTTGTGTCCATCCAAAACCTAGCTTAACCGGTAGAATACCTAATAATAATAATATGACATACATACACACATGCATGTATAAAAACACTTATATAGATTTTAAAGCATAGAAACAAAGAAAGTACACTCACACGTATAAGTTTTGACATTCTCCCGGAACGGTCGTCATGGAAATGTCAAAACTACATATGCGAGTGTCCTTTCTTTGTCGTTTCTGTATTTTAAAAATCTATTTCAGTGGTTATATATATAAATAAATATATATATATATATATAATATATATATATATTTAAACCACCTCTTCTATACTCGAACTAGATCAGATGTAACCCAAAGGTTGACAACATTAATTATTTGTAAGCATGATATGAAACGGACATTCGTATGGGCTCTCTAGTCAGGGACCTAGGCGGAAACCAAACGCTGGACGGTACTTGAACCTTGGCTGATTTCCAAATTAGAGATATACGTACGTCCCTACTTTCCATGTTTTTTAAATGAAGTCTTCTTCGACGAAAATCTTCGGGAAAGTCTACTCCATGCTATATACGTATCTTATTCAAAGAAGACTTGTACCTGAAACGTCCTCTTTCCTATTCGAAATAACGTGTCATCAAAAGCCAAAACGATAATTTTAAATGAGAGCAGGATATCTATGTCATACGCCAATGGAAAAATGTATTGGTTTGGTAGAGTTTAAAGACAATTGTTGAAAATTTGGGAATGTTAAACAAAACAATGCGGACCATAAAACTATGAGAGAGTCTGACAGAATACACATGTACTTCAAATAAATAGGAAGCCGATAGAATGTATATGTATTTCAAGTGAAGTGGCTAATATATCTTTTAATCAGGCGCAAAAAAATTGATATATGCACCGCATAATGTTAAAACGTGAGTTAGCAAAGAAACCCAAACGTGGAGACTAAAACTGCTTAACTTGTATTCGCATATTACATATCATTGATGCTGCTTTCATATATGAATGAAAACTTCGACGCGCCAATGTTTTGCTCGACGCTCAAGTTATTTAGCTAATCGCACGGAATAAAACCCGATGAGTATGTTGCGGACCCCGATTAAAAACATCAACGACAATCCCGACCAATGCGCAGGAGATAAAAATGAAATAAATAAATAAAAATGGAGAGACAAATTAAACTTCCTCCCCGAACGACCGAGTGCGGATAAGGGACAAACACATTTTAATCCGAAATCTTTGTCACGTCTCCATCTCCCTCCTCCAAACCCTTAAGCTCTCCGGTCCCAAACTCCCTCCACCCCTTCACACCCGCCCTACCCCCCGCATCCCGTGGGATCGTTCGCACTTCTACGAAATCCGTACTCTTTTACTGCCTCAACACTTCCAGAAAGGTAGGGAAAAAGGCGGACGGGGAGGTGGGGGAGAAGACACCCTTTCCCATCCCAGTCGACTACCCTTACCCCACTACTACCACTACAATCTCAAGGGGTGGAGGTCGAAAGGAGTGAAAGCGCGGACCCCAAATAGGAAGCACAAAATCACTTCCACCCCTCTTCCCCGCCCATTCCCTCCCGCAACCCCTTTACCCTTCAAGCCGTTGCTCCCCAAACCTCATCCAATAGGACTTTCCAGTGGCACACAAGAGAGGAAAGAGGGAAAGGGACAGAGATGGGAGAGAGAGAGAAAGCAGATAGGTCCCGTTTGATGTCAAACCTTAGGCGCAGGGCCCTTCGAGGACACTAAACCGCCAACCCTTCCCACACCCACACACGGGACCGACCTTCACCCCTTCCCACCACCCTTTGTCGCTTCCGACCCCCCTCCCCCTACTCCTCCTCCGCTTCTCCCTTCCCTCACGTCTTTAACTCACCCCCCGCCCATCACCAATCCTACAACTACTACTTCATATCATTTGTATGGATTGTGTGACACACTCATTCCCTTTTCTTCCCACGCATTTGGGACCTTTCCATTTTCTCCTTTTCCCCGACCTCCCAGCCCTGCACACTCAGTCCAGCACCCTCACCCCCCCACCCCCGCTCAATCCCGTAACACCTTAACAGCCCTAAAAACCCATCCCTTCAGCCCCTTTCTAAGCCTCCGCTCCACGTAACTCCCTCCCTCTGTCCTACACGACTCGAGCGAGAAAACCCGCCCCGCGCGAGCGCGCCCCCTATCCGGCACGGCTGAAAGGTGGTAGTTCCCTTTTACTCCAACAGAGGTCACCATCGCCTATTTCTGGTCGCTTTTCTCGCTCGCGTTCACTTCTCCCTCCTCGGCGTATATTTCCTCCTCCTTTGCCACCTCCACGGGCGCCGCCGACTTCCACCGTCGGAGACATGGTCGGACGGAGGAATAGGAAGAAAAGAAGGAAAACCTTTTTTCTGCATCGTGGATCCGTGTGCGTGCGACTGTGGGGCTGAGCACCTGACTGACAATCGGATGAGGGCGGACGGATCGTCTCGGTGGGAAAGCGTAGATCGGAGGGTACCACCCCTTCTCCGAATAGGTTTTTAAGGTTTTAGGGCAGAGTTGGTGGACAGTAAAGAGAGGGGGGGTGGTTCGGGGTACGACGTGAAGGGGTCAGGATTGCTACGGAATGGTGAAGGAGGAAGGGCTTGGAGGCAAAGGAGGGAAAAAGGGTTTATTCCCAAGATGACGCCGTGAATTTAGGATGGAATTTAGCGGAGGTTTGCTTGGGCGAGTGAGAGGGAGGGGGGGGGCGACATCACTTTCTCCCACACGGACTAAAGAGTCCAAAGAAAAGATTTTTCGGATGCGGGTCCCGTGAAGATTATGTGATTTCGGGCTGTGATTGCCAACAACGGCATCATCTTCCCTAATTCCCCCCCCCTCAATACCCCCCTCTAAACCCGCCCCTTTCCAACTCCCCCTTCTTCCGAAAATAAATTTCTCATCCTCCTCATTCATCCTCGTATACCGGAAAAATTGAGGCGAGGTTTCTCCCTCTCTTCCTTTTCCACCCATCTCCCCAAACTCTACCACTGTTGTCTTCTTGACTCTGGCTTTTGGGATACATAGATTATGATAAAATATCCCCTCGAAGTTCAGTGATGAATGGAGAAGAAAAAAATATCTTTTACGCGATTCAGAGGTGAGGTGTTCCTCGTCTCCAATAAATAGCACCGGACGCGCAACTTGTTGCAATGAAGGAAAGTGTTTTCGAGTCGCGCCGCAGAGCGGATGTGCCAAATTCAAAGAACGTGAATATGGTAAAATTATTAATTCTCCCATTGATTTTCGAGAAGGAATTTGATGGCTCATCAATGGTGCACTGCCTGTCCAATGGAGGATGATGAAGCCCCTTGTAAAAAATCTAGCGTCGTATTGTTCGCCACCAATTTCGTTAGAATGATCATGTGAAATAGGAACCCAAATAAATTATGTTCATTCAACAAAACACAACTAGATAAAAGAAGGTTTTTGGATTTAGAGAAACCTTTACATTAATCGGCCGTTAATAAACACAAAGAGACAGCACGAAGTTATGCAGTAAAAAAAGGGATTTCGCAAATCATTCACGTTGATCTTCATTTCGTATTAAGATAGTTTCGAAACCCCCACGAGAAAAAAAACTATTTTGCCTGTTAGGAAGGCACTTGTGAATTGGTGTTATCGAATTAGCAAATTTTAAAATTAGGAATATGAAACACTCCATACATTTCTAGAGCAATCTTTGTTATCCAATGCCAATATCCACGATAACATTTCATTTAATCCATTTCCAAATAACGGCTAACACGACACTTGAAAGTTCATTCTTAATTTAATGAATCAAGAACTTTTATTCAGCTTCCAAATCGAAAAATATCTACCGATTTTACAAACAATTTCTTAATAACACCCTAGTTTTATTTAAATTATTCCCAAAACCAAATTAGCGATATTAAAATAGTATATGCAGAACCTCTTGAAAATATGCCACGTAAATATTAATTCCATGGCGATGAAAACACCGTTATTTCTTGGCGTGGCCAAATATTTTCATAATGGATGACCACGACGGAAGAACCTTCAAGCCGTTACAATTCTCACGGCTTTACCACGCAACCAAAACATTTCCGAATATCTTCCACGAAAAATCACTACTCTAATTTGAGTATAATTATTTCAGTTTTCTTTCCACCACGGGCAAAAAAACGGTCCGAATTCCACGACAGTAACGGCATTTTGGCGCATTCCATTCACAGGGGAGCATGCCAAAAGTTGGGGTAATCAGGGCAGCTAAGAAGCGGTCGCTATCTTTACGACTCGAGAAGGGCCAAAGGAACGAGAGCACACCGTAAACGACTGGCTTAAGTGAGCCTGTCTTTCTCACGGGAGGAAACACATGGAAGGAACCGGCGGAAGGGCCCTTAACCTTCCGCCGAGCTCGAGAACGGAAGGGCGCCGGACGATATTGCGAAGACGACGGGGAATAAGGGGCACGGAAAACAAAACATAACCCGTGTCCGAAGCAAACGAAGAACTACGAGCACACGAGAAGAAAAATTTCTCACTTCTGTTCGGACTGATCATGTATTTTTTTTTAAAAAAGATCACCTGTTCGCCCCTCATTTCCGCACAATCAGCACTCAACTAAAATCACGTAAAATAAACACGACATCACTTCGTAAATAACGGAAATCCTCT
Source organism: Hetaerina titia (assembly GCA_037158775.1). Classification (NCBI taxonomy): domain Eukaryota; kingdom Metazoa; phylum Arthropoda; class Insecta; order Odonata; family Calopterygidae; genus Hetaerina; species Hetaerina titia. The sequence continues at coordinate 72,220,497 of CM073777.1, read as the reverse complement.
TGGGCACCATTTCACCAATACAAATTTGATACTATTAGTACACCAAAAAGCGGGAGAGGGTTCTCAAGCGGGGAATCGAATAACCTAATGAACATACTACACAAAACATAAAGGTAACATCCATGCTCAAAAACATTACCTTTGCGATGGTATCCGACCTTCTCATAGCACACTTCTCTTCACTCCGCATCACTTCACAACATTCACCTCCCCCACCTGTGAAATCCACGTACACTCCCCTCTGTTTCCACATTTTTCAATGCTAAATCATCACACACATTGCGCGTCAGGCATAATCCAATTGGACAGCACCACACTCTCGTTGTAGCCGAACAACACTCCCCAAAAATAAAACCTTGTTTCCTTTCCGCGGAGCGATCAGCACCTCGAAACAGCACAAAACCCTCTAACCTTTTTTTTTGCAACGATCCATCATGCTCTCCTCATCGGAGTCGATTGGGAGGGTATAAAAACAATACGTATCACATCCTCATGTGCACAGGAGAAAAACAGCAGGCCAGTGACATTAACAAAGACGACACAAATACCGCTCGGGACGCACGAGGAGAAAGTCCGCTGCCCCGTGTTGTCTCTGTAGAGGCGCTTCGCCTACTCCCTCAAAAGTTCTGGCGGTAAGTCGTCCGCCCGATAGCCGGGTGAGCGCCTGGCATGCGCTCGGTCCCGGAGCGCGAGCAACACCAAACAAAAGCGACGGGAATCGGTCGAACACTGCGGGGCGAGAGGGGGGAACAGCGCCGTCGACACGACGGTCGGGAGGGGGACTCGAATTGGGCACTCCTAACACTTACTCCGCCGCCACTTCAAAGACTCCCGGGTCGAAGTTCCTCGAGGCGCGAAGTGTGTGTCATATAGCCCCGCGCGTGGTCGAGTCAAGAAGGACCGGGATTGACGAGCGAAAAACTCCAATCGACGCACCTCTCGTTCCCCGCCGTGCGAGGCCCAAGCGTGTTCGCTCCTGGTTGGAAGAAGGGAGACTGTTGGCAGACGGCTGGGTGTAGCGAGGCCGGGAATGAGGGGAAGGAGATGGCCTGAGTCGGTGGGGTGAGCTGAGTGAGGGGAGGTGGATGTTTCTGCGGGGGAGGGGTTGGGAGGGGAAGCGCGTGAGGTCGGGGGCGTACGGGGGAGAGGGAAAGAGAGAGAGAGGTCTTGTGCTGCTGGAGGACCAGGAGTTGTGTGGGGGAGGGAGAGAGAGAGAGGAGGGGGTGGTGTGAGCATAGACGTGAATCTCCAACCCGTGTGTCGAAGGCGTGTGGAAGCAGAAGGCGCGTTGTCCTGGAGTGTGCGCTGGAGTGGGAAGCCGGACTGCCCCGGAGTGGGGGGATCGGACGGGCGGTCTGGAGGAAGGGGAGAGAGGAGAAGAGGAAAGGAGGTAGCCGAGGGGATGGGAGTGGGAGACTTGACGAACGCCGAGATTCTGTGGCGAAGAGTGCGCCTACCTCCCCCTCATACTCCAGCCTCACCTTAGGCGGTGTGGTATTTGAGCTGGTTCCGTGAGGGCTTCCAGAGGCGGCGGGTACCGTGGGGTGGTAGGGGGCAGACAGAGAGGGTGGAAGATGAAGGAAGGTGGGCCGTTAATGGTCGGGTGCTGCGAGATGGGTGTTTTTTTTATTTCCTCCCTTGCCAGAGACGCGAGGTTGTGGACGGGGGGGGGAGCAAAGGAGGAGGTTGCTACAGCGGATTGAGGGAGGGGATTTGGATTGGTCGAGAGTGAAGAAGAACGAACGGTGTGGAGTGAGAATTGAGGCGTAGTAATGGGCCGACGTTGCGAAAGAAATGGGAGCGAAGGGGGAAGGATCTGAAAGGGGGTAGGAGCTGCGGGGCAAGCAAGTTCGTTGGACAAGTGGAGATAGAAATACACACGGCGAAGAAAAAGGCGTGAAGTCGCCGAGGAAACTGCGCGGGCAGGTTGCTGCTTCGGCTCAGATGCACTTTCAGATTGGGATCGGTTACCGTCAATATAGGGCGGAGTACATGCACGATTGAGTGGTGCACGTAAGATTACCTACCCCCTTTTGGTTGAGCGCCCCGTAAGTGACTCGAGAATTCTTTCATGACTTGTGTCACCTGAGATCTCGTCAAATGAATTGGGTTTTATAGGTGATGTGTAAGCGGTCAATTATCATTGAGAAGCAATGGCGTCCCCGGACGTTTTCATAGCTCCCAGCTCTCCCATTCTATATCAGAATAGCATCATCGGTGAAATACATAAATACCAGATTATTGAATCCGCATATTTTCATAAGTAAAATATTGCGTTTTAAAGAGGCCCAGGGAATGATCTGTAAGTATATTTAAATCTCAGCCTACTAATTTATGTAATAAATGGATGCTTTTCCTGGAAAAAGTCCGACAAAACCAATGGTAACGGCCTACCCAATTATTGACGCTCGAATGAATGCCGCTATTGACATTATCTTTCATTGAAAACAGCGCTGCTAAAAATCCATAACACAGAGCATATACCAGTAGAATAAACTCAATTTATGTATCATGTATTTGAATGCCACTGGACTAATATTTTTCGTGATTGGTATATGGTCGAAAATCTTTCTCTCCACCAATTTCTTAAACGATATCTCACTCGCTGCCGGCATTTAAATATATACACACACATATATATTTATAAAAAATGTATTATATATATATATAATATATATATATATATATATATATATATATATATATATATATATGTGTGTGTGTGTGTGTGTGTGTATACACACACATTCAAACACGAAATCCCGCCATACGGCGAACAAATATTCTTTCACATGAAAATAGATATAAGGAAAGGGGATAGGAACACACATAAAAGACGAACACAGCAGAGGTGGGGAAGACGGAATCAAGCAGACCACGAGCGTAAAAATATTTCCTTAAATATGTACATTCAAACACGAAATCCCGCCATATGGCGAACACATATTCATTCACAGGGAAATAGAAAAAAGGAAAAGGGGATAGGAACACATAATAAAGGACGAACACAGAAGAGGTGGGGAAGCCGGAATCAGGCGTAAATCACGAGCGTAAAAATATTTCCTTGACCGAGATTTGAACACCGGATCTTTCCACTTGCCAGGATGCTTAGCTATCGAGGAAACGTAATTTTACACCGAGATTAGCTGGTCTTATAGACACCAAGTGCCCCGATTCTTTGGCCAAGAGATCGCGTCAAGGAGCTGCTTTACCCACCAAAGGAGAAATGCACGACACATAAGAGGAAGGACAGTAGGTAAGCAATCATACAATATAATAAAGGATAGGAACAGTGCGTTTCGTGACACGCATAGCCAAAAGAGGAGACGAGCCACATTGGCCAAATACAAATTCAAACACGAAATCCCGCCATACGAGGCTAGTAGTGGCTGAGCCTGATTATAATAGCCTGAGGCCCTTAAGCCAAAATGGGATTCAATGATAATTCGCTCTAGATAGAACTTGTGGAATTTCATGTCCAAAGTGAAAAGGTTATAAAGCATACCTAACTAACCACACCTTAACAACCCACGAAATCGCAGAATTATTAAAGCACGACTAGCTTTTAAACTCCGGCCGTGTCCAAAATTATAATACAGAATTTTTTAAGCTATAAACGCCTATTAGCATATCATTTTATCTACCATTGAATTCTACTCCAATGAAAAGTAAAATTACATGCTAATCTGAACACAGGTCATCTGTAAGCGCGTTGTGATATAATTATGGTGGTTGAAGAATTATTTTATGTTAAATAACTTGTCAATGAATGAAAGTGGAAACGATGAATACGCAAGAGGTGTAACGTTTTCGTCTCTTTGGAACCGTCTTTGGAAGGATAGATATTTTTAACGGTTCTGTTTAAAAAAATACTTTTTACTACGTAGGGAAAGACAGAAACGGGGCAGGCAGATGAATGATTATCGGAGGAGGGTTAAAATGGCCGTAAGTATAGGGAACTCACTCCATAGGCCTCTTAAGTTAAATAACTGGAAATTCATTGTTGACGCATGATCCTATGCAGCACGTCTGAATTAGACGTGGTAATCCCATATTCTCCCTTACCTCACTTTGCTCTCGGCGGAATAGGAACCCAGATCAGCGATATGGAGAGCGAACGGGTTGGAATTCAGTCGCTGAGGAATTTGGGAGGCGTGGAGAATTGAAGTTGAATGACGGCAAAGAGATTGAAGGATTGGAAGGGGAATTATTCAGGAGGTGTACCTACTACAACTTTGAAGGAGTAGACCGCGGAGTGTGTACGATGTAGATATTTTTGCCTTTCGGAGAAGATCATAACAGAACGCCCATCTCGGTAAGATAGCTCGCGGGAAACAAGAGGGTTTGACATTTATGCCGGTTAATTAATGCGGTCTTCATTAACGATTCGTAAATGTCATGCTGAAAATGGACTTTTGGCAAGCTAAAAATAAAGCAAGCGTTCGTAATGCTGCTAATATTTTGTCGAAAGCAAGTCTAGATATTAATTATTCGAACACACAGTAGACGCCTTTAGCCGACAGCTCTTTCATCAGCAAGATGTGTGCGTGGAATTAAAATTTTAAAAGGGCAGTGAGTGTAATATTTTCCTCTCTGAGATAATTCTTCACTATTCTGACGAAAACGTTAACCAGGAAAAAGATGATGTTTCATTACATATAATTAAGCATGCATGGCAAGGTGAGGTATAAATGAAGGATGAATGAGTTCGAAAAAATAAGGCTAAAAAGAGGATGAGTTGTCGTTGGTGGAAATTAAGGTAAAGTTAGATGCTTTTGAAAAGCCCAGGAATCGCCAGTAAATTACGTACCTACGCATACCCCACCTTCTTTCAAAATGGGAAGCATGGAGCCATGAATGGAATTGAATCATACTTTTTCATTCTTGAAGAAAGTGTTTCCTAATATACGACCCAGCTTCAGGTGTGATATGGAGGAACGGCTCTAAAATAGGAGAGAGAAAAACACTGGCAGTTCTCCACTTATTTACGAAAAAACGTGGAAAACAGCATGTGTTTTTGCTCATTGTCTCCTACTGTTCATCTACATCTACATAATACCCCGCAAGCCGCCGCAAGGGCGTGTGGTGGGGGGTGTTAGGTCACCACCCAAAAAAGGAAAAAAGAAATACCGCATTCAAAACCAACACGCACATGCAAACCCCAATCCACAGCAGTGCACACATTCATAGAAACATCCCATCATTCGACGCGCATGCAAACACACATCTACCTCCCTTCACTCCACAAGCATGCAAGTACATACGCTTAACTACAACTTACAACAACAACTTAACTACTTTCTAAGGAATCAATTTTAGGAGCACTTTGAAGATTTTTAACTGACATCTAGCTCAACGCTTTCATTCTAAACTAACAAACTATTGTCATATTTCATTAAGTTGCAAAAAATCTTGCATCTGAGCTATTTTCAATGATGCAATAACAAAGCTATTACCATATCTATTCACTGGGATTCAGGATGATGTTAACTGAAGCTATTAGAAAATTAACGTTAGTAAAATAAACCAAGAAAACAGACGTTAAACCAAAACAAATCTAAATTAATAGTTGAAAATGGATTATATGAATTGAGGATATATCTTATTATTAATGCATGGGCATGTGTTTCCATTTATTTCACTACTAGTTTCTCGTGGGCAACAAAAGTAGAATTAAATACTAGTGGAAGTGTGTAAAAGTGTTGTGGAGAATATTTATTGTAGTAAATTGAGGATTTATCTCCCGTATTTCCCATAAAGATTTCATTCGAACAATAGAGATAAAAATGTTTTAATGCTGAAAAGAAGGAGGAACTTATTTCCCATTCTCTAATGCATAGCATCCTTCCGAAAATAAAAAAAAAACAGGAATAATGTAAGGGATGAGCTACTGAGGAAGACCAAGAAAGAAATATATCACGTACGTAATGAGAAATGGGAAAGAAAAAGTTTTGAAGAATGGAATGTGGCCAGCTGGAAAAGGAATAAAGTTGAGAGCTTTTGGAGAAAGCCAATATTAGAACTTATCACTGTCATGTTGGCATGTTCCTCAGCAATCCATGCTTCACAGTACAATAATTTTTCATGTTGTTTTGGATGAACGAAGATAATCTTTTTCACAAGATTTTCGGGTGGTTTTCACCATAACTTGAGGCCCAGTTTTAGAAATTAACCATACCGTGATGACGAAATAACAATATTCTTGTTTGAGTGCCCAAGATCCAGTGAAGGAAAAGGAGCTTATCATTGAAAGGACCCGAAAATCCCACGACTTGCGTCTCTGAAATATACTCCTTGTACACTTAACTAACTCATTTTGATATTCATTCAGTTTGTCAACAACATGTTTCAAAACTTTATAAAATTAAAAAAAATAATATTTCTCAATTCTTTCAGCAATGACTTAACTGACTTAATTCTTAAAGAGCTGACATGATTAAGAGTTATTATTTTATTGCATCTGCAAATAATTATTCACTAAATTTATATTTTTTCTCAAATTTCTTTCGTTTCGTGAAAATTTGACATTTTTTGAATTATAATCCCCAGACTGGAACAACTCATCCTTCTCATCGTTCACGACATCTTGACCGAGAATCTCCATGAAGGAGCGATCGACTTTTCCAGTCCCTCCATACACCTGCCTCCGAGGGCAATTAAGTCTATTTCGAAAATATTTTTAGTGGACCTAATTCCAACAAAGTAGTCAATCAGCGAATCCGGTTAATAGCACGCTCAGTGACGAACCTGGACTTGGATTTTGAATTCTGCGTCTGGATACTGCGTCATGGCGGCGCTTTCATCATCTCAAGGATATAATGATACTGGTAAATTGGAGATGGTAGTAAATAAGGAGAAGATGGAGGCGTTTTTCTTGGCAAAAAAATTTACTTTCATCACTGAAACTATTTCTGTTCTATTCTCATGATAACATACGCATCTATTGTCTGTCGCGTATTACCCCTCCATTTCGGTGAATTACAGCGGTCAAAAACAAAGCCCTTGCATCATTAACTTACTTTTATGACGAACACATATCTCGCATAAGGGTTTGACTTAATGGACTACGATAGTTAGGTTACTATTTTGAAACATGCCGACTTACAATATATTTATACATGTCCGATACGTATGTAATGCATTTAATGACAAAATTCCTTCGAATCCTATGGTTTGAATCGAAGTTTCTGAGGTCACCAACCAATACTGTGAGTTGTGAAGGTGTCTTTACCAACCACGACTTCTTTTCCCTCTTCACCATTTCATGTCTTCCTGACTACTAAGTATTTATTACGGAAAAACATTCAATGGTTAAGGCAGAGGTTAGCAACTTAATTTTGCCAAAAGCTTCGATTCTTCTTCTATCACATTTCTTATTCGTTATTTATATAACAATATTCTTTATTTCGGTATTTGATCGCATACCTAATTGGACTCCTAAAATGCCATTCAATGAATGATTCACTGGGAAGTGATGGCATTTATTGTGTGGAATGAAATAAATATCTGAGGTAAATTCATCCGCCACATTCGTTTCGAATATTTCCCAGCGGCCAGAGTTTCGGTCAAAGGGGAGGGTTGACGGGGAGAGGAGGGGTGGGGGTAAAAGCGAGCGGAGGGGTCAACCCGCATAAGCCCACCCTCTCAGGGCGCCAAAATTCCCATCGCCCCGGCCCTGACATCACCTCGGCGTCCCAACCGTCCCAGAAACCCCACCCAATTGCCCGCGGAGGGCGGCCCTCAGGGGAGGGGACGGGTAGTAGCAGGAGGCCGGTTAAAGGGGGGGGACGCGAAAGCTGCCCTGTGTGGTCTCGGGGAGCGTGAGGTTCGGGAACACGGGCGGGGAGGGAAGGGCGGGCCGGGGCGGGAACCTCCTCCGGGAGTCATGTGGGGCAGTCTTCCGGTGGGTGGGATGGGTCCGGCAGCGTTGCCGGGTTTATTACCTTTTCGAAGAAGATTTCTCCCATCCTCCTTGCCCCATCGCCTCCACAACTACCCTTCCTCCCTTCTCGTCCCTTTCCGCCCCCTCTCCCATACCTACGACTGGGACTCGAGCGTCACTCCCCTCTCCCCACATGTATAACTCTCTGCACGCCAACCTGTTTTCCGCCTCCCCCTCCCCATCCTCTTCCCGCCCCTATCCTCGCCCCGTCCGTCAACGCACACGCCCCTTCCCGCCCCTGCCTCCCCCTCCTCTCGCTCCCACCTCACACACACCGACTGGACGAAATCTCGTCCCTCCGCCCTCCACTCCAATTTGATCATGATTACCTCTCCATGAATAATCCGTCGCGAGGCCAGAATTCAGCCACTTCTAACGCGGATCTCATCGGACGGATAAATAAAGTTGGTGGGAAGGGGGGAGTGGGTGGACTTCAAGCCTATGGTATTCTTTCTCTCTCTCTCTTTCCTTCCATTCGTCGAAGTTGCCGATCCACGAGTCCCGCTACTTCCTTGCTTGCTCCCTCGTTATCTTTCGCTGACCACGGACGTGGTGGCTCTGATCATTTGTATGTACGTACGTAACCCCGTCGTGCCCTCCTGGGCCGGGTGAATGCCTTGCGCATGCGAAAAACTGTTTGTGTAAACGCATGATAATCGATTCGATATTAAGTCGCAATTAATTTCCTAAACTCGGCGCGAGTTGCGCCCGTACGGGAACATGCCTTCGTCGGCGGTTTTTCGTGCAGTGTAATTAATGGGGCACGGTCAACTCGTGTGCCTTCCAAACTTGGTGTCGGGTGAACATGACTCCCATATTGATTGGGAACGGGGGAGCGAGCGGCCTTCACTTTGCTTCAGTCGGTTCCTCTGTCCACGCTCCCGCCGTCATTTTCAATGAAAAAGACACGCGGAGTTGTTTCCGTGCCAATTACGGAAGGCGTCCCGCTGCCATGAATTGCGGCCCTTTCGCGCCGATGTAAGACATTCTAACTTACTATATGTTATGCAGTGGACTGGGCGCAGTTGAACGGACCGACAACTTCTAAATCATTAGCTTTCTGAGGAACTAGACTGTAAGGATAGAGCAAATCTTCAGTAGTGCGAATCTTCAGCCCCTGAAGTATCTTTCTTAAATATTTGTGAGAGATCACGAAAAAGGTATTTTGAGATATTAACTTTTAGTTTACGTCTTCACGAGGTTTCCAACAGGTCGGGAAAAATCGAGAAGTCTCCCTGCAAGTCATACGTGGAGAAAAATATCAACTCTTTTGAATAAAAACTTTCTGCAAAATGAAAATCTACACGACCGCACACCCCATCCTCAGGAAAGGGAAAAATTGCAACTCATTTGAGAAAATTTCAATTTGCCATTCAAGGGTAAGAAGCTAGCCACAAAATCCTAAGTAAATACGAAGTCCGGGCTACAGTTTCAAAGAAATACTGAAATACAGAAATGCTGATCCAAATTGGAAGATTCCCTTCAATCCCGGTTCCAACAAAATTTTATTTCTCTTTCCTTTTGAGAAAAATGTGTGCGCGATAGGAACCTTCCTTCAGGTAGGATATGTGTGAATGGCATGAATGAAAGGAGAAGGAGAATAAAGAAAAAGTAGATGCTCTATTCTTAGTCTTTAAAAAGCTTGTGATCTAGTGCCTAATACTATGCTTATAAAGAAACTGCAACACTCTTGACAAAATGGAAAATTACCTAATGACATGTGTTGGAAATTATATCCATGAGTGCACAAAAAAGTTATAATTAAAAATTTGGCTTTAAATTAATGAGAACAATGTCTTTGGCGCCTCTCATGGAAGCGCGATCTGAAACCATTATTTTCTCATTTCCATCAATGGTACGAAATTGTAAAACGAAAGGAACGTTACATTATTCACCTATTATAGGATCATATACCAAGGTGCAAGTAATTCATCGGACCATGAGTCTCGTAATAGTGATATCCACAAAATTAATGCTTGTTACCAGGCAGGGATACTGCAGTTAAATCTAACAAAAAATATAGCGATTAGGTTTTGGCAAGGGAATTGCTTTAACCCTGGAATATATAGATTCATGGGATAGACATTAGAGTCTCGGATCAAGTGAAATACATGGGAATCACACCAATATCGGTTCCAACCTAGGGAAGGCTCGTTGAGTACATCTATGCAACGGCATTAAGAAAATCAGTGCTCATTAAAAATTAGTGGGGAATTATTTGAACGAAAGTGTTCAAGTGAAGTGTTTGCTTAACTTTACTTTGGATTGAGAGGTATTGGAAAAAATAATATTACTCGAAAGGCTAAAAAAATTTAATAATTAAACTTCCAGTTGAGCGTTGTAACATAAGCGATGAGTTCAACTCAGCTTCAGGTACGTAGGAGAGACGATAGTGATGGGCCAATGGAAAATGATTGCCAAACCGATCGATATAAGGTATCATTTTTCCCTCGTGCAATTAGAGACCGCAACTGCAGAAAACATGACGCACGACAATTTTTAACGACCAGAAAAAAAATGATACGTAACACGATTAATCACCAATTACTCTAATAGCTGGCGCCAACACACCATGCCACATGCCCTCGTGACGGCTTGTAGGGTAAGATTAAAATGTACATTTGAACCGAACATATATCAGCTAACCTCGATGGCTTGATATAATATAACAAGGTAGCAGCGGCTGTGAGGATACCGGCCTTAAAGTTTTATTTCTTTTATTAAATGTTATCACAAAAAGGTATATTTAACGCGCTTATAGACTTAACACATTTGAAATCAATTCTTTGAGACAGGAATGGCAAAGGGTAACGAATGCATGTATGTATGATATAATGTATAAATATAACCAATGAGAGGATACATTTCTAACGTACTCTCATGCGGCGATACTACACAAGGTGTAAATAATTCCTTCGGTGTCAGAGTTATTATTATAGATACTATATAAGTTAATGTAGGTTTCGGATGGGCACAACTACCAAATAAACGCCTAGCTTCTTATTACAAAACACAACCCAATGTCCTACTTTACAGCAAGCCTCTCTTCATATCCTTATGCTTACTCCCTATCTTCATTACGTTAAATACTCCTATCCTATTTATACCCCTTCCTCGTTTTCCTAACATTCTTCCTTCTCTCACCGTCTTCAACATTCCACTGTCGATCAATAACCTCTGCATCCATTTTTCTTACCTCGTAGGATTTCTTCCAGCAATACCCTCTCCTCCCCCCCCATACCTATCACCTCCTCATTTGTTTTCCTTTCTGTCCACTTTTCCACCATACTTACATTTCAAAAGCTTTCAATATACGCTTATCATCCTGCTTCAATAAACACGTTTCCGTCATATCAAAGTTTTAACGAGCTTTTTCTTAACATCTTTACTCAACGTTCCTGTCATCAATTCCCTCCTCCTCGTGAATGCTTATTTGCTTAACACAATTCCTCTCCTTCTGACCCTACTACTTTGACCATTTAGGTCCAAAACACTTCCGAGATACGTAAACTGCTCCACCCCCACACAAGTTTCTGCCCTTCTATTTTAATGTTTAGCTTAGCCTATCTATTCCTGGAAAATCGGATAACCTTTGTTTTATTTGTATTGATTCTCATCCCATATCTATCGCAATGAATTTCCTATGCACTCAGCAATGCTTGCAATCCCTTGGCTGACTGACAAACTAGAGCTAGGTCATCAGCAAATGTAACTGAATAATAAATTCCCCGCCGACTTTCATACTGTTCTCCAGTTAGTTACCATAATTGCCTTCACATATACGTTGAACAGCACCGGTGATAGTGGATAACCCTGTCTTACTCCTCTTCCTAACACTGCCCTTGCGTTCTCCCTTTCCACCACTCGCACTTGAGCAGTTTGAGACATATTGGTACAAGTTGCCGGTTATCCTCCAGTCCCTCCCATCTAATCATATTTTCTTCAATATGCTCATATTATTTCCCAAATCACTCCGTAAAAATCCTTTTCGAAATATACGAAAGAGGCTAATTCGTCCCTACATTCCTTATTCGGTATCAGAAATAAACCATCAAAATAAAATACCCTTCTAAATGTCTCACATGTAACAGTGCCTTTTGAAATGTCTCATGTTAATTTTTCTGTTATACTCACAAATCATGTGCAGGGCCTACTATTTTTATTAATTCAATAACCACCTAACCAACGGGTCTGATCATTATTCCAGTCTATATGCTAACAAGCAATCATAGGGAGGAAAAACTCGGCATGGCATACGATCACCTAAAGAAAATAATGGCCGTTGTTTTTGGAAGGAAAAATTTGATATTGATGAGATATTGGAACGCGACGGTAGGGGAAGGAAGAGGAGGAGGCAGTGAGGTAGGAGTCCGGAGCGAAAAATGACCACAGGGAAAACGATATTGAATTCTGCAGGAAATAGGGTTAAATATTAACGAACACCTTATTTAAACTTCAAAATAAACTTAAGTTTATATGGGAAATGCCTGGGTATCCAGAAACCTATATGTTAAAATATTTTTTTGTTATGCACAAAATTAGGAATACGGTGATTAATTCGAAGTTTCCCGGGATTAATACGCGTTTGTATTGTAATTTAGTGCAAATTAAGTATTCTGCCAGATATAAGAGGTTAAAACTGGGAAGACGGATGAGAAAATGGAATGTATAACTTTTGGACGAGAGGAAAAGAAAGGGTTACAGGCAAGCCGGAGGAAAATTATTACTGATGACAGGGAGAGGGATGAAATAGACGGAAAATTGGAACATATACAAATTAATATATGGAATGATACAAGCGTAACTATGGGAAATATCAATAAAAAAAGGTCAAGGAGACCATGGATTACGGGAGAGATGATCAGAAAGACAGACGGGAGATAGAAATAAAAGGTTACGAACTCAGAATAGGTAGTAGGAATTATATAGAGTCAAGTAATATACCGAGACGAAATACAAACAGAGCGAAAGAATCTTGGTGGAAGACAAAATGCGAGGATTTAGAAAGTTTACAACGGAAGAGTCAAATTGGTACGCTTTTCAGGAATGTATAAGAACCGACATGAGGTAAGGAAAAATCCTACAAGCAGCCAATGATACTAGGAATATTACTAACGGGACCAGAAACCATTCAAGAGAAATGGAAAGAATATAGAGAACATAGAAAATTTATATAGCACGGATACGTATTTATTTGCCGCTATCTCTTTGAAGGTCTCCTTTGAGAAGCCGTTTAATAGAGTGAGTTAGGTGGAATTAATGAACGTAGAGCAGAAAATATGCGTAAATAGTAGAAGTAGATTAAGGGCTCATCCGAAACTTGTGCCTGTGTATGTCAAACTGCTTTAGATGTGGGTGACTGATTGAGAGTCTGTGTGTGTAAGAAAAAGAGGTAGCAGGGACTTTTCCATTTGCACTCGTGATTTTCCAAGCATATATGGAGAAAGTGGTGGGAAGGACATGAAATGAACTGGAGATAGGAATGAAATTCGGTAGAGAATCCATAAAATCAGTTAGGTTTACGAGGTAAGCTTTAGTAAGCCAGTCAGCCAAGAGGTGACAACCATTGCTGAACACATTAGAAAAGTAGTATGATGGTATTGGGAGGAAATAAAAGAAAGATTATTGCGTTTTCCAGAAAGAGGAAAGCTAATTTAAACCATAAAGTAAGAGTTTCAAAACAACTGCAGGTAGTATAGTTTACCTATTTCGGAAATGTTTCGGACCAAAATTATCAAAGTAGTGGGAACATAAGAAGGATTTGGTTAGGTGAAGAAGCTTTTACAATGAGGACGCTGAGAACGGATGTTAAGAAAAGACTTGTCAAGAGCGTCGATAAAATACGAAGAGTGGTTTTGTTCGCGGAAACACAGCCATTCAGGCAAGATGATAGGCTTAGATTGAAGGCTCTTGGTGTGGAGAATTATGAAAACCATAAAATGGACAGAAAGGAAAATAAACGAGAAAGTACAAGGCAAGTTAAGAGAGGAGAGGGGATTGTTGGGACAAATCCTAAGGAGGTAGGAGAGGTGAATGCAGAACTTTATGATTGGCGATGGAATGTTGAAACCAGTGATAGAAGGGAAAACGGTTTTAAATAAGGATAGGCATGCTGGACAGATTGAAGGGAAGAAGGAAGTAAGCAGAATTAATGAAGAATTTATTTCAGTGCAGTGGATATCAGGTTTTTTTAGGCTGGGCCATGTGGAAAATTTATCAGGTGATCACTGTCGGCTCGACTCCAATGAATGGTCTACCATAAACAGAAAAAAACAAATAATAAATATTAACCGCAGAGCATTTACTTTATTCTTGTAACAATTTTTTACTTATTTTGCGGAACTACTTCAACGAGGTCAAAGGAATTTTAAACGATGTGGCACATACATTTTCGCTAACTTCATCGATTTGATCATAACCTAAATGACACATTTACTTAACCTTCTATTAAATTTATCTATCATTTGTAGTTGTTTTTATGACTTAACCACGTGTAATTTTGCAGTGAAATTATCGTAGCAATTAAACTGGCCTGGACTTTAAGACCAGGGTTGAACTAAGAGCGGCTTCATCCCGTCTTAAGAATTCGTCGCGACTATGACAAATTGTAATTCTGTCATGAATCTAACTCTCTCTCCCTCTCCCAAGACTTACACAGAACTTAATATAGTCTGGGAAAATAAAATGACGGTATTTTTATCCGTTTAAAAGATAAAACTTCAGGTTGTAGTTCTTTCTAATATTAATAGCAGCAGTGTACAACTGAAAGTAACTAGATTATTTGTTATTGTTTTCCTTACTCCGCACTCCAACACGAAGCCAAGGACACGCCCATGTAATACCATTGTTCAAATTGATTGACCCACATATAACCTTTGGAGATAAATTTTCAGTTTTGGGCGTAATTCGTGCTGAAATAATCGGATTTTTCGATAGATTCGAATTAGAGAATTTCGAAACGGAATGTAAAGAGCTAGAAAAGACTAAATGGAAATCTTAGTCAAATTGTCTGCTCATTTGGTGCAAATTAAGTTTAAATTACGGGTATAAATTACTGTATTAAAATTTGGATTTTGAAGAGACGCTTAATTTTACAAAACAGATGTACGCCATAAAGTATCATTATTTTTCATAGTACTAGTTTTATGGTTGGCGACCGACAGCTAAGGTCATTTGCGCCATTAGGGATGGATGAGAAAGGAAGAGGAGTGGAGGGAAACCCAGTTTTGGCATTAGCCTTCTCTTAACGAAAGGCGCCAAGGGATCCCCAGTTTAACGTCCCATTGACGGCATACTCAGTCAAATTTCTCTCCACAAAGCCCTTCATGTAGGGATCGGGATACCATTGAAAAATATCTGCCGTCTCCAGGATTCGAACCAGATTTCTTATAAGATTGAATGAAAATATACACCGAAATGGGAGAATAATCCAAACAATTTTTTTCAGAAATCTTAGCCTATTTTTGCTTGTTTTCCTCTTAACTTAAGCATCATCATATTTTTTTTTAATTTCATCACGTCCATTTTAATTGGCACACTACTATAGATCCGTCAACTTCTTCAAAAATAAGCATAATTGTATTATATGCCTCACTTAATGTGGAGGAAGGAATGTGAATTAATTCAATCGTATGGGACACATTCCGCTTAATCTCTGTGGATTAGTCAACGCTGAGCATTTGCCCCCTTTTATTTTAATTATCTTTCTCATTATAACGGTTGCGATTCGCTTTTAAAGGACCCTTTTCCCGTGGTTTTAATCAAATCCAGCGAGACAAGGTTCTTCGTCAGCTAGTCAACCCCAGAGATTAGACAGTAACTTCACAATAAACACTTTAGCTATCTGGTCCCCTTATATATAGATGCGGTGGCAAGGTACACAAGATAAAACATATCAAGACTTGATAGCCGAAAATATCTACTTAACCGTCGGGTAGTTTCAATAGGCGTATGAATTTGTGGACCACTTAGGTACTCTTTGGGTGAACTAAATAGGCCAGACGAGCTAACTCTGCTAGCCAACATACTGGTTTTTATACTTTGGCAATAACCGAGGACATCGTTTGGGCAAGCGTATAATTTACGGAAGAAGGATTTTAGCGCATTTATGTATTTTTATGCTATTTATAAGCTGAGCATGCTAATAGTACGTTCTAGATCTGTCTATAGCGCTGAATGTCTGACAAAATTTACATTTTTCATGACATTAACCATTCCATACTTACTCTAGGCTTAAATTCATACGATTTATATTTTTTGACACGTGAAATGAATTACTTTAGCACACGTCCAGTCACTTCGTCTCTGCTTCCATTTAACACTATGTTTAACATTTAGCATAATTAATACAATCTTGCCCCATTTTGTGGAATTTTTTCATGTTGTGGAAACGGAACACTTTTAAAGAAAGACGTAAACTCAAAGAGAACTTAATAGAGAATAAAAGTTTACGTTTTTTCCACACTATAGAATTATTAACACATCTTCAACATGACTAAAAACCATTCCGGTTTAGTTCAACTGTTCCCTTGTTGATACAGTTAATTCGTAAGATGAAAATCCAATGCAATAAAATTGTAGCGAAATCCATTCCACTCACCAAATATTGCAGAGAACAATTAATCTCACAAAATATTGCATCGATTCATCTCATTCAGAGCATGTTCATTGCTCACTCTACGGATGATGGAAGATCCATTTTTTTATTGCTATAGCAATTATTTCGAGAATTCCTGTTTTATCCATATTCTCATTACTCCTCACTGTTTGACAGAGCTTCCCATGCGATCCTTCTATCCGCTACCCTCTTCATCTCTGAATATTTCTTTTCTTTGACATCTGTCAGTGTTTCATGTATCCTGTCGCGATTTTATTTTGGCATTCTTCCTTCGTTCACTTTTCTCTCGGCAGCTGTCTTTATCCCGTCCTCGTCGCAAAATGTTCATCTCAATTTTAACATTAAATTGGCATTAAATTATATTAAATGGACACGGATTTATCTCAATGTTACTTTGTCAGTTTGTTAACACATGAGCTCTAAATTTATGGACTACAAGGTTGTACGAACGCAATGTAATGTCGAGAATAGCAACTTTAATACAATTTTTCTAATTATAAATCGAGATAAATGAGAGAATATCTTGATAAGTTATATATATATATATATATATACACACATCCAGACCTATATGTATATATATATATATATATATATATATATATGTGTACATGGTCTGCTTGATTCCACCTTCCCCACCTCTCCTGTGTTCTTCCTTCATGTGTCTTCCTATTCCCTTTCTTTATATCTATTTATGGGAAAGGAACACACATAAAGGACGAACACAAGAGAGTGTAAAAATATTTTCCTCGACCTTTCCTTTTCAGTGTAAAGTATATTTTATCGAAAGTTCAAGTGGTTAGAGCATCCGTCCGGCAAGTGGAGAGATCCGGTGTTCAAGTCCCGGTCGAGAAAAATATTTTTACATTTGTGATCTGCTCAAATCAGCCTTCCCCACCTATCTTGTGTTCGTCCTTTATGTGTGTTCCTTTCCCATTTCCTTATCTCTATTTCTATGTGAATGAATATTTGTTCGCCGTCTAGCGGGATTTCATGTTTGAATGTGTGTATATAAATAAATAAGTATAAATAAATATATACATATAAAAATATTTTTAATATATATATATATATATATATATATATATATATATATATATATTGAATATCTCGTTTAGTTATGCATATATATATATATATATATATATATATTAATATTTGTCGAGGATTTCTCCTTTTTAGTTGTCTCTCAATGACACCTTCATTAAATTAAAACTTCTACAGCCGAATGACGAATTGCACTTGTTCAGCAAAAGCATCGTCTTGAACTGAAAACTTTACAGAATACTAGAAAACCCGACACAGTACGAACAGTCCGTCATGCTCAGTCCCAGAGTCGTAAACAGATAAATCCCTCCTTCGAATTCCCCTTTATTTGCGGCCCATGCCCGAAAACCCCAGTTTTCCCCAGATCCTCCATATTATTCACCCTCTCTACTGGTCCCCCTTGAGCCTTGACCTCCCGCTGCTCTCCGGGAAGGGCCTAAATGCCCTAAATGATTGAAGACCCACCCCTTCTCGCGGACCACCCGTCCCCAGGAGCCTTTCTCGGAAGACGGGGATGCGGGACCGCGACGAACATGCAGTGTAGCACGTGCGTGCGTGCATACATACAAATATCCCGACCTTTCGGAAATCCCGCCCGAACGCATGTCGTATCCATACGCGAAAATTCCTATAGGTGCTTTTCCATCCGTTAGTCCTGGCGCTGGAAAATATATCCGTCCCCTCCTTCGTAGACCTCGTCTTTCTCTTTTCCCAGTAGCTGTAAAAAAATACCCTTCCTCCTCACCCCTAAAACTCCTACGCACTTTTATGCCAGGAAATCCCTCCGGAAGAGAGAAATATACTATACATCCCAAGGAGGGCATTAGAGGTTGGCGAGTGGAAGAGGCGCGAAGAGGTCGGACGCCCCAGCAAATTACAGAAACTCACAGAACAATAAAGACGAGGAAGACTCCCCACATTGTCCCTCCTTCAGTTTCCACATCTGTCAACGGGCATCGGGAGTGAGGAAACAAAGCAACACAAGAGCCCCTCCGACCCTTATTTTTCGCGAACCAATTGGAGGAATTTACGAGTTTACAAAGTGCTAATTTCCTGCTATGCTCATTCCTACTACTTCTTGGCGGATGCCGACTCCCACTCGGTGATTCAGGCGACCCTCCTTCCCCTCCAAGGAGGAACTTAACGTACGCAGTCACAGGGGTGGTCGCGGAAGCGAGATTACTTTTCCAAGAAAAGGATCAGTGAAGGAAATGTAGATTTCTAAACGATGTCATGACACCAACCAACCGCTCTCCTGCCACGTCTCGTAAAAGAAAACGTGAGGGCGTAATAAACATCTGACAGAAGGCGCTGAGTACGTCATTGGGTTCCTGTTCCCATCTCACTTTGCGTTTCCTCGCTTACGGTGTTATTCTGCCAGCATTCATCTCCGGTTATCGGCATGGCCTTTGAAATAAGGGTTGGCATTTGATCTAAATGCCACCCAATGGCAAAGAGTTCAAAATCGAACCGTAGATTCTTAAATCTATGAAATATTTTAAGAGAAAATCGTAAATATTTTACCCATGGTGGGGTCGAACTTGAGGCCTCTGATTTGGTCTCCAGGAGTATAAGCCGCTAGAAATTCTATTTCCATGCTTTGCGTGCAGTATGTAACAATTTTTCGGGAGCAAAAATTGGTTACATATAAACGAATGCCCTCCAAGCAAAGTTTTGGCAGAGAGATGGGAGTGAAGGGAAAAATCGGATGAAATTTAGGGTAACCGATTATAGTTGCAAGTAAACATGCATGCAAAGGTTAGGTCCACAGAGCCATTGGCTCCACTAAAGATGACTCTAATTTTGCACTCATCGCCTGAAATTCTATTTATTTTCCCCTTACAACTTTGATTAGCTAGCATTTTTGCTTATATCCCATGCTTAGGTCATAGGTACCCCATTAAGTCATAGTGCCTATTCCCTTTCCTTACTCTTCAATTTCCCTATCTTAATCTAAATTTTTGTAAAACCACACATAGAGAGTTAAAAAATGTGGAGTTAAAGAAGGATTCAGTACAATTCAAAAGTTCTTTATGATGCAGAGCCCTTTCAAGTAATAATAAATTTCGAAGAATGTGATAATACATAATTATTCCTGAGGTTGACAAGTCCCTCGGATCGGGAGTCAAACGATGTATGTGTGAACATTCGCAATCCTATCGATAACTTAGGGCGGCGATATATTTTCGGGACACCAGATACCTACGTACTTTCTCCAAATGCAGTTTTGTATTTCCACTTTTTCTCGTTTCTGTAAATATTCACATCCGAAGTAATAATTGACCACAGGCTTCTCGAATCCAATTATCGTCCCTGGATACGTTAGCAGGCATCTCTTACCTCAAAGGCCTGGGTTGAATTGGAAGGAATGTCCAGTAACATTCAGTATCCGTGTTTTGGAAATAGTGCGACTGAATCATACCTCAGCAGTACATTTATGAGATACCAAGCAATTTTATGTTGGTGAGAATAAAACTAAACTAAATAAATACCTAAACCCAAAATTCGTACAATTATACTCAAAACGCCATTTGCAAAAGCAGTTATTTAAAACCTCGAAATGCGAAGTAGGCACCGTTAATGTAAACATTATATCCTATTTTCAAGTAACGAAGTGAAATATTACACGTATGTGAAAATTTCAATAAAAAACACGAATGCTTCGCACGGTGGGAACGCTCCAAAAGAATGCAAAATTATGGAAATTATATGCGTTCGGAAAAATGCATTGAAAAAGCAATGATTTCAAACAAAAAGGTGTAATTATTTACGCTGCGGATCAAATACGAAGTGTTTATTTTGATGCCACTGAATTATCTCGGGGAATTTTAACTTCAAACTTCCATTCCAGATTATTAATACCTTTGCTAATTGCTTCGCCATCGTTGATTTATCCCCCAGTACGGCATGGGTAACTCAAAAGAGCTGGTAGGATATAGACATAGCCAGAATAAATCAAGGACTTGAAGGCATATCACATCGAAGTTGAATTGATGAGCATGACTTCGCATTAAAAACTCGTTTTCCCATGACAGTCCCTTTCGAATGTAGAAGGAACTCATTTGACTGTTATGGTTACCCATGTCCTCTTGTTTGTTTTAGATGAACGGAACTAAAAGGGCAGTCTCCAGTCTTTATCAAGATAGACTGACCAATAGGAAACACCGATCACAGTTCAGATGCATTAACATGACTAGGAGAATAAATTTTGGATGCTCACTGAAGACCAACGTTGTGGCATATACCGAGAGAAAATAAAAGGAATGCTTTAATTAAGTTGATTAATCTCTCTTCAACGACTACGTTGGTGTCGTCAGAGGGCCTCGTTCCCCCGCGAACAGAATTGACAAACTCAGCCAAGAAACATTTGCATACATCCCTTAACATCTAAACGTCTGTTGACTTTACATTAATACCCTTCCTATAATCTGAAAATTCAAAATTAAATTCAAAACCTAATTCAAAGGGCAAAATTTGGTTATATGTCCACCATTGTGGTTTTTTGTTGTAGTTCTTTTTGGGGAGGGGACCGACAGCTAAGATCTTTTGCGCCATTAGGGATGGATAGAATAGGAATGGTGGAGAGAAACCCGGCGTCGGCATTGGCCTGCTCTTGTCGAAAGGCCCCAAGGGGTCCGCAGTTTAACGTCCCATCCGACGGACGTCGTACTCACTCCACAAGTTCTCTCCACAAAGCACCTCAAATAGGGATCGGGATACCACTGAAAAATATTTTTTGATTCAAGGATTTGAACCCGGGCCCTCTCGGTAGGAAGCCTGCCCGTTAGCTACCGCACCATGCCGATCCCCATGACCACCATATGCATTTATTTGCCAATGTGGAAATGCAACAATTCATCAAATATGTGGAAATTATTTGCTTAGTTCAACGGCTTAACTGCTTAATTTTATATATTGTCGATCGTACCCTGAAACTATTCTCAGAAAAAAAACAATAAACTCTTCAACACAATAGTTGACTCGAGCTTATAATTTTTTTTTATATCCATTACATTAATAAGATCTACAAAGGCCAGCTCACCCTGGTTGGAATACTACTCAATGAAATAAAAATATAATAAAATGGTGACAAAGGAACAGAAAATTAAAAAAATAAAAAACAATTCAAGACTCAGGTCACCACCATATATCATAAAATTGGAATCACATTGCTCTCCCTTTGAAGTCCACTGAACTAGGAAAATTAATACGGTGAAACTGTTTGCTTTTTTTAATATTGAAATATCTAGCAGAATAAAGAAGGAATTTGAATTACATTTTGTTCATCATCCACGATATTACTAAATCTCCATTAAATTAAATAAATGGCGTTTTAAAGGACATGTTACTCAATCAAATAGATTATCATATTTAACCGTTTTATCGTATATTTGTGGTTTATTTCTTACACATTAGGTACTTTTCAGATTTAAAAGAAGCTGTCCGTCTGCAATCGTAGTACTTAGGATTCAAAGCAGTATAAAACACATGCAGCGGAATAAAACACTCCTTGTTTGTTACCACTGCTCTAATAGCACGTTAAAACCGCTGTTCGGTTAGCGAACGTGGCGTGTAACTAAATAATAGGGGCATTGTTTTTCCACGGCAGCTTTGCTTTGTCCCAAGTAACGAGTCAAACCTCCGGCAAAGAGGCCAGCCCATTGTCGCACCACAGAGCACGAGATCAATTCTCTGATGGCATCACTGCAGCGAGGAGCCTCTTTTTTTTCGTCAAAATCCTGTTTGCCTCTTCATGGTTTTAAACACGCCCGACGCCATTGTTCAATTAAGCCGATTACGCATTAAAAGTGAAAGGCCTCTGACGTTGGTTTATCACTCGTTGAGAAAAAATTCTACCACGACACGATACAAAAATCGCAGATATTGATTAATACATTTTTTTCCTGGCGTTCCTCCCGGACGCATACACACCTCCGATGACGAGATGACGGATTACATCGGGTTTAATTAGCAGAGATGGGGCAAGGCCGATGGCTTGCTACTACCACGTCGTCATGCCTACGACCGTAATACACGTATGAGCTCTCTACCCTTCCCCTCTTGATCTCGGCTAGTTTTCCCTGGGTCCTCTTCTTTGTCGGTGTGGGGCGATCGTCGCATGCACGTAAAGGACAAACAGTACCGTCACGGCTTCCCCACGGTTTCCTTTCGAAATCCTTCCTCGTGCGTCGGACATGGAGAGTCCGTTCGTGAGGGGAATACTGTCGTGTTGTGTGCGCCTTCCGACGAGGACGCTCGACTCTTTGCGGAGGAACAAAAAATTCCACGTCAATGGGAGGAATAATTCCCGCACGCAGGGAGGAGCCAGTGAGTGGACACTGTGGGAAGGATGGACACGTGATCAACTCGCATGTGGCGCACTGGTGATGGTTCCGGCCGGCCGTGGCGAGCACCAGCGCCTGCCTCCTGCCGCTTTCATCCGGATGAATTTCTGGCGAGAAAAAAAAACTGAACCTTATCTTCATCCCAGTGTCTTGCGGCGTGGTGCTGAATACCAAGGGGATGTGACGTGTAAGGTCAACCATTGGCGTCGAATCGCTGTTCCCTGCTCCGGGATATGAATGCACTGCATCATCAAATTTCGTTTTGCCGAGGGATTGAATTTAAAATTGACAAACGCGGTCCGATGATGGAAGCAAATTATCAACCATTTTTTTCAATCCCGGTGACGGAAGAGAGGATATTTTTTTAGGAGAAATATTCTCAAAATTGGAGTATTGGGCAAAAACTTTGAGCTTCTTTATTCCATTATTTATCAAATCCTAAAATTCATTCAAATGAAATTATATGTAATTTTGACACGCACATGACGAAATAGCTTCTTTCACAGTCTTTCTTTCCGACGCATTTATTGACAGGCACCATGAAAAAGTTCAAATCTACAGGAAAAGAATATGAGCCATGATTGGGAACAGGAAATTCAAAGTGATGTAATTGCTAATTATAATGGTGTCAAATTCAAAACTGCGGTGAATGAGACTTGAAAACCAGAGCTTTTGTGATTTCTCGTTTTATGGTTACTATGCAACTGAGATGAAAAGACTATACCTACAACGCCTTCCCGGAAAAAATCACCATTGAGTACTTATTTTTAATTCAGATTAAATAATAAACACCAGTCATTGTTCCAGCCATCAGTCAACGATCATTATCGGCGTATTCTGAAATATTAAAAAATAAATTTATTTAAGATAATTAGGGAATATATTTTTTGACTGAGAAAGGGAATTAATTTCACGAAGCTAATTATTTTTAATTATGAAAAAAAATGAACGAATGAGATCACAAAAATTAATATAAGGTTTTAATTAGGGGTTCCAAATAAATTAATATTTGTCTGTAATTAGCTAAAGCGCGTCTCGATGTGTACAATGCAGTGGGTACACTGCAAATATCCCCTATCGGTGGGACGTGGGCAATCGTGTTTTGGTTAACAAGATAATCCTTTCAGAAACTATATTAATTGTAATTACTGTTAGATTGTTTAAAATAGAAAAGACGGACCTGGGATACTTCTAGACTTTGATTTACGATGTGGCATGCTAGCAACAACGTGCCAAAACTTAGAGGTAGAATGCCGAAAGAGTCATAAGGTAATGGTAAACTTGGCAGGGGTATTGACAGCGCTGATTACTCTGCATACCCCATCTTAATTACTCTTTAAATGTCAGCAACAAGCCTTGAACGATCGAAACCATAAGGGCGCCGTAGATCAACCTGATGAGATTGCTTACTTAACATTCCTAGCTCGAAATGTAACGGGATGAGCGTTATCTATGCATGTATGCAATTAGTTAGACCATGATGTAATTACCTAATGGTGGAGAATGCCTATTCCTATAGCTATTCTTCATTAGGTAATTAGATCATGCTCTAACTAATCAGTCATGGCCTAAAGCATGAGATGCGATTCTCACTTCTTTCCGAGGTAAATTATATTCAACAAAGCGTCCATGGTAACATCCAAAATGGAGGAAACGTTGATTAGAGTACATAGCGGGTACCAAATATCCTTTTAAGCACCTTATATCAAATTAGTGTTTTTGAAACAGTGAGTGCTCTTCTTGCCGTCTGGGATTCCTTAAAAATATAAGATTTCAGCTGTTCGACAGAGTGAATATATAAGAAACAACTATGATATCACCGGTTGAGAACGAATTTCCGGGGTCAAAAATGGACCATCGGTAATCATGCTTTTATTCTAGAAACTCAAATAGCCTCGGGACTATTTATTAACTTGAAAAGTGAACAGTGAAATGCATGATTATTTCAATTAATTATTAACAGTTACCACTAAAATTATCTAACGTCAAATATCTCAGTGGAAAAGATTATTTATAAGCAATTCATTTTCTCAACCTATCTACGAGTACCTCCACATTCAGGTTACATTTCTCCATTACCATGCCCTTTACGTTATTTAGATTGATTTTTAAGTGCCACTAATAAACAAGAGTGACTTGAGCAAACGAAAAGTTAGAATATTATATTGGTATTGCTAACTTTAATACAATGATTTCATATTTGCACCTTACGACGAGCAAAATATATTTATTTTAAGGATGGTTATACTCCTTTCTCTAATTATTATCTGATTTTTTTGGTTGTGAATCTAAAGAATAGCACGCTCAAATATTAAAATTATGAACAGGTATTTCGAAATTCAGCTCGAAAGTTGATTGTCGGTGGGTTAAGGTAGAATTCATCTCTAACTATACCCTAGGATGGTAAATTTCAAATTCACTCCGGAGTTTTAAATGTATTCATTCTTGTACTGCTCACTTTTCTATGCTACACTGTGTTTTGAAGAAAACTTATTGTGAAAAACGCAATTAATAGCAATCAGTAACAAAAAATATCCCATGAAACTGAACGAATTAAACTTATACTATTGATAAAAGTAGTTATTATGAATGTCAGAACACATTTTACATCTAGATTTCAAGTACGCTTAAATGAAATAATCGCCTGGTTGACATGATTTGTTTTTGGTTGAAGTGTGATAGAAAAACTGGCGAACACTGATGGTTACAATCCAGCGCATAGTACGGGATATCAAGCCCAGGCCTGGAGGAAGACTTAAAGCATTTCCTTCCATCACCCCAGGGCGGTTCAAATGGACTTCCAGTCACACTGAACGCCTGCTAGACCCTCTCCCGACGCCCTTCCATGTCGATCGCCTTGCAGCTTTCAAGCTCTTGTCTCCTGAAAAAAAATGCTTCGCCCCGCCTCTCCAAAACATTCCTTTCAAGCCACTCGGCGTCCGAGTGAGCTGAATGAGTGAGCCTCATTCCAAATCACTCACACTTGTGATTATTTATACTATTCCTTGTCGACGCCGATTTGCTTAGATTAGGACTGGGATTGCCAGGAGTGGCCTTGGGTAGCCCAGGGAGGAGTTTAATCTCGGATGAGGCCGATGGAGGTCGTCGTTTTTTTTCCCGTCCTCGCGTGGGAATTGACTTCCGGAGGCCTGCAGGGCGCAGGGATTGATTTTGAGGCCCGCCGTGGAATGCTATTGTGGTTCGTTGCGGCCACTCAATCGGGAGAATTCTGATGTTTCCTCTTTAGACGGGACCCAAAGCCTTTCCCCAGTAAACTCGCATGCCCTGTTATTTGCTCTCTACGTATTAGGGAGGAGCATTTGATGCTGAAAACAAAGTTGCTCGAGGCTAAATAAATGATTGTGTTTGTTTTATTTGTCACAATTTTCTCATCAGTACTGTCAATGCAGGACAAGGGTAAAAACAATAAACCTAGGGGTGAAACTAATAGTGCAAAAGAAACTTGACTGAGGACACAGAGCGAGGACATTGAGTTGTTAAAATGAATAGGTGCATTGAATTCGCCGTACAGAAATGCTGAAGGTCTATCTGAAGGTTAAGTAGGGAAAATTCGGCCACGTTATTAAATATACGGTAGGCACATTACTAGGTAAACCAGGAAAAAATTGAAAGCGATGGAATGATACATATTGAACTATATGTTAAAGATATTCGCCTATACCAAGTTATGACAAAAAGAATAGATGTGGATGAGGATAGCCTAGAGCCATATGTAATTGAATGAGAGATAGAATGGGCATTAAGGCAATTGAAATAAAATATAGCCGTGGGTATACCTTACCACGGAAGTATTAATGAGATTAGAAAAATGTGGAAAGGAACGTTTTTACGGAATAATTCGTAGCAATTATGAGGGAGAAATTCGAATGGTAGACTTCCTTTGATCAGTGTAGGTCACCACCCCAAAAATAGGGAATTGCAGCCGTAGGTCAGGATTATTGGGCAATAATTTGGTTTCGTAAGGAAAAAAGTGGTATTATTGGATCATGTGTAGGTGTAGGCCTGGATCTTCAGGCATCAATAAGATCACTTGCAAGTCTTTCTCTCTACCAAACTAAACGTCAGAGACTCTTGAGCTATTGAACGGGGATAATATAATGGGTTAAGTCATTAGATGTATCCACATTCATTGGAATCAACGAAAGAGAAGAGAAAGGGCGAGGACATTAAAATAAAATAGTACAGGGAAACATTTATTTAAGCAGATATAATTATAGGAGCAAGACAGCATGTGCTAGTTTTCAGGGACGATTTAAAATAATTTTTTCTTATACATTAAATTCACGTATAATATATTTATAGAGAGGTCTGATCCTAAGGCTTCTGAGGATGGCAGAAATTTGTTGACAGACAGTGTGACTTAAGTAAAGACGAAGCAAATGTATCATGAATATTTTGGAACTGTTCGCTTCTTCTACTAGAAAGAGGACAAGTGACTGCTATTAGAAATAATATAAGAAAAAGAAATGCAATTTTCTTGAAATAAAACTATAGAAATATAATATAATTTGAATTTTTTAATTTCCAAACAGCCGAGATATGCCAATGTGTATGGACCGATTCAATCAAATAAAAAAAATTAGTGAACTCGGGCAGATTAAAAAAAATCTTGGATACGTCTATTGTAGAAACAAAATAGTCTTGGATGGTTATAACGATGGAGGCAGAGAATAACACTCGAGGTAAGTTCGTTGCCAGTATTAATTGTAGACATTCGTGGACAACTAACTTTCACCTACGCCGGGTTTCGCCAAAGTTTTGTTGGGCTTACAGTTTAATGGGGGTTGCATGGAGAATAAGTTAGCTCGTACTATTCCCGCATTATGAGAAGGGAATCATCAATTCCCTCTGTTTACGTAGAACGCTGTCGAATAAACATTGGGCCCTCCTGAGCCTTTCCTTGAATACAAATCATCTCCGGCTTCTTGTTCGTCTCTACCCTTCTTCCCTTCCTGTATATATTCTTTATGTATGCTAAATATCAATATTATCAAATTAAATATTGTCCTATTGCAATAATAATAACAGTTGAGATACCCGTTCTTCTCATGGGAAATTTCATCAACGGATTTCCAAAATCGTCAGTGTTTCATGTAAGTATCATCAAAATACTCTCCGTAATAGACTTTCTAAGTTAATTAACATCAACAAGCCTTGGAAGAATATTAGCTTAGTAGGAGCTTCCCCTTACAAACTTGTACGATATTAGTGTTATTATTTATATGATACTATTCTGTTATGCAAACCTGACTCGCAATTGTAGATGCTTCTGATGAAGCAATTCATAAGTGATTAACTTTCTTTCTCATCGAATTGTTTTATTCTCTTCATAGTTTATCTAGGATACTATGCGATGACGGACCAAACCAATCATAAGATGCAGGGCATTTCAAGACCAGGAGTACACGGATGCTGTTTCTAGCCTTATATTTGCTCGAGGCACTTTCATATCACCCAGACTTAATTTTAGTTCCATTTCCGTGATTGCTATGGGTGTTCGCTTCCCAAAAGCTCCGATCTTCTGAATTACCCAAGTCCTCTCCCGTGATGAAAAATTGTGTCCGGATTCTGAAAAGTGGACAGCCATAAAAATTAAGGTGAAGCACCTCGTAAAATGAATTTCTACTTAGACTTTGAGTTTGTACTCGGATCATCAACGACTGTAGTGATGAGGCATAGTCAACACTCTTGGCTATACATGAGAAATTTAAGCCAACTGCTCGAATGTACTCGCTCTAGCAGACCACATCCCGGACCTTACCCTCCTTGTCCACTAGCCACAGTTAGTGCGCCTCCTGAACCCTTTCTCCTTGCTAGTATGAAAAAGTTGGGAGAATGTGAGCGCTTAAGACATATGTACTATATACATGCATATTGCAGTAGGGAGATTGGTGGAGAGCTGAAGAAGTATTCGACGCACGCAGATGCGACAATCATAAGGAATGGGGATGAGAGGATTGCAGAAAAAAATGCAAGAAGTACCTCGCCGGACATTGGAAAGCAAACTGCAGCATGAATGCGGGACAGTTTGAGAAGAGAGAGATTGTCTTTCGGAAAGAAAAATCATGATTGGGGTATTTCGGCATGAAAGGTCTTTTTGGCCGATTTACTTGGAACTTATTACGGTAGTGAATTCGAGACATTTACAACCCTATCGTTTATAAAGAGGGATCGTTTTCGATAAATAAATTGGATTCGACTTTCAAAGCTGAAAAAAGGAAAAAAAAAACGATATTTACTCCCTATCCGAATGTTGTGTTTAACCATCAATCACCGATGAGCAGGGGGTGTTTCAAGGGAAAACCGATTGTGGCACTGAAATCCACAGTATTATTTTAGAGAATCAGTTTTCGTGACCTGTCGGTAAATAAATGTATGTGTTCTTGGACGAAAAAACCACTCGAAGATTGCAATATGTCATTAGTTACAATTGAGAGATATTCGGAAATGATTTCTAGAACTTCCAGTGTCTTAATTCAACATTTCTACATCTGCATCTACATAGCACCCCACAAGCCGCCGCAAAGGCGTGTGGCGGGGGGTGTTAGGGCACCACCCGTAATTAAGCAAAAAATCGCATGCAAAAGTCACACATTTATGCACAATCCACAAGAAAAACAGGTGATTTATGAAAAATCCTTTATGCAAAACCCTTACAACTCACACACATGCAAACACAAAAACTACCAGCTAAAATACACACGCACCTACAAATATACCTGATGTCTTTGCAATGTTTAATTTTGTCCTGACTTGTAAATAATACGTTTATAATATTTCTAAAATTACTTCGGTTTCTTACTACTATGATTCCTTTCTTGAAATCTTTCTCTCATATTTTATCTTTGTGGTCTGACCTATCTAAGTAGTGGGGGGCCATAATAATTCCACTGATGTCAACGTTAAACTCGTTTGTTCTGAACCTTTATAAAAGCCTAAGTCTCGCTTGTTCTCTTTCTATCTCAAGTGGCCCCCAGCCTAAATGCCCTAAGAGATCCGTCGCACTCGTGTTCCTATTATAATAAGTTTAACGAATCTGGCGGATTTTCTCTGGACTTTATCTAATTCTTTTTGCCAAAGGTTCTCCTAAGGATCCCAAATAATTGCGGCATATTCCAAATGAGGTCTAACTAGAGCAAAAAAAACCCCTCTCTTTAACTTTCTCATTACATCTTCCCGCCTCCCGTTTAATGAAGCCGAGTTTCTTTAAAGCAGATCCGCATATTGTCTTGATATGTGCTCCCCATGAAAAGCGTGGTGTTAGAATTACCCTCAAATATTTAACTTGATTGGCTGTAGTTAGCACTGAACCCTGTATCTCATAGTTTATGTTCTGTTCGCCACTTCTTTTGTTCATAATTTCACAACTTTGCATTTGTCTATATTAAGCATTAATTCCCATTTCTTGCACCAATCCGAGATTTTATCTAAGTCTCTCGAGAGTAGCTCGCGATCTAGTTGGCTCCTTATTTCCCTGTATACCACCGTATCGTCAGCAAAGAACCTGAGGTTGCTACTCTTGAGTCACTAATATACGTATATTATATTAAGAATAGAAGCGGCCCTATTAAACTTCCCTGGGGAACTCCCGAAGTTACATCTCCATCGGTTGAGCACAACCCATCAATGACTACTATTTGTTTGCGATTTGATTGGAAGTCTCTGATCCAATTTACTATTTTCTCATGGATACCATAGCATTTAATTGGTGCAACAACTTATTTTTTGAAACTTTATCGAACGCTTTTTTGATATCTATGAATGCTGCATTGACTTGTTTGTTGTTTTCTTCAAATCTAAGTATATCATGAATGAAAAGAGATAATTGTGTTTCGAAAGACCTTCTCTTCCGAAATCCATTCATTCATTGTGTTGGGTCGGTAAAACATCAGTACCGTTCCCTAACGTTCTCATGAGAATCTAATTTCTTGCCCATATTTCTGTTAACCTATTACCCATTGCCTCTAATATGAGAACCGTTTCCTAGTTATGAGAGTTGAATCGTGTTCATCCAAAACTTAGCCCTAAGTTCGTATCCAAAAGTAAAAATCCGGATTTCAGTATTGATATCAGCAACTGAAGTATGCATTGTGCAAAGAGGCCTTAAAAGAGATAGTGGCAATGTTATAACTGCCAGAAAAAAGAGAAAAAAACGTACCTACTCTTTAAGGCTTAAATATCACTTCATTCTTTTGAAGAATTTGCAACTGTTGCTCTCATAAGAAGTCACATCTATCTTTTCCACGATTGCATAGCTACTAACGTTTCCAAAATTACCGCAGTAATAACTACTAAACCATGTTTCCTGTGGCCATATCTAGTTCTCGAGCAATGAGTCCCAATACTCGGGACTTCACAAACCAACCCATGCACAAATTTTCGCTTAATATACGAGATTTTTCTGACTTCCCAAAAAATTTGGCGCCAGAAAATTCAACTGCTTGTTAACCTTAGCTTTATCGGGATATGAACAATTTTTTCCCATTCTTAGTTTCTTGGATTTCATTCCCCACGACGGTTACTTAGATTATACAGCCCACTTTAGCACATAGCCCATATAAGGTCTATACAATCCAAGTCATTATAGGTACATTAGTATATGATTGACAGTTAACTTATAGGAAATATCAGTATCTAGGAAGGTCGTCAAAAATTATGCAGCTCTTGATTCTGTGAGCGTAAGTTATAAACTTTTGTCAGCATATCTTCGACCAAGAGTAATGCTAATTTAATTCAATATTTTTGGATATCTCAATTTCTTCGATAAGAGAACATTTCACGTTAAGTTACTCACGAAGTTAGAAAGTTACTGGACAAATAAAAGGATAAGAATGGCTATTATCAATGTAATAAAGACCAAAATGGGAGTCTCTAATGTAAGCGTCATATGTTACATTTTATTTTTGCCAGGAAAAGAAATCTGTACCAATTATCATATTAATTGATAACGAAGAACAGATGAAAAGGGATATTCATTATTAAAAAAGACAAATAAAAAATTACTTACAACTCAGGACTAGTGTGGAATCTGCAAATAGGAATAGAATTTTTCAGTTAAGCATTGAAACAATTATCAATTTCAAATTAACCAAATACATTTAATAAAATGTTGACGAAATATTAAAAAAATCTTAATATAAATGTGAGATTCACGTAAAATACATGATTGATTAATGGTATAAGTAATATTTTAATGCTTAATTTGAAATATTACACATTTGTGACCATAGATATAAAACCCATAGTATTTTATCACAGTCTTCAACATACCACTTCCTCTTAAGACAATCTCCTTTCATAAATTGCCCCTAAAACTATATAAACCTTTTCCGATGGGTTTCCTGTGCTAAGTTATTATTTCCAGACTTTATGACTCCCAAAGCTAAAAAGACTACAATTGATACTTGTTTTTTTCTTATTGACTAAGAAACATAGAATTCCACTTATAATCATCACCAATCCTAAACTACTTTGCTCAATTTTTAATAAAAATTGGCAATTTTCCAAAAAATAAAATATTAATACGACCTGTTTCGATGTAACTACATCATCTTCTGGTGACAGTGTGAACTCAGGGTCTAGTATATATGCTGAGAAGCTAGCAAGGGGGGGTTGGTGTGTAGTGGAAAATGAAGGATAGAGGGAGGGGAGGCGGAAGGACGCGTGAGTGACGAGGTGCGGGGGAGGAGAAAGGGGTGGGGAACACAAACAAGTCCGGAGAAAACCTCGTGGCTGGATGGAGTGGGTGTCTCGTTGTTCTCTCTGGGCGGTGCCATAGTCCTAGGGCCGTGGAGAAAGGGGTTTGGGTTTTCCCCTGGTCTGGGCGTAAAATATCGAAGCACAAAGAGGTGTGAAAAGGGGTAAAAATTTGGGATCACTTGTCGATAATGGTTCCAAGGGGGGGCACGGTGGGAAAACCCTAGCGAGGGTTTAGGGAGGGGTGGAGTATGGATACATTTGCAACGTCACGAGAGGGTGGGGGGGTGTTGTAGGGTGGGAGTTGTCCCGTAGTGTTGAGCCCTCCCACATCGTCCGTGAAGAAAGACGTTGGGGGAACACAAGGCTTCCCGCCATCTTCGGGAAAACGTGTGGAAAATTGCCAATCTTTATTAATCATGATATGCCACCATATCACGCCTGAAACGTCTCTTTTTATACTTTACTCAAGTGTCCCTGTCCTGAATTATCTAACGTTTATGCATTTTTTCTTTGTTAACAGATACACGGGGATTTTTAGTTATTTTTAGTTTTTTATTACCCCGCAAGCCGCCTCTAGGGTGTGTGGCAGGGGTTGAATGCACACCAGAACAATTTTGAACCGAAATACTTTTTCCTCATAGCGCAGTCGGGCAACGTTATTCTGATCTCTTATCGTTTGGGGGAAAACAGTATCTTAAACCTATTTGTTCTACACTAAATCTCTCCAAATTTATTGACATGATCTCCCCTATCGTACTATAGTGAAATGGACAGAAACAAAAAGAAAGAAAGAAGTACTAGATACATGGTGGGGAGGAGAGAGTATTGTTGGGAGCAATCCAAATGAGGCAGGAAAGATGAATACGTAACCCTTATGCAAAACATACTGGTGTTGGAATGTTAAATACTGTGACAGAAGTGGAGGCAAGCGAGGATGGGGAAGGAAAATGACACGTAAGTTGTGTGTAACGAAGGGAGGTAGAACGTATGAATAATTGAAAAAGGATTAGTTTTAGTGTGTAGTGTCATATTGTGTGTAATCAGGCAATGCTTAATAATCTAGGGACTTTAAATTTGTATCCATCCAAAACTACCTTAAGCGGTAGACTAACAAGTAATCATAATTATCATATTTATGCACGCTCATTGAAAGTTGAGCTGAGATATCATGCTTGGTATTTAGATTTATTTACGCAGCATTTTGTATGCATTTAATTGTTAATATGTATAATAGTTTATCCTGTTGAAGAAACCGTCATTTTTACTTTGATTTAATCGGTCTACTTGACCTGCACAAGTGCTAAACATGACAGTAAAATTATGATCGCGTGTTTTTCCATAGCCATAGAGGAAACGAACTTCAGAGCACTCCCGAAGCTATGGCTTTACTCCTGTTGGAGCCTGTAGACCACTCCTCTACTGAGATATAATCGGATTAATAAGACAAAGGAAAATTTTAGGAGAAACTTTCCCTTTCTCGTGTAAATGCCGCCATGTGCTCGTCACAGTCCGAGCTCCCCTAGTCATTATTTTAAGAGGCTTTATTTGCCAACTGCCACATTTTTCGTCATGCTCATCCTACGGACAGCGTTTTGTATCACAGCGGAAGGCCCTGATGGCACATCTCCATGATTGCGGAGACGAGGCGGGGGGGGGGGCGGGGAAAGGCGGGGGAATGAGAGGATTGGGAAGGGAGGGGGTCGCGGTGTTGATCGAAAATTTCGGGCCGCACGAACTCTGAGGGTGTCCTCTCAGGCCAGGTCTTTCACGCGGGGTCCCGCGCGCGCTGCTCATTTAAAGGTCTATTTGTTCAGTCATCCATCAGATTGCGCCTCGCTCTCCAAAACATTTTTTTCCACATCCCGTGCGTTCTCCTTTATTATTTTTCCATTTTGTTTTTCTAACAAATTCCCCCCCGCAACCAGTCTAACCCTTCAAATATCGATCACGCTCTGTTGCTTCCCCGCCGGAGCACCAAAGGGACGAGTTCACGTCCGTGTGCTGGACGCACGGGGCAGGGAGGTGTCGTCGGTGAGGGTGTCGGGAGGCACGAACGGGGCGAGGGTGAAGAGGGGGGAGAAGTGGAAGCCGGCGGGAACGACGCACGGCGATTGATGAAGAGTTAAGCCCCGCGCGCAGCAAATTCGCTATTGGGAATGTATTGGTGTACGCATGCCGGGCGGGACGCTCAGCGCAACCCCGAACTCCCCTCCTCCTCCCGCAAAACTCACGCACGTACGTATATACGAACCAGAAAAAGGATTCCGGAAAATTCTGGGGATATTAAATTTTCGCCGTACCGCTCGCCCGCTCTCTCCCTCTCCCCCTTCTCTCTCTCACCCCTCTACTCCTTCCTTATTCCCAGGGCAGATACCGGATAAAAATTTCAGAAACGCGCCAACGGATTTGCCACGAGTCAACCATTCTCTCTGTAAATTTCGATTATCGGTGCCGCGGGTTATCTGTTACGGAACGCTGGAGATTTAAAGTAATAACCACGGCGATCTCGTTTGCGACCTGTAAGACCAAAGTAAGTTATTCGCGAAGCCATGCCATCAAAAATTAATATTTATCGACCTTCCCCGGGGCCTCATACTATATGATAATGTTACTTAGGCATCCTGACCTCAGAATAGGTTATGTGTGAATTAACTTAAACCTTCATAGGGCTGGACCCAAAAAACGTGATTTTAACGTCGCTTTTTCGAAAATCTCACAAATTTTTTTTCGAAAAATGATAGGCATTGAAATATCTCAAAGTAGCGTTAAAAAAGAATTGGAAATAAATACGTATTGATGGGTCTTACTTTTGAAAAATTCCAGCATGCTATAAATATATTTATATATTAGCAATGACAACGGAAAGGGAGTGAGGAATATTAGGAAAGCAAAGAGAGAGAGAAAAGAATAAGCTTTTAGAATAAAGTAAGACAGTCAGTAAGTATGCAGAGTCAATTGTGAGTTGCTGCATTACGTAGTATGGGGTTTAATGATCTTTGAGATCATGCCATGAGGGTAGGATTTAGATTCGCAGTATAGCTATGGGCCAGGGATTATCGAAAACCTACCCTAACCCGGTAGACTTCTTCTGATAACATAAAAACAGAAGCTTTGTGCTTTTGAAAATCAACAAGATACCATTTTCACGCCAAATATATCGAATTCATAATGTTTTTGACATGCTATCTCAATTTCAAGGCCAATATTTCCGTTTTAATACTTGTATGTATTCCAGAAAGTCACAGAGTCAAAGGATAATGAGGATAATTGAGGAGGAGTGGATAGGAATCCGAAGTGTGAGAATAGGATGGGGATTTCAGTTCCATATTCATAAAACTAAAAGTATCAGGCATAAAATTTATCGAATAATATTTTTCACCCAAAAGGTTGTCAATTCCCTGCAGAAGAAATGCATTTTAGCGATGAATAACCCCTCAGTCGGTCTCTAATATTTTTATTAATTTCACACAGCTCATCATAGTTAAAAGTTAATTAATTTTATGAAGAAAATAGCCCTTATTGGAGTCAAAAATACACAAGAAAATTAGCTAATATTTCAAGAAGCAAAGAAAAAAGAACATGTTTGAAAAAAACCAGCTACAAGCTTGTATATGAAAACCCTGCTATATATTATTAACCTTTCGTGAATGACGCACACAAAGAAATAAGTTATTTCCAAATTTATCATACATACTGGTAAATTTGTGCGTAAGTGGGTAAAGTAATAAATTTAAATTACTGTGAGTAGAAGAATTTGTAGCCCAGCGATTTTTGATAGACAAAAGAAGATGAAATTGGGAGTTCGACGAGTGTGAACATGAAACAATTTTCGTACAATAGATATTTGATTCCCGAATACTACTTAAAACAGCCCAGTGACTTTGACTTATTAAATCCTCATTTTTCAAATTATTCATAATTGTTAAAAATAATTCCAAGCCTTGCAGAATTTGGTTAGGTAAACTGGAGAAAGGGTCCGGAAGCAATTAGCGTAGCTTTTATATTTTGGTCTGTTAGTTCACGATTTCCAGATTCTCTCCCCGCCTAAGGTGATTTAATTGAGACAAGTATGCAAAATATGTGCATACCAGCCCTTCAGAAGATACTGAAAAAAAATGATCTCCCCCATATTCCACTTTGGGGAAAATAAATCAGATCAAAATTTTATTCTATTCATCGTAATTGTTTAACGAAACGAAAAACGTATGGTGAAAGTGTAGAGAGATGTTATCTTCCTGAAAATAAACGCGTCAAGAAGTATACTAAATTGAACCAACAGGAATCGCAGGCTTTTTATTCAAAGCATATTTGGTAGGAAAAAGTGGTAAAAGTTGACAGATGTGAAAGATTAAGAGATTAAGGAATAAAAACTCGCAGGTTCTTTGGGTAAAGACTAATTATCCAAACATTTGCAAGTTAATGATTTAAACACCGTTGCATAGCACTTTATTTAAAAACTGTACATACATTCAAGTTAATGAAAACCATTTGAATCATTTCATATTCCAAATTGACCAGGTAACGTTAAGTATTAATTTAATTGGCGCCAAACGGACGAGCTTAATTGTCACGCTTTTCATGCAACGCTGTGCTCCAAATCTTTATCGGAGCCATACATCACGCCATGGGTGCTCCGTTAGCATTAGAGTCTATTTACCTCACGTCACATGGAACGAGTCGTGACAGTGCATTCCCTTTATCTACTCCTCATGATCGCAAGACTGTCTTGCATCTCATTAATAGGAAAATTATACTGGACGAAGAGAATCGGATTGAATGCAGTTATCTCTTATAAAAATCAAATTCATGAACGAACGTCTAACTCAAAATATTTGGAACGGTCGTGGTCATCTAGTGACAACATCAAATGTGTAAAATCCTTGTTAGTTGCAAAATATATAACAAAAAATACAATTAAGCGCGATGTATCACATAATTTAAATTATAATAAATAATAAAAGACGCGGTGGAATAGTAATTAAGACATAAATAAAAATTCAAGACCTACCGTAAATTGATGTATGGCAAAATGAACACAAATACTGAAAACAATAATTCTTCAAAAAATCTTCAAATCATCATCGCATAATGACGGTAAAGTTTGAATTAAGTATATACTCGCACACGTATTTATGAATTAGCAGAAAAATGATATCGCTGAAAAATATTTTTCTGCATCAATATTGATATTTTCACTTTGTATCATGGGCTCATATCGATTTCATCGACGGAAATCTGTGTTGAGTAATTACAAATACGCATAAACCCAATGATTTAGTAATAATTAGCTGCTGAAATAGCTCTTTAACGCTGAATGGGAATGAATTATAGAGTGAATGGTCTCCTTGGATCACATTTCTGCTGAAATCATAGAGCTAAAACTATTTGAATGGCATCACGCTGTTTATTGTTTGGTTTCCTCACTTTGAATCGCTCACCATCTTTGTCACTGATCATATTTCGCCACAAAGTTATCGACCATTACAAATTTTTCCGTTCCTCTACAACAATATTTGCACATTTCCTTAAATAAAATTTACAGTTTGAAAAACGTATGGTGACTTAATCGACCTTCCAGGGAAAACTAGCATGCTAAAGATAAAAGGAAAATAACCATAGAGCAAGTTTGAAGCACTGAGTTTTTCCTATACAATGGTCAGAACTGTATTACTTTCAATGCTGAAATGTGAAATAAATTAAAAGGCATTGAAAATATCATTGGAAAAAAAGGGAGGCTCTAAACTAAATCAGCCAACATTCTATTCACAAAATTAAAACTCACTCGTGAATTTAAATTCATAACCCCCAGATTCTACTTGCCTATCAACCAAGAAGGAGAAAACTGGACTTAATTATATGAAAAGAAAGACACCATAAGCGACACATTAGAGTGAGTACGGAACCATGTTGGTCCAGGTATCCTTGACAGTATAAAACGGTAACTTCAGAGTTTGTGGTCCGATTATCTTCGACGTTCCTCCCAGAAAGGGAAGTATTTTATCCACATAAAAAGAACGAAATATTTTGTCCAATTAATTTACAAATAAACTGCACCTGTCAACAAGTAAACAATAAAAACCAGACTGAAAACGTAATTACAATGTCAAATGCAAGATAAGAACGTGAAAAGGTTTCCCTTTCATAAAAGTCTTTGTCTTGAAAATAAAAGTATTGATACAATTGTTGTTCATAAAATTTGATAAAAATTGCAAATTTGAACTCCTATAAACAGGGAAAACGTAACATTGGATCGAGTAAAAATATTTTCTTACGGTTATAGCGATACCTTCAAGGTCGTAAGTATTTTTTAAACATTGTACTTAAGGGAAATATTGTTCTCTAAGACAAAAACAAATTATGCCTTAATATTCTATGTGAGTTAAAAAAACTTTGGCCTACTTGAATAATTCCAAGAATCATTTGGAACTCAGAAATTCATGTGTGTATTCACTATCTCAGGATTTCAGGGAGCGTCATCTGCGTTTAAATTTTGTACAATTTATCATGGATATTTTAACCATCACGCGGACTTGCCTAGTGATAGTTTAAAAAAAGAGGTTTCAACAGATTTAATACAGAAATATATTTTCCGCAGCCTACTCTATGATTTGAATGAACGACTAACATCCAACAACTAGTGTCAGCTCCTCTGAAAAAACGGTTATGATTTCCAAAACTGATAACTCCCTGAATTTAATTACAATCTTCAACTAAATAATTAGAACAACAACCCTAGCTGGTTTATTCCCTTGAGGAAGCGATTCATGAACAACTTGGAACACGGTGTTTTTATATTAAAAAACTTCATTTCATTAAATCGAAATCGTTTCGAGGCATTCCATTTCTATTCAAATGGAAACCCTAAGTGTTGTAACACATCTAGGATAACAATTCAAATTTGCAAAAACCTTCGCTCAATATTGACTGAATTGGTCTATTACTAAAGCAGAATCATTGTAAAAAAATATAATTGGAAATCAAGCCACTAGCAGCTTTAGAGCACCCATATTTCTATACTTGTAGAATTAACATCCGCTTATGGAATTCAGTAACATCAATCATCCCTTATAACTTTACCATTGTTATATTCATTCATTGTATGACGAAGACTCCGTCGTAATACATACACGTAAAAGAGTAGACTATCGTTTAGTCCTGTGCGCCCCGATACATATGAAACTATCTTAATAGTGAAGAAGAGTGTTAAACGGGAATTAAATACGTAACAGAAATTCCTTTAAGAGAGGCGGAAAGAATGAGGGATGGAGATGAGTTAGTAGAGCACATTGGGATGGCATAGCAAAACTACAATAATACAAATCTTTAGAAATGTAAAAAGTGATAAGTAAGAAAGAAAATATTATTTTCCATTACTTGAGTAAGCGAGGAGACATTAGAAATTGAATATTGAATTCACAGACTTTAAACTATGATACAAACTTTTTGAACAACCTCCCTTTGATCGAAAATCCGTTTAAGATTAGTTTGTGATATGGTATTCATATAGTATATTATCATTTTAGTGATTATTTTGCTATGATACTATAATATTACTGTGCCCTCTTAGTTCCAGAAGAACTGGTGTTACACTACTGTTCCCTTGGGAACGATAGTGTAGTACCAGGGTCCATCAAAAACATACCCAAAGCCGGTTGACTACTGATAATAAAAAAATACAATATTATAAATCATTTTAAACTTACGGTAATTGAATTTACACATAACAGGCAAGTGATTATATCACGCCAAGTCACGGTTTCTTAGCCTTAATTAATATTGGCTATTCAACAACGTTATAGGTGATTACGTTTGACTAGATGAAATTATTTTGCATGTTTAAAACAGAAGTAATGATTGATGATCTCAAATTCACAAACTGGGAATGCTATATCGAAGTTATTCGTTCAAATCATTGCACCATTACATATAGTGTTTACATTCAAGTACGATCAATCAGCCCAGTTTTGTATTTAAAAGGATTAATAAATATTCAAGGGAATATAGAATAATGAAATTATGCATTGCACGAAGAAAACGTCAGACTCTGGCAAACGATAAAAGCTGTCTCTCTCGCACAAATATTCAAAATGAAATCTAATGGTGAATTTCTGTGTTCCACTTTCTTTAAAGAAATTTATCTCTCCAATTTGGCCATCAAAAAAACCCAACTAGCCAGAGAAAACGAGACAATTTCCCATGAAATGTCTCATCCCACGTGTCTTGCGACACGTCACAAGGTACCAAATGTCTTCTGTTGCAGATCACACCCTAAGTCACCGTCTTTTCCGCATGATAAAAAAATGAACCCTTAACTAATAAGGAACAACTCTGAAAAATGTCCATCTATATCGATCGAAACAGGAGAGGATAACCAGCCAAGCGGCGAGAGAAGAGGGCGCCGGGGGAAAAAATGAGGAATATATGTGCCGGATAAAATATTTAAGGCCCCTTACTGCTCTTCAATTCTTTTTTAATTCCAATTCTTTCCACAGACCGAGTGTTGGCAGCATTGGCGCTGTTTATCTGCGTCATTCCGAGGAAGCTTCGATGCCGCCATTTCATTGTTGGCGGTTGACAGTCGCGCCGAGTTTTCAACGGTAGGCGGGAATGACAAGTGAATGGGATACGTGGCCGAGTATAAAGGAATATAAACGGGCGCATTTTTGATGATGTGCTTTTCGTGTGAGCGAGAGCATCCGAGCCGCTCCGGCGAAATCGGGGTCTACCCCCCCGACGACGTCCGAAAGCTTCCCCTCTTTCGCCGAATCCAAAATTGCGATAAAAATCATTTCATCAATCCGGTCCGCGTTCATGGGGGTAGGTAACTAACACAACGGACTCGTTTCTTTCTTTTTTTATATCAAGAAGATTCCACTTCTGTTCTCATAGTTTAATCAGGACCGTGTAAATGTTTGCGACTATTTTGTTTTCTTGCGTGAAATGTGTATAAATTTTTTCATCATCCAATATTCTCAAATGAGCGGAACAAATGAACAAATGCACAAATGAACGGAACAAACAGTCATCCATCAAAAAATCTACGTCAAATAAAGTCAGAAAAACCCAAATTATGCTTTTGATTTCATGTCGAAAGCTTTAGAGGAGTGTAAAGTTTTCGGGGATCCGGGACGCTGTGGGGCACACCACGTTCCCCGCACTGGTTCATATTAGTAAAAGCACATGAAAAATCATGGTACATGAGTGTCGTTATTACTCTAAAGGAAAATTTAGCTATCACCTCCCAGTTGACTAGGTGATTCTTCTTTTGACGACAATATTTGATGAAAATATTAGTTAGAATGAACAAAACCTTGGATTGATTCAGTTGAATACCTAGAACTTTGAAAGGCCTTTTATGACAGCGATTAATATGATAACTCTGTTAATATACGATCTCATATCAATGAAACTAATAATAAATCCAATGCATTACGAACCTATTTGATAGAAGGAAATATTCATGTGATTTTTTCAGGACTAGAAGCAAATATTTTTTGTGAATTTTTAGGACTGTCAATTGTAATTCACTCATTTTCAAACACTCAGGTGAATATTTAATACAATTAAATCAAAATTTTATGTTAGTCACCATACCGAAGTACAGTGATCACTCCGGAGTTTGGTTTGACGTGTTAGGGTGAACTTACTTATATCTAGTGACGCGAAGTCTAATGGCGTATGAAATTCACAATCGTGGTAGGGGCAGTAAAATATACTCGTATGCTTACGCGTAAAACATATTTCGGCGTTTACAAAAGTGAAATAGCTTAGTTGAGTTGTAATTAACCTAGAAGAAAATTGGATCTATCACCATTTAGTTCTGGCGTAGACGGAAAACCGTAATTGTAAGTCATTATTCGCCCACTCATATTCTAACGTTCTCCGATACCACGCTGTAGTACTTACGTACAATATATTCTCAGGGCAAACGTTTGGGCGAAAGGTTCCGTCAAAGGTACTCACATTTTCCGAATTTGAGAAGTTTTAAAGCTGGGAGGGGGAGGTTTTTCAAAGCGAAGCGATCAAAAAATTCGACAGTCACTTTTGGCTCCCCCACCATCCGCTGCAGCCCTCGAGGGCTATGGAAACTTACAGAAGCGCTACGACTCCGCACCCCGGGCATACCACCGAGATTTGTCCATTATGAAGTGAAGTTAACTTCCACAGACGCCTGCCCCCTCTCACGAAACTGATCTTTCCACCAATCGGAAAACGTTCCTCCTCTCCTCCTCGGGGGAATGGGGTGTGTGTAAATATGAAAGGAGCCGAGGGGTTATTGTATCAGAATGTGCGGATCGAGTAACAGCTCTTCTCATGCACGTATTTTTTCAGCGATAAAGTCCAGGAAGCATAATGGGAAATGCGGGGTTCAAAGTCTCCTGGAAGCTTTCTTCACCCTCTTCCCTGGTAGCTAGCGCTGCATGGAGAGACGTTTACAGGTCAGAGCCCAAAGAAGAACAGCTGGCACATGCGAGGAATTGACGGGCAAAAAAGCTTCAATCCACCATGGAGCGGTCATACTTCCTCAATATGCACCCAGATGTTAAACATCTCGCATGGTAAGCTACTTGCTTAATTTCTTGCCTAGATGTCTTCGCATATGTGAGCTTGTTCATGTGGACGATCGAAATGATGCAGCTATTGAGCCATGATGTAGTCTCACGATGCTATGGGAACTTCAGGAAAAAGTATGGTGATGGTCACGTCATAGAAAAATGACCAACAGACTAAGTTAAGGCTTATAATTATCCTATGATCATTGATTAATCTAAAGAGAACGGTTATATTTTTGGTGTATAAATTGTGAAAATTTAATATCATACGTATGCTCATCAGAGGTCATAGCAAATAATCATTGTGAGGTGCAATAATATAGCTTTTGTTAAGGTTAATTTGCTAATCGAAATGAGTAATCATTATGTATATGTATATATTTTGAGAAAGGCTTTTCGAGACTTTCATAATGGATTATTTGTGGTTCAGTTCAAATTTGAGCATCAGGAGGTTAACATGATTACTAAGATTTAGCAAAAATGCGATCGTTAGGTTCAGATTACTCTACTAACTGCCCTGAATCTGGGCTACATATGCTATGCATGTCTTACCGAGAGTGATCAAGAAACTTCCTAAGCGAGAAGGATTGAACGGCTTTTGCCTAAAACTCGTCAGATACGTTATAATATCAACCGTAAGTATTTGTTTGCAAGTTTGTTAATCGGTATTGAATCACAAGGAAATTGACTTAATTGACCATTTCCCCAATGTTCCATTACAACTTGTGTATACCAGGAAGGTTGATATTTACATTCATAGTTCATAATTAAATCAGAGTTTCAGGATAACCAGGGCACAAGTGGGGACATTGTTAAAATAGATTGCGGTTATATATTCTTTTTGATGATTTCATATCACATTTCTACTGTTTTCGCATGAAGTGTTGATTCTAAAGGAACTCCTCAAAATATCGTGAGATAAAATAAAATCAGCATGACGCCGCAAGATAAGGGGAGTGTAAGATTAGAGCTGCGTAGTAAATAATACATCCTAAAAGTGATTATCAGCAAGCGCCGCACTGCGGATACATAGCAGCCAAGCAGTTTCATCCCGAAATTTGATTAGTCAAAAGGCTTCAAGGTGTTTAATTTAGAACAAAGGCATTCCATCGCTTTTACTGAGAAGGACGTAACAGCAGTGACAATGCTTTAGCAGGCCATAGAAATACGCTTCTCCCAGCAATATATTAATTAAATTGACGGTGGTCTCTTTCGTTGCAGTATCCTGTTCTGAACCGCACGGAAGCGTC
Organism: Hetaerina titia; assembly: GCA_037158775.1. Taxonomy (NCBI): domain Eukaryota; kingdom Metazoa; phylum Arthropoda; class Insecta; order Odonata; family Calopterygidae; genus Hetaerina; species Hetaerina titia. Next base: position 72,176,023 of record CM073777.1, on the reverse strand, counting down.
TATTTGGCCGTGAAGAGCGTCGTCGAATGTTTTGACGTAATGATCGACTCGGAAGGTGTAGTTCTGGGTGATGATCGACAAAAAATATTTTGTTTATAAGACTACTGCATGATCTCTCTCAAGATGTTTATTTCATCATTTTATGTAGATAATCCATTTATAGCAATTAATCATTTTCATGAATAATCAACTATAATCCATTCCGTCTCAGCTTTTCTTATGCCGAGACGGAGTGGATATACTTATGCCATTGCGAAATATTTCGACTTAAATGCAGGTTACATTTGTGCAAATTTGAGGCAGATTACTTATCTCAGGATGTTGAAGACATATTGCAGGCTCAGAATTACTATGGTCGATCAGGACACGTACTGAAATCAGGAAGATAGATAGTAGATCGGATAGATTTAGAATTGTGTTTTTTTCCTCGTATCAATAGAAATCAAAATAGATATTACCTCAGGCACGAAGGAGATGATTGATTAGCATTGGCAGTGGGTATATTAGTTCAATATCTTGAATGAATTTTATTCAATATACCCTTCTTTTGAACACTTATCTCGTATTATTTAAATGTACGCATCCTGTTATTGAATATTTTTGCACGTAAGAACCCACTTTCGCGTGCTTGACTTTGCTCCAAATGCATTATCTTACTAGTATTTCTGGATTGGGATTGTGCAATGCATGGCTGGTGACCCAAACCCCCCCCCCACTTGCGGCGGTTTGCATGTTATTATTAATGTAGATGATTAATCATTTTCTCCTTTTTGTTTTTTGGAAAAGTTACATTTTCAACCTATCGCTAAATATTTCACCCCTCTAATCTTACTTCCGTTCTCTCTCCTACCATAATATATACAAAGAGATTTATTAAGAATATATTTTTTATATTTTAAAATAAGAGAACACCTATTGATTTACATAAGATATTTAGTTCATAATTTCATTTCAATTAGTGCTTTTTCAAATAAATTATGCTATGGCAATTAATTAACACAAAGTGCTGACTGGATGCTTATTGGGTCACCCACCGCAGGTACAGGGTATTAATTGCTAACCTTGGGAGCGGGATTCTTAACAGTTGTAGGCACATAGAGCACAACATCAAGCAAAGTACATGGAATTAGTGAATTACGAATATTGTGAGTGTTTTGGATTGCCTATCTAGTACACTAAAACTCTCATGGTGTGGTGTTTTTTTTTGTGAAATATTAATGCACATAAATCAAAAGTACGACCAAGAAACCATTTACTAGTCCATACTTTTGTTAGAAGACTATTCGAAATCACGTACTCTAATGTATATGCTCCATGGCATCTTAACCAGGTTTGTAGTTATTCCTTCAGTGCAGCTTTTTCGTTGACCGATACACATATGTAAAATTTATTACAATATGCGAATAATCTTATAAAGCTATTGTCTAGATTTTCTCACCAGCTTCGTACGCATGTCTAGGTTTCCATTTTGGTAGGTTTGCCTCGCTACATTATAAGTTTTGATAAGATGGCATCACAGTTTGTCTAAACTACAATCAATAATAAAAAAAACAGGCATCTTCTGCATCCGAGACATAATAAAGGTAGTAATATTAGGATAACGTTCTCCTTACTTCAATGGTTTGATGAAGTACCGGTGTACTGCAAGGTGTACGCGTTTTAAAATGGAATCAACAGAATCTTTAGATTCTTGTTGGCGACAACATCAAACCGACCAATTTCTAAAGCAAAATCGTCCCCGGTGCGAGTTTTAAACAACGTACCTGAGGCTTTACTCGTTTCAACATTTTCATTTGGAGCAGTTTATGGGCACGGGGTCCAGCTAGACACTATTGTCTGAACGCCCCTTACGCCAAGAAAGGTTACTTACACTGAGAAATGCCACCCCAAAATATTTTCGAGATAAAATCCACGCCTTCAAGGCGTGGGAATTTTCAGACCCTTAACGGGACAGAGGACTTTGTAGAGGCTCTTTCGAACCTGGAACAGCAATCTTCCGGCCAGCGATTGAGTGCTCTTTCAACTTAGGAAAACCTCGAACGCTTGACGCACTGCAACCAATGAAGGACGGTAGGCTGAGGACGGAAGTCTACAGCGGTCCACGTAAACACGGTTGGACATGACGCGAGTCCTCGCCGCCGTCTGACGGCGGGAGACGTCAGACGGTCGCCGAGTGTTTAAAAGCGTCCACGCAGCCCCATCTGTTTCCGCCACCCCCAGACCCTTCTTCTGTGAGCCACCCCTCCCGTTCACCCACCGCCTTCCCTCGCCGTCCACCCAGCCATCAACGGATCAGTCCTCCCTCCCACGAAGACGAGGAACTCTTTTATTTCCACCCCTTCCTCTCCTTCTCTCTATCTCTCTCTTTCACCGACCCTCCCGCCAGTTCCCACTTCAGCACAACGCGACGACGCCAAAAACCAGCCTCTTTACCCAAATACTCTTCGCAAATCATCTCCCTTTCCAGCCACATAGCCGCACCCACTCCCGTTACGGTCTTTCGCAAAACCACGTCGTCGACGACATATCGCCTCGGTAGTCCTCGCGCGTTTGTGTGTGTGTCCTAGATGCTGCCACCGCATTACATCCGCTTGCAAGTTGAGCGGGCTCAGGCATTGTTCTCTCTCCCGGGAGGAGGAATGGCGGGTGGGGGGAGGAGAAGTGTTGAGTTTGTGGGGCGGGGATAGGCGAGGAGGTGGGGAGATCCGAGGGAAGCATCAGGGGGAGATTGAGGGTTGAAAAATTAAAAGAAATATCGCAAAAAATGGAGAGAGGATGCGAGAGGAAGGAGAGTGGCGGGCGGGGGATGACGGAGGGTGAGAGGGAGGTAACTGGAGGAGGGGTGCGAGGGGATGGTGGATGGGGTAACTTCTGCTCGGGACGCGAGAAAAAAGAATGCGTATCATGAGGGGAAAAAATGGGAGAGATTGATGTAGTAAAATTGAGAGAGTGGGATTGAGGAGGATAATAGAGGTCCATAGCGGAGAGTTTGTAGGAGATGAAAATGGAAATGGCGCAGCGGAGGGAAGTACAAGTGGGGTGAGGACGTGGGATATTCCTCCCCAACCACCCTCAGGATCGGGGGCAAGAAGAGGTTTTACAGGGTATTACGCGAGTTAGTCGTTCCACTCTTTTCTTTTGTTCCCTCGCATGAAGCTCACTCAATTGTTTTGCGGTTGTGGGCGGAATGAAAAAAATAGAAAAACAGTATTTTTATTTGCGAGTGGAATTTTTCCAGAAATGCTACCACCAGGTGGATCGGAATAGGTAACACGCTTTCGTGCTGAAAAAAATTAATCTCGAGCTTCGAGCTGACACGGAGATGACAGCTCTTGTAAGCCACGAGTATATAGAGTCGTCGTCCCTTCATTGACGGACCCTCGCGCCCTTCCGCTGAATTGATGCCTGCGTTACTAGGGTAAGGATTTTTTGAGACGAACGGTGCAGCGATGAATGGCTAATGAGTAAGATATTGAAATTCTCACATCCGAGATTAGTCACCGCAATCTCCATGACGGGGAAATGGCAGAGAAGGCGAGAAAGCTTTTACTCATTCATCATCGGTTCCACGATCATGGTTTTACAACGCAGCAAATACTAAGATCCTTTAATAATCCTCCATTTTTCCGAAATAGGGCTCCATGCAAGAGCCCTCATCGCTTATGAAACGGGCTATTGAAATGAAGATAAATCTCTACTAACAGATTAAACGGAATAATCATTCACATGTTGTTTCTTTAAATATTTTATACAAATACCCGATTGTTGTTGGAGAAATAGCAAAAACTAAGTGAAGTTCTTTGCGAAAAGAGTTCAGAGAGATGACATTTTCGCATAGAGTAACCAGTGATAAAAATATTTTGTTAAAATAATTTACGCATGCCAATTAAAACAATGTAAATTAACTCACATATTAAAAATTTATATTCCAAAATAGCAAAATTCCGTAAATGGTATCCGTCAATTGCGAGGAAGAAAACGATTCATTTTATTTTATCCACGAAAAAATACAATTATTATATAATTAGCCTAGTGGCAAAATGTCCAACTGCTTCACCCTCTTTTATTATATTTCAATGATTCATAAAAGTCCTCAAGGAATACTTCGATATAAATATATGAATATCCCTCACTCAAGACTGATGTGTAGAAAACGAAACAAGGCCACGGTTATATTCCCATCAGTGCACCGAACGCACACATTAGTCGTAGAAAACATCGGCAATTATAACCTTCAAATATTTTAAACAGCGTAATGTGACGACGTCCACCGCGCGCGTCAACGTACTAGCCTACATGACAACACATCTGGAGGCCACCTACAATCGCCGGACCGTAATGACCTTCTACATGGCTAGCTGAAGCTACGGTTCGAGCACGGAAAGTTGGCGACTCAGATATAATTACACACACGAGCCCGGACGTAATGAGAAAAGCTAGGGCCAGGAAATGGATCGACGTCGTGTGGCGGTCGGGTGAAGGTTGGAAACGGGAACGGGGTAGGCTCTCAAGATCTGGGGGCAGCGTCGGTGGGGACGCTTGGATAAGAAGATCGCGTGGAGAGGTTACATGATCGAGGCGAGGGACGGGAGCTCTGGTTAAGGATGAGCGAGGTAGGAATAACTGCGGGGAGTTATGCCGGGGGTAGGGGGACGGAGCTGAGGATGGGACGGTGAAGGATTTGTGCATGGACAAAGGTTTGCGGTGGAGGGAGGGGGTGGGACAGAAGGAGACATGTTGAATGACGTGGGCCTCATCAGAGAAGGACCAGTATTCCGCCCCCATCTCACCCTACCTCCTACCACCCGCAATGTACGCAGCGAGAACGGAAGACCTCTGGATAAGGTCATTAATTAACGCCGGAAAGCGATGCTGAGGAGGGGTCGGTGGTGGGAGAGAGGCAGAGAGAGATGGGGTTGGCCAGAGAATATGCTGTGGAGGTGGTGGGCGCGGGAGGAGCTTGCATAACGTTAATATTTTTTTTCCCAGCCACTCTTACTTGAAGTGTGTAGCACATTTTGTGTGCGTATAGAGTTCTGAAAGTGCGCGTTGGAGTGGGCCCGCGTTGGAGGCGGAGATGCAGAGGAATGGAGAGAAAAACAAAGGGCGTGTGTCGGTCGTGGGAGATACGCTCTTTTTTTCCCCATCTTCCCCCTCCCCTTCTCTATATACTTCTGACTAGAGATAGCAGAGACTGAGAGAGGGGAGAAGAGGTTGGGTGCGTGACGCCCACGGGTCTTGGTCATCTCCGCCTCCGTGGAAGGAGGTAGGTACGCTCCCAAAGCTGCAGGCGTCGCTCGACACCCATTAATCCACACGGTGCTGGACGTATGTGGGATGTCAACGTTTGCGAGCGACGAGAGGTTGTACGTGGATGTGTGTTTGTGTTTGCCCAACCTTACTCACCTCTTGACTTCCTCCAATCCCTCAGACGCCCCCGCCCCCAACTCAAAGGTTCTCCGAGGATTTATAAATTGGGCTAAAGCCGAGGTGTACGCGTTATTTTCGTTTCATTTTACTTGGACTGCGGGGTCGATACGGAGGGAACGGACCCGATGTACATACGTTTGCATGACAATCCTTTGGGAGTGCGTTTCTATTTCCCAAGCAGAGGAAAAAGTATGCAACATTAGTATTTGGACATTTTTTTCATTGCGTTCCTTTACTCATTGCCAACCGAGACCACCCCTTCAGTTTTTTTTTATTTGACCATCTAAGGTTACGCTCCCGAGAGATTGAGTGTTTTCTGAGCTTCCTATCACATTTTTTGCTCTTTTTGACGCTGGTTTATATGACAACTACTGAGTGGATTGCTGAAAAATACCTGCCGAGATGGCGCACGATGTGCCTATTTCTGACTTTCTTTTGGTTGCAATGCTTCAAGAATGGCTGGCGAACTTGACATGGGACACTAGGAAGGAGGCTTAAAGCATATGTGTGTAGATATATATATATATATATATATATATATATATATATATATATATATATAGTTTGCTAGGTGGGGAGTCACAAAATGTTTATTTGATAGTTGTGTCCATCCAAAAACCTACCTTAACCGGTAGATTACCTAATAATAAACATATACCCACGCATACACATAAGAAGATTCAAACACGAAAACCCGCCTTTCGGCAAACAACTATTCATTCACATCGACATAGATACAAGGAAAAGTGATAGGGGCACGCATAAAAGGCAAACGCAGGAGGTACTTCCGAAAGATCCGTGATTCAAGTCACAGACAAGGAAACTTTTTGCACTTGTGATCTGATCGATTCCGCTTTCCTCACCTCTCCTTTTCTTGCCTTTATCATGTATTTATGAATACGCACACGAAATAATTTATCCGTGCAGATATATCTTGATTTATTTCATATTAGACGCCCTTTAGAGCCTTTTTATGTCCGGGGGGCAGGTTTTTTGTCGCGGTGTTTTCAGTGAGGCCACTATTACGCAGATGTTTTGGACAAATGCAATTTAATGGCGAAGACCTATGCATCCATTTTTTCTGCATACTTAGGATTTCTCCCGACAGGTTCCTCTCCTCCCCCACCATGCCTACTACTTCCTCGTTTGTTTTCTTTTATATACATAAACCATTCACACAGAAATAACCTTCGAAAAACCATAAACACATTAATCAACCCGAAGGTCGGATTGGCAGGTGATGATGAATTTCACCCAGTACTAAGCCCGATGGCCTATGAAATTCACACATTAGGGTAGGGAGGCCAGGTCCTTTCCTTGTGCTGCTTATGGTTTCCCAGGAAAATCTGGTAGCCAAAACATCACGTAGCTGGGGTGGAGCTGAGGGTGCACAATAAGGCTTCCTGTTAATCGAACCCAGGTCCTCCGGTCAGTAGTCCAACGCTCTACTCCTGGACCACCGCGACCCACACACATTCAAAAAACACAACCACACACACAGATATATATATATATATATATCGATGATGCGGAAGTACTCACGAGAGCAATATAACTTTTGGACGGCACAATAGAACACAGAATAAAACAGATAACACGTAAAAGGACACTCACACTGTAGATGATTTAAGCTTTCGGCGTACTCCGAGGCCTTCTTCAGGTATATATATAATATATATATATATATATATATATATAAATAATATATATATATACATTATATATATATATATATATATATATTATTAGGTAATCTACCGGTTAAGGTAGGTTTTTGGATGGACACAAATAAACATTTTGTGACTCCCCACCTAGCAAACTAATCTATATCAGGTCCCTCTTCATCTCGGTGTACTTCTTTCCTCCCTTCATCCCGTCCAACATCCCTATCCTGTTCCTACCCTTACCTCGCTTGCCCAACATTCTCCCCTCTATTACCCTCTTCTACATTCCACTACCGCTCAATACGCCTTTCATCCATTTTTCCTGCCTCCATAGGATTTCTCTCAACAAACCCCTCTCCTCCCCCACCATTTCTAGTACTTCCTCATTTGTTTTCCTTTCGGTCCATTTCACCTTCTCCATTCTTCTCCACACCCACATTTCAAAAGCCTCCAATCTACGTCTATCCTCCTGCTTTAGCGACCACGTTTCCGCGCCGTACATAGCTACGCTCCATATCAGAGTTTTTACGAGTCTTGTCTTAACATCCCTACTCAACGTCCCCGTCATCAACTCCCTCCTCCTTGAGAAAGCCTCCTTGCCTAGCGCAATTCTTCTCCTTACGTCCCTACCACTTTGACCGTGTTGGTCCAAAACACTTCCGAGATATGTAAACTGTTCTACCTGCTCTATTTTTTCCCCGCCTATTTTAATATTTAGCTTAGCCTTTTTCTTTCTGGAAAATCGCATAACCTTTGTTTTACTAATATTGATTCTCATCCCATATTTATCGCACTGAACCTCCAATTCACTCAACAATGCTTGCAACCCCTTGGCTGACTGAGCAACTAATGCTTGGTCATCAGCAAACCTAACCGATTTTACGAATTCCCCTCCGACTTTCATTCCTACCTCCAGTTCTTCCCATGTCTCTTTAATCATTTCCTCTACATATACGTTGAACAGTACCGGTGACAATGGGCAACCCTGCCTTACACCTCTTCCTAACACTGCCCATCCGGACTCTCCGTTCCCCACTCGCACTTGAGCAGTCTGAGTCATGTACAGGTTGCGGATCAGTCTCCTGTCCCTCCAATCCATTCCTATTTTCTGCAATACACGCATTAATTTTTCCCAATTCACTCTATCAAACGCTTTTTCGAAATCTACAAAACAGGCAAAAACGTCCTGATTGTATTCTATATTCCTCTTGACTAGTGATCTCATTACTGCAATGGCATCACGCGTACCTCTTCCTTTCCTGAACCCAAACTGATCATCCCCTAAGTAATCATTTGCCTTGCTCTCTATCCTTTTGTTGATGATCCTGAGAATAACTTCAGCTGCGTGGGATATCAAACTTATTGTTCTGTAATCCTCACATGACGAAGCCTTTGCCTTTTTTGGAATAGGGACTAACACCGATCTATATATATATATATATATATATATATAAACCATAAACACAGTAATCAACCCGAAGGTCGGTTTAGTAGGTGATGGTAGAGCTCACCCGTGTACCAAGCCCGACGGCGTGTGAATATTCACACATCAGGGTAGGGGGGCCAGTTCCTTTCCCTGTGCCGGTTATGGTTTCCCAGGAAGATCTGGTACCCGAAAAATCAACTAGCTTGGGTGGAGCTGCAGGTGCCCAAAGTTCCTTGCCCGGGAATCGAACCCGGGACCCTCTGGTCAGCAGTCCAACGCTCTACCCGCTAGACCACCGCGACCCATATATATACATATATATATATATATATATATATATATATATATATATATATATATATATAGTTTCTCCCTTCATCTCGTCCAACAATCCTATCCCTGCCCTTTCCTCGTTTATCCAACATTCTCCCCTCTATTAGCATCTTCAACATCCCACTGCCGATGAATACACCCTTAATCCATTTTTCCTGCCTCCTTAGGATTTCTACCAACAGACCCCTCATCCCCCACCATACCCAGCATTTCCTGATTTGTTTTCCAGTTCGCCCATTTAATTTTTTCCATCCTTGTTCACACCCACATTTCAAATGCCTCCAATCTACGTCTATCCTCCTGATTCAGTTACAATTTCCAAGCCAAACTTAACTACGCTCCATATCAAATTGTAACGAGCCTTTCCTCAACATCCTTACTCAAATGCGGCGAATGCTCAAATACAGCGTCGACTGTCATCAACTCCCTCCTCCTTGTGAACGGCGAACAAATATTCATTCACTAGGAAATAGATATAAGAGAAAGCGGTAGGAACACATATGGATGGCCACAGGAGAGGTGGGGAAGGCGGAATCGAGTAGATCACAAGCGCAAAAATATTTCCTTTAGCGGAACATGAACACCATGTACATGAGTTTCGTAGATTTCGGAAAGACGCTTTATAGGGTGAAATAGGAAATACTAATGAGCATATTTTATTTATCCTCCTCATTCTATTCAGTTTTATCCTCTTTTATCTGGCATTAAACTTCATTTGCACTAAATTATGATCCAAACGCGCATTAATCCCAAGAAACTACGGATAAATACCCCTATTCCTAATTCTGTGCATGCAAAAAAATATTTAAACTTATAGCTTTCTGGATCTCCGGGCATTTCCCATGTATACTTAATTTTGTTCGTTCGTTAATATTTAGCCTCGTCTCCTGCAGAATTAAATTGCGTTTCCCCGGGTCATTTTTCGCTCCTAAACCGTAGACTCCTGCCTCACTACCTCCTCTATCTTCCCCTACCGTCGTGTTCCAATCTCTCATCAATATCAGATTTTTCCTTCCAAAAACAACGGCCATTATTTTCTTTAGGTGATCGTATACCATGCCGAGGTTTTCCTCCCTATGATTGCTTGTTAGCGTGTAGACTTGAATAATGACCGGACGCGTTGATTAGGTGGCTATTGGATTAATAAAAATAGCATGTCCTGCACAATATTTGTGAATATAACAGAAAAATTAACGTGAGACATTTTAAAAGGCACTGTTGTATGCGAGCAATTTAGAAGGGTACTGGTTTATTTGTGACACCAAATAAGGAATATAGAATAATATGGGGACCTATTAGCTTCTTTTGTATGTTTAGAAAAGGCTTATTATAGAGTGATTTGGGAAAAAATATTAGGATATTACAAAAAATAGGAATAGATTGGAGGGATAGAGAGTTCATCCGCAACTTGTACCAACATTTCTCAGATTGCTTTCAAGCGCGAGTAGGGGACAGAGAGACAGAATGGGCAGTGTTAGGAAGAGGATTAAGGCAGGGTTATCCGCTATCATCGATGATGTTGAATGTAAATGTGAATAAATTAATAGAGAGACATGGTAAAAACACATAGAGGAGGAAATGATTAAAGGGGTATTGGAAGAACTGGAGATATGTATGAAAGTCGGCGGGGAATTAGTAAAATCATATAGGTTTGTTGATGACCAAGCTCTAGTTTGTCAGTCAGCCAAAGGGTGCAAACATTGCTGAGTGCATTGGAAATTCAGTGTGAAATGTATGGGAAGAGAATCAATATAAATAAATTAAAGATTATGCAATTTGCCAGAAAAGGAGAGGATAAAGTTAACATTAAAAGAGGAGAGCAAAAGATAGAGCAAGTGTAACAGTGGACTCATTTATGAAGCGTTCTGGACAATAATGGTCAAAGTAGTAGGGACCTAAGATGAAGAAGTGCATCAGGCAAAGAGGCTTTCAAAAAAAGTAGGGAAAAATGACAAGGACTTTGAGTAAGGATGTCAAGAAAAGGCTCGTGAAAACTTTTGCATAGAGCGTAGTTTTGTACGGTGTGGAAAAATGGTCATCGAAGAAAAATATATGCGCACGAGTAGATTGGAGGCTTTTGAAATGTGGGTGTCGAGAAGAATGGAGAAGGTGAAATGGACCGAAATGAAAACAAATGAGGAAGTACTATGCATGGTGGGCGAGGGAAGGGTTTGTTGGGAGATATCCTATGGAGGCAGGAAAAATGGATGAAAGGTGTATTGAGCGGCAGTGGAATGTTGAAGAAGGTAATAGAGGGGAGAATGTTGGGCAAGCGAGGAAAGGGCAGGAACAGGATAGGGATGTTGGACGGGATGAAAGGAGGTAAGAAGTACACAGAGATGAAGAGAGATCTGATGTAGAATAGGTTGCTGGATTGGGTTTTGTTTGGAGTTACAAAGTATTTATTTGACAGTTGTGTCCATCACAAAACCTACCTTAACCGGTAGATTACCTAATAATAATATATAAATGTATTTATATATTTATATGTGTGTGTACCTACACGATGATTATCTCAATCGTTTGAATTCAGATGCAAGCATTAAAATTTTGAAAATAATGATGAGATATTTCCATCAGTCCAATTAGTTATGAAACAATATTTTTCACTACACGGTAACTTTGTCTTTCCGAGAGACAGTGGGGATTATGATCAATAAACATAGATTTGTGGACCCTGTATAATAGACTCGTTGCCAGAATTACTTAAGCTCCAATGATATTGATAAAGACAAGCAGCAGATAAGTTATTATCTTCATGCTAGCTCTATTGAGGTAAAAATACATATTTTTTTACTGGCAATTGAAAGCTCTATTTTATTCTTAAATTTCTTATTTCTTTTTAAGACATCACTAAAGTTTGCATTAAAAAGTAACATCTTTATATCAAGCGGGAACTCAAACAATATTTTGGTATGCAGTCATGTAAGCAAGTGAAGAAAATATATTAACACTACAAACGCTCCTTTGACTAGAGGAAAATGCATTCTTGAGCGGTTACATGGAATTAACCTCCTTAATGAAACCTGTATCTAACTTTCAAGAACGTATTCCCTCTGCCACCGAAAGCATTTACTGTTATCCATTATACATTTCAACACAGAGAAGGCGGAAACGCCAAAACGCCGTTTAAGACTTGCTCAGACAAACCGCGAGGCCTTACACTCCAGCCCGTTTCTTTTTCACGGACACTGAACCGTAAACTTTGATGCTGTCGCTCTACGACATTCAGCACAATGAAGAGCAAGGAAAACACTCACCTCGGCGCCGCCATTTAACGCGGTCGACGCTTCCGGGTCCTGCGAAGATCTCGCCAAAATTACAAGAGCGTGTGTCCCAACTGAATTTGACTATTTCTAATTAAACCTCACCTACGGAGCGGGAAACTTTCCAGCGCATCAAATATTTAGCTCGGTTACGGGAGACGAACGTGGGCTGTAATTTCAAAACATCAATTCAGTTGGCACGAAATGAGAATATTCCTCACCGGGACGAAAAAACAATGGAATAGCAAGAGACGAGAGTGGCCCACGAACGAGTTGGAGGTTGGATGGTGAGCAAGTGCGCCCGTTTTGTTCATTACGTAGTAAATTTTAATTTACATTTATGTCAAGCCGCAACAATGGAATCCACTAGCATTTACGTCTTATGAAATGTATAATAGTGCGTCTCTCATAGCTTTCGAAGTTCTGATGTTTCAAATCTTTTGTTTACCCCTCCGCTTTCTGCACTTTTAGGAGGAGCAAAACATATATAATGAACGTGCTCTTGATGATGTGTTGCCTTGAACGTCAACTGCAATTAGACGCTACTGTAATTACTCTCCACATCGCTTTAATTGGGAAAAAATCTCATGTTTCCTCAAGCGTTCAAGACTCATTGTAAAACTATGTCGCTCGTAAAAATGACTAATATATTGATAAACTTGTCCTGAGTTACATCAAGATTACGGGTCTTTTTTATCCTAAGGTTACAGCAAGCAAGAGTTAGTGCTAACCGGAAATAGGTAAAAAAAAATCTTGATTTTAATCAAAGTTGGTGTGATATGCATTGTGTTCAGAGAGGCGAATTTTTAATTTGCATTAAAAATGTTTGTATGGTTAACTATTTTTTTCTCATAATTAATAATACTAGTACTTCCACAAGGCGAAAATTGCGCAAATTCGAGCTCTTGTGCCTTCGTAGAGGCATTATTCGAGAATAAATTTTGTCTCCATTGCAGTAGTAACAAGAATATTTCGTTCCCATTGCATAAAATGAGACTATATATTATATAAATATATAATGATCAATAGAAATTTTATTTGAACCTTAATCTGCCACTGATGTTATTTCAGGATTGGACGTAACGTTATTATACAGATCTCAAAGATAGACGAAAGTGAAAAAAATATATTACATCTCATTATCGTGAATGACTAATATTTATACGCTGTCTGGCTTGAAAACACAGAAAAAATTGGCAGTATCATAAAAAGGCCAATCCAACATTTATTGAGGCTTGGAAGAATTATTAAAATTAAAATTACAAAGAACAGCAACACTAATTACATGTAATTATTTTAATGGAAATGTACACAGATTTGTAATTATATTGAGGGACTAGATACACAGCCACCGATGTTGACAGCAGTTGATACTTGGTGGGAAATCAACTAAAAAACTTGCTTAATACTCGTATACATTATTTCATTGCCTCTCTATAGATACTCTACTTTCCTGATTTTTAAAATTTCCCTAAACAATTCACCATTTCTCCTAATCATAACTAATCATCTATCTGCTATCACTGCCACAAGCCACTATCACTGGGGATGTGTCCCAATTGCTGGCAATATATAGTATTTAATGTGAGGTGTAAATAATAAGCAGTAAAATAAAAATTAAATAATAGAAGGCGCGAATATGAAGAATGTTTACTTCATATTTTCTCCACAAAAATTCCCAGCAGCATATTATCTAATGATAGATACAAATAGACGCATACATAACATTCATGTGTATTTTTCCTGAGTCAAATAAGTGGTTAATAGTTAATTTCAATATTGGAATTCTTTTCTGTAGTTGTGCCTCATGCATGGTGAGAGACTTTGTCTGTTCGTGTCTCTGCATGCCTGGTGTGAATGCACCCTCTGCTGCACACCTCCCGAGTGGCTTGCTGGGTATTATGTGTATTACCTATTTCAACTAGATTTTAAGATATGCCGTAACAGTGCGATGCCCAAATGATTCTCTTGGTGTCATAGATGAAGCCAAATATCCACCAACGGTTGACTTTCAGACATTCTATCACGCCATTAGTAACAAAGTAAATTAAACTTCGGAACGACAGATGAATATACATACATACTTTTTTTACTGAATTGAGGTGCCCTCAAAGACGCGGATGACACTTTTCTCGCCAGATATTATATTTGTAAACAAAAAAAACCGGGACCGTAAACTTGAATATATATTATATTATTAGGAAAATTAGGCATGCTAAAAATACGGGTCGGGTAGCGACACACTCATTTACTCGTAAATTGACATCACATTCCTAAAACTTTATTTCATAAAACCCTATATTTATTTATTTACCGAAATATGTACAAGTTGTTCTTTCTTTCGTGAAAACAGCAGATGTAAGCTAGCTCTCAAAATGAAAAACTAGGGTACGCAAGTAATATTTTGGCACTCGACAGTTTAACGTAGATTTTAAATGGACACGCATTGTATATCACTATTAGTCCTTAGATTCGTCGAAAAATACACAACCTGTCACCCCCAGAAGAAGGACAGTAGGTTAAACTCCTGCTATGCTTGCTAACCTACTGTCCTTCTTCTTCTTGTGTTTATCTATTTCTCTACTTCTGTAACGGCTCCCTAACGCCATCTCTTGGCTAATGAATCGGAGCACTTTGACGCTTTATAAGATCGCAGATTTCAAAGTAAAGTACATTTTCTCGATAGCTCAAGTGGTTAGAGCATCCGCCCGACAAGTGGAGAGATCCGGTGTTCAAGTAACGGTCGAGGAAAATATTTTTACATTAGTGGTCTGCTTGATTCCGCCTTCCCCACCTCTCCTGTGTTCATCCTGTATGTGTGTTCCTTTCCCCTTTCCTTATATCTATTTCTATGTGAATGAATATTTGTTCTCCGTATGGCGGGATTTCGTGTTTGAATGTATTTTTGGATCCCGTATATATACATATACCTCTAGGGTAAGGGGCAGTGGGTGAATGCACACCAAACTATTTTCAGCCGAATATTTTCACTCCTACCGCGGTCGGGAAATGTTACGAGTCTTATTCTTTATTGTTTGTGGATAAAATGACATCTTAAATTTGTTTACAATCAATCGCTAATTTTATTGACATAGTTTCTCCTACCGTAGCACGTTTGGGGTAACAATACACTTTTGACATCGCTACCAAAGAGACATCCCTTCAATGTATGCAAACGAATTAATCTGTAATTTAACCTTTGCTCCGTGAGTGATTCCCACCCAAACTCCTATCATTTTTGGATACGCTACTTCGTGTATCGTAACAACGTTTTACAAACCTAGCTCCTCCACGTTGCACGCGATCAAATTCGGCAAACAATGCAACTTCATGAGAATCCCATATACTAGAACCACATTCTAACTGAGAAACTAACTAGCAAAAGATAACATTTTTTGACTAACCACCGAAAGATAACATTTTTCTTTGGCCTTTTCATCACATTTACCCAGTACTCTTCTTTTAATCCTAATTTTTTGTTATCATGTCCACCTACAGTTATCATGTCCCGTATATGTTTCACCCAGGAGAAGTCGTGCGTGAGGTTAACGCCTAAGTATTCAAACGAGTCAACACGTTTCATTATGGTGTTCCCGATTCAGTAGATGATCGGGAGGTAATTGCTTTTATTCCAAATATTCATTACTACGCACTATTTTAAGTTTGTTTTTAATTGTCAAGGGCCGCCTCAGCGTTCTACAGCATTAAGTTTATCAGATAAAGCTTCTATGCCCTCACGATTACAGATATCACGGTAAACCGCTGCATCGTCGGCATATAAACGTATCTTACTAGTGATTAAGGAATAAATGTCGTTAATGTAAAGAAGGCTTAAAGGAGGTCCGATAACACCTACGGAACACCGTAAGTAACTTCTACTGTATTTGAGCTAACTCCATCAATGACTACTCTTTGTACCTGAACATTCAAATACTCATTTATACTAACCAGGACATACTATATCTACATGAACTATACTATATCTACATATACTATATCTACATGAACTACAGAATATGCTTCTAGCTTAATGGGTGGTTTACTATGAGGTATTTTGTAGAAGTCTTTCTTTAAATCTAGACAAATCGCCTTTACTGGAACATTGCTCTCTCCAGAAATAAGAATATCAATCGTATAACATACATACTGCCTTCATTGATTCCGCCCAACGCGCCTATCCTTTTTTATCTTGTATGGATGGGTAATAATTAAGGAAAAATTTAAGTAAAATGCGTTGCAAAAGTTTTCAACAGTGCATTGTATATGGAAAATTTACCTCCAAAAATCACTAAAACGGACCAGAATGAACGGTTTACCACAGTCTGTCTCGAGTTTGACTTGCTATAGTGGAGGTCCATTGTATAAGTAGCTGTAGTTTTATTAATTTACTCATTATTCGCACAAAAAAGAAATTTAACAATGGGTGAAATCAATGTTCGTTGCAAAATAGGTTTCCCGTTAGCTTGCATATAGATTTGCACTTCTTTTCTTTTGGATTTTTAATAAGTGCTTTTCCCTTTCCTTAACCCTATAACCATCCTTCCTCTCTCTTCTAGCCTACCTATCTCACCTGATGCTTGCACCCCCTGTCACTCATCTTTTTGGTGGATCACAGGGTATTTATGCAGATTTAGATGCTAATGTGAGTGTTTAGTTGCCTAGCTTAGTATCCTTGATTGCTAAGAGACGTTAGCTACCACTGACTTCGGGTTATGTGGACAATTTAAAATTTGGAATAGGTCGGGGATGATTTTTATAACCTTTCTTATAAAAAATGAATGTGTGAGGGGCACGCAGGGGTGAGTTTCTGTGCCTAGGGATAAAATAGAGTAGATAATGGCGCTTACCTGTGACCCAGTACTCCTTGCACTGATTCAAGTCCGTCAACTCGAAATCTTTCTTCCAAGTTGTGGGAAAAACTAATCGTCAAACCGTGTTTGCAAGTGCTCGAGCTCACACGTCGCCCCCTCCCCGGGAGCGCATTAAAGCAAGCTCAGATAAATGAGACGCCGACGCCTCCCTGAAACCATTGGATCGTTCTCCAAAACATGTTTTGCGTTGAGAGTATTATTTAAAGCGTACACACACACACACAAACACACAAAAACACGCCGACCATGGAATTTTTTCCCCTGACAGCTCTTCAAAACCCCTCCATTGTCTGCGAAGCCGAGGTTTTCGATGCCATATGGTAACCTTATGCCTTAAAGGGAAGCCTTACAGATACTCCTCCCGGGACCGCCTGGCAGCTAAACTCCCCCATCCCATCGCTCTCAGCCGACCAAACCTCTCCTGCCGCCCTCTAAAGGCTCACCCACCCCGCTCCACTTCCCCACCCACCCTCCCGCCCCCTCCAAACCCTCCACCCCCGCTCGCCCCATCCTTGACCCTCCCACTGCATGCCCTCCCTCCCCGGCCCTCGCTTCCTTGGCTCCCGAGCCCCTTTTTCCGAGCTCGCTTCATAAATCAGCTAATTATTCCCACCCCTTCCCTTTTCCCTTTGGATCCTTGCCCTCCCGAAAATTCTCATTAGACGTGATTGAAGTTTTGGAAATCGGGGCAGATGGCCCATCCACACAGGGCCGGAAACAGCTAATATTCCAGTTTGATCCAGACCCCTTTGATGAGATAAGATATGAGTCACTCGCACGGGATGCATCTAGAGTCTCTAACGGATATGGTGCGGTTTCCAGCCTCGCGAAACATATTCAATTACCACTCAGTGAGCATTATATCCATTCTTATTTAGAGGAAATAATTCAAATGAGCAAGGAGATAGCTACGTCAAACGAGTAACGGTGCGTTTTTCTGCATTTTTCTGGTGTTTTTAATAGTGAAAATGGTGGAAATACGGTACGGCAAGGGATTTTTTTTTCGTATTTCGCACCGTAATTAACAGAATAATATCGTACCATAATTTCGTGCCACCATTCCATACCTTATCTTCTAAAAATATCTTTCCATGTTAGGGATACAGGTTAGGTTAGGCATAAATTATTGCCCATTCAGGATGGGGGTTGGAGTGGATTTTACGAATGTTTAACTGCATTGTAAGCATTTGTCCAATGATGGAAATAGGTGGGTGATAGATGCAGGTGAATATATGCCGATTAGAAAAAATGCATATCTGTACGTGAGAAATGGACGGAGGAATTATTTTGCCTAACACACAAAAAAAATGAATTCTTTCTGATGTTGGGGACAAGGAAAATTAGCTCTCATAGAAAACAGTGGTGCATTATTTGTAACATTTTAAATTAGATTTTGAATTTACTGAGGGTAGAGATCCATGATTAATGTGGATTATTTGTAATGACAACTGAAAAACAAAGAGAGGGCCATATTTATTAATTAATTAAGTTGTAATATATTCATTCTCACTATTACTTATGTGATTACTGATTTAGAAGTAATACATGTAAGTACATTAAAAAAACGTTTGAGAAACATTAGAAAGTAGAACAAACAATTTTCTTACAGAAGTTCGAAGTTTAAGTCATAACTACATTTGAAATTGAAGCATGAGACATGTACATGTCTAAGACTACCCAGGTGACTACACGGATGAAGGATCTGGTTGGGCAATGTTAGGAAAAGGAATAAGAGAGGGGTGGCCATTATTACTTGTGCTTTTTAACGCATAAGTGGAGAAAATGGTAAAAGAAGCACATAAAGAACCGGAGATTGTGGTGAAAGTCCGTTGAGAATCAGTTAAATTTGCTGATGATCAAGCTTTAGTTTGCCAGTCACCCAAGAAGCTACAAGCATTGCTATATGCATTAGAAAGTCTATACGTTAGGAATGGGATGAAAATAAATGTAAACAAAACAAAGTTTATGTGGTTTTTCAGAAATAGAAAAACTAAGCTAAATATCAAAATACTAGTTGTTTAACTTGTGCAGGAGAAACAGTTTACCTATATAGGAAGCGTTCTGGACCAAAATGGTCAAATTAGTAGGGGCAAAAGACGAATAAGTGCGTCAGGCAAAGAAGCTTTCACAAGGTGGAGGGCATTGATGACAGGAACGTTGAGTACGAATGTCAAGAAAAGGCCCGTTAAAACTTTTATACAGGGCGTAGTTTTTTACTGCATGTAAAAAATAATCATTGAATCAGAATTAGATTGGAGGTTTTGATACGTGGGTGTGAAGAAGGATGAAAAAGGTGAAGTGGACTGCAATCAAAACAAACGAGGAAGTTCTAGGGATGGTGGAGGAAGAATGTGGATTGTTGGGAGTACTCCAAAAAGAGGCAGAAAAGATGGATACAGAGCATTTTAGTTGGTAATGGGTTGTTGATGACTGTGAAAGAGGGGAGAATATGAGGCAAATGAGGAAGGGGTAGGAACAGGGCACGCTGGTTGGAAAAAAATAAACGAAGGAAGGACGTATTCGGCAGTGAAGAGATTTCCATTTTAATCCTGGATGTATGGTTGTGTTTTGTTAGAAAACACAAGAGAATTTTCGCTGTACCGTTTGATAGCTTGTGTTCAACATAATCTACCTTAACTGGTAGGTAACCATTTATAAATATACATTTACGTGTATATGTATACATATATATATATAAAAAAACACAGTAATCAACCCGAAGGTCGGTTTAGTAGGTGATGGTAGAGCTCACCCATGTACCAAGCCCTATACGGCGTGTGAATATTCACACATCAGGGTAGGGGGGCCAGTTCCTTTCCCTGTGCCGGTTATGGTTTCCCAGGAAGATCTGGTACCCGAAAAATCAACTAGCTTGGGTGGAGCTGCAGGTGCCCAAAGTGCCTTGCCCGGGAATCGAACCCGGGACCCTCCGGTCAGCAGTCCAACGCTCTACCCGCTAGACCACCGCGACCCACATATATATATATATATTTTTAGTTATTATTATAATGTATTAAATAATATATATGTTAAATTCTATATCTGATATAGATTAGTTTGCTAGGTGGGGAGTCACAAAATGTTTATTTGATAGTTGTGTCCATCCAAAAACCTACCTTAACCGGTGGATTACCTAATAATAATAAATGTTATATTCTGACATCGTTAAAATAGCTACTACTGATAGCGGATAGTCATTAAAATTATAGGGACAAGAGTGCCATAGTATTTTGCCCTAAGGTTTAGGCTAAATATTCTCGGCAAAGAGTGCATTCAATTAATCCATGCCATCGACCTGTAATTCCAGAACCACTGTCTACTGGTCAAACTAACGGGGCCCTCAGAACAATACATATCTTTACTGGCTGACCCAGTTTCCGCCACTGAGATATTTTGCACGCAATTAGAGCTTTAATTATTACAAAAAATGACGTGCCGTTCACGCAAAATATGACATAAATTAAACCGGTTCAAGAGTCCGACTTCCTTCCTCCTCGAGTGCACTACGTACACCATCCTCGGAAAAGAGTTTTGAAATTTGTTTTTTTTTAAAACGCCATTGTGCATGTACTTAAAGTAGTGACCTAACCATTGTTGGCTTAAGTGATGTTTGTTTGTATAATACCTTCGAGACCCATGGAAGATGCTGATGCCCTGTTTAAGCATTTCCTAGTAAAGAAGTGCATCCGGTAATCCCTTGTAAGCAGGCATCCATTGTTTAGCTTCACAGCGGTTATTGCGGTCCCTTAGAGGGATTATCCATGCCATCAGCCAAGGCCCTAGACCGGGAAAAAGAAAAAAAACCTGTTCTAAAGGTCTGCGCGGTCCTTACCGCATTTTAGAAAAGAAAGGCACTCAGCACACTCCGTTTCATATAGTTTGAAGGCCAAGTTTAACTTGGTATGAAACAGGTTTGAATAATATTGTTCGTATGTTACTCAAATTATATCAAAACCAATTTCATATTGCGCCCTACTGCAACTTTAGAATAATATGTGGGATTTTTCAGGTTGCTGCTTCGCGTTGTTATATCAGCCCATGAACTCAACAAAGTTGAACTCTATTGAGTGGTGATCAAACTTCAATCCTGTAAATGGGAGTAAACTTAAGACCTTCGGACTAGAATGCATGTTTTCAGTGAGCACACATGTCAGGTTGGCATTCTCCTCCAGTCACGCACTTTGAATCCATTCCAGGGGACCTTGTCGACCGATTTTCCGTTATAACCGACATTTTAATTTCATAACTAATAAAAAACGAGGTATCTTTTTGATCACGATAAAATAAATGGATAAGCGGCGAAACACTTAAATTTCTACTACAGTCTTAATAATATCCCTGAGAATTCTTTAATATCTTACCCAAATCTATTGGTTATTCACCATATTTAGATGATATTTTGGTAATCTGCAATGTCTAGGTTCTTGAACAGATTAAAGTACTTTATTTAGAGTTTAATTTGTATAGTGTATACGGAAAAATTGATAGAGCGCATCGTAATGTAAGATACAAGTTTGCAATAATACATTGCAAACTTGTACCTTACAATTGCAAGTTTGATTATAATACTTGGGACTTGTGTGCCACCTGACATGGTCTCTCTGCACATGTAAGTTTTAATAATAAGAAGGCACTATCCTGTGAATATTTATACTTCTCATTCAACCTATATATATATATATATATGAAAAATGAACATTTATTTTTTTTTAATAATGGAAATGCATTGTTTGATTAAATGATCCCCGTACGATGCCGAACCCGCGACGTTCCTCACAAAAAAGGAGCCAATTGCCTTCGAAACTAACTAGATCGTCAACTCAGCTGTCTTTGTTAGGCTATACGGCGTGTTATTAGTAGAGTGCTTATCATCCTTCTTTGATCCAAGCAGGTTGTATACCAAGAACTTCGATCGAGCTCATATTATATTAAGACTCAAGTATCTTCATGCTCCAATTCTCCCTTTGTGACGACTCATACAAATTAGATGAGAATCGGATGAGCTGTTTTCCTTTCTCCTTCATCCGTTGGGGTGACATTTACATGACTAAGGTTTATCTTTTTCATCAAATGACTTGAAAAAACTTGAAAAACGGATTATGAAAAAAAATTTGGATCAAAATTTCAATAACAAACGTTTAGTTATGATAAATATACTGTTTAATACATGGGCCGAAACGCCCTGAAATCACGCTAATTTTAAAACTGTAGCATTTCATTATTAATTTTCCCATTTAAATCATTATTTTCTCCTATTGTACACAGTCAAATTTATCGTGAAATGACGGAAGCTGGATGACATTGACCTATTCGTAATTATGAACAGGCAGTTAAGTAGCTGAGTTTTGATTAATTATTATTTCTACGTTAAACGTCAGCTCATGAGTTTTACAAATTTAATATTAAAGCTAAATTCATGTATTAACCTCATCAGCGATTTACCCTGCATTCAATGACGAGGATATGTGGCAAAAGACATCAAACTTTGTTAGCCAATTGTGCGACATTCAAAGTGCTCGTCGATAAAATGGGAAATAGCAGAAGGATGTTTCGTTTTTTTAATGTCTGGACTGGGTATAATTTTGCATGCATGTGTTGATTTTGCATGTGATTTTGTTCCTTTTCACGAATGGTGACCTAACACCCCCCGCCACACGCCCTTGTGGCGGCTTACGGGGTATTATGTAGGTGTAGATGACTCTAAACTTTGATGTTACTCTGTAATTATTTCGCGAGGAAAAACAAGAGCTTACTTATTTTAATGATAGAGTTTCGTTTTATTAGAATAATTCAATCTATCTACGTCTATAGTATTTTTTATATATTAGCAGCAATCTGCTGGTTTTAGATAGCTTTTCAATGGACTCAGGTGCTACATTTTGCTGCACTTTACTGCAAGTCACAAAAACATGTCAATTAATATCCTTGGGCTCCTACCACATGTTATGATAACTCTTGTTTTTTCTCCAAATAAATGTTATCACCTCTAATTCAGTTCAAAATGTCTATTTGTTTCCTCCCTTTAGATATTGGGGAGACGTCAGGAAGGGGGAGGAATAGGATAGGGATGTTAGACGCGGTGAGGAGAAGAGGAAGTATGCAGACTTGAAGAAGGGTTTATTGTAGTGTTGAATCTTGGGTTGTGCTTTGTGAAGAGAGACAAAGAAATTGTCGATGTTCCAAACGATATAGCGAAAATTTAACCGTAGATTATCGATAATGATAAACAATGTTATTGATACATTGAGAGCATTCCATTTTCTTTCAATCATTTCCGCATCCAACTAATCTGCCTTTTTTCAAATTTCTCCCAATAATATCCTATATATCACTACCATATTAAGCTAAACTCTTCTGTGCTACTTTTCCTTTCTTTCCGTTATATTTTTCCATTTTATCCTCTCACACTTGCACATCTCGAAAGTCTTCAATCTGTGCTTAGCCTCTCCCCAAAATGACCAAGTTTCCGAGCCATGCAAAGCAATTCTTTTACTAGTCAAACTCTCCCCTCTTTCTAAGTGCTGCTTTACCTAACGCAATACTCCTTTAAATATTCTTAATACATAGACTATTTCCTTCTAAAACACTTCTCAAATAAATCAAATATTACATCTGTTCTAGTTTATACCACCCAACTTTAGTGTTTGTCTTAGTGCTCCCATTTCCAGAGAATTAATTTCGTTTCCTTATGGTTATTCATCTCAAATCTATTACATTGGTTCTGTAATGAGTGAATATTGGCTGACTGACCTTTGGCTGGCTAGTTTTCAATTTTTTTTAGTATCCTCTGACTGATACGTAAAAATTGGTGAAGTCTACAAATACATCTACTAATTACATTCCATCCTACTTTTTACTCTTGAACCTATCACAGCAGTGGCATCACCTTCACCCATCGCCTTTTTAAAACTTAAGCTAATCTTCTTATAAGTTATAATTTGTTCACTTCATCCTCCTTCGTTTGATGGGTACTACCTTTGCTCTCTGTCAAGCGAAACTTAGTGTCTATTTGTCTTATATTTTTCGGAATGGGAATTAACACTAATTGAATGAAGTTTTAGACCAAATGTCTTCATTATAAATTCTACGAATGAGTTTATTTTTACGAACTGCACTCATCTTCTTTACTCTAAGTTATATATACAATCAAGAATGACTGAACTCGGGGATAATAGATGATATTTTAAATTTCCCCATCTCCGCTGCAGAGGCTAATGGAATCACGTTTTCCTTCCACGCGTAAACGTTTGACATTCTAATCAAAATGCGTGGGAAGACGTCGATATGGGAATAAGGCTGAGTGAAGTTCGTGGAAGAGAGGTATCCTTTGGTCTCACGTGTTTCGCCCCCTATCAGTGTCCATCAATTTAGAACTGCCATTTTAGTCCACTGGAATTATCTACAAAACGAGAGTCCATTCCTAAATATCACAGCAATCTTTTCCAGGCCTTTTGGAAGAGCTATCGATATGTGAATTAATAATCTACATATTTCTTGAAAAATTATTTAGGCGAAAACATTTTCGTAGTTGCTTTGAAAGTGACCTTTTACTGTGTAAAGTTACAATTATTGAAAAATTACTGCAAAAGGAGTAGCTTGGGAAAAATTTCTGAACAATATGTATCACCTGATTTGGTTAATAGTATCCATAGTAACTTTGTGGAATTGCTTCATATCAAAATGAAATACACTATGTTATTCCACATAAGAGCTTTATTGTACTCTTGTACTATAGTACAATAAAGCTCTTATGTGGGATAACATAGTGTATTTCATTTTAATATGTATCACGAACTTTAAAATATCCCTGGGAAGTATCTTAGTCACGTGGTTGTCTTATTCAGCTACTAAAAATTTCTACCACCCTCATGTCGTCGAAAATAGCATGTCCGGAATTATTTCTCTCTCCTTCCACTGCTAGGAAGCATTCTCTCATCCATAACGTCTTCCACCGTCTAACTGACACATATATGCTTGCTATTCACTTTCCCATTCCTTTTTAAATTTGCTATGATAATATTTATCACCCCACTCTATATAACATTTCTTCCATTCCATCCAGTCTGCTTTTTACATCATTTTCATGCTACGCCTCTTGAAACCCCATAAAATACACTGCCCCTCGTTCAAATGGATAAATAAAGCTTTATGCCCCACAAATTTCTGAAAATCATTTCCCTTCCATTTTCAATGCGAACCGTAACTCGAACTTTCACTGCAAAAATTCAGTTCAGATAATGCTTATTTTAGCATTGTCTTGAGCATTTTCCTAACATTGTCTGGCGCATTTATTTAATTCTAGCTACAATTTTTGACATGTGACGGGCTTTATATAGGAAACATTTCGAAGCAGTCTAAACATAACAGCTGCGATATTTTAATAGACGTTTCCTTCTACACTTTATATAGAATGCGCTCTGCCCACTGGGCTACCACGAACTTCACATGTCAGGCACTTAGAAAAGTTATAAATAATTACTTGAAGGTAGTTGTAAAATAACAACAGTAAAAATATTGTTTTCTACGAAATGAACATAACTTCCACGGTCAAAACAATAAATTGCATGCACAAATTAAAACGATGACTGTTACTAAATCCTAACGGAAAGTCTAACGAAGTGATATTCGCTCCAAATGAGCAAAATATTCTGTAATTAATGGGCATATCGTATTATTTAACCACAGTTTTCTACCGGAAGGATGAGTTGATGGTTGAGGGTAGAGTTCACGCATTTAAAAGAGCAACGGCGTGTGAAATTCACGAGTCAGGGTAGGGGAGTCATTTCCTTTTCTTTTGCCGTCTATGGTTACCCAGGTAGATATGGTATCCAAATAAATGATTTAGCTTGGGTAAAGCCGAGGGTGCTCAGAGGCGTCACCGGGAGTCGAACCCAGGTCTACAGTCGATAGTCCAGCACTCTTCCCATTGTACTACCAAGCATCTAACATTAATAAAAAATATTTGCGATGGATGGTTAAAATTTTTCAAAATCGTCTAGATTGTGTTGCACGTGGAATTGGAAAGCAGGTGCTGTTTTTCTAACTCACTCTTTTCTGCGTTTGTGAATTCTCAATTTGTCACAATTTTTATGAGTAGCCTGTTTTATAAGATAACCAATGATATCAACCAATGATGAAAAAAACACTGACGACTGTTTTCGATGTTTAATAATCATCAGCCTTATAATTTTGAATTTAGAGAGACCGAGACCAAGGGGTTAACAGATATATTTAAATTTTCATTTCTATAAAGAACGTTGAGGGATCAGAGTTTATATTTCCGATTGCGGTAGGATCATATTGGGGTCAAAATTAGTCTAATGTGTAGTCACCTCCTACCATGCACCCTTGCGGTAGCTTGCAGGGTACTAAAATATATTTATAAATATTCATCTAAAATCTGCAATTATTTATCTTTTTCGCTAAATATTTAATTAAATCAAGTTTAATCATAGTATTAGGAAGTGTGATCTAATTTGCCAGCACCATCTAGAAGCATTCTGGGTGGCGTTTCATCGATCCTCTCGAGCATCGTTCATAAAATGCCTAGCGGGTATTCAGCACCATAGGAGACGTGCGCCCTTGACACCGGTGCGTCTTCCTGCAAACACGTCCGTGCGATCCAAGTGTTTGCCCTCTCTGTCAATTCTGCCTACTGAGCTTCACTGCGGCCGTGCTGAGTAAATTGCGCCTACAAGCTTGGAAGCACCACGCTCAGGCGGGAAGTTCGGGAAGAAGTGGGGAGGAGACTCCGCCAGTATAATATAGCCTTGATGACTTCGCGAACGAGGGAGTAATAGTGCACTCTCAATTGGCAATGTCAAAAGGCAGCCCGCTATTGAATTGGAAGGCTATGAGAATATTAATTTGGAGCGAAGCGAACGTTTCATGCTCACCGCAAGTCTTACAGCGGATCTCAAGGCGGTATATTTTCTTCGCTCGCAGTACAAGTGAGCCAAAATTTAGAGAATATTCGGAGAAAATAATAAATTTATGAACCTCATCGATTAAGATATGATAAATTCACATTAATTATAAGACATCATATGAAAAAAAGCGATGGTAGAGATGAAGGAATGAAAGAATAGCTCATGAGTAACATGTTGAAAAACACAATTCACAAACGATTTTCTCGAATATCGATCACCATAACTTCAAAAGAACACTCAAGCACGTTTCAAAAATGAAGAAAATAGTATCAATTTCCGCGGTTTAGTTCATTGATAGCTTTGAAAGTTTAAATAATCGAAAATCGATTATTAGTTTAGAAACAATGATATAACGGAATTGGTAAAATGGAAATCTGTTTTTCGTTTCCAATGCTTACTAAAATGGGAAAGATAAGTTGAGCTTCTTACGGCCCCTTTTTAGAGGTACTGTATTAGATAATTTTTCCATTTGTTGAAACTCTTTAAGGCTTTAGGAAATATTATTCAACAGTAATTTTAGGCCAATAGACCATTTGACTTATTTTTAAAGGCTGGACATACATTATATATCATTACTCAGGCATGGAGCTTGATGAACGTATTTTATTGTTATAAATAAAAATATAGCCAGTCATTAGTTTTCCAAAACATGAATGATTTCGACAACACCGATGACAATTGTAATTTAAAAGCAAGTTTGTAAGAAAAATCGCCTTAGACTTCTGATTTTTCATGAGATGCTCAATAACACGCCCACTTCACATTTTCCGATAGTCCATTAGTTTATAAATTGTAACCTATTTTAAAAGAATGTATAATTCAAAACCGATGACATAAAAAAGTTGGTCGGCAATATATGAACAGTAACTGGGGGAAATGACACCGTTTCCCGATCTTGCCTTCCCTGTTCGCAGACTATTCATACCTTGGAACTTACCAGTACAATATGGGTTCTTTCGGAACAGAAAACGTTTCAAAACCATTCTTCAGGGATACAACAAACTGTTAATTATGAGTGCCAAGTGAATTAAATATTTGCAGCATTTTAGACGCGCATACAGTATAAAAATACTGAGCAGGAATTGTACTCTAAAAATATGAGCAAACACATGTTGATGTTGTAAGAAAGAAGGAACAGCACTAGTTCATTTTGCACAAGGTTTCTTCTTTAAAGCCAGCACATAGATGCAAATGCGATGATAATATATTGATAAATTTATTCATAAACTAAAACCATAGGCAATCAATATTAAAATCCGTACGGAAATTTAACAGTGCTTTCTCTTCTCTACTATGAAATGGTTATGAAGTTTTTCACCGAAGTAATACTACAAAATCTTTTCTTGCAAATTAACTTCTGAAATTTTGGCAAAAGTTTTACTTCGTTTTTAATCTGTTTCTATTAACTATGCTATTGTTTCAACTATTGGAGGGATCCGAAAAGATGATGAAAGATATTACATGAATGCATGCCCTTATTGTTTTACAATTTCTAAAAAAATAATTGGAGAAAAATGCTTAAAGTTTTCGAGTGATTTTCTTAATTTCTTTGTATTAATTTCTAGATAATTACTTAGAGTTCATTGATATGTATTATGACAAAGTAAAAGAGCACGTCAAATCGCGTACATGAAGAATATACTGTCGCATATTTTTCAGCATCTAAACATTCCTCTCGATGATTCCACAAATGATTCCGAGTGTAACATGAATGCAAGCGTTTGATTTTCATCGAGGAATAGGAGCAAAATTCTACGAGAGAACAGCTAAAAAAATTTGACGTGAAGATGAAAATAGTTCGCCGCTGAAGCGACGTTAAATGTGTTCGGCTGGGCCGGGCTCGTGACGTGCGCCTCGGATTGCAACAGAAAGGCCTTCGCGAGTTGAGCAGTCTTATTGGTGGACGGGGCACGCAGTAGCTTGACAACGGAAATTCTACACGAGACATCACTTCACTCATGTCGCTATCGAACCGTGAGGAACGGACAATATTTGAGACGTTCTCTCCCATAAAAAAAAACGCTCGCATTTTCCTGGAATGTTGAATTAAAAAATATTCCCCTGAAAAGACTGTTATTTCCACCCGAGAGCTCGCCTTTATCTCCATCTCCCGTTCGTTAATTGATTGATTCGCATCCATCCCGGCATTGTCAATATTTTAAAATTTGCCATCGGAGGAAAAAATTCCTTGGTTTTGGAGGGCTGCCTCCATACATCCAGTCTTTCCAGATGCCTCGTCTTCTCCAATTGCCCATTATTACTCTCGCGCGTCGACAAATGAAAACAAATTAGCGAGTCTCTCCCCCCCCCCCCGGCAATCCTATTTATTTTTCTTCGTTCTACGCGAATAGGGATATACATCATGTTTTCATTATTTTTCGTTTGATGTGACACACTGAGTGAATGCTCAGCACGGTTTGCAATAAAAAAGGAATAATTATTTTTTAAAAAATTCATAAGGCAATGATTCTACGTTTCTGGGAAAGATTCGTTGCCTGAAACTACAGCAACGCTTAAGTTCTGTTTTAAAGCAACGCGACTTGATGTTTTTTCTACGGTTTCCGCGGCATCATGAGCCACATCTCAAAGTATATAATTCAGAGCGGAACTCAAAACTTCAGGGAAGAACATGCATTAATGCACAAGCATCCAATTTTCACGTAACTGAAAGTCAGACCGCCCGATATTAGTTCCTTCCGATTACATGGCTTATGCATAACCGTCTACATGTGTGGCACCTAATCAATCAGAATGAAGAATTCTGTAAAGAACAAAGAAAGAATCAAAGACTTTGCATTTTCACAGGAAAGAATTTATTGTTTTCCACTAGATTAACTACACTGTGGCATCATCTGTATCCCTAGCCCTAGAGCCCAGATGATGCTACAGTGTAACGAGTTTTAGTTGACAGCAAAAAACTCTTTTCTGTGGAAACACAAAGTCTTTGATTCCTTTTTCATGCTTTACAAATGGATTTCAAGAAAATAACGGCAACAATATCTCTCAAATTGAAGGATTCGGGTTAATTAAGGTGGTCTTCCAGAACTACAGGTTATTGAAGGTACAGGACCTGTATGACGAATAAGTTAAACTATTACAATAAGGTTTCCTCCAAGGAGTGAGTGTAACAGGAGTACAATAATGTGAATAAATTATTTAGATATACCATCCAAATACAGGCAATCATTTTTAAATATTTAGTTACTGCTAACAAACACCAGAACCATTGAATACACAAGTATTCTATATATTTTATTGTTTCAGGCTTCACTCCGTGGAAGCATTTAATATCCATACTAAAAATAAAGACTTTTTCCACAAATTTTTACTATATGGTACAATACCATGTACCTCATAATAAAAATCTGTGGAAAAAGTCTTTCTTTTTAGTATGGGCAAATATTCAACTTAAGTAATTTCTATGAACACGCGGATGTTTTGATGTAAAATAAAATAACAAGTTTAATTTGTCAACTTATATAATTCATACAAAATTATCTGATCACGAATAAATCGTGGCAGTGGCAGCGGTGTTAGAATTAGGATTTACATCCTACATAATTCGCTAGCTTACTCTTTTAGGCAGGCTTTGGAGGAACAGAACACGGCTAGATTTTTAAGCCACGTCTAACATGATGCAACATGATACCTTAAGCTACAGTAAACCTTACTCTATGATTTTCCCCATTTTATAATTTTATAAAGTTGCGATTTCACCCCATCAAGTTCCAAAATTGCTTTTAAGATTTTCAAACACATAAAAATCTGAACTAATACCTGTGTGCACCGATGGTTATTATTCCAAAATATGCACGCACGATGAGCTTCAATTTTCCTTCGCTAAATAAATGAAAGTTTGAGCCAGTTTTCAACTTTTACCATCAATTTGTAGTAGAGGAACAAGTATTTTTGGATTAAAAATCGTTCTCCCCTCTTTTTCAGGTGCCTCAATGAGGAAAAATAGGCACTGTCACCTTTTTCACAGCCGCATATTGTTTTATAGGCATTGCCTCTTCCTCCAGTCGTTTCGTCTCTCGCTCTCCACGCGTTTGGAGAAAATGTGTTTTAAAAATCGAATGAATTATGAAAACAGCGAGACTTCATAAATAACGTGGCGTACAGTAAAGCTCATTCATTTTAATAAAGGCAGTACGAAACTTGTTCAAAAATTTTTCACAAATATTTGCACAATTTTGAAGTCACAGGAAAGCTTTTTGGGAAGAAATATTTTGACAGTGTTGGGAAGAAGGAATAAGAACAATAAGAAAATGATAAATATAATAAATATTGATAGAATTATATTCAATAATTTAGTCGTTGAGGCCAGACAAAGATACTAAAATACTGCGTTATTGAATGCATTTGGAACGATACACAATAAGTTGAAGATTCTTCATAATGATTTCCTTAACTTAGGCAATAATCAATATTTATAACATGTACTTTGATGAGCCAAATGAAACTATTCCTTAGTTAGGTTTGCACTCTTTCCTTTCTATTATTGCGTAGAGCTATGGGATTGACCCTCTTGGGGATCACTAGCAAACCAAGTTTAAAGCTTCGGAATTGATGCTTTAATTTATTTAACTTTAATTAACTTTTCCAAAGAAAAGAATGTGCTCATGTTTTAAAGAAGCCGTTTGAAAATATCTCGCAGAAATTTAAAATTAACTGTTGCGTGTTCAAACACATTAGTACTACCTAGGTGAACATTTTCTCCACAGCAACAAAGATAAATATTGTATAACATTGAGAGCTGGAGTAATGTAAAATCGGAGTTATTTCTACCGCTGGAGTTAAAATAATTAGTGTTAATAATTCTAACAGGGTTCTAACGTCGTCACAAATGCCGCGATTGTCTATTTCGTGACCAGCATGAAATGAGTCGGCTATAGCTGATTTCGTGCCTAGCTGATGGGTGGTATTAAATGATTTTATTACGAATCCAAGCCCTTCTCCACTGATCGGTCGTGGACACCGCTAGAGTGGTAATGTAGCCATGTAGAGGGAGACACGGTGAAGGCTATACGTAGGGGTGGCCGATATACTAACCCTTAGTTGTTCCCTTAAACAGCCATTGCGTCTAATCACATGTTTTTCCCCTTGATAAAAAAGCCGCACTTAAGCTTTGATTAACACAATCTAAATATTCTTTCACATACGTTTGCCATTCTTCATCAAGCAGCAATCATGGGAATCATTATTTATATAATCATGGGAATAATGAACAGGTGTTAGATATATCACTCAAGTATCATATATGGGGAATGATTATTTTTATGAACGTTTCGTGACTGCTTAGCTCCTAAATAAACCATTCGTTTCATCGTTCATTCTGAAACGTAATAACTCATAATTAACTTAAAATTTCTTCCATAAGACAGAAACTTGGTATATAATAAAACGGAGTTATAATTAATTGTTTACTTGGAATTATAATTGAACACTCCAATTCTAAGCTCTTTAATATAAAAGGAAAAGGAATGTCTCTAAATATTTGTTTACTCCAAACATTTTTTCGATAGGCAGAGGATACAGTATTTTCAATGATAAAGACACACAAAGCTTTATTTTACTGGTTGAATGACTTACATATATTTAATTAATATTTTGCACAAATATTGTGAAGGTAGCGAATTTTTATTTCCCAGGGTCTACATTTTGCAGTCCAACAGGCGTGAAACTATTTAAGCATGTATCATAGAGCAGGCTCAAAGAATTACTGACTATTTATTCCAGTCAAAGTTTTCGGGAGGCAATCTGCCCATAGAAGACATTTCAGATACACTTTCCTGCCAGATTAATGGTTGGTAATTCAGCCTGTAAGATTTTAAAATGGTCTAAAAATGTATACCTTCCCAATGGGGTCACATAAATACTCTAATGCCACGTGATATCCTCTACTGTAGCTGCTCAACTGCTCCCAGTGTTAGAGAACCCTGAAACCCTTAATAAAGCCACCTTGAATTGAGGACGCCAAACAAACAGGCAGCTGCATATTTGACCACGTGTAGTAAGTTTCGAATCCACCAATGAAGTGACTTGAGTTCAAACTATTGTAACTGACAACGAACCAGTTATCCTCGCTCACAATTGGTGAAGGGTATGATTTTTAACTCGCTCTCATTTGCTTATCCCAATTAAATGAATTGTGTGAACTTCTCCCCAATACTTTCCTCGCTGAACCCAAGAAAATAGGAAACATCCAAGCGGAAACACCTTTTAATGAGCGGATCGGAATCTTGTGGATCTCGTTGTATTTACAGTGTACCGTAATGAACGGGGAATTTCAAGTCTATGTTCGGTAGAGCGGACGGATGTGAATAAAAAAATCAAAATTTGAATCATTACATCTCTAGAAATTTAAGGAAATAGAAGAAGAATGAACGGAAGAATATCAGATTGTGTGCTACACTTTCGTCCGCATGCTTATGACATCGTCTAAATCTTAAAATGTTTCATAATTGAAAATTTTATTGAAAATAAACTTTGATATTAAATTTAAAAGATTTTTCAAGGTCTTTGTAAAAATTGTACATGAATTTCTATGAATTAATTATCAGAGAAAACTAATGTAAAAAAAATAAAATAATATTCTTCTAAAAAATGTAATTCCTTTCAAAAATTGAAACTCATGTCATTTTCAACTTATCGAAATCACTCGTGAAACAGAAAGCAATAGTTAAAATTCCTTAAAGTTGAATAACAGATGCCTTATTTTTTCGACTATCAATTCACATGACCACCTGAAATTTCTAAATTAAAACTTGGTAAGTAAAGACTAATTTACTTCGGGAACGTTGTATAAATATTCGTATTTTAAATTTATTATCTTCAAATTATTCTTTAAGGACAGATTTACGCCTGAATAGTGTTCAGTGCATCAAACGAATTGAGAAAAATTTTCCCCTGCGCTGTACACTAAAGCAAGTACGTATCTCAAATCAAGACCACCTACGCTTCCTGTCTATGCAAAAGGGGAATTTACCCCGGTATACCACAGGCGCACTTGTGTTTGGGCATACATCCTTGTTTGCCGTTGCTTTGCGTTGATGCAGGCACATGTAGGTAGTGTGTGTCCTGGGAGGAAATTTCCAAACCTTCATCTTACCCTATAAGGTGCTGCTAGGGCGTGTGGCAGGGAGGGGTTAGGCCACCATGTATTAGAACAACTGATTATTTACCCTATATTGCATGATGGCATTTCCTATCATTTTTACTCTCAGTAACCTCATATTGATTGTCACATATAATGTTAACTACAGCTAGGTCACAATTTTTGGAGGAAGAATTATTTCCTCACTGCGATCTGGCAGTCTATATCCAGGGTCTTTTCATTGTGGTCTCACCTATTAATGTGATGCGATTCCTAAATGACGGAGTTGAGGCAATGAAATTTTCATTACATATTATTTCATGTCGCCCGTGTAAGTTTCATTATTTCACTGGGTGTAAAACTGGAAAAAAAACAAAATGTTACGTATTCTGCTCGTTCATAACGTTTCTTTACGAAAGCGTTTCTTTGAATCCCCTTTGATACCGAAAAAAGGACCTTCATTGAGGGTTCATACATCCAAAGCCCATTCAAGGTCTAATCAACGTGAAAAAACAACTGCCCTTTTACTGTCAGTTTCTTATCTTCCCAATAATCGTTTGTGAACCCTAATTCACTTAATGCTGTTCCACAGACTTTTCTAACCTTCATGAAAAATATAAACAGGATTAATTCCTAACGATACAGAAGTGGTTAATGAATAAATAACTAAAAACACGCGGTAGATTTACATGAAACACAAAAAAAATTAATTCAGTTGCCACAAAGTTACAATGGAAAACGGTCTTTCCTCATCAAGCAGCAATCAGCAGCGTTGAAAAAAAGAAACGTGTAATTTAACATATTTGTGAAGAAACATACTTCTAAACAGAATGAAGTAAGGGGCCCTTTGTCTGGTCCTAAGGACATGGAAAAAAAATTACTCGTAAGGCAAACACTTAAGTGTTCATGTGGTACATGCATTACCTAAAAATCAGAGAGGTCATTAACGTTGTAAGCTATTGAACGAAATAACTGCAATACGATTATTCACTGCTTAATTATGAAGAATTTGTATATTTTGATATATGCTACAGATGAAGTCTCCACATGTTTCCTACCAGGTCAAGCATTCGTTCACAGTAGGCAGTGGGAGGGGAAGTGTA
This sequence comes from Hetaerina titia, assembly GCA_037158775.1. Taxonomy (NCBI): domain Eukaryota; kingdom Metazoa; phylum Arthropoda; class Insecta; order Odonata; family Calopterygidae; genus Hetaerina; species Hetaerina titia. The sequence goes on along the minus strand of CM073777.1, from coordinate 72,140,905 downwards.
GCAAAATTCTGGAATTGTAAAACCTGGGAAGAATTCATGTACTACCTAACTCATTATCAGAGTATAAATAATTCCCTCAGGATTAACTTTGCGAAATTCATTGTTTGTAATTAAACACTTAGTAATTTTCCACACAGATTAACTGATTAGAAACAGTTGTGTGGAAAATTAGTTACCCACACACACAAAATTGAACCCATGACTATAACTCTGGGGAAAATTACAAAGTGTTTCATTATCCATAGTTGGTAATGAACCTATTAAATTTAGATTTTGAACGGACCTTCGAATTCGTACCCTCAAATTTGTATTCTATAGTGTTTCCATTTGATGTGTTAGCAAAGAGTTGCGTATTTTCAAGCGTGATATTGTGGAATTGGAACAATAAAGACCAAACAGTAGCTCCTTTCCATTAGTCCAAATTTTTTATTAACGACGGGTTTCTATTTAATGCTTAATCTTCGGATGTATAATATAAGGCCGATAAGTTTGCGTTAGTGTTTACTTAAAAAGTATTCAAGTGTATTATTGTCATAATTCTTAATACATTAATTCTTGTTAAATCTTATCTAAACATTTTATTATAACAAGGTAGTTTTTTTTTCAATTGATTTTCATTGCCTTTAGTACTAGAGTACGTTTTTGTACTAATTAACATTAAAATAACGATTGAATTGGCTCTAATGAAAGCTAACCGCAATAATAAGCTATTCTAGGCAGGTTTTTGAGAGTTGTTGGTTGTAAGCGCAGAAAAAGTTCCTGTGGGAGCTCGATATGGGACGTGGGATATGACTCGACAGAGAATGCTTGGCAGGAAAGAGGAGCCGAGGCAAGAGTGTGTTTCTAGTGGTTTTTGGGGGTTCCCTGCGACGGAAACCATAAAAGGTTCGGTGAGGCGTTTAATGGAAGCGTCTCTTCCTCCTACCTCATGGACCACAGCGAGCACATTGCCGATGCAGGAGGGGGAAAAAACCCAATTACAAATGGCTTACCGTGATAAACAACGGGCGGAGAATGAATGAGCGATTTAGCAGTGGGGAGCATCAATTAGTCCACAGAGCAAGCTCCTCTGTCCGTGAAATTATAAGGGAAACAATGGCTAAAGTGCGTGTGAAACTTAGATGCGAATCATAAAAATGACAGAGTCGTCCAGCAAATAAATCCTGATGGTAGGTTTTATGGCAAAACTAACCTCGAACTTAATGTCAGCCATTCGGTATACATGAAATTCACATTATCTGTTTGGGGAGGGACGTCGGTTCCTTCCTCTTTCTCACCTGCGTTTCAACTGGATATTCATTCCGCAATATAAAATTAAATATTGAAGTAAAACTATGCAGATGCTAAGCACAAAATTTGGAATTGGAGTAGGATACCCTTTAGCATTTTATGCAATTGAATACTGAGTACGTCGTACCCTCAGCCCACAGCTCTACAAATTCATCCTGCTCATGTGGGTAGTAATCTCAATTATATTAATGTTTATGAACTGATATTTTTATAGATTCGTTGTCAATATATAAATTTGTAGTGTTATTCCCTCTTTTCTGCATCTTTAACAATACCAAATATTTAAGGCGTGGTAGATAGTAGACGTAGTGGACATACCACTGCTAAATTGTAAGGACTAAGGATATCAAGGAGGAAATCACCCTTGAGAGAATATGCCAACAATCCCTAACACGTGCGTATACGTTGCACATTGAATTAGTTGAGCGTTTCAAAGGAAAGACTTAAGGAATGAGTTCAGACATGCTGAATATAATTATTCAATTATAAATATTTACGCAATAGTTGCACAAAACCCCCCAAAAGGATATAAATTTACATTTCTTACCTAATAATTGACGTTTTTCAGGCGTTCCAGTTTTAACTTTAAACCAAGATATTCATGTCGCTCATGGATCTTACCTGCAAATAAGAGAACATTTTTGTGAGGAAAAAGTTTGCAAAAAGAGGGTGCAAAACTTACGTAGTTGGGAAAAATCAGATAATATGCGAGCAGTCAAAAATGGCATAAGAATACTGGAAGTAAAATAAGCAAAGGATATACCAGAGCATACATTTATTTCATGCTACAATTTTGAAATTGAATTTTTGCCTTAACTCTTATATATTCGTTAACAATTTCCTATTTTATGGCTCGAAAAATATGTTGCTGAACTACTGCATAAGGAAATATAAATAAAGGTACTTTTATGTGGAGTGACAGCGCATATGCAGCTACTTTAACAAAAGTTGTTTTTTCATGAACAATTATAATTTTTACAATCACATGAATTCTTGAGTACGAAAGTCATCTAATTTTACTTATTTTACATTACAATGCTTGAGTTATCCGGTGGCTTAAATTGTTCTACGCCATGAGCCTCCCTGGACTAGGTATTCCATTAATTTCAACCAAAGAGAAGATAGTGTAGTAAGAGTAATGCTCCTCGCCCAAACGTGAAATTCTATCAGGGAATAGGGTGCATAATTCAGGGCAGATGAATAGGACTTAAGAGGAAAACACTTAGGGAAACGGATGAGAATCAATAAAAACTTGTCTTATGTTTCCTCAAGCAGCCGGGATTGAATACAAACATTACCTGGAAGGGGATAGAGAATTAATTTTGAAAGGATCTTCGGGACAGTGGTTGTTGAATTCAACACAAGAGAAGAGAGAAAATGTTCAAAGAGGAAATAGGACCCAAAATATGGTGAAAATATTTCAGGCATATAGATTTTATGCATGGAAGAGAAACAAGGAGCATGATGATGTTTAAAAGAAGGAAAAGATCGCAAAAAAGAAAAGACATTTGGATAATTTGCTACTACGAACACAAACTTTATGCATCCTCTTCCCGCAACAGGAAATAAAAGTAAGAAATATGGTGATCTATCTCCAAAGGGGAAGAATAAGAAGCCAGGTGAACTTCATTTACAATTTAAAGGATTTAGAACTGAAGGTTAGAACAATAGAGTTAAGAAAATAGATTCAGGACTTCTGGCAGAGAAAAGAGCGCAACATGCTACAAACTGTGGCAAAAAGTAAATTTGCGTGCTGTACGACCAATATTCCTCGATTATAAACCCTTGAAGGTAAATATTATTACTTTGACAATGATATGTGACTGAAAAAATTATGTGCAGCATTTAGTTTGCCCAACTTCACCCACTACCACAAAATAAACAAGGCATTATGCTTAGAATTTCCTAGAAAAAGAGCGAGAGCCTTCAATATTAACCCAGCACGGCAATTATTTTTCCATGATAAACATTATACCACAAAAACAGTAAATGTAATTATGAGTACGTCAAACATACCTGTATGCAGCCAATTTCCAAAAGCATTGATAATAAAATCTCAAATATTTTGGTTTGAAAACATGGTGAGTAATTTCTGTTGCCAACGTTGCCAAATACGCATATATTAAAAGCTACGATTCCACTGTTGATTGATATTCCCGATGAAATCATTACTATTCATTGAAAATATTACCTTTCACGAATCTTCTGGTTACGATTCCATCAACACACTGGCATAAAAGTTAAATGAAAGATTTTCACCAAATATAAAACTCTCCAAAAATTGATTCCAAAATATAGTGTTTTTCTTTTTTTTTAGATGGTAAATTATGTGGGTGTGGTGGATGATAGGCAAGATGAAATGACCGAAGGAAAACAAGGAGAAGGTGCTAGATGGGGGAGAAGAGATAGAGAGACGATTGTTTGGAGAAATCCAAACGAGGCAAGAAAGATGGATTCAAAGCATTTTGATTGGCGATATATACACAATTTATATAGATATAAAAACATATATTTGTATATACACACACACAAGCACATACACACACACACACACACATATATATATATATATATATTTATTTATTTATTTATTTATTAGGTAATCTACCGGTTAAGGTAGGTTTTTGGATGGACACAACTATCAAATAAATATTTTGTAACTCCAAACAAAACCCAATCCAGCACCCTAAACTACATCAGGTCCCTCTTCATCTCTGTGTACTTCTTTCCTCCCTTCATACCATCCAACATCCCTATCCTGTTCCTACTCTTACCTCGCTTGCCCAACATTCTCTCCTCTATTACCCTCTTCAACATTCCACTACCGCTCAATACGCCTTTCATCCATTTTTCCTGCCTCCATAGGATTTCTCTCAACAAACCCCTCTCCTCCCCCACCATTTCTAGTACTTCCTCATTTGTTTTCCTTTCGGTCCATTTCACCTTCTCCATTCTTCTCCACACCCACATTTCAAAAGCCTCCAATCTACGTCTATCCTCCTGCTTCAGCGACCACGTTTCCGCGCCGTACATAGCTACGCTCCATATCAGAGTTTTTACGAGTCTTGTCTTAACATCTCTACTCAACGTCCCCGTCATCAACTCCCTCCTCCTTGAGAAAGCCTCCTTGCCTAGCGCAATTCTTCTCCTTACGTCCCTACCACTTTGACCGTATTGGTCCAAAACACTTCCGAGGTATGTAAACTGTTCTACCTGCTCTATTTTTTTCCCGCCTATTTTAATATTTAGCTTAGCCTTTTTCTTTCTGGAAAATGGCATAACCTTTGTTTTATTAATATTGATTCTCATCCCATATTTATCGCACTGAACCTCCAATTCACTCAACAATGCTTGCAACCCCTTGGCTGACTGAGCAACTAATGCTTGGTCATCAGCAAACTTAACCGATTTTACGAATTCCCCTCCGACTTTCATTCCTACCTCCAGTTCTTCCCATGCCTCTTTAATCATTTCCTCTACATATACGTTGAACAGTACCGGTGACAATGGGCAACCCTGCCTTACAACTCTTCCTAACACTGCCCATCCGGACTCTCCGTTCCCCACTCGCACTTGAGCATCTGAGACATGTATAGGTTGCGGATCAGTCTCCTGTCCCTCCAATCCATTCCTATTTTCTGCAATACACGCATTAATTTTTCCCAATTCACTCTATCAAACGCTTTTTCGAAATCTACAAAACAGGCAAAAACGTCCTGATTGTTTTCTATATTCCTCTCAATTAGTGATCTCATTACTGCAATGGCATCACGCGTACCTCTTCCCTTCCTAAACCCAAACTGATCATCCCCTAAGTAATCATTTGCCTTACTCTCTATCCTTTTGTTGATGATTCTGAGAATAACTTTAGCTGCATGGGATATCAAACTTATTGTTCTGTAATCCTCACATGATATAGCCTTTGTCTTTTTTGGAATAGGAACTAACACCGATCTCACAAAATCTTCCGGCCAGATTCCTTCTTCATAGATACTACGAATCAGTCCATATAGGGCCTTCTTCCCGCATTTTCCTAAACATTTCAGCAGTTCTACAGGGATGTTGTCCACCCCACGGCCTTATTTGCTGTCATCTCCTTTAATGCCCTTTCTATTTCATCGTCGAGTATGCTTGGACCTAAGCTATCCTCTTCTACGTCATGTTCCTTTTCTATGTCTAACCTTGTCGGCCTAAGTTCTTTACCATACAGTGTTTCTATATATTCCTTCCATCTTTCTTGGATTTTTCCTGGTTCAACTAGTATCTTACCCCACTTATCTTTAACTGTTAGCACAGATCTTGCCTTCTTACTTCCCGATAATAACTTAACCTTGCTGTATAGAGCACCAATTTCACCCTTCTTCTGTAAACTTTCCATATCCTCGCATTGCGTTTTCCACCATTCTTCTTTTGCTTTATTTGTGGCCTTCTCAATTTATTGTTTAACTCTTTGTAGTTTCTTCTTTGCACTATATATATACATATATACATAATATGACCATAAGCAAAGGAAGATATGGTAATAAGCTTTGACACCATCATTCAAATGGCCGTCCCACTGAGGTCAGGCGTCTTAGCAATCACCGCATAGAGGAATTCGCTGGCTAACTTTCGTCTGGCTCCCAACTCTTCGGCCTATCTGGCATGGATGACCCTGCCAGAAGCAATTATCATTGCTCCCGCCAGCATAGCTCTACTGGTCGTTAGAACGCCAAAGCCGTTCCACCACGTCGAAGTTGTACTCCATGGTAGGGTCATATAATTATAGTATCAGAATATCGCAGTTCCTCAATTTTCTCCTAGGTTATTTGCAAATGCTGAAATATTTAGAAACCTTTACGTTGAAATATTCTCATCATATTTCCTGTAGACGTAAATAAATCAAACGGTAATACCAAAAGATGGAATAGGAAAAATTCAGGCCTTTGTACTTGCGCGGCAAAAGGAAAACTGCAGTAGCATCCAAAGGGAGAGTGAATTGAAACAAATAGTTTCTCTATTAAATATTTATATTGCACAACCCAGATTTTGATAAATGGTCATATTCAAACACCAGACACGTCTTACCTCAAAACTTGGGTCGCGTCTAAATATACCTCGTGCAGAGTACGAAAGTATTTGTTTCCACTCACCGTAAATAAGATTTCAAAAGTTTTCTCCTGTAATAACGAATTTCTTAGAAATACCCTGAAGAGAATTGCTATGTTAAGCTTCCATAAATAAATTAATACCAATTTATGTACTGTCATTGAACCAGTAAGGTGTGGAATATGTATTATTAGATTATTAAGGTTTACCCTTTGTCTTCATACTATCACAACGATAGTACATTTTTCCACCATGAGCCACTCACTGGATTGAAATCCATCTGACCCTTCACGATTTCGGCAATTCACCGACCTTTTCCTTCAAAATATTGCTTGTTCAGAATATATGATAAAATTGTGAATCTCCTCACTGTAAAATGGTTGTAGGATTTCGCAAAAAAAATACCAATTTCTATACGTTTCAATACGGAGAAATGGAAAATAATAATTTGCGGATACAGTATGTGGGCCAAACGCAAAAGGGTGCCAGGAAGAAAGAGACAGCCGAAATATACTGAAGAGGTCAGCACGTTGGAATTTCAGATTTATTTTCCAAGCACACATTATGATTCTGGAGTCATGGAGGAACCTGAAAGTAGCTAGCATCGGTAAAAAGGAGTATGAGAGATCTTCCAATTGAAATAAGTGAAGGGTAAAGGAGAGAATGAGAGGAACCCAAGAATACAGGAGGAATAGAACGGAGTGAAGAGGGTAATCAAGTCTTCTTTAGAGGCGGTGGAAGAAAAGTGCGGACGAGGAGGTATAGAAAAGACGGGGGAGGAGGTGGGTGGTGATCCGATTGGCTATACGGTGGAGCGAATTGGACCAATCAGGTTTACGGCCACTGGAGGTTACTGGCTTTGCAAGACGGAGAAGAAGAGGGAGAGGAGGGTTGTGTGGGTGGTAGCGGGTGAGAGCAATGCTTGGACTGCGGAAGAGTTTATGGCCGTTCGGTGTGGCCGACGGGAAGATGGGGAAACTCCGCGAGAGACCCTGGACTTCTAAATTAAAGGGAGGAAAAAATGCGACTATTTTGGCAAACGAAATTAAGAGAATGTTGAAAGAAGGGAGATTTGAGGAGCGCTCCCGACGTGTTGCACGTATTTTTCATGGATTTCCTAGATTATTTTATACCAAGAAGGTCTCCCTTCATCCATTCTTCGTTTGTATTTAGCATGGGATCTGGCTAAACAATCAGGCAGAGTGCTCATACTGATTTATTTATAGGTTAAACATATATTAAGTGTTGACAAAACTAACAGAGAGTCTTAAAAGTGCGATACCCACATTTTACTAAGTTAGCTTCTTAGGATGACAGTTTAACTAGGATTGATATTATCCGTGATAACAGAAGACTACACGAGAAAAATGTGGAAGTCTACTCAAGTCGCTGATGTCCTAAAATTTTGGAGGGCTTAATGAAGCGGGAGATCTGGAGAATCATATCAACTAATGGAAGTTTAAGTTACGTTTTAAGTTAAGTTTTGGATGGACACATATCCTAATTGCTGTTTCTATTATGAGAAACATATGCATCAATACTTTGAAAGGTATTCTAAAATGTAAACAAATTTGCAAATTACTTACATGCTTTTTCCGTCATACCCTTTTCCAATAGGTAGAAAAACATCTCCATTATGTTATTTAAATGATGATCGAAGGTAGGTATCCTTCGATAGGAAAGCAAAATTTAAATACGGTTACCACAGCATGAACAAATGAAGCGAGATAGGAATAGATTGCAGAAGGTGCCTGACCAATAGAAGGCTTTTAATACTAAAAAAAATTCCTGAAAGGAAACATCGTTGTTGTGTGATCAGTTCTATACCTCAAATTTAAATAAAAATAAAGCTATCCATAGGAATATGCAATTTATTTACTGTTTTCCTCATCAAGTGATGAGAATGCCTATGTCAATATATTTTGCACGAATCACATTTCACAATACTGTGGTTGCAATAATTATTTATTATAAAACTATTTGACTGGTATGATAATTATAATTCATTTTTCCATACCCATTTAGGAAAACATTTCATGCCCACTGAACTGCCCAGTGAAGGCAAATTAGTGATATTATTGCAACTAATAATAAATAAATTCATGAAAAGACTCTGTACCACTCGATGATTGATTTAAGTTGTGATTAAATAGAGGGAATATGTCATGCGTATGAGTTAGTGTAACTCTAAGACTCAAGTATAATAATTTTTAACAAATCGGTTAAGGTCATAAATAAGGAATTAGACAACGTTGAAAGAAAGCCGCCTGCGTGACAAACCGTTAGAAGTAGAAAGTCAATGAGGCATGATTCTTAAAGAAACCAATGCTGGAAACCATTTGGATGAAACAAAAGACAGAGTAAGTCTTAAAGGGAGTAACACGACAGTTAAGCTTAATTCTGAATGCAAGATTCGAGGCGTGTTCATAAAGTAAGGCCCGTTTGGTCACAGGAAAAAATATACTCATATGAAACACATTTTATTGGCACTTTTAGTCAGCTACAAACCTACTTCACTTATCTAAATAATCGCCGTTCACTTCTACGCATTTTTCGTACCGCTGCACCAGCTTCTTTAACCCCTCTGCATAGAAACTCGCCGCCTGAGGGTTGAACCAATCGACAACGCCATTCTTGAGTTCCTCTTCGGTTTCGAAACGTTGTCCACCGAACCACTGTTTCAAGTGCAAGAAGAGGAAGTAGTCGCTGGGTGTAAGGTCAGGACTGTACGGTGGGTGGTTTAAAGAGTTCCCAACGACCCAAAAGCTCTCGTCCACTGGACATTCTTTGCTCTTTGTGGTGGTCGGTGAGCATTTTCGATACCCACCTTGCACGCAATGTGTGGTATCCGAGGTTTTCCGTAACAATATTGTAGACAGTAGTGCGTTCAAGTTGAGGAAATTGTTCAGCCATGCCATTAATTGTCAATCGACGATCACATCGCAGTTTTTGTTCCACTTGCGAAACAATTTCATCGGTCAGAATACTGGGCCTACCACTTCGCTCTTCGTCATGGACATTTGTCCGTCCATTTTTACAATCCCAGCACCATTGTCTAACCTTTCCTTCACTCATAACTGTAGGTTTATAAACTAGGCATAATTCCCGATGAATATCAGCAGCCGACAATCCTTTTGCATACAAGAATCGTATGACAGAACGCACTTCACAGCTGGCGGGATCAACGATTGTCGCGGACATTGTTGTTTGCATACACGGACAAGCAAACGACTTCTGAAACAAAACAAATGCTGCTATAGATTCTCAATGAATCAGTAGATGGCGCTGCAGGAGCATATCTTTGTTCTGAAGCGCCAATATTTAAATATAAGCAAACGGTATTTACTTTAAGAATACGCCTCGTAATTACCAATACACTACACAATATCAGCAGAGTAGACGGCATTGATGAACTGATAATATGACGGAACCACCACTAAAAACAACCATACATGTTCGCTGGAATTCTCTCTCTCCTTATTACAACAACCAATTTGTACGAAAACAATAGTTTTAGACCTAGTTTTTTTTCATAGAAACACGTTGGTATCAACTGTCTTTCCCTTTTATTTACGGAAAGAGCCCGTTTATGTACGAATATGAAATGAAAATAATTGATTGAACAGTTTTCCAAATGCTACATTGGGAAATTATTTCCTTTCAACTTGGTGACCCAAAGGAAACAATGCAAATGTACTCTTGTTGGGGTTCCTGAGTATGGTGCGTAGGTGTTGGCTAGAAACTTCCCTTCTCTATTCTCCGCCATGATTTGAGAGAGGATTGGAACCGAGTGAGATGTACGTAAGAATCGGGCGCAAGATGATTCAAGAAATTTCCTCCGAAAGATGAATTAGAAAAAAGGTAGAACGAGGTAAATGATCGATTCCTTTAAAAATTCATCAACGCCCCCTTCCCGCGACTCTCGTATCTACCCCCTAAACTGTGTTCCGCCGCGCCTTATCTCCTCGCCGCGCCCTTTTTTTTACATCCCTTGAGCGCTGGGGAAAGGAGGCGGAGAGGAGGGGGTGAGAAAAAGGATTCTTTACGAATTCAGGGTAGCTTTTTTATAAGGGATTTCAAATGTGGATGGAAAAAAAAACGGGAAGATTGGCGGAGTGCGAGAGGAGGAGTAAGGGGTGGAAGACGGGAGGCTCGGGAGGAGGGGGGAAAGTTGGGGGTTGGTGGAAGGAGGGAGAGGGAGATAGGGAAAGAAAAGGTTTGGCCGACTTTTCGAAATGGCTGCGAGAATGGCAGCGATTATGAAAGTGGGGTGTAGTGTGGAAGGGGAGGGGGAACTTGGGGAGGTTTTTCGGGAGTTTGGCGTGAGAGGACGGGGTGGAGATTGAGGGGGTAGGTTAGCGCGGGTGGACGGTTGATTCGGGAGGGTGAGAGGCGGTGCTCAGGACTCTCTGTGTGGGGGGCCTGGGTCGAGAGGATGAGTGAAGGGCGGAAGGGCGTGAAGGGTGGGTCCGGGAGGGTGGTACTGATAGGACGGCTTCAAGCGGCTGGATGGGCGGTGGAGGCGTCTTGGAGGGGGCGAGAACGGCAATGGGGTGGGCGGCGGGAGGTTGGATCGGGTGGAGGACTTTTTCAAGTTTGGACTCTTTTTTAAGTCAAGGATGTAGGGATTCGTGCGAGGGGGTGGAGGGGGGCGTAGAGGAGGGACGGGTGGGCTTGGAAAGATGGGTGGGAAGAGCGCGAGACGCAAGGAGGAAAATTAGGAACAGATGGGGGAAACGTGGTGGCGAGAGCAATGGCGGGATTGGCGAGGAATCGGGAATAAGAGGGTGCGGGCGGGCGGAGGGAACGGGTGGAAATCATCGAAAAGAGAGAGGGAGACAGCGGAGAGGAAGAGAGCTGAGAGAAAGCGGATGCGACGAGATGAAGGGGATAAGGCCGGAGTGAGATATCGCCTGAGCAAGACGAAGGGGAGTTGGAGTTGGAAGTTAGGTGGATGATAACCGGGAAGGAAATTAGACCATTCTGGGACATGATAGACAAGCTTTGGAGATGCTTACCATAGGGAAATACTATGAGAATCTTAAATTTTTAAGTGCATGGAAAAAAGTCCGATGGTTTATAAAATATAACGTGGACCCTCAGATTCAGAAATGCTTGATCATAAACTCTGAAAGGAAGTCATTTTGCCTCCTACGGGAATGTGCTTTTTCAGTTATACGCAATGCAGAGCATATACACTTGTGCCATTTTAATCATCGAAATCATTACATGCATTACAGCACTGAGAGCCACCCCCTATCCCGAACAGCTTAAGGCTTACACTCTGTTGCAGACTACTATCAGCTGCACTTACTTCCTTTAAATAATTCAGAAAAGATAATTAATTAGGGCATATGCCATAAACAGGTTTAATCATTCATCAAATTTGTAAATTTACCTTCATAAAGTTGCTGAGTTTTGTTTTGCGCCTATCGATTACGTATGATTCAAGGAATCAGAATAGTACGTGCATTTAAATAATTGGGAATTGATGAAATTATAGCTAGATGGAAGTGAAAAAGAATAAATTTCTGAAAATATTTTCATGGGAGAAAGTTGACTTACTGATGGAGAAAGAAAAGGGAAAGAAGGTGAATTGGAGTAGACAGGTGAATTCTGTAAAATGGCATTATCGAAGGAAAATATTAGTTAAGAAGAAAGACGGAACTAATTTTATTTCAGACTTCCTATTCAATATTCATCCACCGATATTGAATTAATTAGTCGACTCACGTCAAACAACATTTTTCATGGAAGAGGGAAGAGTCAATATTGTGTACGGAAATTTCACGAGGATTATTGAAATTAGTTAATGCCTTTTGCGGAAAATACAAGAAGCATTTTGACAAAATTCTCCAAGCAAATAATCATTTGATTTACTGAGAATATGAGAATCTCCCATTTTCCCCTCTATGATTCCTATCGGTTAAAACACCAAGGACGCCACTCACAAGACAAACTTTCGACGAGGCTTAGGCAAACTAATGTTCGCACTTAAAGGCCTTTCAACACTGAGACAAAGGAAGCTAGGAGTGGGAATTTTCGGAAGTGATATTGTGACGAAATTTGCGAGAAAAGTACGAGCTTTGCTACGAACTATTTGGGGGGTATATAGATTCTTCAAAAAGGAAATTGCAGGCGAGTTTTTAGAAGGAAATCCAACCACTTCTATTCAACGGCTTCAAAGATTCGTCATCATTCTTGTTCCAATTGGGTAGCATCTATTCGTTTTTCGCTGTTTCTTGCGCGCATCGACTGGGTCGTATCAAGCGTACTACGGCCTACTTTACACAACTTTTATATCTGAAGAAGGTCTTGCTTGATCAGCCATAATCACAAGTATAAAACTTTAACTTCCGTATCAAGTATGACGGCTCATGAAGCACTTATTCTAAGTGGAATTCCATGGGCGGAAATGAACGCAATCACGTTTACTGGTACTAGCTTGCTAGTGCAGATGTTGCAATGCGAGGAAATTTGATGCGTAGGTGACGCATGGATAGACGGGAAATCAAACTGAAACATTGAACTAAAACACCTAAACATGTTTCATATCAGCTCCCGCAGATATTCTATTTTCATGTTGCAAGTAATCATTCTGAGGAGATAGGAACTTAAATAGAAATTGGTAGGTTACCTTCTCCATTTTTGCAGGGAAATTATTGGTATCTTTTGCTCAAGTATTTTTTGCGCTATTAGGGATGTATATTAAACAAAACGGATCACCAATATTCAGAAACAACGCGAGAAATCGTCATCATACCAAATAAGTATAGGGAAACCAAAACAGTTTCACGAATTTTGGCATATATTTTTTAATGCGTATTATTAAAAATGACAACATCTAAAAATAGCGAGAAATTCCTTAAGAAAAATATTTATTCTCTGACCAGTTTGGGGCAACCAACACGGAAAATTAAATGTAAATTTACAGTAAATGTAGGTATCATTGAAAATCTTTAGAAATTAAATGACGATTAATCATTGCTTTAGGATAAACAGATATACATGTAGATGTATATGTAGAGTATTTAGAGTGTCTAAAATTATAATGGACTTTTTTTTAATATCAGGAATTTTTCTAAATTGAACCCCAATACTTTGAACCTTTGGACTGAAATTTTAGTGCATGCGAAATTTCAATTCGTAATGATCGAGATCTTTTCAGCGGAAAAACCAATACTTTAGTGTTGAAAAACTTTAGGGCCTTTCAAAATTTTATCTTAACATCATGATTCCCTTTAAGGTCATTTGTGTTGTCAGTGAAAACCGCTAAATAGGTAGTACCTTTTTTAATATGCCAAAAGCGGCTGAATGTTTCTAAAGCACAATGACATTGTTTCTCATAAAATTAAGATTCAGAAAATTAAGAAAATCACTTCTCTACTTATATACCCTAGAGTTATGGAATTGTTAAAAAGTATCTTACCTTGAAATCCTTGATTGGAAAATATTTTCTGATTCATTTAATGAAATAAAGCAATGAATTATGTTTGTAAGAAATACTGGAAACATCATTATGTAGATTATTATTAGGATGTAACATTAATAATAGATAAGATCTGGTAGTTAACATTAATCATACTTATATAATGCAAAGAAAGCCATTATTGTCCAACCAAACGGCTAATCACCCAGAGTGGAGTGCCATTAAAGATTTGGTACTCCAAATTTAGAAATGCATGGCTCAATTGTAACAATTGCTGCAATTGAGCCATAAATCTCTAAACTTGGAGTATCCGCGAATATCTCACTCATATTATGAGCAAATTTCTGAGTACAACATTAGAAAAATTGTTCCCGAAGCAATTACACCACTTGCTAAAGGAAGGTGAAATAAAAACGATAGGAGCTATTCAGCAACCCAAAGAGTAATACAGTGTTGCATAGGGATGGGAGGAGACGATCTTTGAAGATGATTCGGATAATGGACGACCTTTATGTGATGCTACAAATTGCATTTAATATCTGAAGAAATAGGGAGAGGTTATTTTTGATAGGAAATCAAACAAAAGCACATACGCCTAAATACATATATTAATGAAAAAGAATTTGAATTGGAAGCAGGCTTATAAATAGCATACATAAGAACAGGTATTGCACAATTAATGGTTAAGAATAAACAGTTTTACCCTAATCTGTAAGTCTTAATGTAATAATTGTGGGAAAGATAACTGCACATCAAACACCGAGTGCATGGAGGAATACAAAGAATAGTAGATCATGGATACTACAGTTGGACTCATTTGCTAAGGAAACCACTAGCACCGGAATCATTTCAACTTATAGTTAATGCTTCCCTAAGTGAAAGGACGATTTAATTTTTTTTATTATTAAGATCCTGGTTGATGAATGGTTATAGTGACGGGCACTGACTACAGAATTTTAAAACAACGAAAAATAGACCAAAACATTAAACGCCGGACGTCAATTTGATTTTTTCTTACCAGCTACTATTGCTTTTTCCCGCACCCATTTTTTACAAAGTAATCACGACCATTTCGATAATATTTTAATTCTGGCCTTTGTTATATGAATTTAAGAAAAAATAGGCACCACAATTAGCTATTTCGCAACTCGGACATATCCCCGAGTTATTTATAGTTTGAATTCATACGGAAAAAAATCTAGAATATTCATTATGTACATTATTCATGGTACAGTAGAGTAGTAACAAAACTAAAGTTAACTGGTTATCACAACCAACAGACCAGCAAGGCATAGCGGTTTATTTTGAATGATATTTTATGGCTGTGGAATGCTTCAAGCGTAGGGAAAGGATATTTCGAGATACGAGCACAAAAAGGCATTTTCAATTTATAAGGACAAAATATTTTTCTTTTGAATAAATTTGATAAAAAATATTCTTTTCGAAAGTAAAATTTTCTTAAGCATTCGCATAAATATCTGATTAAGCTCGTTTTATTATTTCAATGGTGATGTGAAATGCACGTTTTTCCTCCCCCATTTAATTTGATAAAACATTTTAACGAAAAATCTGAGATTTAAACGTATGAAAAACCAAACATTTTCATGAATGTACCCTGTTCATGCGCAGTAAACTTAGGTGGTAGCAGAAAATAATTTTAAATTTTGTGTTTTCCATCAATATTGGTTTTCGTATACAGTAAAGGAAACTCGGTGGATTTAATACGATATTTAAAAATACAGGGTGCGGCAACATAACTTCCTATTTTAAAGGGGTTTTGACTTATAAAAAAGTAAGTTATATTTTCCCACTCTGAATGAATATATTTTTGGCTTAGATTGATGCCCCATGACCGTTTCTTTATTATAGAACGAAAATTATGAAAAACAAAGATAGCGTTCATAATCACGCCGTAGAGGCCCATTCGAAAAAGTGAGAAGGATTTGAATAAATATCAATTAAATGTGGGAGCTGAAAGTAGGCTAAAATGACAGGATTAAAAGGATAAAGAAACTTAGTATCCTGTAGGTGACACATCAGTCAATCTTAATTAGTCTGTCTTACATTTCTAGAATCAAAGAATTGACGTCTGACATATCAGTCTTTCCAAGTTGTGTTTTATCAAATAATTTTACCCATCGCAAACTAAAAAAGATAGATAGCATAACGCTTCTTAGATAGACATTTTTAACCGAGTGTTTTTGATGACATATTTTTAAAACCAAATATTTTATGCCTTAGTACAAATAATATAGACCGTGCAGCATAATTATGGTGGAAAAAGGTAATTTAATTATTTGTCGAGAGAGAAAAAAGTAAGAAAGGAGAAACACTTGAGCTCAAGTCATCATAATGCTTTAATAATAATTAGACTTCTACCTAAAGCTCCTCCTGGAGAAGTTTTAATGATAATGAATGAAAAAGTATAAGACACTTGCTGATTACCGAATTTCAATAAAATTTCTATCCGGCATCACAGAGTCACAGGTTACAGTTGACTTTGTGCTGCCGGTCATAGCAAAGAAGGCTATTTTATTTGAGGTTTGTCCTGTAAGTGTGTATGTCTGTATGTGTGTTTATAAACAGAGTGGAGCAAAATGGACACCTTTGTTTTAAAAATTCATTAAAATGTACGCAAGTAAACTAGCGGAGTAAGAGTAACACGGATAACAACGCCAGTTTTAGTAGTTACCATGAAGTGATATAGTAAGCATCAACGCTTAGTCGTGGAAAAGTTCTTTAATAAAAATGATAGCGTGGTGGCGACGCAAAGGTCTGAGCGGTCTAGCGATAAAGCGCATTCTCACCTCTCCGGGTCAGTAAATAAGCAACATTTTCGTTACCAGGCCAATGAAAAGTCCCGCGAACTTGACCCAAGACCTCTTCATAGCCCCAAAGTGACAGTTTGGTGCGCTGTGCCCTCAATAGGAATTATTGGGTTTGCTAAAAGCATTTTTTGAATCTCGAGGTGCAACTGTTACTGTGAACTCTGTGCTCAATATGAGATGCTGGAGAGCTTTTTGCTCTCCAAAATATAAGTGTATAGTGAGGAATATAACCCAAATGCCGTTTAGTTTCAACAGGATGGTGCCACGGCTCATACCGCCCATCGTTCATGCCAAATACTGCAAGAACAATTTCCCAGCCACCGGATCTCCTTACGAGGGGATGTTCCATGGTCCCCTGGCTCCTAGGATTTGAGCCCATGCGATTTTTTTCTATGGGGATATCTCAAAGCTGAGGTTTACTAAGTTCGACCAAGGACCTTGGCAGCTTTTGAGGTGGCAATTACAGATGTCATCGCTGGAATAACGAAAAGATATGCCGAGAAGAGTTTTCTAAAACTTTTTTGAAAGACTCAACATGCGCATCTCTCACCAAGGTCGTCATCTGGATGAAATATTTTTAAAATTTTCAAAACCTAATGAAAATAAAATAACATTAGATGTAGCAGTTTTAAGAAATAAAAACCTTTTTTAATTATCTTGGTTGGTTTTTTAAAAGTTACCCGTCAAATCAGAAAGTTCATTCCGAACCACCCTGTTACTATTAGTAGTTGTGTCCATCCAAAAACCTACGTTAACCAGTAGATTACCCTATAATAATAATAACGAAATGCCCTGATGATTCACACATATTGACTGGAAGAAAATCATTGTAATATTTAAAAAGCAGTTTCACAGTTACAGGTGAAGAACTCTATTGTTACCGTTTTTAAACGGTATGTAAATCGTATTTACATAGCCATTTGATTGCTTTACTTCTTTATTCTTACCTTAAAATAAAGAAATAGCTCGGAAAGCACAATTCATCACCTTCTTCCTTTTTTGTCTGACAGAGATAAAAAGCTCAATTGAAAATATATATTTTAAATAGGTTAGTGTTTCTGAAAATCGAAATTTAGTAATTCATGCAGGACCCTCGGTACAGCATTAACAACGAGTCAAATGAAATGGGCACAGTTAGAAGGTATAGAAAACTTTCCAAAACGAACTTGGAAACTGAAGTATTAAGCGATTCGACAACTCCCATAATTTATTGTTATTGCTGTTATTTAGTGAGCGGTCCAATTTTCTGTCTACATGCATACGTTTTCAATTGTAACAGTCAAACTACGTATTTTAGTCATCTCTGTCAAGTAGGTTGTTGCTTCTGATGTTACGGATATACACAACTTCCACGCAGAGAACCCTGAAACCATGAGGTCTAACTCTAAGATTGTTTCGATAGGTGAGGGTGGAACTCACCTTGAACTAAGCCCTAAGTAGCTACAAAGACCGTGTGAAATTCTCACATCGGTGGTGGGGCATAGTTCAGTTCCCGGTCCGGATTCTTAGTAAGATTTGGTATGCACACAATCACATAATTTGGGTGAAGTTGGGAGTGCATTACATCAATGGGAGTCAAACTCGAGGGTTCTAGTCAGCACCCAAAAGCACTTCCTGATAGGCTACAACACAGCTTATTGAATCTATAGTTATATTATGAAAATATATTATTTAAATCTATAGTCATAGATTGAAAATCTTTATCATTATCGGTAATTCAATGCCGAGATTGGTTTACAGTAGCACTACCTTCAAACCATATACTGTCTTAGAGTTCTCCATATTGCATATTCCTCTTCAGCTTTTTTATATACTTCATCTTTCCTCATATTGTCTGTTCCTCTTTTGTCTGGTCCACTTTTCCATTGTTCTACGTTATCAATCCGTAGAGTGTCATGCTCAAAACAGTTTTGATTTACTGCTTCGTTATTTGCAGTTATAGGTTCACCAGACATAGTAGACAGTCGACATAATCTCTTCTCTAAAATGTATTATTAATTTTGCTATTTATTCCCTCAATGTTTAACTTATTCCAATCCAAGTTGAGCTGCTGCCCGGTTATTGTAGATGGAGAATATTTACTTGCTCTAGTTTCACTCTTCGAATTGCTACATCAGCATTCCGTTTCTATTTTTCAATAAACAGGACTTAAGCTTTCCTCTCGATGTGGCTCATAGTATATTCCAGAAATACTTGGACCGGAACATTCAGAGATAATTGCAAGTCCTCTCGTGTTTCTGAAACTAAATCCCATCTGCGAAACGGAACACATTAATTTCTTTTACAATCACCTCGACTCTTTTGACGCCCAATTCTCGTTCTTCGTTCGCCTCTTTTATACGGTGAATTGTACTACTGAGAGACTGCATCAATGTCAAAATCCATATTTATTTTGGATCTAGGTTCCTTTCATTTATCATTTGCATGTTTATTAACTAACTCTCTGAGGTCATTGATTATTTTCTTTCGTTTAGTTCATTCCATACTTTCTAGTATCAAAAAAAAATTTTGGTTTTATTTGACGTTTCCAAAGGCCTCTTCCGATTCAACAAAAACCATATTATATAATTGCATGTTCACCAGACTCAATTTTTCGGCCAGTACCATCTAGGCGAATCCAAATAGGTTTTCCCTGAGACTTCTTCTACCTTTTCTTCAATTCTTTGTCTAGTTATCCGAGTACGTATTATGAGTCGTACGAGTACAGCAACAATCATGGTGTCTCACGTTTCAAATAATGTGTGATAAACGCATTAAATTTAATTAATTTTGAAAACTCAAGACGGGATTTGGATACATTTAGTTACATACTAATTCTGCACTTATCGAGGTTTTAATCTATTTCCACAAGTATTTTAATGTTGGACCCAAATGTTTTAATGGATTGCCACAAAGTATCGGCCTCAACCATCTCTCAAGAAAAAATTTTAACCTAGTTTTATAAATTTTAAAATAAGGAGTGCTGACCTTATTAGTGAAGCAAGATTAAAACTCACAGCGACGGTTACATAGGGTGTATTAGCTACTACATATAGTTATATGGCAATGTAGTTATATAGCGTATATTTTAATGATATCCAATATAATGCGTGCATATATCTACCTCCGCACAAAGGGCATATTCAAATTTCGTTGCTTGACAGAATGTCAAAATATATCATTCATTTAAAAGTATGAACTATATGCAGGGACTATATACAGGAACAGGATAGGGATTTTGGACGGGATGAAGGGAGAAAGGAAGTACACAGAGATGAAGAGGGACCTGATGTAGAGTAGGTTTCTGGTTTGTGTTTTATTAGGAGTCACAAAATACTTATTTGGTCATTGTGTCCATCCAAAACCTACCTTAACCGGTAGATTACTTAATAATAATAAGGAACCTTATGTAAATAAACATAATTCTATACAAGAAAAACCGATGGAAAACACGATGGAAATAAATTTACACCCAAAACAACAGCCAGAATTGGAAACATGTAAACATTCTACTAGCAAATTCCATTACGGAGGATATAGAAATTGAATCATATTATTGTTCTTCAAAAGTTATAGACAGGAACACCTGAGTAAAAACGGGAACAAATGAGAATACGTGCGCACAAGAATAAAATTTTACGAGCGTCTATGATGACGGAACAAAGTTCAAGCAATTTCCAAAAGGGGTCCCCTTATAAGTGAACGCGGATAGGGAAGAATATAAGGGAAACTAGGTAAGATGTGGAGATGGGTAGAGGGATTGAGGGTAGGGTGGGGAATGGAGGGTATTAGGCGAAGAAAGGAGGAATGGGAACGAAAAAACAAGCAAATGAATGCTAAATAATGAGGCAAATTACACAAGAGGTAGATATTGCGAAGGGTATGGCGACTGGGAGAGAATCGAGGGGAGGAGGTGGAGGTAAGGCTCGGAGTAACGGCTGGGGAAATATGGTCTCAGGGCCCGCGATCGGTAAGGTGTGGGGCGAAGAGGGTGGTGTGCTCTTTACTCAGCAGCGCTGGAGGGGAGGTGGTGGGGACGAGAGGAATCAGATGAAGGTGGAAAACGTCATTAGGGAGGGGGAGAGTCGAACGAACGGACAGAGTGAGGGGGGGGTAGTAGTGCAGGAATTTTTGATGTCGGCAAAGGTGGCTCTTGAAGACGCTTTTTCGAAAAACTCCACGCGATATATAAAAGCTGGGGAATGAGAGAAAACTTTCCCGTTTACTCTAAAAATTTCCAGGAGGAATTTACATGAATTTTTTTTCCACGCTCTTTCTCTCATTTATCCCTTCCAGACGCCGTCTTTCCCTCCCCGTTCTCAACCCTCCAACCCCCATCGCATTCATTCCCCCGTCTCAAACTCTCCACTACGGCACCGCGACCATTTCACGTCTCTGGGAAGAGATGAGAAACGCGAGGATGTAAATTAAAAACTTGAGGGGAAGATTATTTTTCCATCCCTTTAAAAATACTTTGGGGCTAATTATACTGGAGCATTTGAAATGTAAGGAGGGCTCCTCCGGCCGGGGCAAACATTATTCTGGCCGGAACGACGGGCGACGAATATTCAATTAACCCATTTAAAAATGCATAAATTATTATTTGCGGGGCGTCAGAAATTTGCATCCCATTGTTTAATGGGACCAAGCGTCTGGGCAATTAGTGTTAGTTGATTGATCCTGAAATGACAGCTATTTGTTTACTTCCCCCAAATGGAATGGAGAAATGGAAAGCAATTAAATTGAACTGAACGGACTTATTTAAGAATTTTGCATATCAATAACGTGTATAAGGCTACTATTTCGACGCATTTACCATTGATAATGCTTTAACATTAAATTTGTTTTCTAACAAATTGTTAGTTTTTGTTTCAGCTTGGAACGTAATTCTTATAAATAACCTTTTAAAAGTAGCCATGGCTAAATTTATCAAGTATTTTTTATTTCTTATTCTACACCCAAGTAAATAACAACTGAATTTCACAAAGCCAATAATCATCAATTATTCTAATTGTTGTTCAGCAAACATCCCATATTGCCGGCTGATAGGCTAAGATGTAGATGTATATACTTTGAATCCTGGAGTGAAAAGTTGGTATAAAAATGAGCTACTAATGAATGATTTTCAATTTTTTAAGAGATGGTCAACGGCATAAGAGAATAGATTCAATTTGAACATGGACACATCCTATTCTTGAAACAAGTGTTTTGAAGCAAGATGGCCAAAGAAGTAGAGACCCTTGATCTGTTTTATACAAAGAACCTTTCACAAGAAGGAGGAAGTTGAAGACAGGGACGAGGAGTAAGTACGAGAATGCTAAGAAAAGGCTCATCAAAACTTTGTTATGCTAGTTTTGTACGGTGGGGAAAAATGGTCTTAGTAACAGGATGGCAGACGTATATCAAAAGCTTTTGAAATATGGATGTGAAGAATGAGGAAAAAGGCCAAGTAAACACAAAGGAAAAGAAAGGGGGAAGTACTAGGCATGGCGGGGGTTGAGAGGGGATTGCTGGAAGAAATCAAAAAGAGACAGGAAAAATGTATTGAGAGATTTTCATTAAGAAAGAAGTATTGGTTTTAATTGACGAAGACTAGAAAAGTCATAGAATGGAGATCGTTTGGCCAGTGAGGTCTTGGGAAGAGAAGTGTAGCCATGTTGGATGGAGTGAAGGGAGGTATAATGTATGAAAAATTTAAGAAGAGTTCACTTTAATGCCAGGTTTCTTTTAGTTTGGAGTGACTAAGCAACGCAGCGACTTTCATACTGCCTCCATTCAAAACCTACCCTCAATGGTATACAACCAAATAATCAAAACGTTCAGAACACACTTGCTCTCAACAATTAATCAACGTACCACATTAATAAATTAAATTAACGGACCCTATGAGAGAAAAAATACACAAATGTGATATTATTAAAGAGAGAAATCGAGGCACGTTCAAACAACCCCGAAGCACAATAGATAATATGTTTAGCAATTACGTACAGGGCATGTCAATCTGGTGTGGAAAGGAAAATCATCAAACAGAAACATCCAACCAACGTTGGTTCGAGCCCCACCTTATGAGACTGTTGTTTTTCGGTTGATTATTTCTGGTAAAAATAAAGGCATTTTCTAACTTTGTCGTTATAATAACGACGTTTGCTACTCTATTGTCAAAGTCATACGATAATAGAAAATCCGTGAAAACCAAAAAAAATTAAAACGGCCATACCCGAAACGGGATTCAAGCCACCATACCTGCGTCAACTGTAAGGCACGTTCCTAACCGAGCCTACCAACCAAATAATCATAGCGAGGAGGGGAAAAAATCAAAATGTGACGCCCTCAGTCAAGTTTTAATTTTTGCATACAGAAAAAATAAATATAAAGACTAACACCGAAATTTCATCTCAAGGAAACTGAAACCTGGCAAAATTAAGTCGATGAAAAAAATATGAATTGAACGAGGAAGGTTGGCGAGAAAGGCAAGACATCAACATATCGGACCACCAAAAATCTTTCAGGAATCCATGACGACCCCGTCCATGCGGATACAGTTACTAAACAGCTTTTTAGGAGAGGACCGGTAAAAAAACGTAATACGGGTCAGGAATCGGGAGGGCTTTAAAAACTACCGCGTTCTTGCGTACACCACATGTCGCTCAATCTTCCACCCCTTGCCCCGTTTCCCTCTGCTCACACTCACCATACGATAATGGCATCTGTTGGCCTCGAGCGGGAAAGGGAGGTAAGGTTAGCTTGAAAAAGGGTGGGGGACATTTGGGATGAGATAGCGGAGGGGGCCGGAACGTGTGGGGCCGGCCGGGAGTGAAGTAGCGCCTTCTTTCCTTCAGACGACTGCCCACCACGTGGTCTTCGTATCAATTTCCCGTGCGGGAAAGGTGAGAAGGTTAGAGGGGTGAATGGGTGGGGATGGACTGGAGGTCTCCCGGAGAGAAGGCTCGAGAGGTTATTGGAGCGAGGGAGGAGGATTTGTGTTTGGGAACTGGGGATGAGTGAGGTCATTCCCGCGTGTATAGGAGACCCTGGAGAAAGAGAAGGGTTCAAGCCCCACCCACCCCCTCTCCAACCCCCATCCACCCGAAAAAAAATAACCCTTCGAGATCGGTGAGGGCCGCTATAGGGCCATAAAAATGCCCCTATCTTGCCCCACTGGACACTGTTAGGGCGCTGCAAAAAGTTTCAGACATCAGAACTTTTGAGGTCACATTCCCGCTGACATTTTGAATGAGAGGACTGACCTTTTATCCGCCGGAACCACCCACTACACACGCTAAATGTATAAAAAAATGGGGAATAATGAAAAAAATTACCGTAAGAGGCCGTGGAGTATGTGTGTGTGTGTGTGAGAGAGAAAGAGAGAGAAAAGGGAGAGGGACTATTGCGTCACCTTCCCCGGATCACCTACCTTGTATCCATGAGGCAGGGAGAGAGAGAAAGAGAGGGAGGGAGGTCAGAGTGAGAATTAAAGTCCACCTGACCAGTGGTCTAAAATATTTTCTCTCATTTCCTTCCGAGGCTAAGGGGCAGTCGGAGGATAAAGAGACAGCGCAAGGACTGGTGGCGGTACAGTGCGGTGAAGAAGTGGGATGAATAATTATTTTTATTTCCCTTTCCGCGGTGCACGATCTTACACACACATCATACGCCGATAACCACACGGTCACTCCCCATCACCAACGCCGACTAATTCCCCGCCTATTACAGTCATATAATATTATCATTTTTTTCTCTCCTCAGCTCATCATCCTCCATCTCTATCCTTCTCCCTCTCTCTTTAAAAGGGCTCGGGTGACCTCGTCCTTCACCCCCCACCCTTCTCTACGCCACCGCTCTCCGCCCCAACAAATCCTCTCAGTTCGCTCCTCCTCGCCCCAACGTCCACGAAGAACCCATCCCTTTCAGCCCTCCGAATGTGGACTAAATTTATCGGGCATAAATGCCACCTTTTTTATTTTTATTCGTTTGGAGAACCTCTTCTTTCCCCCCTCCACATCTCACTAACCCCCACCCGTCCTGTCCGCCACCCCTACTACACTCCAGGTCCACCTCCCTCACGCCATCCCACAGACCCAACTTCCCTCTTCGGTCTCCCATCCCACCCACCTACACATACACCCTACTCCATTCACCCCAACCCTGCGCCGACGCCGTCTATATCTGCGTCCGAATAATTTCCGCTTGTTCCATATTCATTCGCCTCCAGGTCATTGGCGCTCTAGGGAGTGGGGTTTTTTCCCACCCTTCTCTCTCTCTGGGCGCGAGCGAGTGTAGGTGGAGGAGCAGGGGTCCCGCGTAAGGACTTCCGTATAGTGGGGAGAGGGAAAACGGGGGGAAAAAATGTGGAAGTGGTGCTGAGAGCGTGGGAGGAGAGTGAGAGAAAGAGAGAGAGAGGAGGTAGGCAGAACAAATGGTGACGAATGGAGCGCCTGGAGCGCGCAAAGTTTTTCTTCTGTTTCTCGTTTACGTGAGGTGTGACGAGGGGGGTGTAGGGGTTGGGGAAGTAGGGAGGAAGAGGTGCTGGAAGTTGGGTGTGGGACTTGGCACTTTGGCCGAATTTAGAAAAGCACCGTGCGAATATGTGTGTGTGTGTGTGTGTGCGAGCGTACCTGGATGCGTTTGATCGGAGCACGAAAATCGAAGGGGTACCAAATCGAAACTTAGAGGTTTATATCCAATGCATGGGAGGCAAGGGTTTGAAGAGAAGTGGGGAGGGGGGTATTAAAATATGCTGATTGTCGCCGGGACCTTTAACCTAGAAATGTGACGCGTTGGGCGTTCCAAATTTCGCAAATCGAATTCAGAGGAATGAAATTCGCGTTAAATAAGTGGCGGTCCACTCCACATTTTCTGGTGGAATGCACACGGGGACTTTCACACAACCGTCACATATTTCCCATTCGGCCTTCAGGTGTAACAACATTAATCATTTCATTTGGCATAATGTCAGTTGGTATATTCTAAAATATCATTCATTGCTGTACTCGTTCATTAATTTGGGAACCTTTATAACTAATTATGTTGCCAAGCTGTTTAAGCTAAAGGTGCATTTTGAACCCAAAGAATTACTGTCGAATGTAAAAATTTAGATAGCGTAGGGACTTCATTGATACTTTTTCGTTATCGTTTAAAAATCAACTCAATAGGCGTCAATCTTAAATAATGAGAAAAATACCATTAAAATGATGTACATGATAAAGACTTAAATTAAAATATGTTGCATACAGATAAAAGTAATTATGACGGTGATTTTTGGGGTTACGGAACATATTAGGTATACTTTTCATTTTATTAAATGGTTTGTAAACCATGTACTAAGAATAAGTCGGAATTAACTCAAAGATTTGACAAAGTTCCAACAAAACTGTGAGATTTTTTCTTCCGCGGTTGCTTTAAATGATATATTACTACAAGTAAGTTAATCATCCTCAGCAATTGATAGCATAGCAAACTTTCTATATATTACTTACCAATTATAAATATTTCAGTAGGTAAACATAGCGTCATCATCATCTGATATTTATACCAATGCGCAAAATATTACAATGGAAACACATCGGTTATCTCAATCTAGTATTTGATTTTCCCATTCTACAAATTTCACCCATTATTCAATTCTATTCACCCCTTTACCTATTTTTGCGAGTACTTATCCAATTCCAAAATTTGGTCACAAATTTATGTATTTTTTCAGGCAGCCTCAACTTTTCTGACTTGAAAATGACGGTAATTCTTGGGAGCTCCCTAAGCAACCATATTAAATTGTGGAATTAAGCCTTCGGTTTATCATAACTTAAGCATCTCATTGATAATTTCCTTTGCATATGCGTTATATTTTCTCATAGTACTAAAATATGAATTAAAATTCATCAATTTTAAATTAAAATTACATTTTAAGGCCTTTTATTAGGAGTTCATTTCCATTCCATTTTTGTTCGAACATTTTAGGCGTAGGTCCAAAATATTTCAATTATGCCCTAGGTCTTTAGTTGATATTTTTTAAATTGAAAACATGCATAATTTGGGAAAAAATTGCCAAAGACCTGGATATCTTAGGTCGTTCGACATGGTCTCATTAAAAAATACCAACTGTGCGTATTGAATGAGAATGAAATTGAATAGATATTAGGAATACATACCATCTACTGGGTAAATTTTATCATGCTTTTTATGTTTACCTAACCCGACTTTATTACATAAATTGAAAAGGAATAAAGTTTAAAAAATTTAATTTTGCAAATCCAAGAATCCGTAAGCCATCGTGGAAAACTTTGAACAAGAAACTCAGTCAATGTACACCTCGAAGCTCATACTCGGTTCAGTTCTTGATTTTCGTAATAAAAAAAAATTGGCCAAATTACTGTGAACAAAATATTGAGACTTGTGCGTTTTGCTATTTTTTTCTCGAGCTCAATTTTCTAATGCTGTGAATGAATATGAATGTGTGTAAATGTAATGTGGGCAATAGTAATTAACACTCATTAGGATAGCTGGAAAAGTTCCATTGGTGCAAATGAGAATATAATAGCTAAGATTGTATCATTTACGTTTAAAAACCAGTGTAATATATTGTGATATTATTTAAATAAAAATCAAACTGATTTCAACTCTCACTGATGGAAGAAAAACCGTAAAGGTTTCCGAAGACAATATTCAAACCTACAATTTTACGGAATAAAACCCCTTCAGAGTTTACCAGTATTTCGAAACGCAAATTTTACAATTCGGAAACGTAATTACCATCATCATTTATGGACCGTACAAGTTTTTGTGGAATAATCACATTTTTTTCCACTGCAGTAGGTACCGCAAAAAAATTCTGGCTTTAGTTTATTTTATTTTTTTTTAGGTAATCTACCGGTTAAGGTAGGTTTTTGGATGGACCCAACTATCAAACAAACATTTTGTGACTCCCCACCTAGCAAACTAATCTATATCAGGTCCCTCTTCATCTCGGTGTACTTCTTTCCTCCCTTCATCTCGTCCAACATCCCTATCCTGTTCCTACCCATACCTCGCTTGCCCAACATTCTTCCCTCTATTACCCTCTTCAACATTCCACTACCGCTCAATACGCTCTTCATCCATTTTTCCTGCCTCCATAGGATTTCTCTCAACAAACCCCTCTCCTCCCCCACCATTTCTAGTACTTCCTCATTTGTTTTCCTTTCGGTCCATTTCACCTTTTCCATTCTTCTCCACACCCACATTTCAAAAGCCTCCAATCTACGTCTATCCTCCTGCTTCAGCGACCACGTTTCCGCGCCGTACATAGCTACGCTCCATATCAGAGTTTTTACGAGTCTTGTCTTAACATCCCTACTCAACGTCCCCGTCATCAACTCCCTCCTCCTTGAGAAAGCCTCCTTGCCTAGCGCAATTCTTCTCCTTACGTCCCTACCACTTTGACCGTGTTGGTCTAAAACACTTCCGAGATATGTAAACTGTTCTACCTGCTCTATTTTTTCCCCGCCTATTTTAATATTTAGCTTAGCCTTTTTCTTTCTGGAAAATCGCAGAACCTTTGTTTTATTAATATTTATTCTCATCCCATATTTATCGCACTGAACCTCCAATTCACTCAACAATGCTTGCAACCCCTTGGCTGACTGAGCAACTAATGCTTGGTCATCAGCAAACCTAACCGATTTTACGAATTCCCCTCCGACTTTCATTCCTACCTCCAGTTCTTCCCATGCCTCTTTAATCATTTCCTCTACATATACGTTGAACAGTACCGGTGACAATGGGCAACCCTGCCTTACACCTCTTCCTAACACTGCCCATCCGGACTCTCCGTTCCCCACTCGCACCTGAGCAGTCTGAGACATGTACAGGTTGCGGATCAGTCTCCTGTCCCTCCAATCCATTCCTATTTTCTGCAATACACGCATTAATTTTTCCCAATTCACTCTATCAAACGCTTTTTCGAAATCTACAAAACAGGCAAAAACGTCCTGATTGTATTCTATATTCCTCTCGACTAGTGATCTCATTACTGCAATGGCATCACGCGTACCTCTTCCTTTCCTGAAACCAAACTGATCATCCCCTAAGTAATCATTTGCCTTACTCTCTATCCTTTTGTTGATGATCCTGAGAATAACTTTAGCTGCGTGGGATATCAAACTTATTGTTCTGTAATCCTCACATGACGAAGCCTTTGCCTTTTTTGGAATAGGAACTAACACCGATCTCACAAAATCTTCCGGCCAGATTCCTTCCTCATAGGTACTACGAATCAGTCCATATATGGCCTTCTTCCCACCTTTCCCTAACCATTTCAACATTTCTACAGGAATATTGTCCACCCCCACAGCCTTATTTGCTTTCATCTCCTTTAATGCCCTTTCTATTTCATCGTCGAGTATGCCTGGACCTAAGCTATCTTCTTCTACGTCATGTTCCTTTTCTATGTCTAACCTTGTCGGCCTAAGTTCTTTACCATACAGTGTTTCTATATATTCCTTCCATCTCTCTTGGATTTTTCCTGGTTCAACTATTATCTTACCCCATTTATCTTTAACTGTTAGCACAGATCTTGCCTTCTTACTTCCCGATAATAACTTAGCCTTGCTGTATAGAGCACCAATTTCACCCTTCTTCTGTAAACTTTCCATATCCTCGCATTGCGTTTTCCACCATTCTTCTTTTGCTTTATTTGTGGCCCTTCTCAATTTATTGTTTAACTCTTTGTACTTCATTTTGCCTAACTCTGTGTTTACATTTTTCCATCTTCTTCTCTCATCCATCTTCGCAATCATCTCATCCGTTACCCATGGTTTCCTTATCCTTTTCCCGTTAACGGTTCCTATAGTGTCTTTAGCGGCTTCCAATATCAATTTCTTGATACATTCCCATTTTTCTTCGATAGTACTCAGTTCTTTACCGTCATCCATCATTTTCTCTACAGCCTCCTGATACTCCTTCCTCTTTAATTCATTTACTGCTTCTAAATTCCATTTTTTAGCCCGCCGCCCTTGCCTTATCTTCTTGAAACGAACATTACATTTCATAACAACTAAATTGTGGTCAGAGTCCGCATCCGCTCCTGGGAAACTGTGCGAATTTATCACACTGTTCCTAAACCTGTGCCTAACCATAATATAATCTAACTGATACCTTTCTGAGTCACCTGGCATTTTCCATGTATACCTACGCCTTTTGTGGTGTCTAAACCATGTGTTAGTGATGACTAACCCCTGTCTCCTGCAGAATTCAATTGCTTTCTCCCCGCGTTCATTCCTCGTGCCTAACCCATAGTCCCCCACCTCACCACCATCTCTTCCTTCGCCTACCGTCGCATTCCAATCCCCCATCACTATCAAATGTTTCCCTGCAGGAACACTCGCGATGATATCCTCTAACTCATCATACATCCTATCGACTTCTTCCTCCTTGTGGTTGCTCGGTGGCATGTATACCTGAATAATGACCAAGTTCGTCGGCTCTGCTTTAATCTCTACGATTAAAATTCTATCTGTCGCTTGCTCTATGTTGACTACGCTTCTTCCTACCCCTTTATTTAAAATTACGGCAACCCCTCGTTGGCTCTCGCCCCCGCCGCTGTATATTACTCTATAATTGTCACTCCAGTAATCCCCGCTATCCTTCCATCTCACCTCGCAGAGGCCTAAAACATCTATGTTACCTCTTTCCATCTCTCGCTTAATACTTTCTAATTTGCCTCTACTCAACATTGTCCTGACGTTCCAGGTTCCCATTCTAACTACTTTCGTCTTCTTCTGCATCTTCTGTCCTGCTGCTGTTATTTTTCCCCCGCTTTAGTTTATGTAAGGAAACAATTTATTGGTTTCATCTTCAATTTTCCATAATGTCATTTTTGTACTTCAGCATATACGTAAACTTCTTTGTGCGTTAAGTTCTGGCTCGGAGATTCATTACAACAAATACATTATAACAATATACGCCTATGCTTCCAATGTCCTCCAATTATTCTATGCCCATAGTTATTCCTAACACATATACAATTATATTTCCCTTGATCAGGAAAAGTGTACATCAATGCAAAATTCTATTTAATGACAGCTGAAGATAAACAGTATCAATAATTTCAAAACCATATTTTTGATTTGATTTTTTAAAAATTTTAAATGAACATAAATTACTGCATGGCAATAATTAAGAATTATTATACTTGATGCTTGCTTAATTTGGAATACAAACCAATGCATACGCTATGTAAAATTTATATTTATATTGAATATATTTTCCGAGTCTATCTTCATGAAAAAGTTTATAAATGGGCAGTACTCGAAATTTTTTCTATGTGTCATCAACTCTAAAAATGGACGGCTGAGTGTTGAGTATTTCGTGTTTTACCATGATGTAAAATGATCTATTCCATGGGAACGAAAACAAAAATCCATGACTTCGTCGTGAAAGGAATATGAAGATTTCCTTTATGAATAAATTTATGAAATGCTTTTAAAAAGTAAATCTCTTAGAAGATATAAATTGAAAGTCTTATAATATTTTAAGAACCTGACAACTGCCGGGTGATGGGCTTTCATAATGTTCCCCAGGGGATTTCATTAAAAACGCTTTCCTTATTTCTCATCCCACTTTTTGACTTTTGCAAAGCTCATAAATAAATTTTTCGTCAACACATTAACTTGAAAATTTCTGCCTTCTTTTCCTAGCACATTTTTCCATTGCATAATTAAGACTACCACTAATCTCTTATATAAATATATATGAATTTTTAGATTTATTTTTCATATATTTTACCAATAAAAATATTTTAGCTCACCGGTTTCGGTAATAGTCACTTTGAAACACTCGGTTTATTTTCAGAAACAAATAAGCGTTGGCTGGAGTGCTGTGGGAATATATATTTCTGACCAGACGAAGAAGAGAGTATCAAAGGAAATATGCTTTTCTCCTACTTTGCTTCATTTAAAGTTCTCCGTTTTATGAATGGGTAGTTCTTTGTCCGAAGCTAAGTCTCAGGGTCAAAAAATAAAACAAAACAGCTTGCTTGTATTACGTTGATTCTCATTTAGATATTTCAGACAAAACACTTCTAATGTTTTGTTCTTCATTTTATTATACATTGTATTATTGCATTGATTGGAAACGAAAGTTCCATACATTAGTATTTCCATTCTAAGTACTTAAACCTAACCTAAGAGGTTTTAAAATTGGTAGTACCTACTAAGGAAAAATATGTTCAAGATAAATAACGGGATGGCAGAACATTCCTGAGGGTATATTATCCAAGATCTTAAATACCTTCAGCTTTTCCGCTGAGATCACATATAATAATATTTATTTTTACAAGACAAGAGCAATTTTGGTGGGAGTAAAACTAATTTTCTACTTTAACTCATCAAATGTCTCCCAAGTTCAATTTCGACCATGCTGACTAATAAACATGGCCCAAATGGAAATGTTCAGGATTTAAACCTAGTATAACTAATATCCAAGACGCCAGTTTCAGTCAGATTTAACTTCAAAAATCGGTTACCGGGAAAGACGAGAACATCAATTTTCAAATTTTTGTCTTTATTTATCTATTTTTTGACTTAATTGGGGTGATATTGAGGCTTCATTCTCCCTTCTTTCACCTAACCCCTGTATATTAAATTTAAGAGAATCACATGTAAACCCTAGGTGGAGGAAAACCCCTCAGGGCGGCACTTGAACCCGCGACCTCTGGATTGGCAGGCGAGTAAGTTACTCCCCCACCACTGGGGTTGACAAGATTAAAGAAAAATTATCATGTACTGAATGCCAATATGACGCCAATTCAAACGAATGGTGAATTCATTGATTCGATCAATGTCAGATTAAAACTCACACATATGGGCATGAGAACGAGGGCTCTGGTATAGGTGACGTGTTCTATAGGCTAAAAACGCCTAAACATCGCATCGAGTAAGTACTCCTGTGGAGTCCCACACTAAAAATAAATTGCACGAGCGTCACCCATGTGGTGATTTAAAAGTGGTAGCAGCGCTGCCTCGTCCATGAGAAGGAGAGTTTACAATATACCGTTGCTTTCTCTGTCCGTGGGACAATAGAGCAACAAAAAGGAGCGATGATACCAAAGTTTGACCAAAAAAAAGGATGGCAAGTCTCCAGGGAAAATCGATGTCAAGTTCAAACTCGGCAGGTTCTTTTTTTCATTACTCTATCCGATTCACGTTAACCTAGTTTAAACAAAAGGGGGGATTGCAAGGAATTTACGGGGAAAACGAAGGATATATGTAATTAAGAGGAGCATTGAGAAGTGTCACTTCTGGTTGGGAAAAATAGGAAGGAAGTTTTATTTTTAGGCATTTGTCAAAAAGTCTCAAAAATACCCATATTGGATGCAAGGCCTTGGCAAGAATTTTCTGCAAGTAAATTGCAAGCGTAGGAATTATGGGAAATAGGTAGGAATCCGTTATCGATATAAAATATTTATTGGAAACAGAATTTTGTTTCGCAACCTATCATTGCGGATACAATTTCTATAATCATATCAGAATGCTTTCGATCGTCTGGTAATGGAAAAGGTGATGACCAGTAGACCCAAGGGTTTAATCTTTCTGTCGAATTAAGAGAGTAATGAAAACAGATATTTGCATTGATGAACGACCTAGAATATAGGTTGTAAAATATTTTTTCTTGTTCTTAATGAAATAGGCAATGCAAAAAGAATGATGGCCCAATTCTCTCCATATTTTCTAGGTAATGTTTTTCGCAAAATCCAATGCTTCCACATGCTTATTTAACTGAAATTTAGATGGAACAACGTAAGTAGCTTAGCTTGAAGAACTTCATTATAAGTCTCTCCTTTAATGACTTTTGTGTCCTATAGTTTCGTAATAGTACCTGCAAAAAGACGCACAAGCCTCATTATAAACTGCACACCATTAAAAAATGGGGAATAAAAATTTCACATTATAATAAGAAACTTTTCTTGCTAAAATATTCAAAGGTCGCTTGGTAATAGTTTTTTCTATGCTTAAAATTAGGAAAGAGTTTGCGAAAAACCGTTAAGTAACATTTTTTAGATGTTTAAACATACGAAAAAATATTGATTAGAGTTGGAAGGGACCCCGACCATAAGAGTTATTTGCTGTTGTTGTGCTTAGATTGTTACTTAGTATTCTTTTTATTTGATCCCACTGCAACATTCAGCTTAAATGAATGTGTCATGACCAAAATACAAATCGTTCGAAATTCATCGCAGCCTACCTTCAAAGTGGGTAAATACACTAGTGTAGATCCGGCTTCATGAATGAACGAGTTCCAGCAGTATAAATGATTTAATAATACCGCAACTCACCTTCGATCGGTCCTTTCGCGCGAGACCCTATTTCCCTCTCCTTTGCGTAATTCGGTCGTAGCCTCTACACATCCGCAGAGCCACCCGGTCAGGCACGCGTGAGGTGTCGCATATGACCTTTACTTTGCGAATGTCTACTGTCAAACTTGATCCTCTTCTCACAGTGGATACAGTGAAATATTTCTCTTTCCCTCTCTCCATGACAGAAGATTTTTTTGTGAATACCTTTGGCGAGCGCCCAACTCACTGCGGCCAACCCTCGCAAAATCGTCCATTAAACTTCAACGGTCCTTTCTGCTCACACCATGTGTTCAAGCAAACACTTCAACGACCGTTGAACGTATTTCATGTCTTCTGTGCCGTAAGATGTCAAGGTACATGCATTTCGTGTTGACTATCATTTGATTATGACCAGCATAACAGGGCAAGTATCGAATTCCAAATCCAAATACATCATTGCAACTGTATTTTTGGTTGGATTCCTTTGGTCATAAAAAAGGTTTCCTATAAACAAGCTACTCGAACAAGTTAAAACAAACGGCGGAGTGAAAATGTTTCATGCCCAATTAAAACATGAAAGACATTAATCATCGATAGTAAAGTAATATTCCCTTTGAACGCTGATCTATTACCTTACTTCAATTTCTTGCCCCTTTTTAATTCATTAAATAAGGCAGATGTTCTGCACAACCCCGTTCTTGCTAAAAACAATTATCACGCCAAACGAAAAGTCTGTTATTAAAAGTAATTCATTCTTAAAAATCTTTCACCCTTAATACCAGCCTTTTACGATTCATTCGTTGACACACTCGAAATTAAGAAATCTCTTTGGCTACAAATATCGCGCTCATATTCTTTTCTGAATCCAGATCTAAAAAACTTCCATATTACATCCACGCTACCACTCAAACACCACGCCGAATCAAATCCATAATCAATCAGCTTATGTTTTAATGTTAAATATACATTTTGGGTACCAAAGTAGAAATGTCTCCGATAGGATTTGATGATAATGTTAGTATTAGTTCTTTGAGTTATCAACTGTTGAAAAAGGCGTTTTAGGGTAACTTTGCCCTCTATGTATACTTTTATTTCCTTAACATATCCATAAAAATATACAGCAGACGCTATGGATTTGTTTAATTAAAGATCAGTTGCTGCCCACCGTATGTTATACAATAACTGGATTTCTTTATGCATAACTGTCTTCTCTCTACAGAAAGTTTCCCCAGCTTTGAATAGGTTTAATTGCACTTGTCAACAGCAGCATGCTACTCTTTTGGTTTAAAGTATTGAAAATTCGAACAAAAACAAAATATAAGACATGCGGTAAAAATAATAAAAGTATCCATATTTGTAGAGTTTGGAATGAATGCCGGAGTGAAGTTGAATGTTTGCCCCTGTCAACAGAGCTAATATTTACCATGCCGGCAGTCAACATTCATATAATGAATTTTTGATCGAAACTATCTGCAAATACTGTTTACATATTCATAGGATACGAAATTCAAAAATCGCATTTAAAATTGTCTAGACCATCTTAAATGACTTTCGACTATTAATAATTATAAAATTAAATTTTATCTCAAACTAAATGACTATATGAACGAAGAAGTATATAGAAGGGTAGAAGTGGAAAGGACAATATATGGAGAACCAAATAGTAAGATGGATTGGGCACTCACCTCTTAAAGCACCCTGAATTGCCGGAAGAGAAAACACTTTGCTCTTCCACATAAATTTTATTATACACGGCCTAGGCATCGACTTAAAAAGTCTTCATCATTTCCTGATTTTATTGTCTGACTTTATAAGTCAAAACCTAGGTCGCGTATAATAAAACATAAGTGGAAGAACAAAGTGTTGTCTTTTCCGATATGAATCGTTTCCACGAATTGACGTCTAAAGCCATTCTATTCACGCTGAATTAGTTAGAAACGTGATAGAAGGGAAAACTGAAGGGAATTTCCCGCGAGGAAGGCCAAGAGACGAGAACATAGGACAAATTAAGAATGGCATAAAACAGAGAGGCTTTCAGGCTATTGTTATGAAGCACCAGCTTTAAGTTAGAGGTGGCACAACCTATAAGGCATTTGGCTTAGGGCATGCATAAGTGAATAGCATATAAAATATGTTTTTCAATGAAACAATTTAACTTAGATATAATATAGATTACAATAAAATGAGGCACTACCAAGCTTCTTGCAAGACAATTAATTTCAAGATGAATGAGAAATTTCAAAAATCTTTAACTTATGAATCATAAGGAATAAAAAGTAGAAAACCAGGATTATTTAATTGTTGTTGAAAAATTATTTTAAAAATATCAATATACTTCTAAATTAAAGAGAAAATGCATAGAAATGCAGCTGAGTTATGAAGAAAGACGAATGGAACGCATTCAAGAAGTGTTCGGTGGCCCCAAGGTTAATCAATTTAGCAAGAGAATTAAAAGCTTTATAGGACATATTTTACTATTAATATTTAAACATATATAATCAGCAGAAGTGAATACAGGAGATAATTACAGGCAATAGTATGCCAAAGGTAGTAATTGGGGGAAGAATGTTGGGAAAACGTAGTTGAGGAGGTTAAAGAATAGGTAATTCGGATGGAAGATTGGGAGGTAGAAATTATGCAGAACTAAAGAATGGGTTTAGTAGAATGCATATGGGTTTAAGGATTTTTGTGTAAAGTAGCTTAGAGTTTGCAAGTATAGTAGTACGCAGTACTATTGTCCATCAGAATCGACCCTAAGTCGGTAGCCTGCTACAATAAATAATAAATACATTATCCATACTAAAAAAAATACTTGTACTTTTCCACAGATTTTTATTATATGATACAGCGCGTTTCACCGACTTGCGGCATCATCACCTGAAGATGCCGCAAGTCGGTGAAACGCGTTGTACCATCTAATGGAAAACTGTGGAAAAGTACAAGTCTTTCTTTGTAGCATGGATATTAAATACTTCCACTTAGTGAAGCCTGAAACAATAAAATATATAATAAATATTGACATTTGAAAATTTAAAAACTTGGATTTTCAACTTAAAGGCAAGTTGTTTAATTTTTAAATGTCAATATGAAGATTTTCCACCAAGTTACGCCAGAAACAGTTTTAAACAATAAATAAGATTATAAAAGATGGGTTTTTACATTTTTACGACAAACATTCGTGATTAATAACTTTCATCCATGATTTAATGGCGTTTTAGTTTACTTTAAATCGATTGGAGTCTACATTGTTACACGACATTTTTTTTCCATCGAAGATATGAATTCCTTTTCAAAATTGACATTTAAAATACGGAAATTACTGCCATTTATAGAAAAATCGCTTAGGGAATTAGTAATAAAAGGGAGAACTGCGAGGAATTCGTTACCTTCAAAGCCTCAATCGTGTGATCAAGGGATTGAATAGGCATATTTATTTTTCGGGATTAATGAAATAACCTTTCATGTAAAAAATTGTCTCATTGAAGTCAAAAGGTAGGCCGGAGGGAGGGAGGGAGAAAGGGAACAGAAGAGAAGCGAGTGTTTACGGAATGATCTCTCGCCATTTCCTATTTTGCAGGGAAATGCATCAATCGAAAAGATCCTGGTGAGGTGACTGGGGGCAGCAGCAACATCCGTGTGTGATCATACGACGCGCAACAGGTCTTCACTTTGTTACTTCTAACTCTCGCTACAAATTCCACCAACTTTCCGAAGCTGATCAGCTCGCCTTTAAATACTAAATCGGCTACCCAAACCTAAGAAAAAGTTTCAGAGAACTTTTCTTTTTCTCAACCAATCCTCTGAAACAGCATACCAGAGACTCAAACCGCATCAGCGTAATATCCGTGAAAAAATGACTCCAAAAGACAGTCACCCAACTACAGTTAGTTATTTACGTACCAAAACTCTATAGGAGGATAAATTAGAAAAAAAAATCTGTTAATTCGGTGAATACATTTTAATATTGTTTCCTGCGAGAGTATGTCACTCAATGGAGAGATAATTACAAAAGAAAATATAAGTTACTGTGAGCTGTCCTGGAAATCATCGACTTAACGCATGCCCAACGCTTTGATAATGCTATGTTTCCTTAATATGGGTATATTTTTTTCCTCTTATGGTTTCAGGAACAAAAGGAACAAAAAATTGATTTCATTCAGGAGTTTTTTTAATTATTTAAAATATTAGTGAACTATTGGAAAATAAAAAATACATTGTTGAAATTATTAGCTAACGTGTTAAAAATATTAAAATAAGAGGAATCTTACAATGACTATTTTTTTTTTTAACTCTTACAACATTGGAGACCACCGAAATTATGTGCCATAGCCAGATTAACAATACAATTGAATACAACGATATTGATTTTCGCCGAAAGTTAATTAAATGAATAATTAAAGTCAAATAAATTCATTAATGCTACCGGAACATATCTCCTGAAATTATCTGAAAACATATGATTTCTCAAGATTGCGGACGTTTAGCGATGCCTAAATGTCCTTACGGATTTAAAACGACAAATTGGTTTTTTAAATCTCCGCATTAGACACCGTAGTTACTGCCGCCACAGGGTTATTTAAAATATTGGAAGTACGTGACTGAAAACCAAATATTTTGGACCAATTTCCGAACACACATTTTTAAAAAGGATTTTGCTGGAAATTAACCTAGAAATAATTTTTAGTTATCGGGATTTTATCAAATATGGATTTCTTTAAACGTGGATGACCACTAACCTATATTAATATAATATTTCTCGGATAATTCAAGTTAAGGTAATACCGTGTGTGCCAGCCTATAACCATTTTGACGATTAATCTTTTCAGTTCGGATTTCCAGCCTTTTATTCGTATGGCACTACCACTTAAAACCTACGGCAGAGAAGACTGCTTGCAATTTCCTCTTGAAGCACTTCACCGTTCCTCCCTCTCTTATCCATACGTGAGTGAAACGCATGCTGAGCAAGGGGGTGGAATCATACTCTGCGGGACATTTGCACGCAATCCGTCATGAGTCCACCACAACAAATTAGGTCATGGGGCTATGGGAGGGACTCGAGAAGAGGAGCCGCATCTTAAAATCTCGTTCGACACGCGTTTCCAAACGCCCCCTTTAAACTCATCCAAGTCCTCGTGAACTGAGGTTTCATCCGCGGGGCAAGGAGGGGGAGGGAGGATATTCAGTCCCGGTGGGCAGAGTTTTCAGCGGAGATGAGTTCAGGGGCTTTGGGTGATGGGAAGGTTGCCTGCTATTTGTGAGCGCTGGTGGTTTCTCCGTGGTTCGGACCAGACTTACTCCTACGCAAGCACACTCGAGACTGACCTGGAAAGGAAACAATTCTCACGTAAAATGTCCGTCTTATCTCTTATAAAGGCTGTCACGTAAAGTGACGAGGTAGAAAATGTCGAACTTGGAACTCTGAGTGCAGACACTCCTGGTGAATATGTCCTCCCTTACCACTCCTTCCGACCTCGTTGCCACTGCGTACTTCCATCTGAAATGCTCCTCCCTCTCTTTATATCCACCCTAACGGTCCCAAGAGCAGTGAAAATGTCTGCGGGGAAATTCGGGGTTAAAAATGCACTTGATCAAATTTTAAACACCGGATCTTAAAAATGATTTAAAAGAAAAGTTGATCTAGAAACAAGTTTGTTTGTAATTAGAATAAAACTGTAATAGTGATACATTAGTCAAGGGGCTATATAATATGATCCTGTTCCAATCATTGGTTTGAATTTGATTCAAAATTTAGTAAAAATTTGCAGAAATAACAGAACAACTAAGAAACCTCTTCACTTCAATTGAAGAGATGATTTTTTAATTATTCTCTCCAGGTTATTATTCATCTATCTACATAAGTACCCTGCGAGCCACCAAAAAGGTGTGTGGCAGGGGGATATTATTATAGAGTGAAGAATGATAGCTCTGCTAACGCTTGTATTATTTATGTACGTCCTATTCCAAACATTTAAACATCTTGGGCTAAAAACTTTTCGAAACGAATTTTAGTATTGACTCGGGTCCTTTTTTTTGGTATCCAATTCGAAGCTAGCCATTATTTGTCAGCTTGGCGCCCTAAGAAGTTATGTTCGCTCTTGATCTTAGTAATCAGACAGCCATCTATCTTAATTCCGTGCGAATCTATCGGTCAAAGCAGAAGGACTTACGTTTAAACTTCACCATAAGCTCAATGGTTTCACAATGAAAACCGTACTTTTTTGAATTTTTTTAATTTATACTTTTAAAGGAGATCTTCGTCTAATTCACACGGGTAAACGAAGAAGTTAACGGATTTTTCCGGCGAATAGGGGACGAAATTTTGAAAAGTAATACCATGCTCCCTTTCCAAAATTGAAACTTTTTCTAGGAGAAGATAGCCAGCAAGTGGCATGGAAGAAGCACCCAACATGGAAAATTTTAAAACGTGTTAAAATTCACCAATATCAAAATCGAGGTGAACGGACGGATCGATTGATATCGATGAAATCTCAGCTAGGCATTCTTTGAAACTCCTTCATTTACCACAGAATGGAAGAAGTTTAACGAAAGGAAACTTGGAAATTTCACTGGCTTGCGACAACATCACCAAACTTCCACGTACGTTGGGATGTAACTATCTACTACCAAACCGCACCCGTGCTGGGCTGTGCATACAGCTTTCGCCTGCAAAGGCGTCGCATATGTGTATCGAAGTTAAGCCTAATCAACGGGATAAGCTGCGTCAAAGCAAGGCATGGCGTGAAACCCATATCATACTTGCACCAGGAAGACCGGAATACAAGGTCCATACCGCTAAATATAATTCCATCTCTGAAGCGAGCAAAATAATGCTTCAAAAGAAAAATTGTGCAATGGATGAACATCGAAGGGAATGTTTAATGAGAAACAAGGTGAATAGGGTCAATAAGGGAATAATTAAGAAATAGTGATTTCAAATAAGAGTCGTAAAACAAAAAAAACGAAAACTATAAGCCCAATTTAGAATGAATATTAATATCAATATTTATCAACCGTTTATTTTCCATGTGAAGAGAAACCAGACCTCTTGTCGTCCAATTACGATCTTTGGACGAGGTGCTTAAAGTCAATTTAAACTTTTATTAATACTCAAACATTCAAGGTTATGTGTTCGAATAGCTCCAGAAGTTGTTGCAAAACATTCTTTGGAATTGATCAATTTTCATCTGCTAGTAATCTTTGCCAAAAAATCAGTTTATATTAAATATCTTTATTTTTTCAGGTCCAAACACTTTATCTCCCTCCAGGCCGATCGAAGTGTTTATCTTTTCTTTGCCTCTCGCTCGCCCCACATTCTCCCAAAACCTTCTTCAACCCAGAATTCCTCCGGAATTCGAAATCACCTCTCATTATCTTCTCCACTGAACTTTTTCCTACCCTCAAATTTCTCCAGACACCTCTTTTTTTCATTTTATCCCGGCAAGGCAATATAGGTACATAGCGCAATTGACGTTATGCTACAACTTGTTGCGAGAGGCCTCTGTATTGTTCCTTGACTAAGTACTCCTCAAGTGGGAAAAAAGTTACAGCACATCCTTGGAGGTCAACTTTTTTGTTTAATTTTTACTTTTAAGCTGTTTTTAACTCTAACCAATAAAATTTATTGGAACTTATTGTGAAGTATCATTTTCAAAACTGATCACCATATATATTGCAATAATATTACTGCTGAGATACATCATTGGCGGAGTGAATACGATGAAATTATTGGGCCCAAATATATGGCGCTACAAAATCGATAAAATAAAATATAGCGACGCATAGAACAAGAGTATTACACCTATCAGTGCAATTAAATATTGAAAAAAGTGCTTGATTA
This sequence comes from Hetaerina titia, assembly GCA_037158775.1. NCBI lineage: Eukaryota > Metazoa > Arthropoda > Insecta > Odonata > Calopterygidae > Hetaerina > Hetaerina titia. The sequence goes on along the minus strand of CM073777.1, from coordinate 72,099,149 downwards.
TTCAGCAGATTCTACGCACCACATCTCCGATAAATATTACCTGATAATTAATTTGAAGTTGACAAAATTTGAAAATTATGTCCGTTTCATTGATTTTATTTTTATTATTGTAACACGTTTGACTATTTCACGTTATTTGCAGACTATTTCAGGCCATTTTACTCGCAGTCAATATTGTGATTCAGTATTGGGGCTTATACATTTTAAAAGATTTATTCTAGCGTGATGCTTTCTGAACTTCTGATTTGAAGAGTATTTCCAAAGTTAGATGGGGCACCAGGGCACCCTAGGAAGATTTTACGCATTCTAAAATTCCAACTATTTAGCAGGGTACAAATAAAACATTATTAGCACCTACACAGCCTTTACTTCACCTGACTTTCACGACTACACAGAAAGGTCAAATGAGTCGCTATAATTTGATGTATTGAATATAGGTGCAGGGACAAATGTTAATGTGAAGTTTAAAGTTCCAATGGTCATACTTCACTGATTAATAAACGATTCTCTGAAGATAACTTACGCTGGGTCGACAGTGTCACCACTTATTCTTGTGCCAATGAAGTGCTGGAGATCCCTCCTTCCCTCCCTCCATTCAAATTCTTCCAGGACTTAAGGGTGAATTTCACTTACGCTGTTTCCAACAAAGTCTGCAAGCCCCTTCGTGCGGCACTAAGGGTTCGTTCAGAAATCTGTGCAACGCTTTAAACTCTGAGCGTTTTGTTGGGGAAGTGGTGAAAAGGGGAGAGGGGGAAGGACGCCGAAGGGATGAGGAGAGAGGGAGACGGGCGTTCGATACCCTGACGTGCCTGAGTTGAGACGTTTTGCAACAGCCTCCTCCCTCCCCCCCCTTTAAACACCATCCCGTCCCACCTAACAGCTGCCCTTCCCCAACCAACCCCCACTTCCCGCCGTCACACCCTCTCCCCCGTTCGCCACCCGTTCCTCTCACGTCCATTATGGCCCCCTCTTTTCCTTTTTTCACACAATGTGGAGCCCGTGTTCCATATCCCGAATGAATCCACTACCGCGCAAATGATATCAGTAAACCTATTTGAGCCAGTTGTCGTGAGGCGTGAAAGATGGAAGAATTGGGACTTTCTCGCAGGGCTTTTTTATCCACTCAATGCTTACGCATTATTACGTAATATTTTTTTCACCGCCATAATCATTATATTCGCGACGCCTAACGTCAGCATCATTAAAAAAAAAGATACGTCCGCGTTTCAGAATCTGCTCCCTTATGTCGTCGTGTCATGAAGGGGAAGGAAGGAACACAGAATTGGCCGATTAGTAATTTATTGGGTGTATGCACTTACTCTGCCGACGGAGATCGGTACGGGAAGGGAAGGGAAGCCCAGAGCCAGGAGTAGGAGATCGTGGTGTCGCGATTCGCGACACAGGCCGTAGATCCGCGTCCGCAGTCTCCTCTCAGCCAGCCAACCTCGTCTGCTGCCCCTGACCATCTGCCCAGGTCCGGGCGCTAGCCCCTTTTTTCCGGTTCCTCCCGACGTCACAAGGTTTCTCAGAACTGCCCGGGAGCTCTTGACGTCCTGGCCTTGGGCAGGAGGAGTACGATGACCTGCAGCCCTTCCCCACAGGTGCATTGTTTTGCGGGGGTGGGATCCTGGGAACTCCCCGGCGGCTCAAGGGACGCCCCTTTGGGTTCACCCAAAGGGATTCCCTGGCAATGGGGAAAACCCTGCCTGGTCAACGGTACGCCAGTGGCGCTTTGGCCGTCCGTGGGAGCGAATAGCCACCCACCCACAACATCACCCCGGCAGCAGTTAGGTATGGGGGGGGGAGGGTAGGAGGGAGGATACCGACTCCGTACTGTCAAGCATACAATGTCAAGCATACAAAACAAGAGCATAAGTATATGTACTTTTAGAAAAAACAAAGATTAATACCCCATAGGACACAATATTTACATTTTGCATTACGGCCACCGAAGGTTGAAATTATTCGGTAATTTTCGAGAAACCCTCGAATGCATCTTTTGCCATTAAAAAGAGTAAAATGAAAAAAAAGGAATAGAAATGGTGAACACTTGTAAAATATAAAATAATGATTAAAAACATATTTTTCATATAGCTAAGCTATACTCTTTCATATTGTCTTGGTACAGTTTATCATTTTCTACCAATCTCCTTTCCGTAACATATTTCTACTTTCCCAATCTTCCACCACACTTTTCTCACGGCACAGGGGTTCCGTCGCTTTATTTAATTTGAAATTCTTTCCAAATGCAACACGCTGCACCACAATTCAACCACCAATCTTCATCCGAAGACATTGTTTTCCGAATGAGGCTGATTTCCTTTTCGTCCCGGAGCAGTCCCAGTCGTAACCGTTCCTTCCGGCACAAGTAGACCGATCCGCTCCCGCGATGACGTCCGCGTCCCCGGTAGGCGGCTCTCGGAGTGATGGGACCGGTCAATCTCGGTCCGTCAGCATCCTTGTTGTATCTTGTGTCGATCTGTGGTGTGATTGCAGTTCTTTTTGGCGCCGTCTTTATGGAAATGGGGGCCATTATTGCCGGCTAAAACGGCCGGGAAGGGGTCGCAGGTTGTACGGGTGGCTGGGAGAAGTTAATTGTTCTTCGGCGGGGGAAGGGCCCACTGATGATGAAGGTTCGTTGTGGCTCTGGGGGGTAGGACTGGGTGCAACAGGCTCCTCGAGAGGAGCGTCGGGGAGGAATGATTTGGACTGTTGCGGGTGAGGAGGGTCTCCCGAACAATCCTCTGTCAGAGCTTTAGGTGGAGGAATAGGTTCCGGATCAGGAGGTAAGGGAAGAAGGTTTCTCAAATGAGCAGTGGAAACACGACCAGTTCTTATGTTTTCTATGTCCATTGTTACTGCACTCCTAACTTTAATAATTTTGTACGGTCCAATCCATCGAGATGCGAGCTTTTTGGATTGACCTGCACTCGGAGCCATATTGCGCAGGAGAACCAACTGTCCCACTCCAATTGCCGGTAGTGTTCGATCTTTGTTGCATCGATTGCGTTCTCTCTCTGTTAATTCCCTATTCCACTCTTTCGCTTGCGCGTGGGCCATTTGTAAACGGTATTGAAGCTCCTCAGCGAAGTTAATTCCGGCTTCAGTTGGAGCCATGACGGGCGATAAATCATCTTCCCAAGGTAATGACAACTCTCGGCCGTGCATTAGATAAGCCGGGCTGAAACCTGTTATACGATGCCTCGTATTTCGGTAAACGAACAATGCGAAATGAAGTTGTTCGTCCCAGTCCTTGTGGTCTTGTGCTACGTAGTGAGAGATAACGTTCGCAAAGGACTGATGGGCCCGCTCCAGCTTTCCGTTTGCGGCTGGATTATATGGCGAGGTGAATATCGACTCGATTCTCAGTTTGCGGCACACTTCTTTCATCAAGTTAGAGGTGAAATTTGTCCCTCTATCTGTAAGGAGATATTTTGGGGCTCCATGTCGGCAAATTACGACCTCAACGAAAGCGCGTGCGACTGTATCAGCCCTCTGATCTGGGATTGCTACTGCCTCTGGGTATCGTGTGAAGTAATCCTGGCAAGTAAGGATATATCGGTTGCCCTCTCGTGATGGTGGGAGTGGACCCACTATGTCCAACGCTAATTTTTCTAAGGGGTATGTGGCTTCGGTGACTGGCTGTATTGGAATTGGTGGCGCCTGCCCTTTGCGTTTCTTACAGTCTAAACAATTTTGAATATAAGCACGTGTATCCGAATAGCAGTGATCCCAGTGGAAGTGCCTTTGCACCATTTCCAGCGTTTTATCAAATCCACAGTGACCAGCTAGGGGTGTGTCATGGCATCGCTTTAAGATATAGTTTCTCATAGACTTAGGAGCACAGACTGCGAACTGGGGGCTAATCGATCTAAAATTAACTCGATAAAGGACATGATGGTCATCGTAAAAGAACTGCGGGTCGTTTTTTCTTGCGAGGTTGTGGAATTCTTTCAGCTCTGGGCATCGGGATTGCTCTTTTGCTATTCTTTCTTTTTCCCAGATAGGCTGCAAATCATCCGTAACAATGGAATGTATCGGAAGAGGTATTCTCGAGAGCGCATCACTGTGAGAGATGTCTTTTCCTGGTCGGTATTGGATGTCAAATGAATACTCGCTCAACTCCATAACCCATCGCGCTAGTCTTGGTTTCGGTTCTTTGAGTGTTAATAGCCATTTCAGAGGTTTGTGGTCCGTACAAAGAGTAAACCGTTGCCCTAGAAGGTACACTCGGAATTTCCTTATGCCTTCAACTACAGCGAGACACTCTAACTCTGTAGCCGAATAAGATGTCTCTGCTTTGCGCAATTGCCGACTGGCACACGCGACGGGGTGTTCGCCGTCCTCAAACTCTTGAGACAAGATGCTCCCGAGAGCGTAAATGGAAGCATCAGTAGTGAGGGTAAATGGCCTGGAAAAATCAGGGAACTTGAGGAGGGGTTGAGAGCTAATGCAACGTCTTAACTGTTCGAAAGCCTGCTGCTGTTCCTCTCCCCAAACGAACTGTGCATCTTTCCGGATTAACTTGGTTAGAGGTTTGGACATCTTAGCAAAATTTGGGATAAATTTTCGGTAGTAACCCACAAGACCGAGGAAAGACTGAATGGTTTGAACATTAACTGGCTTTGGGAATTTTTGAAGGACCTCGATTTTCTCCTCGTCAGGTTGAAATCCATTGCATGAAAGAACATGTCCTAAAAATTTAACACTTTTCTGAAAAAAGGAGCATTTCCTAGGTTTGAGTTTTAGATTGGCTTTTCTAAGCCTAGAAAAAATTTCGCGTAACCCCGTGATGTGCTCTTCCCAAGTGCGATCATATTTGAGAATGTCGTCTAGGTAGCAGACACATCCGTGATTTATAAGTCCATCTAACACTTTAGTCATGAGGCGCATGAAGGTGGAGGGTGCATTGGCTAATCCAAAGCTCATTCTATTGCACTCAAAATGGCCGTGTGGAGTGCTGAAGGCGGTATATTTCTTGCTATCTTCATCCATCTCCACCTGCCAGTAGCCACTGCACAAATCCATTAAAGAGTAATAACACGAGCCTCCCAGCTGATCGAATGTCTCATCTATATTAGGCAATGGGAATACCTCCTTTTTAGTCACACTATTCAATGCACGGAAATCAATGCATGGGCGGTATTGGACGGGTTCCCCGGCAGGTATCTTTTTTTTAACTAATATGATGGGAGCGGACCAAGGGCTAGTGGAATGTGATATAATGTCTTGCTCAAGCATTTCTCGGATGGAGTTGTCTAAGGCAGTCCGCTGGGAGTGTGGAACGCGATATGGCGGTTTTTTGATCGGTCTGACGTCATCTACCTCAATGGAATGTTTAACAATGTTCGTGCAGCCCAGGGAGTTTTTACCATACATAAATATGTCCGAAAATTCTGAAATGAGCAACTTCATTTCGTCTAAAGCTTCCGTGGGGACATTTCCAAAATCAAAAAGGGAGAGAAGAGTTTCTTCCGGCGGTTTTTCGGGCCATAGTTCTACGTCGTCCGAAGTAATTTCGTTAACATACGGTATGCCTTTTTCTTCAAATTTCGTCTCGGCTTCTATTTCCAATCCCTTTTTTACCTTCGCCTCATTGCGATTGAAATTGCAAAACAAGATTGGGGCCGATCCATCCTCGTCTACCCTTACTACCGTTGGAAGGATCGTGATGTTTCGACTTTCACCCCCGAGTGCGACCTCTTTCCCCGCTAATTGTTTATTAATAGCTCGACACATTATAATCGAGAATGGAGGAACCCTCAACGTTTCTTCTGCACACAGCACATCTTTTATTTTACAGCCACTTTCCACTTCGGGAAACACTATCGAGGGAGAGACTACGGTCCGCCGCATAACATCAGGAGCAATCGCACACAGAAACTCAATTGACCCAAGGGCCCCTGATTCACCGGCCTTATCATCGCCTGTCTCTTCCTTACTTTTCCCATTATCCTTTACAGTCGTGGCATCCTCGCAAAATTTGTCCTCCGTTGTCGTTTGAATCTCGGATTCTGAGTTATCCTTACAATTAACGTTCTCTCTTTCTTCGCACGAAATTGTGACTCGTGCAGGCTCACGCCAAACATCGAGCACGAGTTGGGTAGGTGAAGGCTCTTCAAAGGAAATTAAATCTGCCGTGAAGACGTCTGCATTTCCACCTTTGTTTCTCCCATCGTCCTGTGGTGCTGGGTTCTCAAGGGAAATGAAATCAATCTCTACATTTTGGGGAACGTTCCGCTCTAGTGGAATCTCGTGGCGGCCGTTAATCAACATTTTCGATTGCTGAAGATCTAAAGTGCAGCCGTGCTTTTTCATGAAGTCGAGACCAATGATTCCGTCGTAATTAGTATTACCGAGATCCACTATTAGCATATCCTGGGGATATAACTCACCGGATATAGTCAATGGGACTAGACATTGGCCGTGAACAGAAAGAATGTGGCCTGAAGCGCTTTTGATAGGAGTATCGTATGGATGAGTAATCAGATTATTCCAAGGAAATTTCTTTTTATTCACAATAGTGACGGCCGCACCTGTATCCACTAGGAACTTGTAATTCCTCCCCTGTATCGTCCCTTGGACTACGACACCGTTTTCTGGGGTTACTGTCAAAATTAAATCCTCCCCGACTCCGCAGTCGGGGTCGTGAAGTTTCCCGGATTTGAAGCGTTGAATTTTAAAGGGCACTGAATTGGGCGGTGACCTGACTCCTTACAGTACCCACAAATGAGTAGGGGACAATCTTTCGATTGGTGGCTCGCATCTCCACATTGAAAGCAAGAACGCGACGATCGACAGAATCGAGCAATGTGTCCTGGCCGTCCACAGTGGTAACATTTGCGAGTGCCGGCATTTCTTGATTCCGTTTGTGAAAAGTTCGTAGTTCGCGGGGCATGTGAAATTCGGTTCCTTTCCACGGGTGATCTTTCTGTGAAAGTATGCATTTGGGTAGAAATGTGCTGCGTAGGAGGTGGTGGGTGGATCGAATTCAATTGAGGGGGATGCTGTGAGTACAAAGAATGAAATGCATTTATCTCCAAGAATTTGTTGGCATAGGCTCTCACGTTTGCTTCTTCGGTTAGTGCAAATTCTTCCGCCTCGAGAATACTTTTCGGGCAACGCACTTGGACAAAACGACCTATTTCCTCTCGTAAGCCTAACAAAAATTGTGAAAGGAGCCTGTGCTCGACAATTGTTTTTGCGGCTTCGGGGTCAGGGAACGTTGCTCTAAGTTGGCGAGCGATTTTACGAAGGCGTGTCGCAAACTCATGAACTGACTCGAGGGGTTGTTGTACACAGGTTGAAAACATTCGCTCGAGAGCAAGCGGAGAAGTTCTAACCGAAAACCTGCGTTTAAGATTCGTAGAGAAACTATCATAGCTGTCCAAAACATGTGGATTTATGGCCACATAGTCCGCGGCGGAGGCACTTAGTCGTAATCGCGCGATGCACAGTGTTTGACTTTCGGTCCAAGCATTCAGATGGCTCACCATCTTCAACGATTCAAGGAAATTGTCAACGGTCGGCTCGTCCTCTCCACTGAAAGTCGGTATTAAGTACGCTTGGCTCGCTATCGGGGAGGGCGTATGCGACTGCGGTGGTACACTCGTGTGATTTGAAATAGAATGAGTATCTCCGTTCACCTCGGACAAGGTGTTGACACACGGAGTAAACTCCATAAGCCGTGAGGATATGTTGGGCTGCGCCATGTACGACGGGAAGAGGGGAGACGCGGAAGAGTGGAATGCGGAATGAGAGTGAAAAGCCATGATGAACAATAATTAGCTAAATAAATAACGTTTCCAAAACAAACGAGCGAGCGCTGAAATATTTCACTAAGTGTTATATAAATAAACAAATAAGGAAAAACAGTACAGTCCTCCCGGCAATTATATTACGAGTGCAAATGGAGGGAGTAACACTTAATTAAGCCGCATGAGCTGTAGCAATTCAACAAGGTTTTGGATATTAGCGCGATAATCAGCGATGCGATACACTCGTCGTATCGTATCCTCGGGATCGTTCCTCGCAAGCACCTGACACCAAATGTCGTCGTGTCATGAAGGGGAAGGAAGGAACACAGAATTGGCCGATTAGTAATTTATTGGGTGTATGCACTTACTCTGCCGACGGAGATCGGTACGGGAAGGGAAGGGAAGCCCAGAGCCAGGAGTAGGAGATCGTGGTGTCGCGATTCGCGACACAGGCCGTAGATCCGCGTCCGCAGTCTCCTCTCAGCCAGCCAACCTCGTCTGCTGCCCCTGACCATCTGCCCAGGTCCGGGCGCTAGCCCCTTTTTTCCGGTTCCTCCCGACGTCACAAGGTTTCTCAGAACTGCCCGGGAGCTCTTGACGTCCTGGCCTTGGGCAGGAGGAGTACGATGACCTGCAGCCCTTCCCCACAGGTGCATTGTTTTGCGGGGGTGGGATCCTGGGAACTCCCCGGCGGCTCAAGGGACGCCCCTTTGGGTTCACCCAAAGGGATTCCCTGGCAATGGGGAAAACCCTGCCTGGTCAACGGTACGCCAGTGGCGCTTTGGCCGTCCGTGGGAGCGAATAGCCACCCACCCACAACACTTACACGTAATCCTTCCGTTACTTGCGAATATTTGACTTTTCTTTTCAATACCAGTTTCCCTAACTCCACGGTGATTAGGACAATTGAGAAATTCCCTTTTCATTTAATATTTATTTTTGGCTTCTCCAATGTAAACAACTCCTTGGCAAAACAACTCTTGGGGCTTGAGTTTTTCCTCCTTAAAATTTTTTTGATATATATATATATATATATATAAATCAATATATTTGTGTGTGTCATATATATATAAACAAAAATAATTGATTAATATTATTTTTTTGGCAGTCTTAAATAATTCTTCTTTCAAAATATTATAAATTCATTCCTTTAAAGTTGATTTTTTAAGATTTTGCGATACATCTTTTTTCTTAGACAAAAATTGATATTCTTTAGTTGAAGTAACGGCTGAACAAAAATACATTTGTTTACCAATTTTTTGAAGTTTACATAAAAAGCGATCAACAGTGAAGAATTAGTTTACTAGGAAAAAATGTATTTCATAATGATAAAGTAAAATAATCCCAAATGAATACGTGATTTTATAAATATTCGTATTTTGTCACCAATGGTACTAAGTCTTGGCTGCAAATGCTCTAGTGGTTTTATGTCATGTTTAGTGTTTGATTCTCTAAATATATTTTGGAATACAAAATTAATAGTATTTCTGCTCGTACAATTTTTCATACAAGACGGCTAACTGACGAGCAATATATTTTATGAATTATCTGAATACTTTTCGCATCCAAGTCACCCTGACCTTAAAGTAAGGCTTATTTTTGCTTCACGATTTGAGATACATCTAAACTCCATTTTTAAAATGTGAATATCCCAGAAGTCTCATGAAAAATGTTTTCCCTTTAAAACTTTCATATTTTCACAGAATATTTCAGTTAATGCCCGTCATAATTAATGTCTTAGTACATCAAATACACCACTTTCCTGTCGCATCCTTCTAACGTTCAACTTGACTCGCGAAACTAAGAAAACAAATGACTGGAATAAATGGAAGCCAACCTGAGTATTACGTCTCCTTTAAACGAATCTTGTAACGGAAAACCAAATCAGTATGTTAAAATGTTACACACGTAATATGTTACTCCAACCCAACAAAATAGAAAAACTTCTGTAGGTCTTAAAAGTTTGATTGATAAGGAAATAATAAATGGGAGGTATTGATTCGGTTTAAATTATCATGCAACTCTAGTTCAATAATCATTCATTAAAAACATTCACCAGGAGAATTATATCAATTCGGTGGGCATGTTATTTGTGAGTTCTATTGATAACCATACCATTATACGTGGTCTGTGCAATAAATGCGCGAACTGGTGCAACCTGTCGGGCATGATGCGGATTATAGGCCCGCTTACTAGCGGCGCTAGTTGCCTGAGACCCCATAAACCGTCAGTGCTTGGTGGATCGTCGACCTGCGCGTATGGTGCCAGTTATATTTGTTTCTTGTCAGTTGCTTTTACTGTTTGTCGAAAATGGAAATTGACGATTCACGGAGCAGCGAATCAACACCAAATTATTTGGTAATGTGCGGTAAAATCTATCAAAAAATTATTGAAATATTGACAGCTGATGATGGTGATAATACTCTGAAGAAAAAATCCGTCTTCAAGTGGATTAAGTGCTTTAAAGATGGCCGAAAAAACGCCACGGATGATGCAAAGCTGGGATGACCTTCACCCACCTGTGTTGACGACAACATTGATCGTGTGCGGTCCCTTGTCCTTACCGATCGTCGAAAAGCTGTCCGAATGATAGCTGATGAACTGAATTTAGGAATATCAACAGTGCACACTATTTTAACATAGCATGATGGATGGATCCTTTACCATGGCAATGCACCTGCTCGTTCCGCATTGATTGTTCGCCAGTTTCTGGCGAACAGTTCAATCACCATCCTTGATCATCCTCCTTATTCGCCACCTCTCGCCCCCTATGACTTTTTCCTATTCCCAAAATGTAAAAATGTGATGAGGGGATATCAATGGGAAGATACTGTACACAACAAAGCAAGAAACGACGAGAAAATTAAAAAGCCCTAAGTACTGAGGACATCCAAGGGTGCATTAACGAGTAAAAAAGCAGATGAAATAAGTGCAGAGCAACGAATGGAGAATATTTTGAAGCGTAAAAAATCGATGTAGACTAAATTTTGCAAAATAAAGTTTTTATGGCCTCAGTTCAGGTATTTATTGAACATATCTCATTGGACGAGTTCCCTTGCTTGTTCTTTTTTTCTAGTCTAAAAGAGACGTCTCATAATTTTTATTTTTTGCTTTGAAATATAAATTTCCCTTATCAATATTGACTTTATTCCAAAGCTTACTGCACAATTAATGTCATTAATTGACGCTCAATTCATTTCAATCCTTCTGCTTGTACATTCAATCTCTTATAATTAACAGTAAAGAGGCGTTCTTTTTAATTAATCAAATATCCCGTGATTTGGTATCGGAAATAAGTATTAATTATTTTGCTAATCAAGAAATATTCTTCGCGGCAACAATTTGATAAAGAGACTACACTAACCAAAGAAGGATTGAAACGCAAATATATATTGACAACTAAACCAGTCTTTCTTTCAATAAATTTATATTGATAGACTAAATATTATCTTTTAATGTTTGAATACATTTTCAATACATATAAGCCTAAAAATACAGATCAACGCAATACAATAAGCGTCAAACTACAAAGAGGAAAATGTATTGATTACGTAATTTATCACACTTTCATTAAGTTTTGAAATAGTGGAGAAAGCAATGATAGTAACTGTGGATTTTAACTTATTCATTTGGCAAGGACGAATATATATGTGATATAAATAGCAATAATTGTCTACAAATTGATCCAATTTCGATATTAATCATCACTCACACGTCTGTCAAGTTCATCGATTGACTGGAATTGACAAGTCAACAACACGTCAAGCTATTCTCGCTCAATGAGCGTTTAATAGGATTTTCCGATCACAATTCCTCATTCACGTGCAGCTCAACTGCCTTTCCCATTATAAAAAAAGAACCCTATACCCTCACTGTATCCACCTGGCGTACAAATTTGTATCTGAGAGTCCATTATTAGCTTTCGATAAAATGGAAGCCATTCTCACGACCTTTTGTGCGTGCCACAATCTCCACCATCCCATCACAGTTTCAGGCAAAGAGTGAATCTCCGACTTCCAGATGACAAACCTTTCACTCAAATAGGTCTTTGAGATTTCCGCAGATTATATACATAGTTATTTCCAACTATCCAACTACTTTCAGTCATCTTTTCCACCGTGTAACATGCACGCTTCAAGATCTGGGAGGGAGGCAATATGCACGCCTCGACGGCATGCCAACATCAAGGCTCTATCCCTATAAAAAAAATCCATTCTGCGGGTTATCTTCCAAGTACTGTCTGTTCATTTTTTACCATCACTGCGACCTCGGTCGGACGAACTGGACTTTCGCGTTGCTTAAGACATGATGCCACCGCTCAATCTCATTTCTTTCTGTAACTCAACGGCCTTCATCAGCTATCTGCCATCTGCTCCGACATCACGGATGTCACCCAGGAATGCCCTGAAGCACTCTCTTCTTCATCTTAGGAAAATAATCCACATCCCGGAACTCGTTCCTTCGACGACCTACAAAAACATGCCTATGACCTTTATAGAGGAATAAATATCTAAGGGAGCGATTGGGGAGTGTAATAGGCAATACCAAGAAGGAGTTCATTCATAATGTATTTTGCTTGCAAGGAAAACGGGATCAAGAAACGAAGATTCGAAAATGTTTAGATTGACCGTTATTTGATATATAGATGCACCCTTTTTTGACAGCAATATGTTTACATCAAATATGATTTCGTGAATAAACCAAGAGAAGACTTATTCAGCGTATGAGTTGTGAAAAACTAATTTATATATTTGCATTATCTAACTGCATTAACATTTAAGATACTTCAAAAATATCCCTTGAATTTTTGACGGAGAAATTATACCTTCCTAGGACTAGTTTAAAAAGTTACGGGAATGGATTCATATACGAGTACGCAGGGAGATGAACAAAACTTCAATGCGATCGAATGATATCTCATACGGATTCAGTTTCCGCGCAAGGGAAGATAAGCACAATGCTGTGATATTGTGGGAAGCCTAATCAAATATTAAATTAAACTAAAAGTCACCAGTTCTAGCCTTCCTTGGATAAGGATGCTTAATTTTCAAAAACGCATATTTATTTAATCATTTTTCCATTCCATTTTTGGCTAGTTAAGGCTGATTATGAAATAAATAAGGCTACTGTTACTCGAAGACACCTTAAACTTCCTTAGACGTCTTTTACCCTCTTCATTCTGATGCACAATGCTCTATAATTAAAATATCAGGGTTCAAAAGCATATATGAAACAATCTTTGGAATAATTATTATGAAAATACAAAAGTATAACCTCTTCAATAAAAAAACACAACAGCAGTTACAACAATTTAATATGAATGAAAAACATTTGCCTTCAGTTAAAAAGAAAACAGGTTCAAACTAAAAGAAGGAAACTCAAAGAGAAACGTGTAAAGATATTCCGTCATCTGGGGAAAAGAGAGCATTTAAGAAAAGAATTAAAACTTCAATCTTATAATGACAAGATAATGGAATACAGCGGAAGATGTTTAAGTAATCTTTAACAGCCTTAGCATATCAACATAAAAGAAAGCGGGACGTTATCAGACCAGAGAAAAAATGGATGCTGAAAATGATTGAATAGGACCTAACCTTTAAATTGAAAATATTATATAATTAGTGAAAATCTACCGGTTAAATAATGTTTCGGATAGATTAAACAAGGATATACCAAAGCAACGGCACACTGAAATATTTCTTTGCCTCTACTAACAAACACAACTTCACAACCGCCACTACAATAAGAACCTCGCCAATTCCTCATACTTCTTTCTTCATCCTTCATTCCATCCAACATGCCTATCCTAAATGGAAGAAGGGACCATTTGGTTTCAATTTCATCCAAATAAAAACATCTCTCTATCTATCCTATTCCTTCCCACTTCCACTCCCTACGTTCTCTCGTCTATCACAGTCTTCAGCATTCCATTGCTACTCAAAATTCTTTGTATCCATCTTTCCTGTCTTTGTTTTATTTTTGCCAACAACCCTCTCTCCTCCCTCACCATGTCTAGCAATCCCTAGTTTATTTTCCTTTCTGTCCATTTCACCTTTTTTTAACCTTCCCCTCAACCACAATTCAAAAACATTCAATTTACGCCTATCAACCTGCTTCAATGATCACATTCCCACGCCGTACGGCGTTGACGTAACTATGCTCCATTTCAAAGTTTTTGCCGAGTTATTACTTGGCTTCCTTACTCAACGTATACTCAGTTCCGTCCTGGTGAAAGCCTCTTCATATGACCCAATTATTCTTCTTATATCCTTAATATTGGGATCGTTTTGGTCCAGAAAACCTACGAGAAATGCAAACTCTTCCACCTAATCCAGTTAATGAACCATAGTTTCACCTCATCTAGTTTATTTAGCCTAGCTTTTCTCTTTCTCGAAAACTGTATGACCTCTGTTTTTTTATTACCTTTATTCTCATCCCATTTCCTGCTAGAAAAACTAGCTCTACCTATTTTAAAACCTTCTATTTATGACTAGCCTCAAAAGCTCTGTGCTCATGGAATGAACGTTTTACTCATAGAAAAACGGATATGATTTTCTGATGTGCAATATGCTGATGTGCTGCCTTGTGTTATATGTATGTCTTATGTGCTAATGTGTTCGGTTTAACGAGGGCCATTGTATACCTACTTAATGACCAATAAAAGCTTTAGTATTATTATTATCGCCCCTGAAATAGTCATGTGCGTCATAAGCAGCCTGTACATATCATCATACATACATCTCTATCATCCTGATCTATATTCCTCTCGGTTAGTTATCTAATTACTGCAATGATATCACGCGTGCCTGTCACCTTCCTGGATCAAAACTGATAATCTTCAAAATAATTATTTGCTCTGATATGCATTCTCTCATTAATGATCCTGAGAACCACTTTATCCGAATGAGAAAACTAACATATTTTTATCTATTCTCACCACATGGCTGCCTGGAATGGGAACTGACACCGATCTGACGAAGTCTTCTGGTCAAATCCCTCCTTCATAAATGCTAAGAATAAGTCCATAAAAACACTTCCGTTCACAACTTTAAAGTAGTTCCGCGGGGATTTTGCCAACTTTTACGATCCTATTTGATTTCAATTCCCTTGATGCTCATTTTATCTTAACCTCGATTAAGCCTGAACCTAGGAAATCCTCATGGACGTCATATTCTCTAGAACAGAATCCTTAATGAGAATTCCTTGTACCAATTTTGACGAATAACGCGATGAATTTTTATTGTTTTATGTATTGTTATAATACATACATATAAAGATGAAATTTCATATTTTTTTACAAATCTATCGTTAAATTAATTTCAGAATGTTGATTTACAGAAAAAATAGTAAAGCAAATAAAATTTAAGGAACGGATAATTTCCGACAATAAAGTAATGATTTAGTTCTGAGTGACGCCAATTCAAAATTAAATTACCGGACGAAACAAAACCGTGGATATCGTATCAGGAAAACATAGGATTAAGAGAATAACACCAATAGAATTCCAGTCTTCGTTATTACCGTCGATTCCACAACTGTGGGAGATATCGAAGTTCATGCAAAATTTCCATTTAACCAGGAAAAATATTAAATTTCATTGTTTGGTGAGTGATCAAATATTTGACTAAAAAGCGTACTTTCAACTCTTTCCTGATCATTACAACCACATAGCACATGCAATAAAATCGGTTTTTTTCTGGAGCAAGGGTGAGAGCTTTGTTGACTTTCCTTGTCTTTTTTTAATTCATGTGTTGAAATAATATTTGAAGAAATTTGTCGATATTATGACACAATTACAGGTTAAAAATACGGGTGTCTTTAAAGCATAAACGGAAAAATTGGCGGCGTATTGAGAAAATATTCCTAATTAAAAGCTGGCGATTTTTATGTGTCACCTAAATACTTCTAAAACCTGACAATAGTCATTCGCACCTAAATATTAATAACGTTACCTAACTCAAGAATGAAAGACCAACTTTTGGATGAATACGTAAGTGTAATTCGAAAGAGAATCCATGCAAATATCTAGCAAACCTTTTCGTAAAATAGGCTATCATATATGACACGAAATGTTTGGGCAATTCAAACAAGCTTGAAGTAGTTGAAAATTACTCCATATATGTTTTGTTATTATTTCCATTCTAGTGCTTATAAATAAAAAATATGCTAATTATTATAACCATTTGTATGTGAAGCCCATATTAAGGGAAGTATTTTATCACTTGATAATAGGTTATTTTAGATTTCAATATTAAATGAGCATCACTAAAGAGTACGACCAGTTCATAATAATTTTCATTTAAAAAGATTTCAAGTGACTTATGCTGACTAGATTCAATTTCTGTGTGGAAGTACCAAATTACGCTGGATCAACAAAATAAGGGAATGAAGAAAGGAGTTCTTTAATCTCAAGATTTCGGGGATCTTGAAAAATACATGAAGATGTATTTTTTCTTATTTTCTCTTATGATGAAGGGAACTTATCTATATAATAATTTTTCCTGATTAAAGTTTTTTCTTCTCCCGCTGGGCAAAGAATGTCTTCTAGGAAATCATTAAAAAAGATTCATTTTAATGTAGGAAAGGCAAGATGCTGCGTAAGATAATAAATGCCTTTAGAGATATTGGAATGTTTGGTAAGATAGTCAGAGGAAATAAAACGATAGACATCAAGAGCAGCACAAGGTATTACACTGTACAGAATAATTAAGTCTATATAATTAGTTTTTTAGTAGGACTCGATTCAATTATACTAAATTCACTTTCCCCATTTTCTCATTTATTTGAGTATTTTTTCTGCTTAATCGCAACGAATTTGGCATATGTTGAGTCGATATTTGAGTTCAAAACAATTTCTTTACTAGAATATTAATTACGTTATAGCCACCGTCGGTCGACATAAGTAACCACTCTCGTAGATGATCGAGCCACTGAGGTCAATACATCGTTGATGACGGAGAGTGTCTTACATATTTCCCACTGTTTCTTTTGCATTTGGCAATGAGAGGTGGATGCTTTATAACCACATTACGACAAACGGACGCGACAAACATTTTGGCAAATGGAAAACACATGGCTAGGAAAATGTGGCGAACTCTACGTTTGGTGGGCTTCCCTCTCTGCCTGCTCAAACTTTGCCTGGGGCTCACAACGTACTCGTAAGGTGCCAAAAGGGAGGGAGTTAAGCGTAGAAACGAGTTGTTGTTTCCCAAACCAACCGCACATGAGAAGGACCCCACACTCTGGGTGGCCACACTCTGTAGCGAGCCATAACCAATAACTTCGTGGCAACGGCTCACAGGCATCTACAATTTACCCTTCCATCTCTTTGCAGCTACGCATAATTCCGACTCGCAAAGCGATTAAATAATCATTTGCTTTGCGCATAGACGTAACATGCGAAAAATATTTCTCACATATTCGCAAAACAGACTCACGACCGTAAAATAACGAAGAGAATAATGGAGTGCTTATGCATTCACAAAATTAGCTATAATCAGTAAACAATAATACTTAGATAGATTACAATTCTTAAAAATTAATGCTTGGCTGAAGTAAACCCTATGAATTTTTTAGTAAGTATTAGATAGGTTTTTAACAGGAAAAATCGTAGTTTAACCTCGATGAAAATATCATCAAATGACTGAAAGTGTTCAAAATGATATTCCCGAAACATGGAAATAGATTCTATTCTAGACAATTTTTCTCGAGAGAACTGATGCACTAGAATCTTTATCAACATTGAAATTTACGGCCAAATACCCTCAAGTGGCGGGACCTGCGGCTGAGAACGGGGACTAGTAACAGCCTCTTACGCCTCCATACGCTATTCTGTTCGAGTCGAGGTTACAATCCCCCACCCTCACCGATACGACAAAGTTAAACCGCTTGCCGAGGCTCTGTAAATGTGTGGACGCGGCTTAACACCTCAAACTCGGTTATCTCTTCACCATGGATCCTTAGCCTGGGCCTTGGAAGGCTCCCTCCGTCAAGCCAAGGCCTCCCACTTATTGTTCTAATTCTCTTTATCTCCACAACCTCTCTTCACTCCAGGAAAATAAATAAATATGGTCACATTTGGGTCAGTTAAATATTTACTACGGTTACGTCACAATTACATCCTGATTGATAAAAAAATAATTCATGGACTTTATCACGCCCATCTTCATTAACCTCTATCGTCCAACGGAGGGAGTTCAGAGATTCGTGGCTAAAGATCGCACAAAGCGTACGGAGTTATTGCAGAAAAATGATGAGAAATTCATGATAAAAAGGCTGAATGGTACGGGAAACTGTCATTGAGGAAAGGGAATGGGCGCAATTCAGAAGACTTAGACATATGTGTATAGAGAAATTCTGAGAAAATAAAATGGACGGAATTCTGAATATTTAGAGAGAGATTATGAGAGAAGGAATTTTAAAAAGATAACTAGAAGTAGGAGATATTAATAGACAATGAGAAGAAGACTTTTTAAAAATATATTACATAATTTGTTGCTCTGGGATTTATCAAACATTCCCTAAGTACACACACATATGATCGTAGTACTTCCAGAGTTCACATTTTGGATACATAAATAGTTTAATTCTTAGAAACCTAACGTCCATTGATTGAAGTAAATTTGCGCACATACAGTTTAGACGAAGAAATATCAGGTTTTTATGTGGGATAATATAAATGTGATAATGTGAATTAACTGTATTGACGGACTCAGAAACGTGGGAGTTTAAATAGTAGGACAGAGGAGAGAAAATTCCCTTCTGTGGGGATTTGAAGAAATTAAAAATGAACAATTTGACAGAAAGATAAATAAATGGAAATGTGTTAGAATTAATGATCGAGAAATAAAGAAGGGAATATTAGCAATGATCACATCGAATTTAGTTTGAAAGTGGTTGAAGTACTGAAAGGTTACATGCTGACGATGAGGGAGATTTAAAAAAAAAGAAATTTAAACAATAAAAGGAAGCGAGAGAACAACATGGATAAATGGAAAAAGAACTATTGCCTATTTCATTGTTTAAACATGCAAGTGGCAAAAATAAATGGGAATTAATAACAGCTTGGTGACCTGAAACCCATCGAGAAGCATGAACAACAACATTTATGATAAGGATCATCCATTTGCTGCCGCAAAGGATATAATGATGAGGATTCATAATAATAGCGTTTAAGATGTGAGTACTACTCGATATAAACCAAATGGATGCATTTATTTACTCTTTGTGAGGAATGAATTTTATAGCTCGGAAGGGAAACCTATAGCGGTGATACGGTTGACGCGAGGGCTTCAGGTGCACGAGCAATGCGGCGCGCTCGAGAAACGTAGTATCAGTTGCAAGTAAACTACCATTTGAGAAGCATTAAAGCTGTAACTGCAACTCCTAGCCATTTCAACTACCTGATCGACCTACTATTCCCCTCAGGAACTCCAGAAGCCTCCGCCATCTGCTTTGGAAAGCTATACTATTTCGACACAAGTTTTGCCACTTTCCTAAGTAACCAGGAATAAGTTTCTTAAGGCTACAGTTTAATCTATACGTACTTTAATAGCAGTTTTAAATACTTCACACTGTTTCATAAATGGCTACATGCTAAATGTTGAATCATTTTTATTCATTTTATGTCTACGTGAAGGAAAAGTTCGTAAACTCGCAAACAACTTACGTATATCATCAAAGAAAAGCTCTTGTAAAAGAAACAGGAAAGGCTCTCAGAACGGAAAGCCAAGCGTTCCTCTTTTTATGCTTATCTTTCCTCCGACCATTCTGAGTGTCTCTTATCAAACAGTACGAAATTATATTTCTGGAAACGAAATTTAAAAAATGTTTTGATCAACATCTGACCCTTCAAAATTTTTCAAGGTAATATTCGTCGTTTTATTTAGAATTTTTACCCCTCTTGTCCATTTTGAGAAAGTAAAATTGAGATTTAATCGGACCAAGGGCTAACGCGAATCGGTAACGCGCTGAATGAAATCTCATACATATTGAAACAGTCTTTGTCCGTCGCTTTCCACTAACACCCGGGACCATGGAGCAATCCCGAAGGTTTAATGGCGTTGTTTGCTGCCCTTCCAAAAGAAGCCCAGCTGCGTGGATTCCAATTTTCACGAGTGGAAAAAAAAATAAGAAACGGACAAGACTCCACCCTCCTTAGAAGGGCGTCCGGGCAATAACGCTCTCCCCTTGCACTGGTGTAAGTCCGATGGGAGGAGACGCCCACCAACACTGTTGGCGCTTTAGAGGAAGAAACCGTAAGCGGCGAAGTAGGTTGTTCGTACGAAATATAACGCGGAAGTTATGTAATGGTCAATATACGACCGCAATGGGGGAGGGACGAGGAGGGTGTAATGGAGAGCGGAAGCCGCGCATGGAAGGAAGATGGGCCCGGGAGGGAGGGCATTACGGTCCATTTTTGAGGCGTTATAAGACTCATCACTGGCGAGTTCCGGAGATTTACGGTAACGGAGTATTAGATGGGCGGGGGTAAAAAGGGGGAAAAGGAATGAATCCACTTTGCGTCCGGCGTCTTAAATGGCGCCGGGCGGCGGGAAAACAGGCCGAAAATCGAGAAAGTTTCTCAACGATTTCTTCGAACTCGCATTAAAAGGGAATTCGTTCCTTCCCATAAAGGATACGAGTAATGGCCAAAGCTCTGAAGATTTTGTAACCACGACATGTGGAATTTGTGGTTGGTACTTAGATCTTCTGAGGCATAATAAACAATCTTCCCCACACATTTTAATTGAAAATACTTCTCACGGGGGAATAGAGTTAAGTTCACCGTATCAAATAGCGTTCAGTAAAAATACATGTTAGGAAACCAAACTAGTGACAGGAGGGCTATTGCAGCAGGATTACATAATTATTCACACGATATTTAGCTTTTTAAGTCAAAGTAGGTAAGTATATAACGCCGCATGCACAAGAATAAATCATCAAAATTTGGAATGCAAAATTACGACTGCACTATGGTGACCTAGCAGCGAAAATGTACATGTCGAAGATTAAGAGTAAACATTTGACTAGTTCATCGAATTCAAAAATCACTCTCCTCTCTCCACTTTTCCCTTTCCCAAATTTTGCCCTACTCGTCTTTCTTTCTTCATTAATTTCTTCTTTCAGCCTCGCTCACCTTCCTGAGAACATGTTTACCTGCTTGGGATTCGAGTAATTTAAACATAAACTACGACTATCTTTTCGACGAGTATATATTGTCTCTTATGCTTACATTTTCGGTATAAATAACTAGTATAAGTATATCTGTTCATTGGCTCATTATAATGTGATATTTCATGCCTATTAGCGTATTAGTAAATAATAGAATCATATTTCATTATTCAGGATGATTCTTTTGCAATTGTTTCATTCTATTTAGAATACACATTTATGAAACCATTAATGATAGAACCTCTTATTTCACCAGCTTATTTTTGATTGTTTTAGAGAAAAGAATAATCTACTCGCAATTTTACTTTGAATGGTGAAGGCAGATTTTACCTTCAATTAATTACAAGGGCGTGTAAAATTCACACATCAAAGTTGGAGGGGGCTCCTTTTCCTGTGCCGCCTGTTGTTCTCAAGGAATTTCTGGTATCGGAAATTTAAAATGCAGCTTGGATATTTGAGGTAGGGAATGCGTCATCCTGAATCAAATTCAATTGAGTTAGTATCACTGAATTTAGTAAAAAGCCCAATGTTTTACCCATTCTCAATATAATATCACGTCCTAATAGAGTTAAAGAGAAAGATTTATCGACACAAACTATGCTTTTAAACATCTTACTTCATTCCCTTTTCTTCCTCAGAGGTTCTGATCAAGTACAAATTGAAGCAAGTAAATCTATTTTGTCCCCGACCCTAATTACTCCTCAAACTTAGTCTCCTCCTTCCAGCATCTTTGGTCCCATTAAATACAAAATCACCCACCATCTATTTCTTCCGTCAGGAGTTAACTGTTAAATGCTATCCTACAACTTAGATTTTTTCACATGTATTCCTTGTTTTGCATGAACTTTAAATTATATCAATATCAAACTCATGAACTCCTCAAGGAAGCACCGCGTTGTGTAACAATATAATGTTTGACAAAATAAGTTAATATGATTGTAATTTGTGTAATTTATTTAAGTAAATAATTAAATAACAGTAATTTTATGTTGATTGGAACCTTTTGAGATGTTTTTGTTTGGAAAAATTAGGAACAGATGAAATGGTGTATGGAAGACAAACGCTTAGGTTTAAAATTGGGTGGGTGAAGAGAGGAAATACTCGTAACTGTGGGGAAACAGAAAAAGGCATAAAAACTGGATCGAGAAAGTACTGAAACGTAGTGCCGTATTGAAGGTTGTGTTGGAAGGGAGAACGTTGGATAAGCGGGATAGAGCAAGGAAGACTTTCTAGACAGCGTGAAGACAGGCAAATATTTACAAAGAAATGAATGTAACTTTAAATGTGCATAATAGAGTGGATTAATGGAAATTGTAAATGAATATTAAGAGATAACTCAAGTAGTCAAATTTGAAACAACCCTTAACATATCTACTTCGGCACACAATGCGTTGTTTTGAATACGATATCCCAAAAATAATTATGGGTCACTGAAAGTTTTATAATAAAAAAAAACATTTTTTAAAGAGATTTATGACAATTTAAATGCCTGCAAACAGGTTGAACATCGCTTGCACACGGATAAAGGCACGTACCCAAACATCCTGTTATCATCGTAAATTATTTCTACGGTGAAATAAAAGAAAATTAAACAAATACAGGCATATTTATTCAATTCGTATGGAAAAACAAGCAACTCAATTTGTAAAGGCAGGCAAGGGGGAACTCTCACATGGTGAATTCAAGCAAATTGATTTAACGATCGCCAAGGTTTCTTACATACAACCTCTCTCTTTGCTGCGTTGTGTGAAATTCGGCACTTAAATCGGACGAGATTTTTCAACACAAAGTTGCCATTGAGTCTAGGGAGGCCCTCAGAGCAATGCCATTCCCGTGGTATTAGCATACAAAATAGGTCTTCACGGGCCCTTTTCACCCTCCGCTCTCCTTCTCATTTTTTCTAGAGAACCTTTCAACCTTCTCCTCTTACGCGCCCTCCTCTCCACACACGCTCACCCATTTCGTTATCCTACCCCTTGGAACTTACACCCATACATTTCTGAAGCCGCGCCTTCGTCCTATACAGTTAACTTTAAAGGGGACGGTAGAGGTGTTCTTGCAAGACAATTTCATCTAAGCTGTTTTCCTCGCAGAAAAATAATGAATACCCATCTCTAAATTAAATGTCATCGTTATTATGACTCCTTTAATATCATTTCTCAGCTTGTGAAGAGGACAAGAGTACACATATTAACCATCTTTTTTTTAAGTAAATCAACATTGGAGTTATTCTAGTATACATAATTATATTATAATTTATACAGATTTTGTTGAAATAAAGCTTGACATTAATTGAAGAAACTTTACGTTGCTTTGTAATTCAGTTTCTAGTAAAATGTACAATGTAAGGCAGAATCTAATATTCCGCTTACTTATATAAATAATAGGCTTATATTTACACCGAGGTTTGAAAACAACTCCGCTGACTGAAATGTAATTGTTTCAAAAAGATTAATAGATAGCGAGCGGCGGAAAATTGGAAAAAGTTAAACATAAAATATAGTCTAGTAAAAGACTTCATAATAATAATATAAAGTATTCCCTATCCTTTTTGAGAACATTTTTTCACTGTGGATATTTTGAACGAGATAAAAACTAATTAAGTGGAAATAAAATAAACATATTTTTGAATACGAATACCTAGTTTGAGGAGTAGTCGCCGCAATGAATAAAACACAATAGAGATATCATCCTCCGTTAGGATCCCCATTTATTTTACCAACCCATGGGAGTGCGAATATTTATTTTGTCTATGTTTAGCATTGACAAAAGTTTTAAGAACAGGATAAAGTAAACATATAACCTAATTTAAGTCTCTGAAAAATCACTTGGAGTATTTTGTTTGTATGCACGTAATGAGATAAAATAATTTGGTAAGACGGAAATGCAACTAAATTTTCAATAATATGCGTGAGGCGAAACCTTCTCCAGATTTCTTCAGATAATTATCAAATAATTTATCAATTGAAATATACAAGGAACCTACGGTAGTGAACAATGTTAACAAAAAAACCAGGATCGTAACTTAAGTTTACTGTCCCGGTATGTTTTTGTTTGCAAATAATTTATCATTTCGAAGTTTATTATTACATTTCTATTGCTGCCTAAGTGTAATTCTTAATCATAAATAATAATAAACTAATATCCTCGACAGAATTGCATGGTAATTTCTTAATTGGATGCAAAAGTACGCTGGCCTATTGGTTTAATTCCATGTTCTATTCTTCGTCCCACTAAGCATTTTATCATTTGTTCAATTCTCTTTTTTTCCATATCGTGGGTTAACGTTTAATTATATTTATTTTTCACTTAATAGAAATTATAAGCCTTTGTGATATGTGATGTAATGAACTTTGTGAAATTTATCACTTAGGACCTTTTTCTATTTATATAAATCTAAATATAGTTTACAAAAAAATTCTTCTCCTTCCGCACATACTTATAAACGAAGTAATTTAATTTCATTAACAAACTGTGTTCATGATATCTTGAAAGAATTGAAGACGTCTTGGATTTTTTAAAACTTAATGAGTTACTGAAAAGATGGACAGGTTATAATAATATTCCACTCAACATTTTCATAATTAATTTGAAAGTCGAATTTGACATGTCGCATCTCTACAGCCTCTCTATTCAATGCCTATAAATAGTGTAATCTGTCCCCGTGGACTATAATCTTGACATGGAGGTAGGATTAGATCGTTCTGACCCCAAGACCTTCGGATCCATTCACGTTTGTCGAAAAGATAGGAACTAAAAATACGTTAGTCCGCGCAGCATCTCTTCCTCAGTAAGGTGACTGTAAAAGAAGTCTGACCCGAGTGAGGGGAACATTTGAGAGATTCAACCTCAAACCTCAACCTCAAAAGATTTAAACTCAACCCAATGAGCTCTGTGTTGTGCCCAGCATCGGAATGGGCAAGGATTCTGCGGCTGTCATCACACTAACTCAACCACAAGCAAAATCGCCAGTCACAACAGAGTAGAGAAAGAATTGAATCAAACCAGTTAAAATGAAAACTTGGGACTACTGGGACGTTGCTGGGAACAGGAAAATCAGAAAATTTAAAGCGGAAAATTCCGGGAGTAAATATAGATATTTTGGGGTTGTGTAAGGTGGGATGGAAGGATATTAGGGATTGCTAGAACGATAGTTTCAGCCGCGGGGGAAAGAGCCCGCAAGGGATGGCAGGATTATTGTAAAAAGAGGTAGAATAAAGTGTTGTACATATAGAGCAAGCAACTCGTAGAATATATTTAGTAGAAGTAAAAGTTAAGCCAACAAACTTGGTCATTATGTACGTCAACATGCAACAAGCAATCACATATAGGATGAAGTGGACAGGCGGCGAACGATCAATTAGAGGACATAATTACGAGTGTCCCTGGAAGGAAGCACATGATAGAGGTGGAAGATTGGAACGTGACATTGGGCGAATGGAGAGATGGTGGTGTGGTGGGCAACTACGGGTTCGGAACAAGGAATGACCACGGATGGATGCTATGGATTTCCGAATGAGACAGGATTTAATCATAATGAACAATTGGTTTAAACACCTCAATAGACGTCAATATGCGTGGAAGACGCTAAGGATTACACAAAAATATCAGTTAGGCTATAATACGAGTATGATTGGGCACAGTTTAAGGAAAAGGGAAATTAATTCTTTCAGTTTCCCGGGAGTAAATGCGAAATTATATAATGAAAGTAGTAGTAATAGCGTACTTTACTATATATAATACTTTACTATAATAATAATAGTGTACTGCAAGTTTAAGAGGATAAAACAAGAAAGACGGTGGAGAAAATGGAATGCAATAGCATTAACCGAAGGGAATATGATTAAATATCTAGGATCAGCAGAAAAAATGATGACTGAGGTCAGGGAGACATATGAAACAGGAAAAAGATCAGGATATCTTAAAAAATGAATGTAGAAAATAAAAAAAATGTAGAAAAGGCATAAGAACTGCTAATTTGAAAATAGGAAGCACTCCATGGAATGCATATTAAGAAGGTGGACGAGAGAAGAGAATGGAATAATATTAACCGAGTAATAAGAATAAGTAAGTACAAAAATTGCAATAAATTGCAGTGAAGCTAACAAGGCAAAGGAAGCGTGGTCGAGAACAGTGCAGGAAATTGAGAGATTCAAAAGGACGGGTGAAATGTGTGCCTTGCACAGGAAGATGAAAGCACAACCAGAAATTAAGACGGTTTAATCCTAATCGTATTCACACTATCAAAGAAGAGGCAGGCAAATTACTAATTGAACTAGGAAATACTCAAGTTTGATGAAAAGAATATGTAGGGGACTTATATGATAAGGGTATTAGGAGAGTAAGTTTGGACAAAGAGAATACGGTGCAGATGAGTATAGCTTCCTTATGTCAAGGTATAGAGGATTACGAAATAGAGGGGACATTAAGGTAATTGAAATCAAATAAGACCATTATAATAGATAAAATCCATGCCGAAGTACTTCAGGATATATTGAAACGTGGACAAAAGATTTTTGATGCGTAAATTTGTAAAATTTATGGGGTAAGAATTGCGTCCGGAAGATGAGATTTCGACGCATCGGTGCTCCCATCCAAGAAAAGTGAAAGAAAACGAATGGGTGGTCTTCAGAATAATAATTTTGATTTCAAACGCAATTTGGCTGCTTCAGCCATCAACAAAATGTGTGAACGGGGGAAGGAAATGATTATTTATTAGATTATTAGTTTGGTTTTAGAAAGGGAAGAGGCAAACGTTTAGCCATTGCAGTAACGATTTTAAAATAAGACATGGACATTAAGTATAATCAGAATGTCCTTATTTATTAAGTAGATTTTTAGAAGGCATTTGATAGGGGTAAATGGGTAAAAAAATGAAATAATTTCAAAATATAGGGATAAATTAGATTATTCGACTTATTCACAACATGCAAATGTCTAAGGCTGCTAAGGTTGCAGATGGAGAGTCGGAATGGTCAGTAATGGGCAGGGGAGTGAGAAAAAGTTGTCAACTAGCACCTACCCCATTCGATGTAAAGGTAATAAATTCATGGAAAGGGCTGGAGGTACAAGGGAAAGTTGATGGAATCCATAAAATGAGTTAGATTTGAGATTGATTAAGTTTCATTTAGCCAGTCAACCAAGGAGTTACAATCAATAACGAGGGTATTAGAAAATCATTGTAAAAGGAATGAGATGATAATCTAATTTAAGGAAAAGCAAATTTAAAGCAAATGATATGAAGTTATAGAGAAGAATGAATACTAAGCTAAGTGCAAAATTGAGGGGCAAGTAATAGAGCAGGTAGAATAAATTTACCTACTTCGGAAGTATTTCGACCAAGTTAATGAAAAAGAAAGGAAATCAGAAGAATTTTTCAAGGCGAAAAATATTTCTCCAGAAGGAGGAAGTTAATGACAGAAACGTTGAGTGAGAATGTTAAGAAAAGATCGGAGACACATTTGATATGGAGCGTTGTTTTCAACGGTTCGATAACTTGATCCCTGAACAAGAGAACAACCGTAGATTGGAGTCCATTCAAAAGTGGAATGTGGAGAAGGAAGAAAAAGGCAAAATGGTCGAAAAGGAAAGCACACCAGTTACATGTATTAATGATGACGAGAATCAGAGAGATCATTGAGAATAAATCCAAATACGGTGCAATGTAGAGTATTTTTAAGGCCGATGGAATGTTCAAGTCTGTGATTGGGTGAAGAATGAAGGGAGGGGGTATGTATTTGAAATTGAAGGACAGTTTGTTGTAGTATGGTGTGTTTTCTCGTCAGACGGACTTATAATTGCGGCGATGCTGAGTCTACCATCCAAAACCTACCTTAAACGGTATACCAGAATATAAACTAGTGGCCTTTCTCTGCGCTCTTCAATTATTGAGCGAAGTAGAAGTATGTAGTCACGGATGTTGTTGTAAGTAATCATTTAAACTGAAGTATGTGGAAATTGAAAAACTCATTTACTGCGGACATAAAAAAAATCCACGTAAACAATTCTGAAAGTGTAAAGTATATACCTGTAGTTCTATTTCCCATATTGCAAGCGTTTCCTCCACTCATTAATATTTACTTTAGGTGTTTCACCAAACCATTTTACATGCGTTTTCGCTAGTGCCACGACTGGATATTGCATTAACGCTTTCCTTTTCTCTATAGAAGTTAAGGTGTTTAAGTACATGGCAAATGTTTGTGTGAACGTTTTGAGCCTAATAAAATTGGACACAATTCTTACGGAAGCAGTTATTCCACGAAACGTCAACAGCCTTCCGTATTTATAGAAGCGTCAATGACCCACTAGGGAAATGTCTCCATTACGTTTCCGCTCGTATACGACATTTGAATGCATTACCATTAATGCGGTTAAGCTTGACCGTAAGGGGGCGGCAAATGGACATACAATACTCAATTATTTAATAAAAGCCCTCCACTTTACCCTATATTCTGCTTTTGGTCTCACTCATTCCAAGAGGAATCCATATCTTCCGAGAGGATATCTTTATAAACGTAACGGTGGATAATTTCCTTCGTTTTAGTCGTTAGCAATTCATACGCGACTTACCGATTATTACTTTTTCCGAGATTATTTCCGTATTTTTTTTACGTATTGTTAAAAATATTTTCAATGTATGATAAACTATAATTTTCAATCGAATGATATTTTTCCTCCACCTAATTTCATTATAACTGTAACCACATTAAACTTTTAATTAGTAACATTTTCATATTATATCAAGATTAGAAGTGGATAAGAAAAATAGTAATTAATCTAAGTAATATTTACAGTCTTTATCAACTCTATGATTAATTACAAGTGGAAGATTTACTCAGGGATAGAATGAAGATTAGAAGTAGATTTTTGACAGTCAAGAAAAATAATTATGCACCACTTAAAACTTTTAAGTACACATTTTTGTAACATAAATCTCTTATTTCCTACGCTGTTTCTTTCCAAATATTTTTTTACTATAGCCCATCTTGATGCGTACAAAATGAGAATTTATTTTTTATTCATTCCTTGCCAAAAATTATCTTTTAATCGCAGCTCTCTTATTTTTCTTGCTGTCATTTCAAGTGTGTGGCTTCCGCTATTACAAACCTTACTGACCATTCGGTGAGGAATTAAGTCGGGTTCCAGTTGAAAAAGTACGAGGCCTATAAATATTGGTAGCATTATTTTCTAAACGATGAGGCTGAGGGCCCCGACGGAATAATAATTTAACTATGGTTACTTTTAAAATCCACGGGATATGAAAATTAATTTCCAAAACCATTGAAGTTTTTGAGTGAGTGAGAGGTTTCTATTTCAGATTAAATCTATATATTATTTAGATAGGTAGAATATTCTAGAAAACTTTTAATTACGAATTTGGCTAGTACCTACAAAACAACGACGGATCTAATGCCTTTAGTTGCTGCCCTGTTCAATAGTCCCAGAATTCGTATGTTCCCTTAAGCTACGAGTTAAACTTTTAGTGGGCGTGTATACATATTCCTAATGATAGAAATACAAAATAAACGCGTAAATGCGAATGGAAAATATTAAAAATCGTTTTCTAAATTTTATTAAAGTAATTTATGACAATGTTTTAGTGAAATTCGACGCTAATAATGTCATCAGACATTTAAGGAATTGAATATTCACAGTAACCATTAAGTAGAGAATATCTACAATGATTATCATTAAATAACATTATATAATTAGTTATATAATTCCATCAGATCCACTTGACTGACCAATCCATTGAACAGAAGAAAAGGTTATAATTTATATCTTTTCATTTAAATTGTATGCGATTAAACGCCGGTCATCATCGGAACGTAGAAAGTTATACCTCTAAAGGAACTTATAAATCAAATAAAATCTTTCACTTAATCATTCGAAGCTTTTCCAGCTACAATACCAATTATTTTCCTAGAGTGAATAGTTTTCCGAGATTTGAAGAAAATGGGACAAATAAGTCGAAGGGAAATATAACTAAAGACGATTCAAGTTCTAAAGTTAGGATATATTGTTATTATTTGATCTAAAACTACATATAACCTATATGCGTGTACCTGAGAACTGCTAAATTAAAAAAAAATATTTACGCTAATTGGGTTGCATTAAAACAAAGCACTTATGTGAAAATAATTTTACTGAGAATCTTCTAATTTTCAAATTCAAATGCCAAAATGTGCATAAATAATCATATCAAATTGCTAGTCTTGCATTATATCGAATAGCAAACATACGTATAATGTGGGCACACATTTTTGTTAAGAAGTCATTCTGGGTGCTCCATGGTGATCCTATCACGTTAGGACGCCCTCTTGTGCAATTCTTTTATAAGATTAATAAAAAGAAGTGATTTGTCAGTTTCAACCACGTTTATAAAATGCGAATATCATGTATTTTACCAACGGGAAAGTTCTGAGTAATCTCATTGTAAATTTCCAAAGCTCCTCAATGTTTAGTTGAACAGAGATAGGTATTTCTTGAATTATTCGAAAGCCGTTCGCACGTGAGTTATCGCGATCCCCTACCCTGACTCCCCATCCCTTCTTCCTTCAAGTTTCTTATTTTTGCTTCAACTTGTATGTCGTGCTGTAATTCATGAACTGGAAACGCCGCCGCTGGAAATATTTTCCCTCCACGACCAGCCCTCCGAAGGGAAATAAAACAAAGTTTAAAAACGAAAAAAAAATAATAACTTCTCTCCCAACCCCCTATCCCCGAAAAAAAAACATCTGGTCGCAACGTCCCTGAATATCGTACGAGAAACCGCAGAGGGATAATAAGATAGAGACACGATGGGAAGGAATAGGGGAAAAAATGAAACACAAAACAGGAGAGGGAAGGGAGGCGAAGGCGGAGGAAGTTGGGGTAAAAGGGAAGATAAAAATAAAGAAAGGAACAAAAAACGAATTCCTTCCAGAATGAGATACGGTTAGGCCGCTATTGCGGTAGGTCACGCTAAAATGCTTAGGGGGTGCCAGGAAGGGAGGGACGCTATGCGGGAGATGGCGGGAGGGGGGCAAAAATGGGGCCGGGGGGTGGTCGAACGGAAGGCGGAAAGGGTGTGCATGGAGGGTCGTTTTGACCGTGGGGAGGAAGTGTGCACGAGGGGCGGGAGGAAGGGAGAGGGTGGGAATCCACCACGGGGGCAGAATAAACAAGAGAGGTGCGGGGAGGAAGAAAACGAACTCCGGTGTGGATACCTCTCTCTCTTCTCGCCCGCCCGCGCCGACGACGTCGCTCCGACGAAGCGCTTCGCCTGTCATAATCCTTCAAGGCAAGCCCACAAACCGGGCTCACGGTGATGATGAATAGCTAATTCATTCCCACGAACCGATACGACATGGGTGGGGGAGGTGACAGGATATTGGGGGGGGGGAATTATTCGAATGCTGCGGCGCCATTCTTCAGACGAGAGGGAAGGGTAGAAAATTATTTATTACGGCAGGCTAGGAATTAAACCTTTAATCAGAGATATCGCTCGAAATTAGCTAGCGATGCACTCTATATTTCAACTTAAAGAGCGTGCATACTCTCAGTATGGGATTATGCAATTATTCAAGGTGGAATTAAGGTGGCGATTAAGTATTATCATTCTATCACCCAATTATCAACGTACGCGAGCCGCCAGATGAGAATGTGGACTTGGATACTGGCGATGTTATCCAACCTAACTTCTCAAAGAGTCTTCTCTTCTCATGTTCTATGAATTTCAAGTAACATCGTAGCTCATATTTACGAAGGTATTATGGGATGGAGGTAAATGTACTGAATTATATTTTGAAGAAAATTCTAATTATGGCTTGGGATGCTTTATTGATACGTTAAAAATAACATACGAGTATTATTTAAAATGTCAACATCGACAAAGACCAAAAGGTATTATCTATGAAATGCTTGAGACTGAATCTATGAAAATGGTTCCTTGATACCACGTTGTGTTTTTCTTAGTTTAATCTCTTGTCGCCCTCCACATATAATGTTCATGTGTTTTGATGGTACGCGTACTATTGGTTGGCGAACACTCGCGAAAATACGCAGCCTAGATTCCTAGATAACGTTAATTGCACAGGCGTACCAATAGTCATTAAAACAATCCACGAATCTTCTCATTACTAAAAGGGATTTAATTTCAGGGTGGTCCCAGCTGCATATATGTCGGGCAATTATAATAATTACCTCGAAGTCATTTTATCACAGGCCCATGGGTCGTGGAATAGAAAAATAGTTTACAGAAACATGCAATGCTTTTCTATTACTTGAATGGGATTGAATACATTTGATATCCCTGAAACAATCAGATTGATTAGCCGAAGGTTCGATAAGTGATTAGCTGATATATCGTATGAGCGACCGCATGATAGTCGTGTGTCTACGACATCCTATTTATTTTACCCAAGTCGTTAACAGTGGATACTTAGCTTGAGAGATATTTGGAGTTAAGATTATGAATTTTAATTTTGATGAGAGAATAATAATTTAACTCAGCAAATAATTTGCGTTCAATACGAGCTATATTTATTATTCAACTGGTTTTGCTATATTGTTGCATCTTTAGAACTAAGAGTTAGCTGATTTGATTAATAGCTTGCGATAAATAGAACATTAGTCCTGAAGAAGCTGAAGTTTAGCAAAGCCAGAAAGATATTTAATATAATTTCTGCAGAACTCAAAATCTATCGCACATTGTGTTACTTTCCTGCCTTCAGAATCCTTAGTTGCTAAAGTGATACAGAGAGAAGAATACTATATAGGAAGTGGTAACTGTTTAACAACCAGAAATATCTGAACTCATTTCAAAGTAGCTTATCTCAAAGAATAAGATTATTTTCAACACAAAATAAACTAATGTTGTCGAAATTGTTAGAAAACAACTTTGGAACAAAAGTATACCATTATGAACGGTTAACGCTGCGGTTCACTGGAAAAGTTTCAATGAATAGGAGCAGGATAAGGTATGAAAATACAAGAATAATCAAGAAATGTAAACGCGGTCAAATTGTAGTCTTTTTTTATTTCCGGACTTTCATTAATGTAAAATTAGCATTACCCCAACATATAGAATATTCTCTCATTTTCTCCTAGTGCCGCGTTGTCATGGCCAGATGTGATACCGCTAACTTAGGCGTAAACGTTATATGGGAAAATCAGTTTGCTTCAGTTGAACCGCGTTTTATGCTCGTGTAATCAAACGGAAATGCCGTTTGAACGATTACCAACTGAGGCATGGGAATTTGCAAATAGAATTATCATCCACCGCGCTGCTTAGCAAACAAATAATTCGGTTGAAGATGAGAAGATCGTGAATGGATCTGAAAATAGATCCCGATGATGATAATAGACACAGATAGATTTGTGGCCCGTCTGATAAAACAATTACGCAATTAATTCAGATGAACAAACAACGCACTCTCGAAATATTTCAAGGACTAACAGAAAAATATATCTCTTGCATGAAAATAATTTATCATGAGACCTATCGTAATGTACAAAAAATTCTATAATTAGTTATCAATCTTTTCCTTCCAGTTCTTTTTATTTAAAAAACTATCAACATAGATGACGGTTGCAGTAGTACTCACTACTGAAATTAACAACTATTTCTATGATTTAAAGGCAAAATATCAAACAATTAATCACACATATAAAACTAAACAGAAGTGCAAAATTATGAACGTGAGTTCTGTGAGAAAAAACTACCCAGAAAGAAACATCCTCCGCATTACTAAAACTTGCAACTGAAAAATTATAATCGTGAATATTTGGATTTAAAATTTTGTTTAACACTGATCACAAATAAAGTGTTCGCCAAAATGTGAAAAAATCATTATTAGCAATTCAAATTTAAATGAACTCCAAATTTCTATGCTTTGGGCTTACGCCAAATTATTATTCATACACCTTTTATTCAAGTGCGATAGCTCACGCCGAATTTCCACCGACGGAAAACCCAAACACCTACACACTTTCGCGGAAACATGGGTGTATTGGGGATCCACGAAGAGTGTGTTTCCATAGGACATCGATGGAATAAGGCGCAACCGTGGGAGGGCCTGAGGATGGACCAAGGGAAAGGTGGGAGGGAGGGGGAGGAGACCACAAAAAAAGAGCTGAAAAATAAATAGATGGATTACACTCACACCCACAGGACGAGGGCGGACATACATTCTGGTCAATTGGTGCGCTACAAGTCATGGGGCCCTTTCTCGTCCTCCGGCCCTTCCGCCGTGGCCCACGGGGCTCGCTCGTATATGAGGTCTCTCTCAATTCCCACATGCAATTCCCGCATATGTGTCCGGCGTACAAGGTTCCTCCCTCTCTCTCTCTCTCTCCTACTCTTCATCCCTCTTCCTCCTCCGTCGCCCCGGCCACTACCATCGCTACCGCCGCGGAATGGGAACAGGCGGGAAAGGGACGACGTGGAGGTCAACGGTAAAGAAGGCGGGAGGGTTCCAGAGAACGTTGGGGTCTGTCTGTGTGTTGGTCTTTTGCGACCCGATCACCACTGCGCTTGGGGACTCGACCACTGCGTCCACTTCCAAATACTCGTTCGAACATCTATAAGGGCGGAAGGGAAAGGAAGCAGGGGATATGGGAAGGGAAGGATGGATCGGGTATGGCGAAGGGGAAACATTCCGCGCGGAGGAATACTGATGAGATAACCACTGAATTCGGGGACCGTTGTTTGTTCAATATTAACGCCGAAGAAAGTGCAACTGAGTGATATTGTGCTGGGACTGAAGTAACATAGCAATCATCGCAAAATAATGACATTGCCTTAAATAATTTATCAATAAATTAGATCCCTACAAGAAGAAGAGTTGTGAATTTAAATTTGAGGTCATTTTAAGTTTTAACAATAGGCGAATATAAATTTGCAATAGATGATCTTCACTAATTATAGGTCATCGTCACATGGCTCTCATCTAAAACATTGAAATACGAGCTAATTTAAATTGCGTCCAAAACATTAAGATGATAAATATGTTAGAAGTACATATAAGAAACAATATTTTAGTTAGTAGGACAAACTCATTGACCTTCAATATTAACATTTTTTAGTTCTTCTTCAAAAATGAATTTGATTAAGCACACATTCTTTACATTGAATTGACAACTATTTGACGAATCTTATGCATTGAATCTAGAGAACAAGGATACAAAATTAGCATAAAAGAATTTTAGCAATCGAGGCTCATTGAAACTTGTAAACTATTCTGTGTTCATTAATACAATATATTCTAAATTAAAGCTAATTTTAGTAAGTCGCAGTCCAAAAATATAGAGTGATTTATTTGAAGCATGGTATGGCAATAGTGAAAGATTTCTCAATTTCATCAATCCATAATCTGTAAAATTAAGATATAAACGTAAATTAAACTCACTGGTAATACGAAAATACATGATTTTGAGGCACACAAAACTCAGTCAATTAAAATAATTAATTTCAAAATAATGCGGTATTAATTGAAGACCATACTTTTTCGAATGCAATTATTTCGATAAAATGTATCGAAATGAACTCATTTTTAACACATAAATATACACATATCAGATTCTTATGTGTGTATATTTATACATACTCACGTATATATGTGTGTATAATTAACACTGAAGTAGGTCGAGAGTTTTCAACGTTAAAAAAAGACATGGTACGAAATGAAATATTAAATAAACATACACGCAATATGTCAGGTACTTAAAATTAGCCAAATGTAAATAATAACCGCACAAAGTATTGTGGTGAAAGGGAATTTTTGAAAAATATACTTGAAGATATAGTATGCACTATCACATTTCATAGAGGTTATATTTATGACTATTGAAAAAATATTCGCCTCAATTTTTAAATGACGCTTAATCGAGCGCAAAAAATGAAGTACTTTCAGAATGGACCAGGATGACTTCCCAGTATGAGGGCCACTTGGTATATGAGGATGACCACTATTAGTTGGACATTAGCCACTAGATGTGCACTGAAGTAGTGTAGTGAATAAGTGCTTCTAGTCTGTCCAATTTGGGGCAAGTGTGCCTCTTGTAAAGTTTTGGACTCTCTAGCGGAATTTGATAGATAAGAAGTGGGCATTAATCCATTGAAATTGAAGTCCATCTTACAGAGTAATGAGTTTTGTAGTGTGACTAATCATTTGGAAAGTCTGAAGCAATAATGGAATTACATGGATATATCATTTAAGTTGCAACTATAAAATTTAATCATTTCAAAGTAAGCCGTTAGTATATATATTTAGGCTTAATCCAGTACAAATTATAATTTATTCTATTCATTGGGAATGCTATAGTTACTATGACACTAACCATTTTAACCAAAGATGTTATAATCCTTATTACGGTGTAAAATAATGTCATGAGTATCGTGAGTTCATTCGAATTGCTTTACCTAAAGACAAAATTAGGTAAAATCACCCAAAATTTGAAAATATCATTATTATTAAGTAATCTGCTGGTTAAGGTAGGTTATGGATGGACAAAACTACCAAATTAATATTTTATGACTCCTAACAAAACTCAATCCAGCAACCTAATCTACATCGAGTCACTCTTAATCTCTGTGTACATATTTCCTCCCTTCTTCCTGTCCCTATCCTCCCTCCCATCATCCCTATCCTGTTCCTGCCCTTTCCTAGCTTGCCCACATTCTCCCCTCTAATACCTTCTTCAACATTCCACTACCGCTCAATACGCCTTTCATCCATTTTTCCTGCCTCCATAGGATTTCTCTCAACAATCCCCTTTCCTCACCCACTATCTCCAGTACTTCCTCATTTGTTTTCCTTTTGGTCCATTTCACCTTCTCCATTCTTCTCCACACCCACATTTCAAAAGCCTCCAATCTACGTCTATCCTCCTGCTTCAGTGACCACGTTTCCGCGGCATACATAGCTACGCTCCATATCAGAGTTTTTACGAGTCTTGTCTTAACATCCCTACTCAACGTCCCCGTCATCAACTCCCTCCTCCTTGAGAAAGCCTCCTTGCCTAGCGCAATTCTTCTCCTTACGTCCCTACCACTTTGACCGTATTGGTCCAAAACACTTCCGAGATATGTAAACTGCTCTACCTGCTCTATTCTCTCCCCGCCTATTTTAATATTTAGCTTAGCCTTTTTCTTTCTGGAAAATCGCATAACCTTGGTTCTATTAATATTGATTCTCCTCCCATATCCATCGCCAAGTTTCCAATTCACTCAGTAATTAATTTAAAATTGGAAATTTTCCACAAAATAAAATTTAATACGACCGGTTTCAATAAAGCTACATCATCATCAGGTAGTCATCACTCGGAGTCCAGTATACCTGTACACACTGAAAAGCAAGTAAGGGAAGCGTAGTGGAAAAGAGATGAAGAGGGAGGAAAGGTAGAAGGCAGCAAGGGTATCTATGTGAGTGGGGTAGGAGAAGGGGGTGGGGAAGGTAAAGTAGCTAGGCGCAAATACCTTCTACGACGTTCTCTCCTAAGTCCGGAGAGAACGTCGTAGCTGGATGGAGAGGGGATTTACCGTTGGGGTGTCTCCCACGGTGAGGCGGCATTCTCCTAGGGCCGTGGAGAAAGCGGGTGAGGTCGGGGGTTTTTCCCCGGTGGTTGTTGACTGGGCGCATGGTATCAATGCTCAAAGAAGCACTGTGCACAAAGGGTAAAAACGGGCAATTATGGATTTGGGATCACTTGTATATTATGGTTCCAAGGGGCATGCCCAAGCGCGGATTTGCGGGAGGGTGGAGGAGGGATTTTTCCCACTTTCAAATTGCCGATGAGGGGCCCACGGCGTAAAACATCCCTTCCTGGTCCGTGAAGAAAGATGGTGGGGAGTTAAGGCTTCCCACCTTGAACGGGAAAGCATGGTCTCCGTACGCACAGGGGGGGAAGCTTCCTATGAGTAATAAGAGACGTTTCAGGCGTGATATGGTGGAATATCATGATTAATAAAAATTGGCAATTTTCCACAAAATAAAATTTTTATACGACCGGTTTCGATGTAACTACATCTTCTGGTGACAGAGTGAACTCAGTGTCTAGCATATATGCTGAAAAGCTAATAAGGGGGGGGGTGGTGTGTAGTGGAAAATGAAGGATAGAGGGAGGGGAGGTGGAAGGACGCCTGAGTGACGAGATGAGGGGGAGGAGAAAGGGGTGGGGAACACAAACAAGTCCGGAGAAAACCTCATGGCTGGGTGGAGTGGGTGTCTCGTTGTTTCCTCTGAGCGGTGCCATTGTCTAGGTCCGTGGAAAAAATCGCCAACAGGTTTCCTAAAGATAATTTCCGCATTTCTTTTTATGCTCTAACAAATACCCTATACATTGCAATAATTTAAGTGGTGTATATGAAATCCGGTGTTAGTGTGGAGCTACTTACATTGGCCAGACTGGCAGGAGCTTTTCAATACGCATCAGTGAACACAGAAAAGATTATATCACAGGTCTTACGAATTCTTTATTTGCCCAACATCTTCTTAACTCCAATCATTTCTGCAATTTTAACTTCAAAGTGCATCACAACCTGACCAAAGAAAGGAAACTGGATGCTATGGAACAGCTGGAAATCTTACATCGCAAGGACTTGGACCTCATCAACGAAGCCCAATTTTTATCTTCACCCTCCCCTCCCTCCATCACCTTCCCTCGACGTACTTGTGAACAGTGATCCCTTGTCTTTACTATTGGTATTGCCCCCATCCCCCTGTGCAACCGTTGACCATGTTTTCCCGAAGATGGCGGGAAGCCTTGTGTTCCCCCAACGTCTTTCTTCACGGACGATGTGGGAAGGCTCAACGCTGCGGGACAACTCCCACCCTACAACCCCCCCACCTTGTGACGTTGCAAGTGTATCCATACTCCACCCCTCCCTAAACCCTCACTAGGGCTTTCCCACCGTTCCCCCCCCTGGAACCATAATAGACAAGTGATCCCAAATCTTTACCCCTTTTCACACCTCTTTGTGCTTCGATATTTTGCGCCCAGTCAACGACCGGGGGAAAACCCAGATCTCATCCCCTTTCTCCACGGCCCTAGGACTATGGCACCGCTCAGAGGAAACAATGAGACACCCACTCCATCCAGCCATGAGGTTTTCTCCGGAATTGTTTGTGTTCCCCATCCCTTTCTCCTCCCCCTCACCTCGTCACTCAGGCGTCCTGCCACCTCCCCTCCCTCTATCCTCCATTTTCCACTACACACCAACTATTTTGTGGCAAATTGCCAATTTTTATTAATTCCTATGAGTAGGGACAAGGGACACACGTCACATGTACGTCGTAGGAAGAATATGGAGAGGAGGGGGAGGGTGATGATAAAAATTGGACTTCGTTGATGAGATCCAAGTCCTTGTGATGTATGATTTCTAGTTGTTCCATGGAATCTAGCTTCTTTCCTTTGTTCAAGTTGTGAGGCGCCTTGAAGTCGAAATTACAGCAATGGTTGGAATCAAGTAGACGTTTAGAAAATAAAGAATTAGTATGACCTGTAATATAGCCTCTCCTATGTTGCTTGATACGTGTTTGAAAACCTTTGCCTGTCTGACCAATGTATGTATATTGCTCCACACTCACACTGAATTTCAAATACACCACTTTCATTATTGCATTGTATGGGTCTTTGTTCGAGCATAAGGTTTTGGACAGAGTAATGGGGGTACATATTGAAAATCGGAATTTGTCTAAGGGAAACTGGTTAGCGTTTTTTCAATCCATATTCTATTATCGAATGAATGGAATACATTAAGTAAGCGCAACCCTATATTAACATTAGCATTATTTCAATAAAAAAGTTTTATGTGGAAAATATAGGAAGCTTTTAACATTGTGAAGATCTGAAACGACGAGTGGAATATATCAAATATGGAATGAAAATATTTAGTTTAATTAATGTGATAGAAGAAAAATTATTATTAGCTATGAGTCTATGGTTAATATGTGCAAAAACATTTAGTACCATGACCCAACTAATTTTGCACCATTTGCTATTAATTAAAAAATATGAGAATACATATGCAATAAGGTATATCTACCTTTAAATATTTTAATCACCCTATAAAATATTGACTTTGATGAACATGGTAGTGATGACCATAATTATTTATTGGATGATTCAAATTATATACTTCGCCTTTTTCATTCCATTGCATCAAAATATGGAGGAGTAAGCCTCAATTGTTTATACCAACTTCTCTATTACTTTCCTAACGAATCCATAGACTTCCCCAATATCCAGAAGCTGAAAAAAAATACGTTGCTGAATTGGATATACTCGATCGAGTGGAAGAGCTATTGGCAAATTTTCTTCAAATTACATAAAAGGAAATATGATAAAAAATTTTTACTAATCGATAAAACAACAATGGAAAGGTGAAATCCGGAATACCGATTCATCAGATTAGAATGGTAAACCATTAAAGTAAAAGGGATTTAATGGAAAGCTAATTGAAATAAATTGGACAAAATAAATTACTCAAATTGAGTTGAATATCCAATTCTTCCAAAGCTCTCGATCCAACTCTCCAAAGCTTCATTCCAAGCTGCACCTTAATAAATCCTTAATACAATATATTACTGTAAAATGAGGTACTTGAAAGTTTTTCATATTAACCTTTATGATAGGCTGGTATTTGGTTTAGAAAAGTTCCCATAAAATGGCTCTAAGCTTAGGAAAATGTGCAAGTTTTTTGGGCTATGCCTAAGCAGATGTGTGGAAAAAGTTACTAAATTTCATCAGGTCAACCATAATACCCGAATTCAAGAACCGCCTCGCTATAGAAAATAAATTAAATTTTAGTCTCATATGGCTATCCGTTTAATTTCGTAGAAAGACGAAACATGATTCTAAAGCATTAACTGGAGAACTATAAGACTAATAATTGTTCGGTGAAGGTCGGCGCGCATTTAGAAGATCATGGGAAAACTTTGGAATTAACAAAATTAATGTCGTTATCTGAATGGCATATTTGAGAAGAGTACATCTGAGTTTGATAAATATTCAAGTGGTCCTTGTCTGTTTTTCGATAACGGGAAATTTTAATGACAGTTTAAGTATAAAGAGGCATACTGTAGGAAAAGTCACCTCAATCCAAATTTTTTGATGAATAAAAATGCACATCTTGCGATAGTGGTTGAGAATTGTGAATGTGTAATTAAAGGATTTATCATTTCTTTTTAACTAAGACGTCAAGGCATAGGAAGGGTACGGGTTGGTCATGAAATAAGACTGATAAATTCATTATTGTTGCTGATGATAAAGCTGCAGTGAACTCAAGTCTGACGGATTAAATTATCCAAACAAATATTACCTTTGTTGAGCTCAATGAAGCAATTGATAAGAACAGGATAGAAAAAAGATAAAATAACAAAAAATGAATTATTATTAACGGTAATCTAGCAGTTTAGCTTATCAAAGTTTTGATGAGAATTTGCTAAACATCCTGAGATACATGAGTGATATGGGACATCGTAATATCGATTAGGAGTTGAGTTACATCATCGAAAGAGGGAGGCAGTCTCGTTGACGGATACTCTTAAGAGTGATGACTTAGGGAAGATAAGTGTAAATTATTTAATATGATTAAAAAAAGTTAATACATATATGATATCTTTTATGATATGGTTTTTAATTTTCTATGTGTCTGAAAATAAACAGGATGAGTGTACATTTGGACCTTTTGTGGAATAGGTACGAAGAAAAAAGACAACAATAGACGAAGTGAGGGAAAGTTATGTAAAAATACGGCTCTAGAAGAAAGAAAAATTAAAAAAAGACATCATGTTAGGAGAAAAAGCAGATAAAGGAGATTCTGACGAATAGTAAGGGCTTCCAGCTTCCAAAGGAGTGATTCCAGATACAAGGGAAAAACCACTGCGTATTTTCAGGTGATATGAGGGAATAAGAACACATCACTGTACAAATATTAGCAATTTTCCATCGGCTAACATTTTAAATTACTGATAAGGTTTTGGTGCAGAACATATCTTCAGAAAGAGGAAACATTCGACAGCTCGAAGAATATGGCATGGGGTGAAAATATAAATAAATGTAAAATTAAATAATCCACAGAATACCAAATCAGGCAGACCCAAGGTTCTTTTAAAGTCCACGACAAAGGTGAAGCCTTTTCAGGGACCGACAACAGATCTTTAATCAGAGAACTTCAAAGATAATATCACTTTAATATCTTGAACAATGACTACCAAGTCCTGGTCGTTGCTAAGACGAGGCTCACAGCGATGTTCATGACTCACAGAAATCTATTTGTCCGAAAAAGGTTTTATCAATAATTATGCACGCCTCCCATATTTTAGTTTCGTCACAATTTACGAAACACTATTTTATGAGGTAATGAAAGCCGTAATCTCAATCACTGCCAGAAGACATAGTAAACATATGCATAATGAATCGAACCGCATAAATATAAAATGTATGTGCAATAATAGGGTTGAGGAACTTTGCACTAAGTTATATATTACGTATACTAGTACAATATATAATAAGTTTTCCCAAAATTTATTCATGAAACATTAAAATTAAATTGGAGTAAAGACAACCATGCATTTCTGAATGTCTTAGCCAAAGTACTGAGCAAGTGTCTAAATTGGATTTACCTGAATTTTCAACACTATTCAACATTTCAGTGAGACTGCTAACTGACATACTAAAAATCCGTTACTCTCACTACTAATAAAACTAGGTTTAAACGCAAGGATAGTGAAATACGTAAAACTCGCGCTCACCATGATTCTTTGGCGACATCGAATCATTTAAATCTACAATTTCCGCACACATAAGTTTCTGACAAGGATTGACAAACGGTATATATACTGTGGACCAAGTTTCCGAAGGAATGAAATGTGCTATTTACTGTGACCCCACTTAACTAGGCATCATTCCTCAAGTTCTTCCTTATTTCCCCAGGAAATAGGAGCGAGAAGGAGGGAAGGTGTGTTGAGCCGACGCTCTGTGGAAGGGCGGAGGAATGGGGGAGGAAGCCGGCGAGAGGACGGAGTGGGGAGCAGGGAAGAAAAAACAAAACAACATCTAATCGGGTAATCCGGTCTTTGGTTAATGGGACTTAGTGCAGCCCTCGAAAACTCCTTCACACTCCGTTCTTCCCCCACATCTTGTCCTCCTCACCCGCCTACACCGTCCCTACTCTCCCCTCAAAGAAACTCCTCCGGGCTCCGCAATCCTTCGCTCATAGTTCCTCATCTCCTCTTCTCACACTCCTGCAAAACTACCCCAGCTGGCCCCGCGCGCGGGACTAACGAGGCATGCCGGGAAATTACCCGCCCAACCTGCCGCCAC
The DNA here is from genome assembly GCA_037158775.1 of Hetaerina titia. Taxonomy (NCBI): domain Eukaryota; kingdom Metazoa; phylum Arthropoda; class Insecta; order Odonata; family Calopterygidae; genus Hetaerina; species Hetaerina titia. Next base: position 72,055,911 of record CM073777.1, on the reverse strand, counting down.
TCCTAACCCCGCCCTTCCCCCTCCTCTCCACTTCGCTCACTCTTCCAGCCTCGCGGCCTCTTCAAACCGCCCTCCCTTTACTACCGCCTCATCCCCAAACTCCCACACCCCTGACCGCCCACCCCCGAAACCCCTTGCCTGCCTCCCTCAAGACCCATACCCTATTATCCCCCTCCCCCGTCATCCCCGGCGTTACGCGGGATACAAAAGCCTCCTCCCGTCCTCCCCCCCTGTAACTTCGGCCCTCTCCAAAACTCCCTAGTCTCAAATTGCGTAATTGGGAGAATTTAAGTCGATAAGGATCGAGTTGTATTCGCCTTCCCCCTTACGCTCCATTCTCTTCACAGTCCCTTCGCGGGGCCCGCTACTCTGGTGCTCTCCCGCCTCCGTCTCCACCCACACGTCATTCAAAGCTTTCTCAGAATCTTTAGCCACCCCGCCCAGCACGCTGAGACGTTTTCTTCAAGGCATTAAGACCCTTCCTCTTAGCCCTTAAACGAGGAAGGCGAAGGGGAAGAAAAAGAAATCGGAACACGGAGCGGCGTGATGGCTTTTGAGTGTCCCAGTGACGCCTCTGTCCTACCGCACTCCATTGGGGGGTGAGGTGGGAGGGGCCGTGAAGAAGCAAATTCCCCTCGGGGTTTCCACGCGCTCTCCTGTCGCACGTACGACACACTTTGAATGATGCCTCTTGAGAAAATTTACAAAATAAAAGGGGAAAAAACTTGATCTGAAGGCCGAGGATTCTTTCGGTTTTTCCTCTAGGCTTCAATCACGAAGAGCAGACGGTCAAAAATGGGCATTTGCTCAGTCCCGACGCAGCAAAAGGAAAATCCATTTCCAAATGGCGGCACATCATAATGGATGCTTGGTTCATTCCGCTTGAGTCGCGTCCATGGTAAATGGATTGACGCGAAACGTTGGGGCGCTGAACGTCATCGCGGATTTCATATTCCATCTCCTGAGGAAGCAGAAGATTTCCGGATTTCGTTGAAAAATTCAGACAACAATTTCCAAATTTTTTAGCCGACTTTATTTAGTGGATTTTCTGAGTTTCCGTTACGAAGAATACCAGTTGAGATGAACCCTCAAAACCTAAGATGATGACCACAAAATCCAGCGCGGGGTTAAAAGAGTAACCGTGGAATTAACAAGACTTTCGAGCTGATTAGGTCTAACTGAACGGCTATTATAACACTCTGTTCAAAATTATTATCAAAGGTAATCAACGGGTTTAGATAGGGTTTTAGATGGGAACAATTATCAGGTCTGGTCTCTCTTAAACAAACCCAATCCAACATCCTACCCTACAACAAAGTCCCTCCATTTCTCCGTCTTCTTCCTTTCTTCATCCAGTCCAACATCTCTATTCTATTTCTGCCTCTTCCTCGTTTGCTCAACATTCTTCCCTCCTAAACATCCTACTACCAATCAGTATTCTTTGTAACTATTTTGCTGTCTTCTAATGCTTTCTTCCGGTAATTCCCTCTCCTCCGCCACAATGCCTAGCACAAAATATCCACATTAAATTCATTACTACTAAGCAAGTCCTGAGCGGATCAGCATTGGACATGAGTACGGATAATGAACGATACATATTAATACCGCGATTAATAAGAATGGGCTTTCGACATTGATTAAAGTACACTTTAGGACGACGGTAATAATCAATGACGTACTTACTGTTATAGTAGGAATTTATGAAGGATTCCTTTAAAAAGTTCGTTTTTACGGAGGAATACGAGTTTCACTATATTATCTACCTGCTTCGCCGAGGAAAAAAATTGGAAAATTGTCTTCCTCTCCCAAAACACGGCGCTCGTCCCTTCGCTCCGGATGCGTGTTACTGTTTGACCTCAGTTCCGGAAATTGGCTCGTAATATTTACATCCAAATTTGGCTTGCAAATGTATATTATGTAATCCAGCGGGAATGTTTGCGCATCGCTACTACTGCTCGTAGTCCCACGGGGATCAGGAAGGGCCTTAAAACAGTACACAGTAGAAGATGAAACGTGACAAATTCCTCCGACCTCACCCAATCAAGTGAATAGTAAATTTTGAAATCGAATTCGATGCCCATATATTTTTACCCAATTAAAAAAATTCCTATTTTAATAAAACCTTTTTTTTACCTCTGACTCATTTTACTGCCCAAACATAAACATGAATTCATAAACTGAAAGGGAAGGGAACACCACGAAACAATAGGGGTTGGCGTCATTTATTATTAGCGTGTATAGGGTTTTAGAGTGAGGTTCAATATTATGACTAATGTAAGGTCATTAAATCTAAGTAAAATTTTACACAAATTTCCATCTCAATTCAAGAAAACATGGCACAAAAAAAGACACTGAAATAACAAATACAGTTATATGTCTTATGATCTTTGAACAGAGGAATATCTTCCATTACCATGGGAATAGAAATGATCTATTTTAAAGGAAATATTAAACGTTAATGTTATTGAGAAATATGTCATATTTTTCTGTTTTTTACCTTCCTGCTATGCAAGTGAACATTTCAAGCCTATTAGACATAGCTTATCGTATATGCGGTTCACGTTGGCTCTAGGGAAAGTTATCATTTCCATTCAGATCCTGGATTGATAAATTCGATTTCTGCTCTCAAAAATTGTAAGTAAACGACTCTCGACTTTAAAACTGTTCTACACTAATGCTCTCTACTCTATTTTTATTTGCGTAACATTCACCGATGCTCGAATATAACTCATTACCTTAATCTGTTGTAAATTTATGTGAATATAATTTACTTAATATTGCGCTATTTTAACCCTCGTTTTATTCAACTGGCACAGTAAAATATAACGCATAACCCTTTAAGACTATATCGAGTTCTGAGGTAAAAAAAAGAAAACTATTGAACTAAAATAGTACTTGACAAACCTTTTTTAAATAGCGCTTCCGTCACAAGATTTATTGTAGCAGAAGGAAGGGACTGAGCTTGAATTGACCACCTACCTCCTGTTGTACCGAAATCATGCATTGCGGAAGAATAGAGACCGAATTAATATCCTCCGCGGAGAGACAGACAACCTCACAAAGACCAAATAGCGGGAGAGGGCCGCGGAGGGATTCGATCGTGAAACTCTACGGCTGGAGAAACTGAGCGTGGCGGTCTGCTATCGCGCCGGAGTCAGAAATAGATCTAGGGTCACGGTGGAGGCACCGTCTCTCCACTCATCTCCAGGGCATAGGCTTATTATTTCACCGCTTTCGATCGCGGATCAGAGAGGCCGTGGGTGGGGAGGGACGGGGGGGTTTGGAGTGATCAGGCGGAGGGGACAAGCGATGCATAGAGGGGGAGGGGGGGCTAAAGAAGGAATACACGGAACGCATCCGTCCAATGACATGAACCTTTGGCACGAAGGGGGTTTTCCACTGGGGTTCACCTCCTGCTTCGCGCCCATCTCCTGCCCCCTTCCCCCTCCCACTGCTACGGCGAAGAGTGGAGAAGCGTGTAACCGGCTCCGCTATCTCCCGTGATCCCGTACATTGGCAAAGCCTCCCCACTACAATTCCCAAAATGCATGCGCGGAGGCCCTGAATGAGAGCGGATTTTGTCCCTCGTCTCCGCGAAAATAAAATTTAAAAAAACCCCGGTGGCTATACTACGACTAATGACTGGCTTTAGAGCGGACGGAGCAAGCGTAAAACTTGAGCGCACGACTATAAAAAGCCCCCCTCGATCATGAACGTCTGCGTCGCTTTCGATCTGAGATACAATCTTAAAACAGACGGCTGGACGAAAGTGTCATCTGGTAAAAGTTTATTTCAATTTTCATCATCATCAACACCAGTATTTCAATACAATGATTAATTTACAGCGGCTCTCTATTCCTCTCCACTTAGTGTTGATAACTCACTTGCTTTACTTCATTTTTAATTTGTCTCATGCATTAATCTTTTGATCCATCTCACCTGATTTCCTCTTCAATTCTCCCTTATATTAAGCTTATAACTTAAATGATACTTCACTGTACCTCAATACATCCAGATCTTCCCTGTCGAGTTCTCCACATGGCCCTTTTCCCTTCAGCTCTCCTATATACTTCATCGTTCCTCATTTTGTCCGTCCTCTTAAACTTCAGAGTTGTTCTCTAACACTGTGTTTAAAAAGTTTTTATTCTTCGCTGCTCCACTCTTCCAAACACTCTGTCCCATACGAACTCCATACGAGAAATACTCCATATTTAAGTTTTGACGAAATACTTCCATATTTGTAACCTCAGGTTCTTTGAATGTTGCAGTTGCTTCTTCTTAATGAACACCTTCTTAGCTTGAGCTATTCTTCGTTCGACGTCGGTCGAACATCCCATCCCAAGTTATACTGCTGCCCAGGTATAGGTGAAGGATTCCACTTGCTCTAGTTTCTATCTTCGAATTGTGATATCTGTCTTCAGCTTCTCTCTCCCGCACACAAATATTTTAAGCTTCCTCCCGCTGATGCTCTCATTATATTCCCGAAGTACTTGATCCACAGCATTCAGAGTTACTATCAGATACTCTCGTGTTTCTGCAATTACTACGATGTAAACCGAAAAACCGAAAATTTTCATTTCTTCGGCATTCATCTTGATTCCTTCGAAGGCCAATTCTCCTCCTTTTATTGCCTTTTCTAGTAATACGTTGAATAGTACTGGCGAGAGTTTGCATTCTAGCCCAGCTCCTTTATTTACCATAGCTTGTATTTTCCTATCGTTTTCATTTGCAAGATTTTTACCAGATTCACCGTTTCATCAAATGAAAAAAATTGAGCAAGCAAAGAATATTATTTTGAAATTGAAGGGCGGACGTAGTAGCACTGGTAATTATTAATGGAAGAGTTCAGAATAAGCGGCTGCAATAGCTCAAGTGGTGGCTTTTTAATGGTCCTGAGAGTCGATCACATTTCGGGATGGTGGTAACGATATGGATTTTTATTCCAATTTTCCCGTTTGATTGGTCCCTTTTCCGTCTGCGAACAAGTACATGTGTCTATGGTGATAAGTGCTCCAATCTGAAGATCATTTGACTACGCTCCACTCTTCCTAATTTATACTGATTCCCTCTCTCACGTCTCCGGCGTTCCCCCGTATTGCGTTACTCTTCATTTGGACCAAGTATTTGACTCCTGGTCTTTGTGGTGACACCTTTCAATCCCCCTTTTTTGCTTCTAAAAGAAATTCTTCATGCCCATTTCGCTGGAAACGTACACAGCAATCAAAACTAAGACTTCCGACAGGGGTTCAGAGCATCTGCGTACATTAGTGACACCGAGGGAATTATTATGTTCCCACAATAACTGGGTGATTTGACCTCCAGGATGAGATTCACGCAAGAGAAATCGATAACACCAGCGAAAAAATTCAAGCACGCATTCCTCCCCGCACGATGGGACTGGCGTAACAATTCCTTAATTCTTCATTCAAAAAGTAACATTCAAAATTTTCCTGAATTACACTCACTATTGCGACATGTAGGCGTCATTGATTACATATAATGTGTGTTTATGTACGTGCATATACATTCCAATTATGCACCATTGCATGCATGGTTGATACATTAACGCTCATCGCCGCTCAAACTTGTGGGGTTTGCGGGGTAATGTGCTGTTTCAGAAGTAGACGCAAAGGAAGCGTTCAAGTAATAGGATACTAATCTTTACTAAGAAAGTTTAAGTGGCCTAGTAAGCAGTTATTCTGAGTGAAAGCAAGAGGGGAACGTACGATCAAGTTAAGCATTTTATCTATCAACCTCACTCATGGATATAATTCCTTTGCAGTAATCAAGCGTCATGCTGTTTCGATAAGCTGAAAAACGCGTCTGGCATTACAGCTGCTTGGTGACGCGAGTCTGTTATTTTGAAAATATAAACTTTTGTGTCGCCATCCAACGGGAATACCAGGTGCTTTCGGCGAGACTGTAAAAGCAGCTTAGCAATTTTTTTGGCTTTATAAAGATATTAACACTGTCCCCATCACTTCCTACAATATTTGAAGATGAAATAGTTAGAATGAAGTTGTAATTATGAAAATCCTCGATTTGGAATTACTGTGCTGACAGATGCATTTGCGAATTCATTTTTAATGACAGGGGAATCCAAGTAATACCGTCTGTTGAGTAGAAATATCACTCACAGAGCGATCATTTTCGATATCTCCAATGAGCTAAATACAAGTTAAATGTTGCCTAAGAATTAACTAAAAAATACCATGCATTTAGGGCTTTAGATAATCGAATGTAACGACATTCCTCTTAGTTTTTTTCAGTTGAGTGAAAATATACTGTGATATATGCACACACCTCGTCGTCTGTCTTTTCTGATTCACTACTTTTCACAGAAATAATCAATGGTTCCTCCGCTAAGAGTCCCCAGATAACTTAAGGGGCAAAAGGATAAATATGAGAGTAAGTAAATACATAATTCATAAAACAGGATGGAACCAGTAATAATCAAATTAAAGTCCTGAAATTTATTTCAACTCTCTACGTATTCACCCTGAACAATTAGACACTAAAAAGAGACGTTTCAGGCGTGATATGGTGGAATATCATGATTAATTAAAATTGGCATTTTTCCACAAAAATAAATTTTATTAATACGACCGGTTTCAATGTAACTACATCATTACACACTAATCTCATCTCTTTAAACGTCCTTGTCGGTTGCACAGAAGCCTTTTGTATGCTGTTACAGCAATAGATTAGTTACAATATAGATTAAACTTATTAAAAACGTTTAAAGATGGGCCCTTTTCCGATGACATCAAGGATATAATACGAACCCCAACGTATTACGGTCGAAGGGATCACGAACTTAAGATTAGACAGAGAGACTGCAAGACTGACAGGTTTAAAATGTCATTTTTTCCAAGAACGATAAGGGACCAGAATGATTGTAGTCGAAATTCCCCAGGAGTTAGTTCATTACAATAAGTATTAACGTACAGGTTAGGGACTGCGCGAGGATATGCATGTATTTATGTTTGTGTATGTACATAGATGTATGTATGTGTATATATATGTATATGCATGCATGTATATGTATATATATTTTTTTCTTTCAGGTTCCCCCACCTTTCCTCACCTATTTGATAACCCCAACCCCCTCATCCCTTACCCTTCCCTCATGGTGCTACACCCCCTGCCACACACCTTTTTTGGTGGCTCGCAGGGTATTTATGTAGATGTAGATACATGCAGGGAGTAACTTCTTGGACTGCGGCATCATCATTCTTAAAACGTCGGCCACCCAAATGAATTTTAGGGGCTCGAGCTGATGAAAATCACTGGGGGAACTGTTACGTGAACTGAAAAGTTGGAACTGTGTGGTGGATCTTCCAAGCGTTCCTACTGAGATATTCGCAACGGCTGCTGCATTTGTCTTGCAACTGTTTGCGACTTATTTATCGACTTACTTTCGTACCTGTGTATATAAAACGGAAAAGATATTTGAAAAGACTTCCAGGAACTATTTTTCTAAGATGAGTTTCCGATGACTCATAGGAATCAAGGATAAACCTTCATCCAATTTATTTTCGCTATCCCGAAAATAAACATGCACAAGCATTAACCAGCAAAATAAAATGGATACATGGATAAATTGAAAAATATGCAACAGCATAAAAAAATATTGGCACATATTTCCATCATGAGGATAAAGAATTTACACTTTATTCCCGTTTTCAGAGATTCTGAGTGAAAAAATCATCCACCTTGACCTGGATCGTGAACCAGTCTGGGAAATTTAAGCTTGAGTTCTCTGACAAGTTAAGCTACGGACACGCTTACCTCTTCTCCCACGAATTCTCAAACCATCAGTACTTGACTGCACTGAAGTCCCTGTCGTAGCACACCTCTCTGTGGTTTTTGAGATAGCCAAATAGAGTAACCTGAAGGTTCAATTGATTGCTGCTGGTCGATAGCTTGGGCTTGCCGTATACTAATGCCTACCGAGTATAAAATGTACACAATGGGATAGAGTTGGTCACCGAAGAATCAAACGCTTAAGTGTCATCGGACAAGAACTGCCAACCGATTTGAACCTTGAACCTATCCAATGGAATACAATGTTGTGTTTTCCAAATATCATTATTTTCATTAAAAAAACAAAATGTATTTGAGCAGAAGACCATTTACTTCTACATGATGCCCTGCTATCCAACGCTAGGGTGTGTGTCAGGGGTTAATTCAACACCAGACAAGCATTATCGAAAATTATTTTTCTAAATTTTCAGTAACAATATACATAGGAAATAATGGAAATAATGATAACTGATGAGACCATATAGACTTGAGTGATGCACCTGAACAACTAAATGCAGGTATTTTGACAGTGGAAACCTAACTAGTCAAAAATGGTTAACCCAGCATAGTACGGGAAAAGCGACCGACCACTTATTTAAGAAGTGCTCTCAACGCCCTCCTGGGATCTATGCATGGTTATCGCTATCTTATAGATCCAAAACCATTCCTCTGTCACCATCGTCTCCTCAACGTAATGCTCTGTGCTGCAAAAGTCATCTCTTTAGCACAATGATACCGATCGTCGTAAAAGTCCGTCGTAAAAAACCGTGAAGCCAGGCCAACGCGTGTCGCCCTGTGGGTAAAAGATCTGCCCACGAAAAAAGTTTGTCCCACGGTGAGAATAAAAATCATTCATGATTTATTACAATTTTCCATTGAATTTATTCCAATCATGGACAATATCGTAGGATCTTATAACATCGATTTTCGTGCTTTTACTGATTTCTGAAGCAGGCAGGAATATATTTTTGTAGAGAACCATCATCTTGAGCCAATAGTCAAAATGGATAAAGAGGGTTTTAATGAGGAAAATCTACAAACACGGATTAATTGATTCATAATTTCGCCTCTAATCACCATATTGATTAGATTGATTAGGATTAGGATTATTGATGCAATAATTGCGAAAGAACGGGAGTTTCTTACTTATAACTTGACTTCTCTTTAACGAGTATGTACCCTTTCATGTATATATTATTTGTACTTAAGTAAGGGTACTCTATTTAAGTTCCAAAGCTTTGTTTTATTCATTTTATTTTGAATAAATTGTAGTTTATACGAAATTTTATGGATATGATGGGTGACGAATCAGCAACTAATAAAATTAATACAATTTAATGATGATTTCGCTTTGTTTTCGTTTAGCGTACAGATTAATAAATATGTAAACTTCAAAAATGGAAAGCTTGAAATCTTCTAGTTTGATTCTTCATCTTTCATACACTACAGTCTACTATTTTTGCCACTAAAACTCTCCTAAAAGCTGGCAAATAAAATTTATTTTAAGTCAAGGGGCACAATGTCCAGAGTTTTCATGATTGAAATGAATGGGCAAAATAAGTACGCCGTGACATCCAAAGAAGTTGTTAAATGTCGGTCAACATTTCAATTCGCGAACAACTCGCAAATGTGTAATTTGACATTTTTTATTTCACTTAAAATGCATCTATAAATACATACAATTCTTATTTATTTTTTCTTGCTAAAATTAAATAAAAAATACTTGATAGCGTAATGGGCTTACATGCGGAGCAAAAATCTGTCTCGTACACTCAGTAATAATTAGTCGTCACGACGTCATTAACACCCCTATAGCGAGTTGTGAAATGAACTTTGAATTATTCATTGAAGTTCGCTTTCAATACCCTGGACAAACCGTGCTCGACAGGGCTTTAGCACTAGAAATACTAATTTTACGCTTAACCTTACTCCCGGAGATAGTTTGGGGTTATTGAATTCAGTTGATTTTCGGCAGGGTCCTTTTTGTCCCTACGGCACTGGACCATGGGGTAAAGAAATTGGCAGTGCACAACATGCAGTCTCCATCTCTCGAATTTTTAGAATTGGATCGATGGGCGTTCGTTCATTTAGCATTTCCGTTGCAGAGGGAATCATTAGAAGGGTGCTGAGGAGTGGGGTGGGAGTGGGTGGTGTGCCCGCCCGACCGTGACCAAGCTTAGTTACGGTCCGAGTCGTACCGCGCTGCGTGGCATGGGGTCGGCGGGTGGTAATGCACGCCCACGTAATCTGATTTACCATGTACACACACACCTGACTCTTCGCCCCACTCCAACTTTTACTCGCACCCCTTCCTACCCGCCTCCCACCACCCTCCCCCTACCAACCCTAACCACCCGAATCGATGAAAACGCCGTTTTCGGCCTGGAGTACCGGAGAGACTAGATTTCGAGCCGGTCTCGTTTGCGCTCAACACCTTACCGCCTCAAACAAGGAGTGAATGGCCGTGACCCCTTTCGATTCTCACGCACTCACGTGATAATCCCTCGGAGTGTCCATCTCGATGCGCTCATATTTTTTTAGCCAGGATGACATTTGACTGAGTCCTCCTCAATTCTTCGTCGACGTATCTGCTGCCGTATTTTTTTGTACAGATAACGCTCGAAGCTGGTGAAACCTTTTCCTTGTTGGTACATAAGAACTAATTAGTATAATTTGGACGGTTGGCTGCATTGTTTGATATTGTTGATACATAAAATTTACCCTAAACGCTCCGATGGCGGAAGGTCTTTTGTAACGTTATCAATTTTATAAGGTAATCTACCGGTTAAGGTAGGTTTTTGGATGGGCACAACTATCAAATAAACATTTTGTAACTCCAAACAAAACCCAATCCAGCAACCTACTCTACATCAGGTCCCACTTCATCTCTGTGTACTTCTTTCCTCGATTCATCCCTATCCTGTTCCTGCCCTTTCCTCGCTTGCCCAACATTCTCCCCTCGATTACCTTCTTCAACATTCCACTACCGCTCAATACGCCTTTCAACCATTTTTCCTGCCTCCATAGGATTTCTCTCAACGAACCCCTCTCCTCACCCACCATCTCCAGTACTTCCTCATTTGTTTTCCTTTTGGTCCATTTCACCTTCTCCATTCTTCTCCACACCCACATTTCAAAAGCCTCCAATCTACGTCTATCCTCCTGCTTCAGTGACCACGTTTCCTCGCCGTACATAGCTACGCTCCATATCAGAGTAACGTTATCAATATTCAAGTAAAAATACGTTTTATAACGGTTTGAGGGATTTGAAACTGTTACCTCTGAGCACACGAAACAACACGTAGTCCCCGATCTCAAAGGCTTAATAATGAAGATTTCGCAACTGTATTAAGACGACCATAACTTTGTTTGGCGCTCGATCATGGATACAATGTGCAAACTTATGAAAAGTTAAGAGTTAGGCGTGATGTTGTGGAATCGAGACATAAGAAGAACTTATATATAAATGATGACACATCACATGCTTATAATTATAGTATGTATTTTTTAAATAATGATATTATTATTGGCATTCTTAATTTTTAATTTTCTTTACTGGGGTCGCCTCTGGTACCATCACCTTTACCCAAGCTGTGTAATTTTTTCGGTACCAAATATTTCTGTGAAACCAAGGGCAGCACGTGGAAAGTAACTGGACCCCCAACTTAATTTGTGAATTTCATACGCTTTGGGGTATTAGTACTGGGTGAAATCTACCCGCACCGATCAAACTGGCATTTGGTTTGATACCTTTGGTTTGGCGTATTGTTATTCTACCGGTCAAGGCAAATCTTTAATGGATACAAACTGTACAACGGTACGAAAATACATTTCTTTCCTCTCCTAATAAAAACACCCCGATATCCGACACTAAAATCAGCCCTTCTTCAGTTTCCCATCGTCCTTCTTCCAGTATAATGGTGTATAAAAGTATAAGATAACATCATCATCTTATATTCTGAATGGTTTTTAGAAGCCCTCCAAGACATTTTCTTCGCAGCAATTGCTTATTTATATCTCCCGTAACTTCTTCTGATATTGGTCTTGGAGTTTCACTAAATTTTTCCTTATTCTGGTTCATTACAATACACTCTCCAACATGTTATTGCGTTCATATTCGTACCTCTATATTATCCAAAATTATTTACTTTTGTACGATTGAATACTTTCTCTAGACACTCTTAGAAGGATGTATTGATTAATTCTGCCCACTTAATTGCCATCATTCCAATACCCCATCATAATAACCTATTATTTACATTTCTCAGAATCTGCTTTTTGTTTAAATTTTGCAGGAAAATACTAAAATCACCCCAAAAAGCTATGGTATTAAAAATATTCAAGGTTCTGATGTTCATAGTGTCATAGCAGCGACGCTAGCAGTGTTCCCAGAGGGTCGCCTTAAATTTTTGTCACTTTAATTTTTAAAAGCCAATTATTGACAAAAATAAGAGATTTATAATATTGCAAATATATTTGTCTATCAAAACCCTGAAGCAGTTGGCTTTATAAATCCGACGTTGAAGTAGTCATTAGAGATGAGATTGGTAACTTTCCTCAATGTTATTTAACTGTGACAAAGGTGGGTTTCACCACCTACCGGCATACTGGTGTGCAGAGTGGGAAACATGCATTTGGTTATAATAGCCACGTAAAGATGAAAGGGATGTGAAAAGGGATGGCGGGAGAGGTGTGATAGAGAGGGAAAGGGGTGCGAATATGAGCCTTCCAAAACAGACCGGTGCCCTGGATATTGTTCTTCCTAGAAGGGGAGGAAGGGGTGGGAAACGAACAATGGGAAGGGAAGAGGGTGAGGTAGTGGATATTCATGGCGAGGTTTAAACTGAAGGTTTACAAAAGGGAATCGAATGGGTACATGAGTACTGCTCAGGATAAAACCTTTATTTTGGTTCTATGCAGGATGAAAGGTTGACAAGCATACAAGTATACTCACTACAAAGTTTTAAATGTTTTCAAATTTTGTTCATGATTAATCTAATGCTAAAATTTTTTATGGTATTTATTTTCCAACGTATGAGTTCAGTTAGTTAGGTATGAAATCATCAAGATCGTTGTTATCTAGTTAGTGTTCAAGAAAGTGTGATTTGACCCTCGCTTTCTTTGAAAAACCTTTCCTGTTCCATTACTAGTTTGTAAAGGATCACCATTGGCCCTCTGATATGCCCCGAGTATTTGGTTAGAAATTAAACATTATTATTTTTACCAAGTCTAGAGGTGCGTAATTTATTTCAGTTGACAAGAGGTTCCATGTAGGCGCTTTCGAGAGTACTTTGTAAAACTAATAATGCTTCCTCAGCGTTTCTCGGGTGAAAATAAAATGTTTATGCCAAAAGATGATATTTGTACTTTTCACTGTATTTGCAATGATTAGAGTGGCTCATTTAATAGCTGCACTATGCTACTGTTTGTAATGAACCCCTTAATTGAGTTGACTCAATTTTCTTTAATATTACCGTACCATTACCATAGGGTACCCTTAGACGATTAGGATTTCAGATATTAAGGCTTAATAAGCAGGCGAGCACCCAAGCCAGCCGCTCGATGCAGATTAGGGTGTTTGTGTTGTTAGCTGCCGTGGGATCGGTAAGCATTTATTTCATACTATTTCTTAAAAAAGAAACAACATGCATCTCTATAAATATACTCTTGGAAGTCTTTCGTGTTTCCACACCGAGAATCCCACTATCCACACCAGAAACTCATAACGTTTTTCCTCGAACCCATTTATCCCCGTTTCAATTCTTTCGACAAAATATTTTAATCGGTACAGCCAGTACTAAGGTACCTGAGGATGACGCCAATGCGTGGAAACTAGTTTTACCGATTACTCGAACTTACCGATTACCGAATAGACGAGGTAGGTACCTCAATTCCAGGAATACATACTTCAATACAATTGATGTGGTCTAAATATGATTATGTGTATGACCAATACACTAAAATGTAGACCTTCATGTTCCTTATTAATGAATAAAGGTTAACAAGAAAATATTTTCATTCACACTTCATATCCTCGTGACTGCTGGGAATATATGATAACTGTGCTTAGATTACAAATTCTAAGTCTATCCAGCATTACTGATCAGTTCTTAAAATGTTTTCCTTTATGGAAAGCTTCATCTAGTATAATAACGACTGTGAGTTTTATAAAATGGATTCTGAACCTACCTCATCAGTTATTTAACGTGCTTAGTAAAAGATTACCTGGATCCTTTATGATTCTTACGGAAATATATTAAGGTACTTCTGAGAAATTATACTGTACTCAAAAGGATAGCCTAAAGATGAACATAGAAAAAGAATCAGAAAAAATTTTGATCGCACTGTAAGAGCAAAAAAGAAAAAGAAGCGATTAGGACATCTGAGATTGATTTAAACAAGTTGCTAAATGCATACTTTTATTCCTACAGGGATGATCTCGAAAAAACTGATATATTATCTTATATAAGATGTCATTACTCAGACGTCATTATAAGAATTTTATTGAAATAGTGTGCATAAGTTTTCCTAAGTTTGTATTTATAGATAATTCCTGTGCTTCTATCATTTCGCCCGATGGACCAATTCTTTATCAACTACCAAATACCAAGGTACTACGACCTACTTCCGTATTCATAAGCTTTAATTAATGTATCAAATTATATTCTCAAACCCCCATGCTACTTAATATAATAACCCATCCTTTTGCTCTTCATATCGTCTACCTTCTATAGTAATGACCCCAAAGAAAGATGAAACTTTTCTATGAAATGATTTCATCTTTATTTAAGAAGGAATAAAACGCTGAATTATAATTTAAGTTATTTACACTCTGCACGTTCATATCATTAGTACCCTAGTATATTAACCACTTTCACCATCAACATACCATGAAAGGAATAAAAGCAGCAGGTTTACGGGCTATTTTTCTATAAATAATACATGATGGCAAAAATGTAGATAAATGTTATATTTTCTTATGGATTGCCTTACGTTCCTTTCCTTCCTCCTTATATTTTTCTTAGTTGCTTGAACAGAGCTGCCATTCAAGTTAGACTGCGTACAGAAAAAACTGCATTACTCTCAAATACATCCCACGCCACTCGTCCTTGGAGCTCTTGTAGCATCATGTAGACGTAGATGAAATGCTCATTACCATATTGGTCTGATAAAAAACACCAATTTAGTGCTTTAAGATAAGTATTCGGTTTTTTTGGCAAAATTAGGTTACATAAATTATTAAGTCGAAATACGAACATTTCTAAACAGTATGGACATATTCACTTTCGCAACGAAATTACATTTTTTAACCTACTGCCAATGAACGGGAATACAAAAGGAAAGCATAGGATAATAAAAAAGGGAACATTCAAACAAACGCTTAATTACAATCATGCAATTCACGAACTTAAGTTTTCTCGCAGTAAAATCAGTAAAAGCAACGTTTATACTATCTAGTTTGCCTCAGCAAACATTTGTACGTGGTTGAACGAAACAACTCAAAAAAGTGCACGTAAATGTGAATTCCTTCGTAGCTTTTGGCTTAAAACTTTAGGAAGCACAAGTTTTCCTCACTTGCATCTCTTATTTCTATAATCTAACTTCTCTCACCTTGTAGAAAGAATGACAAATGGAGAGGAAAATACAACAAGAGGAGTTAGAGGGAGGGCAGTGCCTTAAAGACACCGCTACTTCCCAATTAAAACTTCTTCTTCTTCGAGAAAACCTTTTACTAATTGTTAGCCTTGTTGTAGACGTTATCCTTTCATGTATGGCA
Organism: Hetaerina titia; assembly: GCA_037158775.1. Lineage (NCBI taxonomy): Eukaryota > Metazoa > Arthropoda > Insecta > Odonata > Calopterygidae > Hetaerina > Hetaerina titia. Next base: position 72,040,328 of record CM073777.1, on the reverse strand, counting down.
GAGTAGGAATGTGGCCATTAAGAGGGGAGTGAGCACAATACTAAACTTAAATGGGCCTCGCCATTAACGGCGCATGCACTAACCTCGAAGATGAGGAGGGCAGCACTGCCGCCGGTGGTTTGGTGAACTAGAGCGGAGGTGTCGCCTCCTATGGATGTCCTTGCTAGCACTCCTCCCGATTGTCTCTCCCGCTCAGCAGATCCACCATGTCATCCTGGGGGGAAGATTAGAAATCGGCATTCATTTTTATGAAACCCCTTAAAAACTGACATCAATTCACGAGAACGACTACAACAAGTCAGCCCGTCACATGAAATGGATTAAAAAAACTAAAGCAAGCTCCTTTTTTTATTTAAGCTCAAATGAACTACAGATTACTATCCTCAACCAAGTGATTACTATTACCAAGCGGCGAGTTCAAATGTAAAGGGATTCTTCTTTAAACACCAGTAGTAGAGAGTACTCGTCATTTGACTTTAGCATAAGTTTACTCTACCATTTATCTGTTTCCATTAAGCAGCGAAAAGAAAAACAACACCCTTAATTAGTGACTTACGAAAGGATGACGGTGTAGAATATATAGCTAAATTTTTTTCCGAGTATTCCTTACAGGAATCATAGTTATTAGAGCAACTTCTCAGAAGCTTTACTGCGATTTAATTAGATCATTAGCAAATTGAAATTCTTTATGAAATTAAATTCCAAGCATCTAGGTGAAAAATTACTTCAGCACCCAAATGGAAATTTCATTAAGAGCGAAATCTACGCATAAAATTAATTTTGAAATCAATGAGACTCCCGGAAGTGTGGGAAATTTAATTCCATGGTGTATTAAAAATATAAAGTCAATACAGTCTAATATTAATACGTTATCATCACAGCAGTGACCTGCAGCATTATCTGCTTCACCCATCAACATTTAGTAAGTATATACAAAAACTGGAAATGTTTATTTTAAAATTATTGTGGAAGACTTTCTTCGACAGGAATATTTCCGATTTTCTTCGAGGATATCTTTATTTGAAACGGGTCCTTCGAAAGAGCGTAGAGACTTTTTCATCTGATCTCATAGCAGACTTTTGCAAAATTAAGCAGATGTAATAAGGCTGGATTACCCTGTGGAAACGGTTCATATTGAGATGAAACCACTTGGTTTTTCACCTAAAAAATTCCATGAAACTACGTTCTGACTTACAAATTCCTCTCCACCTGTGAAGTAAAAATGATTTTATAAGGCGCAATATAGCTTGTTGGAATACTCGTATTTATTTACAGACGAAAATAAAATCGCGTTTTTATATTCACCTCGGAACGTATGAGCAGCTTCGTCAAAGAGCTCTCTTATCATCATTAAAAAAAGAGAAAGATTCCCTGAAGGTTACTGCACTGACGTGGCGATCAAATTGTACATTTTAGCATCCAAGGAAGCCATTATTTCTCATTAGTCTAAGAGAAACTTCATGACGTCCTTGACACGAAGGCTGGACTTCAAAATTTCACCGCGTCGGTATGTTCTGATAGTGACCTTTCACATACCAACTATATTGCAGGCACCCTCTTTCCACTGTACACTGCCCGGGGAACGGCTGCAGCAGAGTATCGTCATCAGAAGATAGCTAAGGAGAGACGTCACGAATTTCTGCCATCCAAACTAGAACGCCTAAAAAAAATCTTCGCCAGAAATTCATGGCATCCTTTTGGCAAAAAGCATGAGACACTGAACAAGACTAGTTCTGTAAGGGAATCCTAATACTGAGGGCAAAAGTTTTCTAGAGTCATTGCTGTGCCTTTCTCTCTAGGAAATACTTTAAAAGAATTCCAACATTTCCGATAAGGATGAGAACTGAAGTCCTCTGGAGTCATTTTCATTGAAGAAGAGACAACGTTCACGTCATTACTCTCGAATTTCAAAAGAATATCGTCATAGAACAGAAGATTATTAAGGTTTGACTCAAAGTATAGAGCCTACGTAAAAAAGTAGCACCAAAGAAGATTAGCTCGCAGAAGCCAGGAATGTCACATGAAGCTGGGCAACAAAGAAGATAATATCGGGGGAGAAATAGTTGGTGGCGTAATGCAAGGAGGAGCAAACCGCGGCAGGAAAGAGCTTATAAACTTCTGTTAGTCGATTGAAAGTTTTGGAGGACGTAGTCACAGATGGCTGTAAAAGAAAAATCCTACAACCGAGAAAAAATTAAACCAAGGAAAATATGGTGTGGATAGAAAAATATTGTTATTTAGGGATTAATTACCGTAAAAATTTGACATGAACAATCACTGACTTCATGTATATTGGCACATTTGTCAAGGGCAATAAAATTAGATAAAAATTGTCACATACATTTCGAGTAATAGTGACGGTTTGTAATACTGATAAATGTGAAATAAAACTCAAAGGCAATTGTGGAACAAATTAAAACTGTAACAATCTGGATATTTTAAAATGAGTTAACTTATGAAATAATTACGGAATGATATTCCAATTAAAAGAGGTAAAAAAAAAGACTTTGAGAAACTTATTCACTAAAACGAATCATGTGTTACACCCAGTGTGCCTCAGTTATGTTCTTAGCATTTATTTTTCCTGCATAATTCTCTAATAATGGGTGTTATCTGTCTTCATGCTGTCCAAAAACGTCCGCACTCTTTCTTCCTTTACCCAGCTTTCCAACTTGCATCATAATCATCGGCGAACCATTGCCTTTCGGTATTTCCTCCATTCACTTCTATATCTTTTCCGAATTTCCACAAACAACTCCCTCCCTCAGTGTACCCTTTTTGAAAAACCTCAGTGTTTGTCTCCCTCTCTGCTCAACTTATTTTCTCCATTCTCCGCCACACATCACAAAATCCTGCAATGTACGATCACCCTATTTTCTTTAAGACTAGGTCTCATATCTTCAACGCACTACGCTTCTTACGTCTTTACTAATCCTTTCTTCACACCTTTCCTCAGCGCACCTATCATCAATAACCCTATTCTTGCAAGTTACTCTTCTACTAACGCAATTTTTCTCCCAATATCCTCACTATTTTGCCTTTTTCTCCTTTAAAATACTGCCCAAGGGAGGAATATCATTAGTGTTTTTAGTGAATGCTCGATTGTACCCGATGTATTCTCCCTCAACTTCATCCCCTTTCCGCATCCGGTCCCGCCTTTCTCTCCTCCTCCTTAAAAATAAGCGACCGGAATACTCCGTCTTTGGCTTCGCGGCCCGAATCCTTAGCCCTACATTACCAGCTACCTCGCTCGCACCTTGCTTTTATTTGATCCCGCCTCTGGCTATTCAGGCGGCGTCAAGCGGATACGGGGGTAGTTTGAAATACAACTCGGGGTGAGGTGAAGGGAAAGCCCTCAGAAGACACCCTCATCTCCTCCAATTACGACCTCCAGCCTCCGCCGCACTTCCGACGCACCTTGGCCGCATCCTTCCGGGTTTCGAGGTGGCCCTTTCCAAGCAAGTGTGTGTGTGTCTTTTGCACGCCGGGTTTTCCTTAGCACTTCCCCTCGGTTTCTTGGTGCAGTTCAATTTCAGATGGAAGAGCATGTGGTATTTTTAATAGGGAATAAGACCAAGTAAGAGGAGGAACATGTGTTGAATTGTTTGAGACGAGCAATAAACCTCTTCTTAACACATCCTCCCGTAGTAGTTTTGAATTGGGTAGGAAACTGAAAATTAAGATAATTCGAGATTTCATAAATGTGGAAAATTTAGGTGACATGTATTTCTGGCCATTAAGACAAAAGGAAGGCGAGAAAGGTACACGGTAATTACTTAGAATAATGATTAACTTACGTGAAGATTTATCAGAGGACTCTTGCTGGAAGATGAACCGAACTTTTTAATTTAATTATTTTTTAGAATTATCGGCAGAAGTACCTTTTAGCAAAAACTGAATTTGCACCCAGACTCATTGATTGAAACATGCACAAAATACATTTGAAAAGAGTTGGAAGCCAAAAAAAATGAATAAAACGCTACAAATTCTACGCAATGAGCTTTTGCAACCGATTTCAAGTTAAATTCCGAATGCATGAGAGTTAAATGCGGTCCAGAAACATCGTCGCGATAATCCTTATACTAACTCATTAGGATATTAATGAGATCATAAAAACGCAGTGGGACACGAGGGGAGTCCCACCGTGAATCACACGACCCCTAAAACCTTCCGAGAACGTCTGCTAAGTCTCTTCCCGGCGCCATAAAATGCTGGCGATATAACCGAGGGGGGGGTAGGGAGAAAAGATGGTTGGTGGGGGGTGGGGGAATGGAGGAGAGAAGGGGGAGGATAAAAAACAAAATACATATAAGCAGGGACTCTGAATGCAAAACCCTGCTTCGCCCACGAGCGCAGGAGCCGACCAAGGAAAAGACCCGAAAACCAGAAGCGCAAACCTGCGTGTGAATTCTCTGTGCGTGCGTCCACCCTTGACGTTGGTGCGCTCAGATCTTCGCGTGCGTGCGGTTTTCGCACACGCGCGCCACATTCCATGAGCATGCACACGCACTGACTCGAGTGCACGGCCGGAACGGGTCGTGGGGTGGAGGGTGTGTTGCGAGGGAGGGAATTCATGTCGGGGACGGATTGCCGCAGCACTGTGGACGGTTGATGGGGGGCTGCGCGCACGTGTGTGCGTGTGTGTGTGTGTGGCAGGAGGCGGAACAGAAGGGGGGAAGGAAGGGTGAGCGAGTTCGAATGGAAGAGAGGGGGTTGGTGGGGTTCGCTTTTGAAAAGGAAAGCGGGCACAATTGTGAATCAGCCGCCGGGCCGACGCCTGGGTTTAAAAACCCTAGCGCACTTCTGAATCAACCACCCGACCAAAACCATCTCCAGCCGCCTCGAACCCGCCATTCTTCCCCTGCACCCCCCCCGCGGCCCTCCCCCGTCCCATTCATGTGGCGAGAGGTGCACGGGCGGGAGGATGGGGGGGAGGAGGGGAGTCGGATATCGTACCACGAAGAAGGAATCCAACCCTTTACCCCGAGCGCAGTAGTCTCCGCCTCCCCTACCGCACCCCTCATCCGGCTCGCCATCATAAAATCGTACGCATACTCCTAAGAGCCCATCGCGTACTGAGTCCCCTTTCCTCTCCACCTCCCCCCGCACCCACTAATGGGCCGTCGGGACGAGGAGACACGAGAGGGCGGCAGGCGAGACGGGGGTGGGACGCACTGGGGGCAGGGGGAGGGTGAGACGACGTACGAAGGAAGTGCGGCCGGGGAGCGGGGCGTATCAGACGCTGCCACGCCTCCTTCACTGTGCACAATGCGAAAACCCATTCCTGTCATAAATGCCATCCACTTCCGCAGCAGACCCAATGCTCCTCGAGTTCCCTAACCATCCTCACCCCTCGTTACTCCGTATTTCTTGCCAATTTACCAAAAAACTGCAATGCGATATAGGAGCCAAAAATCAACTGAATACTGAGCCAAATTGCTTCTAGTCTTGGGTATTTGGTCAATGGTATTTTACAGTGATTCAGGGAGTTATTCGGTGAGTTTATTGATCAAGGTCCACTCACAGAATAATATAAAAAATAACGAAGGTATATACCAACCGACAGAGCAATCAAGCAAGAAAGAAGAAAGGAATGAGGGAAAGAAAAATTAAAAAAAATCATTTTTATGTGCGGTATTTTAGAATTTTCCCAAGCTTGTAAAATGGCAGACGATATAAAAATATAAATAAAACACTGTCAGTAATAAACAATTGATTACACGAACAAACAATCACGTGAAAAAATTTATCTGATGAACTTTTTATCCGCAGTTTGGAGTTTTTAGGGCTATTATATGTACTGACATCGAAGTTGCTTTGCGTAGTTCTGCGGAAAATTCTGGGAAACCATTCGTTAGCTTTCTTTAATGAGGCAATGGGAAACTGAGACGAGGTGTATGGACTAAGAGTTAATAATTAAGGGATGTTAACTAGGAAAATTATACGCTTTTCGACGGACTAAAAAGCAGCACTTTCAATTTTTGCGAAAAAACGGTGTATTTAGCTAAAAGAAATAAAGAACAAATTCCGATTTAAAAGGATTGAGTCCTCAGAAAACTCAGTCATTACATCATTATAGAAGTAAAATTGCGTGGTCTGACCAATTTAAAGCTAATTTTGTTTAGTAACAAGCCGAGTCGCCACAGTTGACAAGGCTACACTTGAATATATGGCTACGTATTAAAGAGCACACTATTGTCCCCTAACGCTGACATAAAAACAAAGACATTGATTGCATACCTGTTCATCATAGGAAGCGGAAATTCGCTAATAATTAGCAAGGATATTGATCCCTCTTATTCTTCAAAAGAATAAGGAACGTTGGTAATTAATTACGAGAAAGTGACGTCTTCCCTGCGTCAAAACAGCTAATGAATTTTCGGTAGGGGAGGATTTCTCCACGAGTTGGAATTTATGTTAAAAGAAACTCTTGAGGGATAATGAGATCCCGTTTTAATAATAGAATGAACTCCGATGAGCCGATAATTAAAGCCCAAGGCAGTGAGCCTGTAAGAAAATCCGTATTCTCGGCTACCAAGGATGTAATAATTTGTCACGAAATCATGATATGGGGTGGAAAAAACCCTTCGCAACAATATTTAAACCGAAAAATTAATTTAAAGAACGTCTAACAGCTTTTATATGGCAATTTGTATTGCGTATGAAGTAAGAAGGAAAATTACTATCATTACATCTGTATAATGCCCTGAAAAGAACACTTGGCATATTGGCAGGTGATTAAACACTACAGGTACAGAGGATTAAAAGTAAGCTTTCCTTCACTTGCAGTCGCAATATGTGTGTGGAATAATTAAATTGATGTTGTTAACGAAAACTACAGATACATCCATAACTTCCAAGAAACTGCGGGAGATGCCGCGATAGTAAGTTTTTGACCAAGTCACTGCTAATGTGCATTTCAATCAAACAATTTCAGAGTATAAAAATCATTCGCCTGGAGAATGCTGCTCAAGGCAAATGATTTTTAAGGAAAATATTGTGATCTATTAATATTCGTAGGAAAAATGATAGTACGGAATAAATGACAAAATAATATCATTAACACAGTGATCAACCCGAAGATCGGTTTGTAGGTGATGGTAGAGCTAACCCATAAGGTTCTGCTTTAATCTCTACGAGTAATATTCTATCAATTGTTTGCTCTACAGGGTTCGTCCGGAAAATAAGTGTACTGAGCTCAGGAAAAAAAATTATTACACTTTTGCATATCTTAAGCTAATATTCCTCAAAATAAGACCCTTGTGAGTCGATACACTTGTTCCAGCGGCGTTCCCATTCCTGGAACGCTCCCGCGAAGGCACCATCGGGAACCTCTCGAAGACACGTCGTCACGGCCTCTTTGACGGCGTCCAAAGTTTCGTATCGCGTTCCTGTCAAACTTCTCTTTATCTTCGGGAACAGAAAGAAGTCCGGTGGTGTCAAGTCCGGGCTGTAGGGCGGGTGCGGCAGCGTTGCCACGCCGTGCTTGGCCAAGAAGTCCGACACGACAAGCGCGGTGTGAGACGGCGCATTGTCGTGAAGCAGCCGCCAGATGTTTTTGATCGCTGGCCGGACGCGGGCGACTCGTTTTCGAAGCCTGTCGAGCACTTGGACGTAAAATGCAGCATTTACAGTTTGTCGTTCAGGTACAAATTCGTAGTGGACGTCTCCCCTTTTGTCAAAAAAAGACAATGAGCACCATAAACTTATTTTCTGGACGAACCCTGTATGTCGACTACGCTTCTTCCTACCCCTTTATTTAATACTACGGCAACCCCTCGTTGGCTCTCGTCCCCGCCGCTTTATATTATTCTATAATTATCTCTCTAGTAATCCCCGCTATCCTTCCATCTCACCTCGCATGGGCCTAAAACATCTATATTACCTATTTTCATCTCTCGCTTAATATTCTCTAATTTGCCTGTCCTCAACATTGTCCTAACATTCCATGTCCATATTCTAACTAATTTCGTCTTCTTCTTTTGCGTCTTCTGCCCTGCTGCTGTCGGTTTTCCCCTGCACGGGTTTCGTGGGATGACGAACGCGGAAGCCTTGCCTCCCCCGCTGCCGGACATGACTCACGGCTACTTGGGCCGAGTCCCGCAGTTGCTAGGAATCAATTTCTTTCTTATGTCCATCATTGTGCTTGAGAACAATAATTGAAGTGATTTCCCGTTGCTTTCCTCAATAGTGTTTTACTACCTTCAACCACGTCAAAGTTGTAGTCCATGGGAGGGAAATAGATTATTATTACTGTTTTTAATATTATTTATTCTTGTTGCAATTAGGCAAATGTCCTGGCGACAACGGTCACTTTTACAATGAACATACATACATTCACAGGAAGAACAGATACGAGACAATATGCTCTAACAACAACGACACTTTAAGATTACCTACCGCACCTTTACCATCACACAAGGGCTAGTTTCACACCACACCTATAATGCTCCGTCCACCGCCGCCCTCCGTTCATAATCACGCACTCTTCAATTTCATATACCGTTCAAAATCACGCACCGTTAACACATCATTCACTGTTGCAATACAGCTTCTCACGACGTGCACTTCAAATACAAACAATATTTTAATATGTACAATTGTATGAAAATCCCTGATCGATGACTTTTTTCACCCCGTGGCTACTTTACACTTATTCTTAAAACTCCTAAAATTGGATGGAAAGGGCTCAAACAAACCTCCAAGTAGCTGGTTCCATTCAGCAATAGTTCTGCTTAAAAATGGATTGTTTTCTAATTTTTTGTGCGCTTTTATTTTTATTTTAAAACTGTGGTCGTTTTTTCTTGATGTTTGGTTTCTCTTACTATTAATTTTTCCATTCTTTGTCATTTTTAAGAATTATATACATCGCGCCTAGCCTATTCCTTTTACGACTATTTTTCAAACTACTAGGTTCCTCCTTTCTCGTCAATCCAATTTTATTGGCAGATTTTCGCGTATAATGATAGTCGCAAACGCTTCAAGGAACATTTGACAGAATACGGCGAACACAAGACGTGAAAAGTGAGGAACACTCTAACGTCTTATTTTAGCCCTTAATTTTACATTTGTCTTGATATATCAGTTACTCTACTGCTATTAAAAAAGCATTACACATATTAATGCAAACAAGGGTATATAGAACTTGACAGTAAAATAAACATTTTTTTTACCACCCGGGATATCAGTCACTCGTTCCCGCTGAATTCCGTCTCTATTTGGCTTCCGAAAAAAATATAAAAGTGTCCATTTGATGACTCCTTGGCATGGGTGGGCAAGGAATTAGAACAGCGAGCTCGATTCATACACACAACCGCGCAAGTGGCATAAACTGGCGGCGGACGTTTCCTCAATTCCTTTATCGAAAACCTTCCACGCGAGAGGATCCTTTCATGAGAAAAAAATGTACCCCCTCTAATATCCCTCGCGCCTCCCATTCACCCTCTCCTGTCCACACATCAATCCACCCGGGGCCTCTGAGTTCGACATCGGGATCAACCTTCTTGCCGGATGCCTCTCCGACCTCTAGAGCTCCTTGGCCCCCAACCCTTACTCCCGTCACACCCCCGTCATACCAACCTCCCCGAGTCCAAATCCTCCCCCATGGTTTCCTCCGGAAGGGAAGGGGAGAGAGTGATATCCGGGAGCAACGGGGGTCGGGGTGGCTGGAGGGGTCGCGGAGTTAAAAACCAGTAAATGAGTTCCGTTCGGTAGATCGTGTAAAGTACTTGGGGGAAATACACCCTTTGCGTATACGTGGTCGCCTTTAAGAATCTAGCATTAATGAAACGTGAACCTGAGTAGCAGAGAGAAAAGAGTGAAATAAACGAGAAATATAGCGTTGATCTGGCCCCGAATATAATACGGAACTTAAATATTTGGAACCCATCTATGAAAATATTGCCATTAGAGTTTAAAAAAAACGAAGCAATGCTTCCTAGTTTGTGAAATTTTCACAAGAAAGGACAAGAGACATATTGTGGCGGATACTGCCTGACTTCGTAGGGGAGGATCTAGAGAGCAAAGGTCATGCATTTTATCGCCAAGGTATCACTCATTCCGTTTTACATATGAAGTCAAGAGAGAACATAGCCCAACACCCATTTACATCGGGTGGTTAAATATGAACGACAACATTTGGAAAATATAATATTTTCGAGTAGATAAATCCACCTTATGCTATTAATCCATTATATTTATTTATCCTTCACAAATTTCTCGAAGTCACGGAAGCACCCACAAAATAACACGAATATCCCATATAAAAACATTTACCTTTGTATTTTCACGGCTGGTGTACCTACACCCATGCTACGTACTCTACTAGGGACACGATATATGAAAATGAAGGTAGAGCTTAGGACAAAATGTGAAAAATACAGCCCAACATCCATACCTATGGATATTTTCGTCCCATCAGTTCACGGATGGTTTAAGCTCCAGACTATCATGGAAAATAAAAATAACAGCTAAATCATTTTCCGTAAGTGGAGTCAGTTTACTTATTTTTCATTTATTCTGGGAGAAACCAAAGGTGAACAATGTGTATTTTGCAAAGATTTTCAATTAAAATTATCAAATATTTAGTCTAGGGTCGCTTTATTTTGGTGCAGAAGCTTGAAAAACTCAAGATTACACTATTTTTTATCCCGAAAAAATATTCGCTGTCTAAATTGTTAGAAAACAAAGTACAGGTACGAAGCGTACAGAGTAAATGGAATTTTCTTTTTAAAAACAATTTTTCCAAATAGCCTTATCTAATCGAATATTACAATTAGTAAAGAATTAAGAAAGGAAGAAATCTGTACTATGTGAAATGTAATACTTCATAAGATAGATTCCTCTTTGAATTTTCATTAATATCAAATGGGGGTTGTAAACGCTGAGTTAAATTAGTTGGGAACATTTTCTGCCCTAAATTATATTGTTACTACAGTACTAGAACCAAATAAGCAAAAATGATGGCCGGAGCAAGATGTTTAAAAGAAAGTTCGCCGTTCTCCCACAGAATTAGCAAGGGCAATAAGAAAAAAATTAACATGTATTTCTACATTAGTCATTTTCTTCATCGCCTTTGAGACTTCTATTTTCTTCATAGTCACTAACTCCCCTGCCATGTGCCCTCGTGTCGGTCTGTATATGTAGATGAACCCTAATACGTCGGGTGCGAGGCGAGCTATTCCCCGTGCCTACTCTGATTCCGGTGTGGATGCGCGAGAGGGAGGATTTCAATGAGGGTACGCAGTCTGCTGTGCCCTCACTCCAGGCTCGTGAAGGCTCATGGATATGCGATCTCCACGGAGCATGAACCGACCGATTTCAAAAGTGTTTGATTCTAGCAGCTAGGTGTGAATGCGAAAATTTCCGTAGCAGTTTAAAAAGCACGAACAGTAATGTTCAAATGAGCATTTCCCTCCAAGTGGACGTGCTATTTAGGCAACACGAACGCTGAAAACTCTTTGGAATACCTCACCGGATTAAAAGGTCTATGATCATAATTTATGCTCTATATTCGACTCCAATCTGGTACATTACACAGCCATACTCGGCCGCGAATACCGAACATGATCATTTGATACAGGTACGCCACACTCACATCAGAGTGCCTTTATTTCAAGTGATGCGTGGAAAAGTTTACCCCGTTGCAGATTTGCAAAGAGTTTTTAAAAAAATGGGAAGGACACCAGTTAACAAAATGTAATCATGGTTTAGACAGGTCAGAAATATAACGTTTCTCATCATCATGATGCACAGTTAAAATAGCAACGCGAAAATATCATAGTAAGAGGTATGTCGTATGGGTAATCTAGAACTTTCTTGAATTCGTGAAAGGCATACTGTATAAAGGTGCATAATGTGCACCCGCAACCCGGTGTTTTGGACAGAAAAATAGAGAATCGGACGTAATTATGTGCTTAACTGAGCCTCTCAAAAAAAAGATATGAGATTGCATCGCATGCAACATGTCACTCGTGAAAATGGAATTTTCAGCCAGGAATTCAAAAACAAAACACCTGGAAAGCAATATACGAGTATTCCAGAGGAATTTTCAAGGGAAAAATTTCTTCACCGATTTCCCACGAAATAATGTAAATATTCTTTTACTTGGCCAGTAGTTCCTTTACAAATTGAATTCATCGAGAGAAGAAAAAATTGAATTAGTAGTCTCTACTCCATTCCACGTATTTTATCCCTTCCTTCCGCAATTTCGACAAATAAAGTAGTGGTCACGACAATATTTCCGCTCTACTTCACGACATGAACATTTTTATCCCAGAATACCAACGTCATTTTTAAGCAGTTTATTTAAAAATATTCGCGCTTCTATAAACTCCCTGCGCTTCCAAAATATTTGCCCAATGGCAATTTTGGAGAATAAACATTAAAGCTAACAACATTCTCATAAGGTAACGCATCATTGTTGTCAAACAGTTCATTTCATAACTAAAGTTTCAAAATGAAATCAAAACCACTAGGTATCTTTCCACGAGTTTAATTCAAGGGTACAACTAGTTACCTGAAGATGACGCCGTTGCGTCGAAACTAGTTGTACCCTTGAATAAAACTCGTGGAAAGATACCTAGTGGTTTTGATTTCATTTTGAAACTTTAGTTAAAAATGAATTTCCACATAGTTGAGCCTAAAACCATAGAACATCGTTCATTTCATAATGGAATATAAAAAAAATAGATATCATTCCTTCTAATATACAAGTATTCTTTCGGATTTTAGATCATCCAGAATAAAGAGCTATACTTCAAAGGCGGTTTTCTGTATAAAACCAAAGTTTTTTTATAAAGGTACGTACATATATTTTTACATACTTAAAAATTTGTCTGACTTGACGAGAATTAGACATTTATTTACTAAAGTAAGCTTAATTTAATTCCTGTCTTGAGACAGCACGTTAATAGATATAAAGAATGTGAAATCCTTGCATATTATAAAGATATAATTTTTACATATCAGCGGCTTTAATAAAAAGTCCTTGCGTATGTCTTGATGGCATGAGTAAATCTAGTTTAACAAAATACAAATATATGGACGATGGTAATGAAACTAAATCCCTACATTTGAGAATGTTTAAATTTATGCTGCTCAGTTGATTAATTAAGTTAAGTTATTCAGTTAAGTTATGAAGTCAGACAAGACAGTGGGACAGAGTATTTAGGAATATATATTTTTCACGCAGGAGCAAGTTTTCTGGAGTTTTAACCATCTAGTTTTTAATCAAATTATTTTTCAACGATATTACTCACAAAATTTGATGTTACGCATAACTGTATTGTTGTAAATGGCAATTTTCATACATTTTGCTGATGAAGGACTGAAAATAACTCAAAACAAAACTTCATTTTTAATGTTACTCTAAGTAAGCAGCATTAATAGTGCAAGTAATTGATAAGACGCTTGTTTAAGCCAATATCTTCAATTCAATGATAAACCGTCTATACACATTAGCATGTTTTACGTACCGTCAATCAATGACATATATGTAAACGATAAAACCTCAAAGAATTGTGTTGTCAAAAACTCAAATATGTCATTTCTTTAATAGCAATCATTTTTCCTTAAACTGCCACACATAAATAAATATATAGATTCTCCCCAATGTACAAAAATCCCTAAAAATCTTATTATGCCTAGAAAGTAGTAGGCAAGTATTACCATCCTATTTTTACTTCGTAAATTTTATGCAGATTATGTTTATCAAATTGATGAAGCTTCTCATTAAGGCTAACAGGACGTTAAATGCACACTGTTTGCCAACGAATATCATCCGGTCGAGCTAGGGGGCATTATCAATTTGAGACAACATCTCGTATGAATTGTTCACGTCGTGATCACCGACAGGAAATGTCTCATGAGAAATAAAAAGGCAACCGAGGTTTGGATTGGGAAGGCAGTAGTTTTAACAGAGAGATTGTCATACAGGAGATTATCTTCCGTAGCATTCGGAGCTCGCCGTTGTATCGGAGATTGCCATCTGAGAGGTTATCTCCCATAGCATCGGAATGTCTAAATCCCATCTCTTTTATCTCATAGTAGCGTACACGGATGCTGAAAGAGGGTATGCAGAGGGACACTAGTGAGAAGAATTTGATGGGTTTTGTGGTGGGGAAAATGCGTGACTATCAACTTTAATTATTTACCACCCGATGGAATTGATAAATTTTTCCACCTTTCATTTCCACCGTCCTTATTAGACAGGCACACTTCTGAGATACGTTAGACCGGGTTCGTTTCTCCGACATGTCTCAGATTCGCTAAATATTCGCCGTCTTCCAGCAAGCCCTTGTCTTATCTCTTGTTATTTCATCTCCACGGGAAAATGGTGGAATGCATTGGCCTCGGTAGTGATTGCTCGATTATCTTACATTCGCTACTAAAGCCCCATCATCCTCATTCATGTCATATTTCCAAACAGACGATTTAGGATTTCTTCGCGATTTCTTGACTGCCAGGTTACACAGTCTTACGTGACAAACTGCGTTTAAAACTATCGATGCTCAGTTGGATTCCTTTTAAATAAAATACTGCATTTTGATGTAAACCATTATCCTGTAAGTACAAGGTTTTGATAAGTTACAATGTTACGTTTAAACTGTGTGGCCGCAACCAGATAAAATGTCCAATCATCATTAATTACTCCTGATTACTGTGTAACATTGGCAATAGAGCTGGTCTCCCCAACAAAATGTGTACTTCGTTCACTGAGGGACAAGAAATACGAGAAGAGCTACACCCTCAACAATGAAACCTAGCTTTGGTTTGCTAATTAATTTCGACTCTGTTGATAATCCCTTTTATTCAACTTTGAGGGGTCAGAGCAATTTTTTTTACATAAAGCCACAACTGCATCAAAGGCAAATTTAGCTTTTGGTATTAGGAAGTCCGAATCAAAATGCATCGTCCTTTTAAATACTTGAACACCTATGACACGGGATTTTTTTAATTTTCCCCTGTAATTACGTCAAATTTGCTAGCATTAATTTATAAATACTCTTAATTGGTGAATCGCAATTTAAAATGACACGGAAAGGGTTCGAATTAAACAGTGAATCCTGCGCCAGGTAAAGCCTTTGCTGCTTGAATTAGCTCAGATTTTTGGATTTGCGGCATATATTTTTCCCTGACATTGCTTTCAGGTCTCACACGTTCCTTTCTCTCTTTTTATCTCTCATATCCCCACGGAACAAAATTACGGCTCCGGTCAACCGGGCACCTTCTTTCATCCAGTTGGTAAAAACCACGGGCATAAAATGACGCCAGCCTCGATTGTCGAGTGGGAGCCTTCAGCTTTGCGTGGCCGCAGGTGAGTGCCGTGCGGCAGATGAGGCACCGAATCGTCCCTAGGCTCGTTCAACCCCATCTTTGCCATCTACATTGCAGCTCAGAGCAAGGGTCCGTACCAATCCTCTCCCCTGGAACCAGCCACCCACCCCTGTTGCAAACTACTCCCTTTGGCCCAAGGGCGAAAAATGTCGGGAGGCGCATATTGAACTATCTCCCCTCGATTCTCTACCACCATTCTACGCTCGCCAGTCTCCTTGAAGTCTACCCCCTTCGGCTTTCCCACTCCCCTTTTAACCTCTTCCTATTCCACTCCCCAAATCCCTCCCTTTCCCACCCCTTCTCCTCACATACAAAGGCCGCTTTCATTTCGCCGAGCATTGCCGGTTGACGCGACCTCCCTTCGCACCCCGTCGAGACGTCCTTCTCCCGAAGGCATCCCATTTCTTCGCTCTCCCATAAAAGCAGGCAGCGGCGCGGGAGAGATGAGTCTTGCCGTGGCTGGTAAGAGTAAAAAGGAGTCGAAAGGTGAGGGTGAAAAGGGTTGAAAGACGGTGGAGGATAATGGGGGAGGAGTGGGTACCGACGGAGTTAGAATGAGGAAAAACTGTGGAGTACCTATGAAGGAAAATGTCGGGGTTGACAATTTCAATTTTTTTTGGTCTCCCCGGGAACGAAGTGGTCTCCTCAGGTCTGTGGACAGTACGTGATGCCGGCGGTTTAATAATGCACCGTGTCGGAAGCAAAATAAAGTGGAAACTCGTAATGCCGAGAAATTTACGCTTCACCCCGAAATGTAATCTGGCTCACGAAGGTTCACTCGCTCTGTGCGGTTATGCGCGTTTTCCGAAAACAATTGTTACTACCAATTGCAAGCTGCAGAGTTTATAACAATGCCCGTGGTTATTGAATATTTTTCAGACATTTAAAAATAACATTTTAGTCAGTCTTATCTATAGTATTTTACCCAATTCAAGGAAAGCTACCATTTATTTTAAGGACACAGAAGTTCACATTATAGATTTCCTTCCTCAGATTGGATGTTGATCATAGTTTATGATTATATTACTTATGGTATATATTCTATAAAGCAGTTTAATTAGTTCACAATGTATTCCTTAGAAGAGCTTAATTTTTATATAATATTAAATATTATAAAATATAGAAATGCAACGAATCATTCACCTTTGCTGTAGCTAAAATCTTCGAATGGAAAGAATTTCGCTCTGAGTGAGGAATCAAGGACAGCATGTTATTTTATACGCTAAGATTTCTGCTCAGAAATGAGAATTTAAAAAAATCGACAAATATGTGGTACATTTTATGAATTCTCTCGTTGACAATTGGAACAGTAACGCCAGAGAAACAAGGAAAAAATGTCCGTTCATGAGCAACTGGAGATGAAACGCAATGAAGCACGAGCGATTAATTTCCATAAGAATTGCGAGAAAATTTTGCATGAGGAAGAAGAAATATTTTTATTTTTTTTTCACGTTTCCTCCAGGAAAACGGCTCCATCATTTCAGTAGGCTCTTGATGATTTGGCGAAAATTTCCAAGCATATGAACAGCGGATCCGTGTGCAAACCCCACCCCACTTCTTTATTATGTGTGGCGAGAACAGAAGTGTAATGATCCTCGTACTTGCTTCCCGTTCCACGTCTGTCTCCCGAGTTTGCGATTGTTCTCTGAACTTATTGCCTCATTTGACGAATGGTCCGTGAGTAGCTTTTGTGGGAAGGGATATGCGAACTTTGCGCTCGAAAAGGTACGGCTTTCCCGGAGCACGGCCGGTATGAAGGGTGCTAGAGATGGGGCGAAAGAATGGTGACGAAAATGTAGGCGATGGGTGGCAGGAAAGGGGAAAGGGAGGGATTGGGTAAAGTAGGGCGGGTTTGGCAGAGAACGGGGATGAGGTAAGGAATGGCCGCGGGAGGAAGAGGTGCTGCTCTCTCATATCGCCTCGAATTTTAGAGCTGATAGCTAACTGGAGCGTGAGAACAACTAGACTTGGAGACCAACGTTACACACCCACCCGCCTTTCTCTCATATCATTTCTTTTATTCCGGAATCGCCTCAAACATTTCTAGACATCCTTTTCCTCATATCTCCATGCTGCAGGTTCGACTAATCTCACCTTTGGCTACATGTTCCTTTATACCTCAAATTGGTGCTCTGAAGGTCTGGAGGTTTTACGTCCCAGAAATGTCTGTCCTCAATAGGACGGCAAAGGTCACCGATTCAAAAATATGATAAGCTATATTACTTAAATAAATAATGTTTCATGGGAAAGAAACATTACCAAGTGAATAACTATATAAAATGTAAAATGAAGCATATATTATAAATAAATATGAAATGTTTAACATGAGAGAGAGAACAATTAATTAATTAATACAAATATCCCTGTATTTATTATCCGAAAAAAAAGAGTATCTAAGGATTTAAAAAAGCCAAGAAGCAAGGATAATTAAACGTTAAAAAAAGGGGTTAATGTGACCAAGGAATGGTTCTTAGCAAGTTTAAGAAAAATGAATTTCTACAAAAGTGTCGTTCCTAAAAAGGCCCCGCAGCGCGATACTAATTTCTAAAAATAAATCTCATGCATAGAATATTCATTGAATTTCTTAGCATATTTTTTGGACAAATCATGTTGAGGAAATAACTTTATTATCTCTCTTATAGTCCATAATACAAGAGTGAGCCTAGTGAATATAGCCGCTGGAATGAAAAGAAAACAGAGATAAAGTGTTTAATTTCAGTATTGGGATTGAAAATATAATTAAAACTGTAAGAGAGAGGAAAAATAAAATATGAAAAATGCTGAAACATCTAAAAAATATATAAATTTTGCATTGCTAGTGCGCAAGTACGGTGTACATGAAATGTAGCCAGAGCAGAGAATACGACGGAATATTGTAATTCAGGCAAATTCAAAACAGCCGGGAGTTTAAACTATTAACTAAGCTTCTCCCTGAGGACCACGACTACAATACTCTGGATCCATATATCTACACAATATACTCCACAGTCGTCATTCTATTTATTAATACAGATTTCCGTGGGTACATGGCTAGGTTTTATAAGGTCTCTACGACTTCGGGATATGCACACACAAAAGAACAAATTCAAAATACAAGGCGGGAAGAGAAGAACTTCTATACGACGCAAAACTAAGTGGAAAGCAGAGAAATTAAAATTATAGTGTGATTGAAGGGAAGTAATGAAGGGAGGGGAGAAAGGAAGTGAGCGAGTGTTAGGAGGAGCCGAGTTGTCGAGTTAAAAACCTCACTCAGGAGGCCTCAGGCTCAGAAGCTCCGGCGAGCGGGCTGAAAATAAGGACGCAGGGATGAAGGGTGGGGGAGAGGGGAGCGAGGGAATAAAGGAAGGGAGACATCTTGCAGAGGGAAGAGAGGTGGAGAGGAAAACGGCAAAAGAGAAAGGGCGTTGAGCTTCGCTAAGCCATCAGACGGAGATATTTTTACTCTCGAGTATTGAGCAACAAATGTTGCCCTCACACAGTAGAAAACTCCTCGGGGAAGAATTTCGAAGCCTACACAAAATGATCACGTTCAAAGACCTGCCTGCTTTGATCGGTTGAATTCAATTATTGAGGTCATGAAAGGTGAGCTTCATTGATTCAGTATATTCTTTTCGTCTCAGTTGCTTGAAATGGTCAACGTCCACTTCCCTTAATGGCGTTCCTCTAAGTTTAGAATTTACCCATTAATTACAAAATTTAGCTCACGAAAATTCAGTGAAATGTTTAAAGTATGATAAAAATGGTAAAGCTACGGACTCATAAGATTAATCGAAAATCATCCATCTCTTGTCCATTTAACTGTATATATTCTACAAGGGTTTTCATTTTGAAAGTACAGCAGTGTCTTGCAGTTGATTATTTGCTAGTTTGCTGAAAATATGTGATACTGACCGCTGGTCAGTATCACATATTTTCTACCTCTCCATATGCCTATCCTTTTCCTCCCCCAATCTATCCCACCCAATATTCTCCCCTTTATCACAGCCTTCAATATTACATCGTCAATTAAATTGATCAGCATCAAATTTGTCTGCCTCCCTTGAATTTCTCCCAATAACAAAGAACTATACTGAGGATAAAACTGTGTCTATTCAAAGTTTACCGTAAGCGGTAAACAAATATTATTAATAATAAAACTCACCGTCAGCCTAGAATTATTTTTTCACATTCGCTCAGAATGGCCATTCACGAAACCTTTTGACCATATCAGCTATTCCTATCCAGGTGAATGTTTTTAACCAGATGAATATGGTTCACATGATTAAAACGCCGCTGCCGATGATGGAATAAAAATGAAATTATCTTTAACTATTGCAGCAATGTCAAAATAAACAAGGCATTACGATATGACAGTTGTTGACGTATAGCCAGATTAAGTTAAATTTTATGATTGCTATCATTTGAGTCCAAGTCCATCATAGGTGAAATTCATCAGTTCTACTCCGAAAACAAAATGAAGAGAGTGAGAAGAAATTTTATACTTTGGGATGGCTCACGAACAAGACATCCTTTCATAAACTGCTTCCTATATGAAAATTTAGGGGTAAATATTCTTCAATAGCCATATTAAAATTTGCCATTACCCTTGGGGAACGTGGGAATTGGTCACGGCGGCAAGACCTCGTCAAACCTCGTAACTATAGCAACACTGTATGGTTTTCGTCAGTGTTCATGAAATGTTTTCCGCATAATACTTAAAATTTGATTAAATATTCATCCCCGCCGATTTAGACATCATAACTCAGAAGAACGGCGACGTGGTCATAACCAAAGATGAAGATGGGTTAAGGGGAAAAAATAAAACAAGTGCTTTGAGGCGGAGGTGCAGAAAATGGTTTTAAAAGTTGGACATATCGTAGAAGCGTTAAGACGCAGAGCCAAACGAAGCTATTTTTCATGTCTTACCTTAGGGGAAATTTTAGGGAGACGAACTTATGGAAAAAGCGGACGAGATAAGGAAAAGTTAAAGAAGGGAAGACTGGAAGGAATGAAAGAAACTGATCACGTGAACATTATCGGAGCAGTGCGTAATCTAACTAATCTATCTAATGAAGCAGTGTGAATATGAGTGACAACATTTTTTAAAAATTCCTGGAATGCGAAACTGGGGATTTGAAAAAGAGAGCTGAAGGGGTTGACTTCACTCCAAATTTTGCATAGTAATATGATACAAGGGATCAAAGTTTTCTAAACTGGTGTGAGCTCACATAGGTGTTTTCGAGGTGGACTTAGGTGAACTCTAAACCCACGAACCAGAGTAATAAACCGAAACTCGTCCTAAATGGAATAGAAAACAGCAAGAGTTAGGGGGATTTATACGATACGGAACTTATTAATGTGAATTTATTTTATAATGTAATGAGAAATAACTTTATTTAGTTTTCATAAATTCCGATTTCCAGAGACTGAGTGTCAAGGGAAAAAAGATTGAAAATTAATGATCTCTCCATAGCTAGATAGTTGCGTATTAAAAATTATAAAATATTAAAAATTAAATAAGTTTTCACACCTTTTAAAATACACTTCACTTTTTTAAAATTATTTTTAACAGTTAATGTTTCAATTTATTCTATACATTTTTAAGAAAGAGAGAATTTCAGATGAGCACTAGTGCAAAAAGATTACAGTCGCTGATGTTATAATTGAACAAAAAATCAATGAAAGTTATGGGTACAAATAAATGCCGCCAAAAAATATTTCGCTTTTGTATTCAATGCGTGACGATTTTGAATCACTTGGGAAAAAACAAGTGGAAAGGCACATATTTAGTTCACCTATATTACGCATCAATGAAAGATAGTTAGCATAACGAATTACTCGCGCTATTTCATTCAAAATGTTCCGAACGTTCAGGCATATAAATGACTTAGCGCAGATGGGTACTCCAATAATAATAAGTCCAAAAAAGCATAGGGTACCCCTCTAGACAACATGTGCTCCATTTTACATTCCATATTACTCAGCGCCGTAAATTCTCGAGGAGAATTTTCCATTTCTACACCTCTCTCTCTTTAAATAAATAAACAAATATATATATACACAAACAACTATGTATATGTTCATACATGTTTCTGTACACATATGTATATGTACACATATGTGTATATATATTTATATTTTTTGACATGGATATAGATGTAAGGAAAAGGGATAGGAACAGGCATAAAAGATGAACACAGGAATGGTTAGGAAGGTTGAATCGAGCAGATCACAAGGGCAACAATTTTTCCTTGTACGTGATTTGAACCACAGGTCTTCGACTTGCCGGGCCAATGCTTTTTTTCAGAGTATCTGTCTGAATTCAGAGCCTTTTGTCAAAGAAAGATTGGAGCACGGATTGCGCCGATGATTTAATTAGCATTAAATACAAGAGCGAACGACATAATTTCAATTCATCACTGTTAAGGTTAGCCTTCATTCTCTGTTTCACGTGGGTGGGTTACTGCACTCATTTCGGTAAATAAGGCGAATGGCATGCGTTGGTATTTCCCTCGGTATTGTCTGAGGTAGAATATAGTAAATTGAATGGCAGGGCTTCCTTCAAATTTCCTTCTTTTTCTTACCGTTCTCTGCGCTCGCCAACACGATGAAAAGCTAGCTGGCGTAGGGCGATAAAGTTACTTAGGACTTGTCGACCCTCTCAGATGAAGCGTCGCACTTCCGGGCACTGAGTGCAACCCGCTATCCATAAATGACGTCATACTGTTTTTACCACACTCAAACTCCTCTCTCTCTCTTCCCCTATCGTGACACTCTGTCCGACCAGAACAGATCCGTCTAGAAAGACGTGTCCTATCTCTTCTTCTTCCTCTCAATACTCTCTCACAAGAAATTCCCGCTGCTGGCTGTGATGGTTAATACTCACGTGATTTATATCTGTCCGTTGCCCGACAGCAAAAAATAAAATTGGGAAAAAAATAATTTCGTCAAGGGAATAGTAAAAAAATTGTCACACCCTGATATAGTATCGACCTGATTACTGAGTCACGTTCAGCCGTATCCCAAATTCCGAACTTCACGTGCATTCGGCTGAACATATTTATACATTCCCTCTAACCCGTGACGTTATTTATGGACGTCGGCAGTTCGGGCCAGGTTCCATCTGATTCCATGCACTTCAACTCCAAGACATTCCTCTAAGACGTGCCGAGACGCGTAAATTCGGGCGACAACCTAAGCTTGCAAAACCACAACGAGCTGAGGTTTAAGAAAGTTAGGTACATTTCCAAATGGAAGAAAATCGATCAAATAAAACCGATGATAGATGAGATGATGTGTTAATGATGAGACGATGTATCGTTTGACTATGTCAAAAGCAAGGGAAATATATCGATTAAGACTACGATGGTTTATGCGATAGTCGAAAAAGAATATTTTATCATATATCATCACAACTATTAGCCCCAATCATCAATCAGATACTGAAAGACATTTAAAAAAATTGAATCACTTTTGGAAATGTTGCAAATACGAAATTTTCAGGAGTTTCCGGAACCTTGGTGAAATCACCAGAATTGAAGGCGAGTTCACTTCTAGATATTATGGGTTTGATTCTAAAAATTCCCATAAATCCTTTTTTTTTTAGCTCTTCATTAACGTGAGTGATCATAAAACTAATGTGGAATAATATTATTGAATAGTGTTTCGGCAATTGCACATTAGTGTACCAGTGCCCAGGTCGTTGATATAGGTGTTTTGGGTTAGATGTGGGTCGGTTACTTATTACGTACGTTATGTTTATATATATATATATATAGTCTGACCTGAAGAAGGCCTCGGAGTAGGCCGAAAGCTTAAACAATCTACAACGTGAGTGTTCTTTTACGTGATATCTATTTTTATATAAATATATGTATATTTACATATATATATTAATTATTCACAAATAGAAATAGATATAAGGAAAGGGGATTCTTATTAAATACATAAAACTCTCCATGCCTTCCCCAATCGCTCCTTTCTGCTGTTACGTCAATCCAATTCTTTCCTTTAACCTTCAGTTTTCTTCTATCGACGGAGGAGGAGGTCGCTGTCGAAATTATCCAACTGAAGTATGTGGGCTCTTTTTTTTGGTATTATGTGTAGTATCATTGAGTTTATATTGCCTCTCGGATTTTTTTCATTATTAAAAATGCAGACACGTGCATGTAAAGCAAGTTTCACGAGTGATTTTTTGAATGTACAGCAAGTCAACAAAACTAATTGCCCGATGAAATCACTTTTAACTGCATATTTATTATATTTACCCTTAAATGAAATGCCACACAAAACTACACTGCTTATCATGAAGTTTGCATGACGCATAATGTTTTCGAAGGAAAATATTTTTTCCCGTATGGAAAAAAAGTATTTCACTCCTATATTCACTTACGCATGTCTTTCTTATCTCATTATTTTCCTCAAACGGTGCCTATGAGCAACGTAAACGAAAGTAGAACAAAAGCACTCATAAAACAATTATTTTTCTTGAATATTTTTTTCTTACTTAAAAAACTAAATATTACCCTTACTCATGCTATCCTTCCGTAGCAGAGAAAATCGTATTAGCAGCGTTTTGCTCTTTCTTCCCGAAGGCAACATTTTCCAAGTTTTGCTCCACTTTCCACACAGGGTTCGGGAAAAAAAGGATTCAACTGAGCTTTCCAGAGTAAATGACTGAAAAAAATAGGCATGAGTACCTATTTTCTGAATCTTTAAAGGTTTCTCAAAAGCCTAGAGAATGCAAGGCAACTTAAAAAGTGCAGCCTATTACACAAAACATGCCATCAACTCGTCGTTTTTGCAGAGTTTCCAAATATCTACCTACGCAAGGATTTTAAAATAGAGAGTCCCCAATTGTAAAATGCCACGTTTAATTTCATTAACTTGAAGCGAAAATGAGCGCATGAATTGGTAATTATGCTTGTAGTTACAAACCTTTTGGCATGTAATGCTGTAAATAGCACGATCATATTAATAGATTACCTTCGCAATTGGAAATTATGCATAAAAGTTTAATGATATACTATGAATATACCACCAAAGAGTTAAACTAAGGCCAAAAGGAAAGAGAAAATATATTTAGGGCTCCAAAGAGATAATTCTACCATTTGAATTATTAAATGGAAGAAAAGGAACACAATTGATCGACAAGTACCTGGTATGGTAGAATAAGGGAGACGGCTCCTGGTGGACATTCAAATAAGGTAGGATAAATTGACGCAGGAGATACTGAAACGCAACAGGATGTTGTCATATGTGGTAGAAGAAGTAGAATGCCCGTACGGGAAGGTAAATCGAGGTAGAGGGAGAAAAATAACTGGCATTTTGGATAGAATAATGGGTGATAGAAAGTTTACCGAGATAAAACCTATCCTTACTGATCGAATAATTGTGAATTAGTTTTGCATGTTTACTCCTCGACGCGCCCAAGTGACCTTTACCTTCGTCTTTCAACATCATGTTTTAAATTATCTCAATGCTCTTTCCCCTATCACCGCCTCCGTCTTGGATACTGAGGATTAGACTCAAAAGGTGTATATTTCTAATATTTGACTATTTGCATTGCGATGAGTAATGTTTCCTCTCTGTCACATACTTGTTCTTTCTACCAATTTGAACCTCATTACTCTTCCAAAGTTGGAGATAAAAATCTCACATAACAGAATAAATTCATTTTTAATAGCTGACATTATTTGAAGCATTGAAACTTTAGCTCTCGCCAATGAATTTTTTGGAGTGTATAACTGCTACAATTCTAAACGAGTACGTTACGTTTGATTTCCGATACGCATATCACCTGATAAAAATAGCGAGCCTGAATGATTCGTTCCACTATTTATATTACAAGGAAGTATAGTCCCTCATTTCGGGTGTTTCTTGGTTGTTGAGATTGAAATTGAGCATTATCCATACCCACGTGTTGTGTGCATTCTTGGATGGAATTATAAGATGGACGCGGCAGCATTCTTCCTTATTTTTCATTCCAGTGAACAGATAAACCTCAGAAATCAGAGGAGGGGTATTTGGTGGGCTTCAAATCTGTATGAAGCGCTCATTTTCGGTAACATCCCACCACTTCGGTGGGGCCAGGTTAGGTTTTACATCCGCCCAAGGTATTAGCAGGATGAATAGCGGGAACGCGCGCAAAAAAAAGTGACCGTGTTTGGGAAGGAATACTTATAATGCGGACCATTTGCGCAACCCGGCGATAACGTCGAAGGGTTTTTTGGCATAAAATACATCGCCATACATCAGACGTTTTATTCCATCGCACTCGTCTCTCAGCCTCTAGGAGTTTTTATAGAGGTGGTTGCTATTTTTGGGAGAATTTTTGGCCCTTTTGCCTCCTCGTTTTTTTGCACAGCCAAAGAATTTTTCATTTTGCAGACAACCGCGTTGACGCATGTGGGTACTTGAGGAAATCAATACTTCCACGTTCTAACCATGATGTGATGTGATATGATCTGAGTCAAAGTTTTTACTGCCTACAATTTTAGCATGTAAACGATCGCAGTTCGTTTTTGACTCCATTAATTGGGAGACCAAGAATAGTTCCTCGGTCGTTTCATAAAACATATTTAAGATGAACACAACTATTCAACTAGTAGATTGCAAGAATGTAAGACGACAGAATTAATTGGAATAAATAGACAAAAACTCTGCAGGGAAAATGGCAAGGCAGGTATGTTTTGGGATAGAGGAAAGAGTAATAAAGTGAAAAACTCAAAGCATCAAGTGATCTAGGGCTAATTTCCCAATCAACAAAAAAAGGCTAAAATCATTAATTATTGCAAAAAGACAGTTTAATAGGTTTGGAATGAGAATTAATAATAAAAAAACAACGATAATGGGATTTTCACGACATAGGAAGGTTAAGAAAAACATTTTAATTGTGTAAAATCAACCAGAACCGGTACAACAGTTTGAATAAGGAATTATTTTTGAACAAGGTGGGATATGTATGGTAGTGATATCATCAAAAAAAGAGTTACATTGGGTAAAAATGGACGAGAACTAACGGCAGGTACCTTGAATAACGAATAATATTGAAAAATTTATAATGGAAAGGTAGTTTAGTAAAACTTGGAAACCTGGGTCATAGGCCAGAACATACGTGTAGATTGAAGAATTTTGAGATCTTGTTGCAGAAAAAATAAAATGAGCGGAAAAGAAAGCAAAAGATGAATTTTTATGCAAGGTAGTGGAATACAGACAGCTGCTGGGAGAACGTCAAAGAAGGCAGGAGATTCGAAAGTAAAGGATATTGAGAGGCAAAGGGATGTCTACCAAGGAAATATAGGATGGAATGCTGGGAAAACACTGTGCATAGAGAAAATAAATACGTATTTTGGAAGAAATTAAGGGAGATAAATACACAGACCTGAAAAATCAATTATTGTTAGATGTAATAAAGGATTTAGAGGTATTTTTTGCTATGCTCTTTAAGAGTTAGAAAAAATATTATGTACTGCAATAGTCCATACATTAAAACCCTGTATTTTTAACACCAGGTGTAATTTAAAAAATTAAAATGTTGATAGAAACTTGAACGAAGACTCTCGATAAAACCTTGAGGATAAGAAAGCGTTCACTCTCTGATGGGTCTAAAATATGATTGTGAAGTCTCATTAAACTATTTTAAATACATTTTTTTATATTATTTATTTTGTATATGGGTCGCGGTGGTCTAGTGGATAGAGCGTTGGACTACTGACTGGAGGGTCCCGGGTTCGATTCCCGGACAAGGCACTTTGGGCACCTGCAGCTCCACCCAAGTTAGTTGATTTTTCGGGTACCAGATCTTCCTGGGAAACCATAACCGGCACAGGGAAAGGAACTGGCCCCCCTACCCTGATGTGTGAATATTCACACGCCGTCGGGCCATGGTACATGGGTGAGCTCTACCATCACCTACTAAACCGACCTTCGGGTTGATTACTGTGTTTATGGTTTTTTTTATACTTAGGTGGTCTGAAAAGTTTCCGACTCAGAAAATTTCAGAAAAAATGTCTTGTATCTTAGTTAGACCGGAAAATTTTAAGACCACCCATGTATGTATACATACATACTTTTTAATGTAAATCCCACTGCCATTTGTACTTTAAGCGCTAGTGGCATCAACAAATAACAGCATTTTATGAGCTATTAGCAAATGGGTCGAAGAGATTACTAATAGTTAACTAAAAAAGTAAAATATATAGATTCACTACTGGCAGATCTATGTATGCGTCGTTAGAATACGTATTTCTTTTTATAATCTTTCCATGTACCTTTAATCCGGACACATCGGTGTATCTTTTATTAACAGTAGGCAAAATCGGTCTTTTTCTTCTCTATGATCTCACCTAGCTCTTATTTCCACTTGCAAACGGCGCAAATTATCCCAATTGATTCTTCTTAAGGTGACCAATACTACTCTTAGAAACGGAATGAATGTGGGGCACTGGGGGTTCGTAGAAACAAGTCATTGCTACATGTTAAAACAGGATTTCTCCTGTTATCCTGAAGTCAAAATCCTATCTTCCTCTGTATCTATGGCACACATTACAGCAACTCGCGAAGAGAGCACCCGTTAAGTGAGCAATATCTTTAAATGGAGGAAGTGGAATGGATTATTATATTCATTTATCTTCATTCAAGTTACTTTTCCTATTTAAGGCAGGACTTGAACGGGCTCTAACGACTATTAGTATTGCGAGAATTCCCTCTTCCTTTTCCTTACGGTATTTTTTTATTCCTTAACTTTACTTCTGCATGCCATCATGAGAGCTTACTCTATTCCTTCCCTAACCCCACTTAACCAATGTCTTTCGGTCTATCACGCCTTTCAGCATAAAATTGCTTTTAAATATTGTATTTATTTTTATATATTTAATTCAATTTAGTTTTTCGGTGTTTGTCTTTCTCTCTATCCTACTCATTTCCCTATTCTCCACAATACCCACATCTCAAAATACCCCAATCTAAGCCCATCATCTTGCTTCAAAGACCAGACCTTACAACCACCGAACTGAATTCAATCTTACGAATCACTGAACTCAATATTAAGGTATTCAATAATCCCTTTATACACAGTGTATCCGCTTTACACAATGTAACCCCCTTTACAGTGTTAATCCCCTTTACTCAGTGTAACCTTCATCAAGTCTTTTCTTCTTCCGGATGCCTCTTTTGCTAACGCAATTGTTCCCCCGAATGTCCCCATTTCTCTGCCCTTTTTTCACTAGTTCATATATTTTGGCAGTATTGTAGAGGTTTATAATATAAAATACTTCAAAGAAATTGATAGGTTTAATGTCCCAAAATCGCAAACACTATGGTCGGTAGCTCGTGCCTTGAGTTGAGGCAATTGACAGCGATAATTTGGCCCTAAAGTAATGGACGAGTAACAAAAAAACATTTGAGCTTTTTCGCATAAGTATTTTTAAATCTGAAGGAGTACTACTACAGTTTTTAAAATAAATTCTAGCACTGATATCCAGTGTGACAAATTTAAAAAAGTTCTAACCTATCTCTTCCCAGCCGAAATAATTTATTAATTTAAGCCTCTCCAATTTCTGTGCCAACGCTCATATCCAGGCCCCTAGACTCCTCCCTATTTTGGTGAATGGAATATTTCAGTGGATTGCACACTAAACTTTCCCGCTGAGGGCCTGTGTTCCTCCAAGTTGCTGTGGATTTCTCGGTAATATTCCATTCTCTAATCGGTTTCTTGTCGAGAGCCCTTTAAGAGTAGTACTCCGTCCTCTTGATTGGAGGTTCAAATGAGCACCTCTTTGAACCCCTCGTCCGGGTAGATCCATGGTGAGCAGGAATCTCTCATGAGGTCGCACTCAGTACCTCGCTCCGAGAAAGTGTGGGAAAGGGAAGCTGAGCCTTAATGGTAATTGAAATCTAGAGTGTAGGGGAAATGCTGGGAAATTGTGGAATTATGTAGAGGAATACTATATATTGTGACATATGCAAAGAATATGATTGTGCGCTCTTTGTTTCAAGACCAGAGGAGATATTTGAGATTACAAGCGGCGATTAGATCACTACTCCCCTAAACAAAAGTTAACACCTATTTTATCCTCAAATTTTCTTTGCTATCAGTTGACCCCACTAAGAACCAGTTTGGAAAAATTTGGGGTAGATAATAAATAGGAGAGATTTTCGAAACTATCGGTCGAGTAGTCTTATTTATCATAAAATCCGAACATGACGAAACGCCTGTGACAATTGATTTATAATATTGCAAGGGTTAATTTACTAGAGAGCTAACGAAGTCGTTGTCGCAACCTGCTGTGATAGTTGAACTTTAAAATGTGCGAATTCAAATAAAGACCATCGAATACGGAATTCAGTCAAGAATTATTTTCACCAATTGAAAACAATATACCTCACACTATAAGCAACGTCGATCACAATCTGGGGTTGTGGAATTTTATGAAATTCACCGTGCAGCATTCGTACATCTTGCCCACTGGGACTACCTCATATTCTAAACAGAGAAGACTTTTCTGACAAGTGAAATTATGTAAACAAATATGGGTTCCTCAATAAAAAATATTTTGACACCATAATCGTCAGTATCCGTTGGGGAAATTAAAAAGGAATTTAAAGACTATGAAATATTTATGAAAGGTCATGAACAAATAGGTGAGTTGAAGAGAATAACTTCATTTTTATAATGTATACTTAATTTGCCATTTATACTGATCTCTGGATGTATTGTTTCAAATGATAAAAAAATCAAGGGAATGTACAAAATAAAAGTTCTTAAATTATTAAATGATATTAGGGAAGTATTCTAGCTATGTTCATTGGCGTCATCGGAAAATAATCAAGAAAGATGCGGAAGTTAATATTTGTACAATGAAAACTTAAGTTAAATATATCATTCTCGAATTTCATTAAACCATAAATACATAGCGTTATGAATAATAATTTCTGTCGTGTCCGTTTATCGATAAATGTCCACAAGACGGATTTCTACAAACTTAAAGGGTATGATTTAAGGAGACATTCCAAGATGAAAGGCGACCACCATGGAAGGTCGACCATTTATGCATATTTCGTATGGCTGATTGCAATCTCTTCCACACTCCACGGCTAGCGTACATGGAACTGACTGCCTGCTAAGCTCCCACCCACTATGCACTGGTGGCCACGTCAGCTGTACTATGAAACAAAATGTCTGAAGAGTGCTTACCTCTATTTTTCCTGGTGTCGCTCGTAAAGGTAAGCACCTCTGTGCTCATTCCTCTTTTCCTTCCTCTTACCTCTTCCTTAATACAATTACTCTACCGGGAAGAGAACATTTTCCTCTTTTCCTCCAGGACCTTTGAAAGCAGTCCGTGTCGTTCTCACATATTTGTCCCGTCTCGTTCCTTCTCTTGAGCCTTGCCCGGACACCTTTCTACACATTCATTACCCTTTCTGTCCTTCCTGCGTCCACTCCGAGTTTTAAAAGCTGTCTCTCTCGATGGTTCAAGAGGGTATCAGCGAGTGAAATATCCTTGTGGATACCACCTACCACTCGTAAACTAGCACTCAACATTGGCAACCACGTTGGCCAGGCTGCAAAAGACAAGGACGGTCGAGTTGTTCTTTTTTCTTAAATTCCATATAATTTGCCTCAATTGTTGTCTTCATCACAGATGTCTCTTGAATAATATTTATATCCACGGTTTTTTCTACGTACCCGAGTAACCCTGAGCTCGATGTGCGGGGAGATGTCGTGGATAGTAGAGCCACTAATGCTACTGATATCCTCTTTTTCTTTATTAAAGGAACAAGATATGTGGACTTGGCTATAATAATCAGATGTTTATAGAAATATGAAGTCATGTAGGCCTTATTGAGTGGATCAATCAAGATATTCTATCGATATATGGCTTTATTATACGAAGAAAACGTTTTCTCTGTCGTTATATCGAAGATTTCATTATGCCTACATCCTCTTTGTGTACTAAAATGCACAATATCGCTCATACTGTCTACGTGATTAATTTTTTAATTAACATACACATCATTCTAACGAAAAATGTCACCCATAGCGAAAATAAGGTCAATATGTATAATTAAATTAATCATGTATTAACCCCAGATTCACCGGTTCTTTGAAATTATCCGCATCTTCCATAATTATTTGAAACAGTATTGCTTAAGTGCCAATATTGTGTCATGTAACAGAGGACTATAGGCAACCATTTCACGACTACACCAGCCATGCGCAGTACGCGTAGTGCATATAATGCAATGGAAAGGCGCACGGCGCATGCATATTGCGCATGCACCAAGAAAGTTAACTGAAGACGGGTTCATGCAACAACCTTATAAAATCATTTCATTCCGCATTACTTGCCTCGTTGAAACAGCTCATATCTGCGTTGGATATCTATACGAGAATCCGTTCCAAAGTTCCTAACTATGAATAAGGCATCACGTACTATCTAATTCCAGGCACTTCTTTGTGCCCAGCCAAACGGTGTTACAAGATTATACAATTCCTCTACCTCGACCTGGACGTGGAAAAATAAATGAAAAGCGATCGGGGGTGATGTGGCGTTCTCCCTGCCTACATGGCTTGCGCTTAATGTGAGGCGACAGCGTGAAACCTACTTAGGTGGCTGGAAGACGAGGAGAGTACGGCTAAGAAAGGCAAGCGCGCTTGGCATTGCATTTGGTGCGAGGAAGCCTTAATACTTTCGGCGTCCCATCCCCTCCGCCTCACGGCAACCCTAAGGGCGCATCTTTACCTTAAACACACTTTGGAAAGGAGTGTGGTTTTGGCTTATAGATAGTACATGTAGTAATTTTTAGAAATATACGTAAGAGTATGGACATCACCTGCCACGCTGCATTAAAGTAGAAAGGAATTCCCCCTAACATCTAGATATATGAAAACAGGCAGAACTTATTGTTTTTGGTTTGTATTAATTTGATCAAGAAACCAATTGGTGTTTTCAATAATTTTAAGAGGCAAACATAATTTAGAGGGACAACTGAAATTAAATACTGAAAACCTAGTGGAAGCATTGTATTATTTTATACAAAAATACTTCATGACATAAAACCCTAATGACCATTTTAATTTTTACAGTTGTGTGTCAGTAAAGATCGCTAACTACCTAAAGATAAATATAAACAAAATAATTGTTAGCAAAAATTTCCTACGTTGGCCTTCATCCTGTGGAGCTCGCCCAAGTTCATTCATTTGAAAGTTCCATTATCTAAGCTACATCATTACGCGTTTTTAAAACTTTTCTCTAGATTAATCTTTTCAAGAAAACATTTTAACTTCTATCATAGCGTATTGACCACATAAGTTATTTATTATTTTATCATAAGTTGGTATTTGATAGCATTATCAACAAAGAGATACATGAACGAGAAATCACGTACTTGATGTAGTACTTCTTCGATTTTAAAGTCATACTTCGAATAAGTCAAATTCTAACCTAAACGTTTACAATCATAGAGTCCTATCAGTGTGGCATCAATTGAAAAAAACACAAGTTACATGTGACTAAAAGTTAACATACATTTTGCTCTAATAAAGTCATGCATTTGTATGTTATTTTTCACAGTAGGAGAATATTCTAATGGTTAAATACTAATTATTTCATAACAATAATGATTAACTATACTTTTATGCTGCATAACCCCACCTTTTCTTCCCGAAAAAATCTTTCGCAATCTAGTCTACGGTAAAGTAAGAAATAAAATCAGTTTGATATGTAAAAACAATTCAGAATGTTGCGAAAATCTTCTCGGGGACCAGAAAAAAAACAACATTTATAAATCAGATTATATTTTTTGAGATTTTCGTTAAATAATGAATTATCGTGATTGGGAAAGCAAAAACGAAGCGACATGAGAAGATCGATCCAGACTAGGTGAATGAAATCTATGAAGATGCGATTCCATTAAGTTTATTCCAGAAATCAAGACCCAAAACTATATTGACTAAATAGACAACCCAGGAAAATAGAAGACATAGAATGTCGTGATGTTAGTTTGTCCCTTTACATCTTCCATAATTAGCGATAATGACAAAAACAAGGCTGCTTTAAAAGTTATAAAAGACTGTTACCAAAGTTAATATCAAAGTCATACAATTTCGAAAATTTCAAGTTTGATCTGGTTGCACCTTTTCTTCTGTAGTTGAAATGTTTTTTTAGGAACACTTAACATAAATATAATTATAGTTCCGCAACATTTAATATAAAAAGGCCAATGTTACAACACTTGGAGAAGATAATTCTGCAGATCAGTACATGTAGTTCAAAGAGATTTTTCATGAGGACAGAGTAAACTATCTTTTGAAAGTCATTCGAGTAGGTTAGATATTGAGAAATAGTAGTCACAATTCCCTTGGTACCATATTTTTAGCTAAATGAAGTCACAATCAGCCTTCATTCAATCAGTATACGCCGAGCTGCCTCCCAGTAAGTGACGCCTTCTTTGAGCCATAATTTGTTCTTGTAAGGCACCCTGGAGTGAATATGAAGCCGAGGGAGTTGAGGGAATCGGGTTTTCCGGAGCTGGATGTGGCGAGAGTGAGGTGTCTCCCGAATGTCAGAACGAAGATCAATCAACTTCGCCGCACGTGGTGGAGTTGGGCAAGAGGGAAAGATGCTTTAAGCTTCCCTTGTCGCTTCCACTCCGCGTCCACGGCGCGGCGCTGCATTATCTTCGGTGCCATTTACACCTCACACCTCAGTGGGCAATCACCAAAGGACCTAGTCGTGGTGGACCGGAATCGAAAAAAAAAGGTTGGCAAAAACGTTTGTGGGAAATTTATCAATTTATTTATTTTTTTACTGGTCGGGATTTAGGACATTGCACGGTCGCTCCACTCATGCGAATGCGAGGGAGCCTCGCGTCACTTTTCCCTGGTCCTCACGATGCATTAAAGTCCAACGGCTCGGGCTCGACAAGGATTGCAAATAGCGCCCGCTCGGTCTTCAATTTCCCTTGAAAATATTCGAATTGAATCCAAACGGGGAATTCCTGGGTTGTTAGATATCTCTGCCGGACGGAACTCTGTCGCGATACACGTCTAATACTCTCTGAGCGTCATACCGGCTCAATTTGCTGCGTAATCGGACTCGGTGTGGATGCTGGAAAACGCCATGTACGAACGGTTAGCATTAATCCAGCTCAAGTTATTGCAATTCAGGGAGGCGAGCGAGAAGAATGGACACGTTGTGATACGTTCGGGTGCTCATAACTGATCGTAAGGGCTATATGCCGCACGGTTGGGAACCACGCTGTAGTGTTTCGACTAAAAAAATTACATCTCGCCTCTTTGAAACCACTTGGTGTTTGAAAAAAACATGCAATTGGAAAACGCTCAGTTGAAGCGAAACTAAATGCACGTAGGTATTTAAGGTAGAGCGATTGCCATGGTTGCCTTTTGTAAATTCCGACCAATTTTTTAACTTTTTTGAATACGCATTTTTAAATACAATTCGGCCAAGTTTAATGGCCCATTAATGATAAATATGGTATAACAAAGTGTGATAAAGAGATAGAATTAAAGAAAATATTTTCCCTTTATATCTCGAGGCATTTTCTTACGGATTGGTACCATATCAATGAATCTAACAATTGTAACCGGTCATTTTGGAGATATAAACTCCAAACCAATTATTGAACAGCTATCACGACTGAGAGGCTTGTTTATATTGGAGGCTATACACTTGTGTGGAGGATGGACACTCGTTGGGCAAGACATACTTCTTAACTAATTTAATACATACGCCGAATGGAGAACAGAACTTTACAAGCAGAAATATTTATAGATCCATAAACTTATCACAAAAATTTTGTGTTACATGGCAAAACTGAATCCGCCCAAAGAAATACGATTGTGAGAAAAAACGTGTGAGTAGCTATTAGCTTCAAATAAAGTACATGTATAATATCGAAATTCCTTGAAAAAATGTTGTTATACGAGGAAATAAAAAACTGAAATTATGTTGTTATTAAATTATAATTTCAAATAAATTTTACCAAAAACAGAAATAACTCATTTCATTAACAAATTCCAAATTAAAATACAAAAGTCTCCTTCTAGCTTCTCAAGTTTTTTCAGCACAGAATTACAAACATACACACACACACAGAATTATGTTTACACACACCTATTATGTATATGTATATAATATATATTTATATGTATATGTGTATATATATATGTGTATATATATATATATATATATATATATATATATATATATATATATATATATAATGCCACAGGAGAACATACCTATATTATCATTAGTGCAGTTGATAATTACTCATTATTAGTACCTGAGTTAGAGCAGCTATTTTCGTTGAAATTCCAAAGCTGATTACGTACATGATAACATAATTTCCTCTATACTTACAATTTAAAACACCTTATAGTATTTGAGGAACATAAAATAAAATTTTCTTATAAAATATATTTGGTTTCATAAATGTGTAACTTCTATTTCATATTCTACTGCCCTAAAGGCGACCATTGGCTGATTTTAAGTGACGGAATTGGTCGATTGCCTCATTTACATCACAGAGAAATTTCTATAATGGTCAAAAATTCTGCAAGACATGACGTACTTGTACGTAAATTGGCTACGAGTGATTTTCGGTGATAAGAAGTTGTCAGGTCGTTGGCAAAACCTTAGTTTTCAGCGCAAATAAATGTTTTAGGGCTCATGGTAAGTTCTTCGCGAGTTCCACTCTTGCGGCACGGTAATGTTTCCTGCAGATCAAGTGGGACGGAAGATTTAAAATTCAAGAGCTCCTTCGCCCCCTTGCGGTACGTTGCATAGTGAGGCACTCCGGGAGGCAGTGTGGCAGCCGTTCGCGCTAGAGTAGTTTACGGAGTGCAAAACGCTGAAGAGACATTAGATGACGGCTTTCTTTCCTTTTGAATGCACTAATAATCCATTTCTGTTACTGGCGTGAAAAGAAAAATTATGTCAAGTGAATTATAAGGATGACAAGTGGATTAGATAGTTGATTGTGTTGACGCTGTTTTGGTGAAAAAGAATTCTGCTAATTAGAAATCGCACGCTACCTATGAGTTCAAGTACGTTCATGTAGTAAGGTTGTTGTTTTCTGGGAAGGGGAAATTAAGTCAGGTGAGATCTTTGACTGCATCATGGATTTAGAGAATGGTTTGCTGGTTGAATGATCCGTAAGATTTTTGAGGAAAGGAAGCGAAGCGGAACGAATCCCATCGATTCATTCTTGACGAACGGCAAAAAGAGGGTATCCAAAGGAGAGTGCCACCAAATTGAGTTTGGCAAGCCCATTACCCACAGCGACGAAGTAATAAATACCTTTGGTACACCGGGGTCTTACTATAACGATACAAAGTTATAATACGTGTAGTACCGGCTAACGGTATGTTAAACTGTTCCCAAGTGATACGTTCATTTTTTTGGCAATAGAAAATTAAAACTATGGACTTAGGTCAGGTAATTTTATTTCACCATTAGGAAGCTCTCAGTGGCTCAATCATTCTTTACCTAGGTAGGAGTAGATTTTCTTTTATTTGATCAAACAGCTACGGTGTAATACAACGAGCAATATGATGCTTTCCACAAAATCAAATTCATTCCTGAATCGCGATTCGAACACCAAGACTTTGGATTTTCAGATCGGTGCGTTATGACCCCTGTCTACCTCGCCCTGACACAATAATTTAATCACAGATTAAGCATAGGAATCCCAAGAGTTCTTTTATACTAGCCTAGTATTTTATTGCGCTATGCATAAAACGGACAGATCTATTAATACACGTGGGTGCAAACTAATAATGCACCTACATTGGATTGCAAAACAGATATTATAACGGAGTTACTTATATCAATGGAAATGACGATCCCTTATTATCATACTGTGAGAGAAATATGTGCACTTGTGGGCATTAAGACAACATTATCAGCAAAATTATACATGAGAACATGAGATCGCCTG
The DNA here is from genome assembly GCA_037158775.1 of Hetaerina titia. Classification (NCBI taxonomy): domain Eukaryota; kingdom Metazoa; phylum Arthropoda; class Insecta; order Odonata; family Calopterygidae; genus Hetaerina; species Hetaerina titia. Next base: position 72,003,047 of record CM073777.1, on the reverse strand, counting down.
TAGACGGGCCAGATGAAGAAAGCTCATTCACAAAAAAACTACTGACAAGCTGCTGCATTGGAAATCAGGAAGAGCGATGAATATATTTCAACGACCCCAGCGCCGCGAAATAGCAAGGAAAGGAAAGGAGAACCCACGACGAGGTAATCACTCATCCTTCAGGATTTTCTCTCAACGCAGGTGAAGTACGTGTCTCCGTAAACGAGAACATTTCAACCGCGGCAGAGGGAGAGGAAATTTTCGTGCCATTTGACGAGCGCTCCATCTCTGACGCAGACTGCAGGCGTAAACACGTGACGGTCGCTCTTGTGCCGCCTGCGTCTCCTAGAATCTCGGTTACGTTAGCGACGAGTGAAAGAGATTTTTGAAGGACGTCACATCATGTGGGAGCTTTTCCACGAGTGGGATGAAGAGGAATGGGAGGAGAGTATTCCGTCACCGTTCACGTACCATTAAATTCGGTCGGAGACGGTGCCCTAAGTACTCATAGTTTCCTAACCATAAAGGAGCGGCTTAACTGCTTTCCGAAGCCTCCTCCGCTTGCCTTCTCTCTCCTTTGAATTTCCTCCCAAATGAGCAAGTTCTTCAAAAGTGCTTCGCATCCATACACGCTAGCGGACACACTAGCGTGTAAACGCCTATGAAGCTTCGGACAACATTAAATGGAATTCTTACCGGGTTCGTCACGTTAGTGGAAAGATGGAGTTATTAGTTCTTCCCTCTATAAGGCGCATTCAATACTAGAGATACCCATGAAGTAAGCACGGTATGGAATGAAGTTCCAAAGGACAAAAAGTGAGCGAAGCTGGTGTCGGAAAATCCCTTCCTAAAAAGGGCGTACACTCTGACGAACTTAAACGTATTACTTACTGTTATGTGGTGGACGACCATTGGTAGTACATAACAGAGTCGAAGACCCACGGCGTGAAAAGTTTACGCCCACGCGGTCCAGCAAAGGTTTTTTCGTACATCTACAGGTCACCTGTCATTACCTCCCTCACTCCCAGTCACTATTCAGTGCACGCTGCACCCTATTAATCACACTCCCTCACGCATTTCAGCTTCTCATGCTCTGAATTTGCCTATATATTTGGAATTCATCATCATATTTTCGATTAACCGATGTTATTTTAAATAAATTAACATTTAGGGAATGACGAGGCCAGAGTTGGAATCCGCCAATGGTAATATTGAGCTTTAAGGTATAGGTAACTGTTAGGACAACAGATATCATACAATGGTTCATTTAAATTTATGGCTCACTTGGTATAATTTATTTTAAAGAATTTGATATCGTATTAAGACGGCTAAAGTAATTCAATTTAAGGTGTTACTTGTATTTTAATTGGAGAATCAGGTATTGAGGACCCTAGCTTAGAAAATACAGGGTAGCTCGTAGTAGCATAGTTTTCTGTTTTCATTTCAAACCCCTTCAAATCAGAAAGTATGCCTGTGGCACTCTAAAAGAATTAAAATATTATTAAATAACTAAAAATAAAGTTTTAATAGATGAAAGATAGCCATGTTCTGTTGGATGAAACGTACTCAGGTCCTGGAATCTAAAATAAATAAATCTACCTTTTTTTGCCCTGAACTACTTTATAACATTTCTATTGATCGCTGTAAATCATAAATGTAACCAGAACGTTTTCATTCTACTTTGGATTAACTTGAAATAAAAGCATAAACAATTAAGTTAACACGATAGTTGGTATTTTCATCTATGGATCATAAAGAAAATATGTGAAATCCTGAGATAGGCTGTAACAATACTTATCAATCTAATGATGGGGAAACTCTTGAAGGAATACTCATAATTTTCAAGGTAACATGATTAATAGTTATGATATATGATGAATCAATTCCGAATTTAGGAAATTGGGAGATATGAATACTAAGAAGCATACAGAGTGTACATTTAAGAAATAGGTTTAGAGCCAAGGACATGTTGGGTAGAATAGACGGACAAGTAAAAAAATACATAACGGGAAAATAAAATGCTTTCGGACTAAAGAAATGCTATATCTAGGGCCGAATGAGTGAATTTTCCCATCAAAAATGAGTATGAAGAAATAAATGCTCATTTGACTGTACTCGTGTAACTAATGCTCAGCTAAACGCGGCCCCTATGAAACCTTGGCTGTCGTTTCAAAGCCCCAATATCTCAAAAGAGATGATCAGAGAGGGGCATTCGGGTCTTCTTTCATCCAAGAGATTCAACCAAATAAAACGCTTCAGCTGAGAAAACAGAACATCATCTACTTCACGATTCCGAAGCAGGCTTCGGCATTACCGTTGGCATAAACCTTGCTAATGTACCCACACTCTTCGGCCGAGAGAAACAGAATCGACCTTGTGGCCGGCCGGTGTCACCATATGTGTTGCGTCACCATATCCTGGATTTTTTTCGATACTGGATAAGTACCCATCCATGACGTGAACATTTTATCGTGCAGACTAGTCCTGAATACCTCCATAAATATATCATAAGAAAGGGGAAGGGAAGCGATACATAGGAATGATATTATTTTTAATGCTGAATGAATAGTAAGAGGGAGTTCTGAGTATCCTGTGGGAATATACAATATTAGGGACAGGAGTGGTTGAAGAGGGTTATTAATCGGAAGTGAATAGCCTATCAAGACGTGTGTCTAAAAAGGTAGCAATAATTGGTTCTGTATTAACATGGTCAAAATATTTAACATAATATCCAAATATTAATTTTATAAGATCTCCCCAACCATGTATCTGCCATAGGATAGCTGTAAAATGATGCGCGCCAAGTTAGCGTCATGTTTTGTGCATTGCATATTTATTTGAATGGTGCATCAGTTACTACATATGTTTGTGTATCAGTTACTACAGATACCAGTTCCTTCTCCTAACCGTTTGCTTCAGATGTTACTACAGATCTGAAGCAAACGGTTAAAACTGTTTTAAATGCGGTGCTTACATTAATTGTAAGTATTATATAGTCAAGTGGAATCCTAATCTCATAATGCAATACACTTTGCTTTATCTGTTGGTATACCCCTAAGTATATTTTTTCAAAAAAGCATTGTTGAAAATTATTTCATTTGTTGCAGATCTAACATTGTGTGAAACAGCTATTTATATTTAATGAAGCCATCGAAACATTGCTATATTGAGAGTCCGCAAAGGTAAATCCATGCTAAATATGTTATAAGAAGTCTCATGAAATGGTACATCAAATAACATATCCTGGAAACGAAACTTATGCGACGAAGAAGAACTTTGATTGGACATAAGCCTAGGATAGCACAGAATAATACCTACGACTAGCAAATTTTTTTAGGCCTCATGCACACTATAAACCACAATCTTAAAAGTGAATGGCGTGAAGCAATTCACAATGTCCACTAATTCTATGGCTACACCTATTCGTCGCAGTTAATTTTCTTGCTCATTTTCCTGTGTTAGACTTTAATTTCAAAAAATTAATTAGCCAAAGTGTTAAAGCTTATAGTTGATGCATCGGAAATCATTTTTCAAAAAGACCAGGGAATTCAAAGAAAGTGAGGAAGGTACCGCTAATGTGCAATTAAGTGCAACAATTTCTAAGCGTAAAAATCATTCGGATTATCAGGTTTCGGTCAAGGCAAATAAATGTAACACTTTGAAAATGTTTACTTTTATACCGGGGAAGAAAACATTGGAATGTGCGGATTTTTCCTAATTAATTGGAGTATTAATGAAAGAAGAAACAAATATAGTAATTAAATAGCACAATGCCAACAAGCTTTCTCTTTGTAGTTTCAATAACTCATAAGGTATGCATTCTTAGGTAAACTTTTGTTTACTGATAATTGAAAATATTTTTCCTCTCAAATATTGTCAGTTTTTTCTATACATGAGTTTTGGACACAATATCTATTCGTTTGATGACTTCAAAACTGGAATAGGTTTTTCTTTAATCATAAATACGATGGAAATATCACTGTGCACTGTCTCGAGAACACATAGTGTTAAGTTAAACCGTCGCTAAGACAGATTTTTATCCGGCAAAATGTGTTCTATAACGGATTAAGTGATGAAATACGAGTATGAATATTTTCAAGGATTTCTTGCATCGAATCTTGAGAAAGATATATCGATTTACAGCATACAATGTAAAATGGATCCAAATGAAGCACAATTCGAGTAAACTTAAGTTTAATGAGGCAATTTATTTGAAATATCAAGAAAACACCTTCTTACAAGTGAGCCTGGAAAATACAAGCGAAATGTATTTGATTGACCACACAATGTATTGGAAAATTGTGATTCATTCTATGACATTTTAGAGCTGAAAATGATGATATATTTTCTTCTATTCTCATGAACAGAAATTTAAAATATTCGATCCAAATAGTTTTAGGAAAGACTTCTTAAGTTACATCATGAAAGAATGCACATCGGGCGAGATAGAAAAATATGATATAAGAAGGAATCACAGGATCAATAAAATTATTTTTTAAGTATTGGTATTAGTTTCTTCTAAGGTTTTATAATTTTTTTGTCGCGGATTTTCTCCATATCTCTTAATTCGAGGATAATGGCCAATAGGAAGACGTGGATGAAAAAGTTTAGCCTTAAGATAAACAAGACTTTACGTAAAGTCATGGCTTGCAGTCGATTTGGGAAGATAATCTCCAAGTAATACTAGTGAATGAATCGCTGAGACAAGTGGAAGAATTTTGCTATTTATGCCCCAGGATTAATGAGGAAAGAGAGATTGGGTAAGGAGTATATAAATGGCGAAGAAGACATTCTATCTCGAGAAACAACTACTAGGGGGAAGTAGAACTAGCATAGATTTAACAATGTGATTCATTAAGAGTTAGGAGATTGTCTTCTTTCCTACGGGTATGAAATTTAGGCTGTGGGTTAGGTGGAGCAGAGAAAAGAAAAGTGGAAATGATGGCACTGGGCTGCAAAAGAAGAAAGCTTTAAACAAAGTAAAAAAAAGTACTTCGTAGAGCGGGTGAAGAGAGAATTTCTCTAGAATTCATACTTCCACGAAGAAGTGGAACATTTGATTGGACATATTATTAGGCACGATAGTTTAATGATGATCAAAATTAAATGATACATGGAGAAGAACCATGGGAAGCAAGCAAATTCAAAATAGTGCAGGAAAGATGGATGCAGGACGTATTCATTGGCTTAGGAATACTGAAGACTGTGGTTGAGGAAATGACATCAGGAAAGCGAGGAATGGGTAGGAAAACGATAGGTTTGTTAAACGGAATGATGAGAAGGATAATGTACGGATAATTGAAAAACATTTTAATATAGTAAGAAATGTAAACTGTGTCTTGCTAAGCGAGGCTAAAAATGTGGCAGTGTACAGACTTTGTCCATCCAAAAATACCTTATGCAGTAGACTACCAAGTACAGTTAGATATAGATATTTAATCAATCTGGATACCCCGTTCGGATAATTGGAGTTTTGTCCAGAGGAAGAGTCTATCCAAAGAAAACTACAAGAAAGATAAGAATAAGGTATGCTTTCCAAACAAGGCCAGTTTCATCGGCGTTGTACAAAAATTCTGAATCATAGGAGTCTGTCACAACTTTAAATTTTTGAGTAAAATTTTCTGCAGCTGTAGAGTCTGCTGAAAATTTCTCTCCACTCAGATCTACTTCACGGATCCCGTGTCTAGCCTTGAAATTTCCTTAGTCAGCCGTTACTTGCCTTAAAAGATGAACAATCAAGCTCCTAACCCAAGATCTTAGCTTTTTCGCAAGGAGTCGGACCTGAAATAGGGTTTCCCATAGAACGTTGCCGCAAGGACCACTTGAAAATGGCATCTTCTAAAACTTTGCTGGTTGCCGTTTTCATTGATTTCGTCGAAGAACTTCCATCTTAATTTTCAAGGACTGACACAAAATTCACAATCGCAGGTTCGTTCTTTTTAATGTCCGCAGTCGTTGATTGTCCAACACCGTACTGCTCTGCTAACTTTTTGCCCGTAACTCCCTTATCTGATTGCTCTACGATTTTGTGTTTGTCCGCTAAGGATAACACAACACGTTTTCTCTTCGAAGCCAAGGGGAACAATGAAACGCACTCTCAAAGGAAACAACAAATCGGCGCATGAAAAAAACCCCACATAATCAACATGCAATCAAAACAAAGAGTGGCAGATCGCCCGTAGCCACACTAGTCCCTCCGCTGGGCCTATTCGGTTTCTAAAACTACAACATGAGACGGTGCCTAAAGCGGTTCGGATAGTTGGAGTTCGGATAATTAAAGTTCAACTGTGATAGTATTCTTCTCTACACGACTTTTGAAAGAAACAAAAACATTGGTATTTAGGAAATTACAAGCAAACAGCTTTTCTTTGCAATATTAGACCAATATTACATACGAATTTTCGATGAAAATGGCATTAAAAATATTTCTCTTAATTTTCTGTCATGTGAGACGAGAGCACTTACCAATTGATTGACCAAGTCGATGATATTAAAAGCACAACCACTTCATGTCTAATAATCAAAATTGAAAATTTTGAATGAGAGATGCTCATAAAGCTTGAAAGTAACGCAAAGTGAAATACCAATCAAGTAACAGTTAAGGGTAATTAAGCAGTTAGTAATAATTGTTCCCTTTAGCTGATGATAAAGAAGTTGTCGCACATAATGAAGAACACCTTCAGAGATCCAGCCATTGGGAGAGCAACGTAAATAACTTTGTCGAGAAAAAATAAAATTTAATGGAGAGAGCTGTAATTATGTTATTTGAAAGAGGGAAACCCAAGGTAGACGCTACGTTTACGAGATGAGAAATTAAACTAAATGGAATTCCTCACAAATTTCGAAAGCTATATATATTAGGGGGGAAGAAATTCGGACGAGGACATTAAGTATAGAATAACTGAATCAGGAAGAGCGTTGAAGAGTTTATTACTGTGCTCAAAGAAGAAGCGCTGACGAACTCGAAGCCGTGGGTGGAAACACTTTGTCTAGAATGTGAAGCCGTAAAGATGTGTAAAAAGCGTAGCCTAAAAGGGCAGTAGCCTTGAAAATTGACACTGGAAGCAGATAATTCTAACCGAGTGCATGCTTAGACTAAAAACGAGTAATTTTTCAGTCGCAAGGAAAAAAAGGCGTCAGTACAAAAAGAGTATAATAAGAAACCGTGCTTAATGGGTCAAAATTATGACGCCACTCATTCATTATAACCATTGGTGTAGTTACATTTTAGTTAAATGCTTTGAAAAATATACCGAGATTGTATAAAAAAATATTTAGAGTTTCGGAGGTTCCATAAAACGGTGATCAAATTGAGAATGAACATAAATGAGAAATTTAATGCAAAACGCTCGGTTGCAAGGCAAACAAATTATTTAAATACGCACGGCAACAATTTACAGCATCGGCCACTATAATTTCGTACAGATTATTCTTTTGAATATCTTGATTTGAATTTGATTACGTAAATTTGCAAGTTCGAAGGTATTTACGCAACAATTCATCCTAAAAAGTGTGTGATGAATTTTAAAATATCATAACGTATTCTACTCACGTTACTCAGCGCGTACGATGGCTGTGGCTCCCTGTCAGCATCAACTCTGCAAAGAGTGAAAAGAAAAACAGATATAGCAGCACCAGTTTTAATCGATTATTTAGGAAAGAAAACACTTATGAATGATAAGTAATTACTCAATGATGGATTATATTTAGAGGAAAGATACGGATAACAGAATTAATTCTAACATACCTAGCTCAACGTTGATTAATAAGTTCCACTGAGTGAGGAAATGAAATCCTCCAATGTAGAACCCACGCAATGGATGTAGTGTTCTATTTCGTTATAATAATACGCAAGATCACTAGTTAAAATTTCACGCCAGCTTTAGTCCACCGCCCTCCTATCTCCACCACGCGCATATCTACATGTACTTAATACCCCGCAAGCCGCCGCAAGGGCGTGTGGCGGGGGCTGTTAGGGCACGACGCGTAATTAAGAAAAAAATGCATGTAAAAGCCACACATTTATACAGTTCACAAACAAAATATGATAAACATTCATGCAAGAACCCTTGCACCCCATGCACATGCAAACACACAAACTACCAACTAAAATAAACAAGCACCTACCAATGTACCTGATATCTTTGCAATGTTTAATTTTGTTCCAAATTGTAAATTAAATGTTTTTTTAAATTTCTAAAATGACTTTGGTTTCTTAATATTATGATTTCTGATTGTTCTGGGAAAGGATGAGGATTTGAATCTATCTGTACTGGAATCTATCTCCCTTATTTTATCTTTGTGGTCTGATCTCCCTAAATGGTGTGGGGCCAAAGGGGGCCATATAGGTTCATCAGTCCTATGCTGCATATTAAAAATATAAATATCCAAAAACGGAGAACGAACTGACAAGGATTTCGTCGGTAATATAAAAATCAAGTGAGTCTTCCGTTTAACTAAACGCTCAACAAGATAAATAATTCAATGTAATCCGGATGAAATATTAATACCGTGACGTGTAAACACTCTTTATAATTTCACCCACTCCTAAAATTAAGATATTTGCGGTTGGCTGAAAAATTACCAATTTAAAATTTCCTTTACTCTCTGGCAGACAAAATTTCCTTCAGAAACTGTCTTAAATGGGCATAACGGACGTACCATTAATTCTACTACCGCTACATGAGTGGCACAGGTGTCATTTAAAGCGGTGGTTCACAGACCATTAACACAAATTATGGTCTACGCTAACAATAAAATAAAAATCGTGCTTTCTCATTTTTTGTTCGCACAAATAGATAATTTATGGAAAGTTTTTATTTCGAACGAAAGCACTTTTTAACTACACATTAATAATTGCTTGATATGCTGTTTCCGCATTTTGCTTGGGACTCTTCTGAGAAGGCAAGAGAGGAACCAACCCAGCCAGGCATCGACTGTGCTTCTTGGAAAATCATAAAAGCTTGCGTGCGAGATAAAACAATGTTCTCATAGATCCGATTATGCTTCCGTATAGATTGAGGAGGCAATCAGAAAATCTACGTCGCCTACGCAAGCTAATGCGTCAATATTCAACATTCCCGTAAGTAAATTAAACCGTAAGATAAAACAATCCGATATCCGTCGGGAGGAGTTCATCAGCACTGACTAATTACATAGTTATTCCTCATCTTCTTGGCGAAATTCCAAATTAACACATAAAAACACATGGAAATTTTGCTCAAGAGAATAGTTGAAAACCCTCAAAGAGGTCACTGATGTCAATTCTCGGTTGCACGTCGGGCGTGACGCTCATTGTTAGACACCATCAACGGATCATGAAAGCGAAGTCAGTCACCTTTTCACTTGGTTGACATCATGAAAACCTACCAGACGAATACGAACCTATGGCAGAGGATAAAAAATTGGAGAGCTATTGCGCAACGACTGCATGTTATTTCTCGAAAAAGATCAATTAAAGCTTAGTGATGAACAAGTTGATTTTTGTAAAGTGGACGACGCGATCACGAATTGAAAAGCAGTCCAATTACTCACTTCAGGGGAAAAGGTTGCGGTGTGGGGACGTGTGTGTGTGCGTGGTTGGTGACTCCACGTTATTGTTACCCTTCCCCTTCCAAAAAAAGGAACTAGGGGGAAGAGCGTCATGTTTAATTGGCCAGGAAGAAGGGAGGGGATGACGAACAAAAAAATATGTGGCGCCGGGATGCCGTATGGAAGTGAGTTCATTGAAGTGAGTCATGCCGAGGCATCGAGGGACTCGATGTCCCTCCTCCTCATCCTGCAAACTACATCACCCATTCAGACGGCATGTGATGCCTTCCTCCCCCCCTGCAGAAGGACTGTAGCCCTCCCCCCTCGCCCGTCTCGTCAAGTCCCCCCTCCGCAAATGCGTCCTTGCCTGGACTTGGGTCCTTAAGTCTTCTTCCGGCAGGATGCATGACGCTTCAGTAGCAATGGGGGGGATCCTGGAGAATCGAGAGTGGTGAGAGGACGTATAAAAAAATAAGAAATGTCGGTCACAACCATCCCCCTCCCAACGCTTCCCCAAACCCATGCACTCGCAACCAAACCTCCCCCACCGCCTCAAACGAACGCACTCCCGTTGAGAGCCAAACGAACCCGTCGCCAATTGCGTGACACGTGAATCGGCGCAATAATTATTGCAAAGGCGGGCGAGCAGTGTGTCGATCCGAGAGGGGGAGGGAGGAAGAGAGATCATGAGCGCCCTTTTCATGTCATCGGGGAAGCCATGGGCGTAGGCCGGGGTAGCTTACTCGAATGCTTTGTTCCAGAAACGGCATCCAGCTAATCTGACCTCCCACGCTAGCCCGATTCGTCGATAGGAATGAAAATATAAATAAAACACCCGTCGCTCCGTGTTTTTCGTGGACAGAGTCCAGCTCCACGTAGAAACTTCTCCTTACGCATGCCACTATAGGATGATGTAGTTTGAATGGGGTGGGTACGTAAGATTCCACACAGTACATCAATGCTGTCGTCAATTTCAAACCGAATTATAATAAAATAAAAGAGGCACGTAAAGTTCTTCCCTCAAAGTTATTCGTTATTGAATGATATTTACCTTCATATAATTTTATAAAAAATCCTAATTCAAAAGGACAAAAACTGTTACTTCAGAAAATAAATTTCAAACTTAAATTCCCCCAATATTATTGAAAAATCTTGTAATATCACAAACATATCTTTCCTTACATGTTTAGCTTCAAATACGGGTAGACCATTGAATATTGTGCATCAGGTTACTTAAGGTTTGAACGTTTGGCACAGGTATAAAGTAAGTCCAAATGTATATTTATAGCTATTTATTTTTGCGATGGAATCCAAAAGGGAGAGGAATGCAACGACAGTTTCATTTTACATTACGCAGGATATCATTTGGAACTCTGTTTGGAGCTTATCGTTATTCATGAAAGAAAAATCTCATTTCTCTAATCTAATAACTAAATCTTACATTTGATGCACATATCACTATCATATCCAACAAACCGTATTATTTGTTGGATAATTTCATAACCTCACCCCTGTCTGACAATACTATCTAACGATAGCCCTCAAAGACTCTCACTTTACAATCATGTGCAATGTCACGCCCTATGCTATTTATTATCGTCTCTAGTTAAATATTCCATTCAAACTTTTAAAATAGAACAGAAGTTTCACGGTATCTTTGAAAATTACATCTATGGCTTCAGTATTCTCGCACAAGGGTCCTCGTTACATTACGTAACTTTAAACTTAAACAGGAATTCAGCTCACTCAAAGACAGTCCTATAAAACGTTACTATCCGCCTCCCACTAACTTAGGGTAGAAAAGTTAACAAGATAGTGATAGCATGTGCAAAGGAGATCAGAGCGTAATGCCTATTGACAATTTAAAATAACCTTGACGCAAACCCCCGAGCTTAGGCGAGAATATCAGTTAACGACTATGGCGGCGTTGCTACTGCTCGCCTTTAACGACACCATAACGATTTCGAAGGATAAACTTTTTCGGGAGATTTGGAGTCCGTACTCTTCGCTATCGCATTTTTTCCAGCTTCCACAAAGTTGGACGATACTTAAGGGTCATATCCATTGCAGGGATTGCTGGGTGGATCTCATAACAAATTCTGCGCAGGTTCCGCATAGCACAGTCATACAATTACAACTCTATTTAATGACCGCTCGACACCCATTCAGCGCACAAAAGTCATCACTTTTCGGCCTGAACTTTTTCATCTTTTCTGAAATCTGCTTGACTCGCACGTCACGTCTGCTGAATAGTTCTACTTGAGCGACCTTGTCACGTGACGAATCCACGACCACCAAATTCTAGCTCGTAAGACGTACGAAATATAGCTTTGACAAATGCGACTTTAGCGTTTTACTCTTTTCTACTTGAAGATGACGAGAGTGGTTTTGTTACTTTGACACTAAAAATAGAAGACCATTATGCCGCACATGTATTAAAAAAATTAGATATGTTCATTGATATTTAAATGTTAGATCGAATGCACTATGTAATTAATGCAGCGCAATTTTTCATTTTTTCTTTCTTTCTTGTTTATTGAGAAACTGATGTTAATGAGGTGCAGAGTTTCTTTTTTTGTGTTAGAGATTTGTGCTTGGAAGTTTCCTTTCAGTGTATTTTTTTCCCGACTGATTTTATTAATATATTTTGCGATATTGAGTCATGTCATGTGACCTCATGTTATTTTTTTTCAAGACAGGTTTGATTATTATACACGGGACTTGTGTGCTACCTGACATTGCCTACTGGCACATGTAAGTTTTTAAGATAATAATAATTAAGGTACACATGCAGACTCTACTTCATTCGGTAAATATCACGTTCATGATAATATTTCTTTTTCCAAAACATCACCGTAGATTAATATGCATTGAAACAGTGATGTTAGACAAAATAATACCGAAAATGAGTTATAGATCAACTTAAAAAATGAATTCCTGTTGAAAACCTGTATATCAGAGAAATTTCGTGCTGGTGATGCAATTATTATTTTGCTGAACGCCTCGAATAACAATATCTGGTATCTAATTTAATTTAAAATAAATGCTAATTTGCAGAGGAATCACTGAAATATTAGCGGTTTTTAATCCAGAGAAAGACCGTAACTACCTGCGTAGGTTCTTTGCGTGTCATTTGATTCTCAAATTACAGGTATCGCAGCCCATTATCCTTTTCTATTCTTTAATTCTAATTTTTTTTTCTTTTTTTTTTTCTTTTTCGATTAATTCTATTATATGGCGTTATTGTTGATGGAAATTAATGGGGTGGCATTAAAAAAGCCATTAAAATAAAGAAAAACTTTATCATTACTACCATATTCGTGAGACAGGGGGAAACTATATAGTAATATTTTTTAAAACCATAAATTATTGAAAATAATAAAGGCACACATTGCTTCTGAACGATTTGGTCTCCAAATTACTTCCGATTACCAAGATTTTATGCAGCATACATGTGTAATAGTGTACATATGATAAAGAGCCCATCACTAGGAAAATATTGTAATTTACTCTTTATTATACAAGGGTGAAAATTTACCCAAAATTCCAAAGAAAAGTCAACGCGGAAAGGAGAGAATTGCACCCAACTAAGAGCTCGGAAAAGTCTCATTTACTGTTCTAAGTGAAGATTATTTTATCCCTCACGTCGTTAAAATTTTAACGAAACTGCTAAAAGCATGTGAACGTCATAAAGTTAGTTCTCAGAAAGAAGATGCCCATTGAGAATTCTGGAAAGAGAGCCGAGCCGTGAGCTTATAAACATAAAAATGGGTGAAATCTTCTGGATGTACAAAATTCGCCGATACCAGTAGCAAAAAATACGAACAAAAAAATAGTAGATGATTTCAGCCAAAGGAATCGAATACAATAAGCAATTCGTGCATTGAAAATAGCGATTTTCACCTTAACAGCCTTGGAAATCAGTCATTTATAAAATTATTATAATAAAAAAGAATTTTAAGAATTCTTACTCTAGTTTATATGAAAAGTATACGTACAATTTGCACTGCATATATAATTATTTAATGTCTCCAGTATTATGGGCTACATTTAGACCAATACGGACTTCATCATCATCCTGATCAATACCATATTTCACTGAATCTCTACAAATATGGTAATGATATTTTTTTCTTGGCATGGCCACGATCCGATAATATCATTCCATTTTGGCTCATAGTTTTAGGAATCCTCTTCTGCGCCGAACGAAATTGGAATAAAGAGGAACTATAAAATAAGGCCATTTTGAATACGGGCAGAAAAAGAGCACCGAAAAACGGAAGTATACACATCTGTGTTTAATTTTAATTAATGAAAGAACGACCTTAGGCATGCATTCATTAGTTGAATAAATCCATTTAATGAACTTAATAACGTTCCCGCACCAGAAACTAAAATTAATGAAGAAAACATGTTGGAACCTGGTTTTTATATCTTATCAGAGCAGCTATTTAAAAATATTATGAAATATTTCCTTTATTTTAGAACATGGAACCTTCCGCCTTGCTCCCGTTACCCAACATAATTCCAGCTGTAAAGTTAAGAATCAACTAGACTTCCAGTTCTAAAATAGTTAGTTCCATTGGAACTAACTCCCGCCCTTTGGTTCGCCATGCTATATTCTGACAGAAAATAGCTAGTTTAACGAGGACTCTTAATTAGCACAAATAAACTCGTCGCCCCCTCTGATCTCCCCTCCTCCAACGGGAGCGATTTTCCCTCTGGGTGTGAGTAATAACCCACCACCGTCTGCCGATCCCCCATTAGGAGCTCCTTTGACGGGGCTCGCCCCTCTCTCAAAGGAGACAGACTCCTCCGGCGACACGGCGTCAAAAAAAAAAAGATTAAGCCGCAATAGATAATGGTGTGTGGACTGCCGGACGAACGCCCAATGCACCCCAAGACATAAATACCAAGCGCTGCCGGGCGGTCAAATCTCCGTGCCCGACCCGTGCACCTATCCCACACACGCCAACCTACCGACTCGACTCCCCTCACACACGCCGTTCGCTTCTCTGGAAATTTTTATTTTCCCGTATACCTACCACAACCACCGCCACCCTTATCCTGCCGCCTACCTACTTTCTTCAAGCCGAGTCACTTAGGTATATATCCAACCCCCTTCTCCAACCCACGACGACCGTTGTGCCGTTCTGCTTTCGGGATTGCGTGATGAGGGGCAGTTTTGCCATGCGACTCGTCTCTCGCCTCTGGAAATATAAGAGAGGAGGGAGGGGAAAAAGAGGAAAGTTCTCTCCGCTCCGTCGTTCCCTTCCCCTTCCCCCTCACCCCCCCCACGTCCGTCCCCTACCCACCTCGCCATCTCACTACTCCCAGCACGCGGGGACCGTTTCAAACGGATGGAGGTCATACGCTGACCTTTCAGCGCAATCGCCGCCTTCGCCTCCTCCCGATCCCTGTGTCTCCCCGCCCTGCCCCGCAGGGATCAACCCATTGTTCTCACATTATTTCTCTTTCCGTTTATCTTTTAATTCGCTTCGTGGGGGGAGGGGGGCGGGGGGGGGGGCGGAAGAAAAAAATGCACACTTAGTTTTGCGTATCAGGTTTTTGACGATTCTGATAGGGGCGTGTCAGTTGGCGTAGTGGTTTTCAAATCACCATTTTCACGGTTTCCGAACGGTCTCACGGAAGATATTTGTGAGCTTTCTTCCATTCTCTCCCTCGGCAGTGTTTCTTCGGCTCATGAACGATTATTGTCTAGATTATGAAAATTATTTTTCGATTATTTTCAACCCTGACAAGTCCCATTCTCCTATATCTGCCAAGTGACCCCCAAAGACCTTTAAACTTTTCTTGGCAACACCTTAATTTCGTGGAAATTCCAGGTTCCAAACGAACGAAGCATGAATTTCATCGATTGGTTACCCACATCACAGCAGGAGAATTTTTTTTTTGAAAATCTGAAACATTTAAATAAATATATCTACTGCCTAAAAGTGAAATATTATGGGTGTCTAATCTTTTTCTTTCCTTATTTTTCAATACAGTGGCAAAGTCTAAGTGTGATTATTTTATAGACTTATGTGAAGTGTTTCAAATGTTTTCGCTACAGAAATAACTGATCTACTCTGTTTAACGTCAGTTTACATTAAACTAGTGGCCTTACAGCCTTAAATAGAATGACTACGTAACAACATCAAATAATATGTTGAGGAAACATTCAAGCGTGGTTAAAATGATACTCGTTAACCAGGAGTGACATTAAATTAAGTTAAAAAAAAACAGTCATCAACTCGTGGGATCAATTTCAGCGTCAAGCCACAGAGTATTCATTATAACGTGCTAAGTAATGACCCAAAATTGATTTATTAATCAAATTATAGGAAGTAATTATTATTATTATTGCTACGTTAAAGGAGATACACCAAAGGAGGCTTTTAATATAATAACTACCCCCGAATCTCCCTAATTTAATTTTAAACACTTAGATAGCTCACGAGTTTGAAGGAAAAATAAATCGATGTTTATGATCCGCGGTCACAAGTATCCATTCGAGATTTGGAGGAAATGTAAGTGAAAATGTCTCCATCTCATTTTAAACCAATGCGGTCCAATTTTCCACAGCATTAAAGACCTATTGCAAAAGAATGGCGTCATCCATTTCATTACGGAATCCTTCCTCCGAATTAATTCCTCACTCCTCGCCAAATACCTCCTCCTCGCAAAAAGAAACGCGTAGGCATAGTCACCGCCAGCATTGCGATTCCGTCACATGCAAAAAAGCAAGCCCCTTCCCAGTTCCAACCCCTTCCTCCCCCAAGGTTTGGCCTCATTCAGTAAATCGTTATTCCTGCGTGCGACCTTGCTCGAAAAAAAGAGACGGCGTAATAAAAGAAAACATCGAAATTATGGATTTCTTTTATTACGGTCCCCTCCCTTCCTTCTTCCCTGTCAACCACCCACAATCACACAGACAGACACACACAGACACACGTATAGGCTCACGCCAACCACCAAACCAAGCCCGCCACGCTCTCCGAGGTGGTGGGTAGCTGAAACTCGCGAGCATATATACGTACGTACCTCGCTACCGATGTCCTTTTAGCCCACGTACAAAAAGGATCGCGAAAGAGAACAAGAGCGCTGGATGGAAAAGAGGCAGAATGGGGGAATATTTTCCTCGGGCGGCAAACACTCAATTATTTTTTCCCCTCTCAATTCCCATCCTACCGCTCCCCTCCTTAACCCTTCCCACGAAAACCATTCTCCCCCGGCTTATTTAAAAGCTTTCTGCATGCATGCCGCACACAGTCACCCTTTTACCGCAACGTCTACGGAGCGCTTTACTTCCCTTCGCCGGGCCTCTCCCCTTGCGAACGTGTGCGCCTCTCACAGTTCCCATATCGACAATCAAGAGACTCAATCGACATGGCAAATTTCCTCCAAAATAAATAGAACCACAAAGGATCTGTTTCTATTCCGTATTTTCCATTCATCGCGAAGGGCAAGGTGAAATAAATATACGCAAGTTGTCATAAACCGGAATCTTTTATCAAGAATATTCACCCTACGGACTTGAAAAGCATCTTTTCATATCCACTCATTGACGTGAAATATGTCAACGTGCTGTTGAAAGACCGTCTTAAAAGACTTTCATAACTTATTTTCCTAGAGTTCTGCACAAGGTAACGAATAAGCACAACTTTAATATAGTGACTGGACTTATTTACTGCAAATCACACCAATCGTTCCAATATTTAGGGAACAGTTATTCCTATATTTTGATGAGCAATTAAATGTTGCATGCTCTATTCAAATGATAGATGTGAAACTATAAGATGTCATGAGGACCTAACTAACTTTATTATTACATTAATTCATTATACAAATAAGCAGTAAGCACTGGGAAATCCTCTGT
Organism: Hetaerina titia; assembly: GCA_037158775.1. Classification (NCBI taxonomy): domain Eukaryota; kingdom Metazoa; phylum Arthropoda; class Insecta; order Odonata; family Calopterygidae; genus Hetaerina; species Hetaerina titia. Next base: position 71,985,658 of record CM073777.1, on the reverse strand, counting down.
GGAGTATTACATCCACCGCCAGCCACTGGGATAGATTGCGACGGGAAGTTCTAAGATACTAGTCTGTCGCGCATGCGTGTGAACGAATGCATAAGTATAAATTATATCACTTCACATTCCAATATCGCCATCGTGTGATAAATGATTGACCATAAGGACTCTCTGAGTTGAAGGAAAGAAGCTCTAATTCAGTAGTAAGGGATTCCCATGTTCCTAAATGGTTCGTTCGGTAGAAATGTATAACTCGTTTGTATGAAATTAGCCAAAATACTTTTCGGCGGGTTACTCATTTTCTCCGACGTCGGAATCTATTCCACTCGGATAATTCAATCGTTTCCCGAGCGCGGATGACTGTTGCAATTCTCTTAGTAAATTTGAATGGCACTCATTGAAAATGAAAATACCTACCTCATTTCATATAGCGCATCCATTTCATATCATATCTCATCTATATCTCATATCATCATATAGAATTATCCGGAACGAAAAATATAGTATTTGTCTCCGAGTATCTGGCATATTCCAGGATTAATTTAAATGAAAATTTCATGATTAACACTCTTTATTGGTGAAATCATGTAGCTAACAACGTCATGTTTACACAATGCCATAAAAACTGTGAAGGAAATAGATGTATTAAGATCCAATTTGACATTTTTCCCGCTGCGTTCAAATGTCCAAATAGAAATACATGCAGATGGGCTGAAATAAGACTCGATTAGTGAACTCCATTAGCAGGTCTGGTAACTGCCTTTCATCTATGTAGATCTACAGGTGACGCTACACCTAGCGTTAAATTAACAGGACAACTTACCCTTAATCGAATGGTAGGAACATATTACCAAGGCCTTTGCATTCCACAACTTTTATCAATTTGCATTTCCTTCATGAATTGATACGTGCATCATTTTATCTTTCCTCAAACGTCCCCATCTCATCCTATAAGAATCTTTCCCCATTTTACGTTTGTCTTGAAGTCAAACTCCATCCGAATTTTTAGAATAATAAACAAAATATATCTTTTCTACGCCGGGGCTGCCATCTCAAAGACTCTTCCGAACTCTTTTAATTAAAAATCCTGCTCTCTTTGTTCAAATCCGTTAACTGAAGTTTCAACCATGCTCTAAAGACTTTCCCGAGTCCGCATCCCAACAAAACCCCGAGGCTACGCCGACTACGTATATCGCGTCGGACGCTCAAAATTCTCTTTTCCAATCGCTCGTTTCGAATCCTGCGTTCCACTTCCGCGCAAGTTATAACGTCCCACGGATATATCCACGCCGATGAAATGCCTTCTTCGAAACCCCAAGGGCACGAGGGAAGATATTAAATTTTAAACAAAAACGAGGAGGACCGCTACCGCCCACTCGGCTCGATTACGCTCCGCCGTCACGTCTCGCGGGCTGTCGATCTCTTCAGCGGCCCTGCCGTCCGGTGGTGCGATCATCTGACCCAAATACAGGGGCGGCCGCTCGCTAGCTCTCTCTCCCAATGCATCTTTCCATCACAATTGATTCCGTCGCTCTTATGTGCCTCGGGGGGTCTTAAAGCACTACGAGCCCGCGTTGAGTGCTTGCCATCGCTTGCCGCACCGTAGTCCCTCATCCTCCGCGGAAAGTTGGCCGTGACGTTTGCATTGCGGGGGCGGCCGCTAAAATCATTTCGCGGAAATGGGAGCCTTCGCATCCCGTGCTCGTCACTCTCCGCCGAAGGGGAAAAAGGAGGTTCGCTCAAAAGAGCACAGTTAACAAATGTCACGGGGGAGGGGGGTCTGGGACGAAATCCGCAAAGTGGAAAAGGTTAAGGATTACGAGAGACGTGCGCTACCGCGAAGGTAATAATTGAACGGGACCAAAATACCGGTTCACTCATAACTTTTTATTCCCAAGAGACATGTGGTAGCGTTAAAAGCTAGTGCTAATCAGCACATCCTTATCCCTCTCCAAATGCCATTCACTTACTTCTTTATATCACTTCCTTTTTACTTAATACTGTAGTAGTCTTCCATTCCTCTCTATTCAGTGTTGATTTCTTCATCCCCTGAGAGCTTTTCTATTAAATTCATTCTTATTTTGTCATATGTCCTTGGCTTTTTGTCTTCCTCGCGGGACCTTTCCTTCAATTTTCTTACTTATGACGTTTCTCTAATCGGATCATCGGCTCGCCAAGTTGAAAAATCCGTGTTTTAAGCCCCGGTCAAGAAAATTTCTACGCTTTTGATCCTCTCTATTCCAACTTCCCCACCATTATTGTGTTGATCTTTCATTAGTATTCCTATCCCTTTTCCTTTTATCCATATGAATCAATATAAGTCCGCTATTTGGCGGATTTTCACGTTTGATATATACATATATATATATATATATATATATATATATATATATATATACATATATATATATATTATTATTAGGTAATCTACCGTTTAAGGTAGGTTTTTGGATGGTCACAACTATCTAAGAAACATTTTGTGACTCCCCACCTAGCAAACTAATCTATATCAGGTCCCTCTTCATCTCGGTGTACTTCTTTCCTCCCTTCATCCCGTCCAACATCCCTATCCTGTTCCTGCCCTTACCTCGCTTGCCCAACATTCTCCCCTCTATTACCCTCTTCAACATTCCACTACCGCTCAATACGCCTTTCATCCATTTTTCCTGCCTCCATAGGATTTCCCTCAACAAACCCCTCTCCTCACCCACCATCTCTAGTACTTCCTCATTTGTTTTCCTTTTGGTCCATTTCACCTTCTCCATTCTTCTCCACACCCACATTTCAAAAGCCTCCAATCTACGTCTATCCTCCTGCTTCAGCGACCACGTTTCCGCGCCATACTACGCTCCATATCAGAGTTTTTACGAGTCTTGTCTTGACACCCCTACTCAACGTCCCCGTCATCAACTCCCTCCTCCTTGAGAAAGTCTCCTTGCATAGCGCAATTCTTCTCCTTACGTCCCTACCACTTTGACCGTATTGGTCCAAAACACTTCCGAGATATGCAAACTGCTCTACCTGCTCTATTTTTTCCCCGCCTATTTTAATATTTAGCTTAGACTTTTTCTTTCTGGAAAATCGCATTATATATATATATATATATATATATATATATATATTATTAGGTAATCTACCGGCTAAGGTTGGTTTTTGGATGTACACAACTATCAAATAAACATTTTGTAACTCCAACCATAACCCAATCGAGCAACCTAATCTACATCAGGTCCCTCTTCATCTCTGTGTACTTCTTTCCTTCCTTCATCCCGTCCAATATCCATATCCTGTTCCTGCCCTTTTTTCGCTTGTCCAACATTCTCCCCTCTATTACATATGCATATATATAATATATATATATATATATATATATATATATATATATATATATATATATATATATATATATATATATATATATAGATATATTAAACTTAGACAGCAACACATAGCACGAGAACGTATAAAAAGAACACTCACAATTGTGTTGCTGTCTAAGTTAATTATTCAACACTTCCGTGTTACTTCGAAGAAATAATTAATATATATATATATATATATATATATATATATATATATATATATATATATATATATATATATACATACACACATACGCATTCACATATATCTCTTCGACTCTATTTAAAAATAAATATTTTGCATTATAAATAAGCCAGTAAAAAGTCATTTTGTAGAGTAATTAAATTAATTATCATGTGAAATCACCATGATTTGGATTGAGATCCTCTTGAGCGTTAAGAGCATGCTGTCTTGCGATTTTTGTTCTCTTTTGAGGAAAAAATTACCATTTTGGAGCGAAATTTTGAAAATTATATTTTTGCCTCTTTTTATGTCATAATGGCATGAAACGTTTTGTGCTTCGATTTGGTGGCATGAATAGTTTTAAATTAATGAATAATAACTATCTTTAATGTTTTAACTTTTTAAAATACTCACCGTAAAACACTTGAAAAGTGAGTCGGCAGCAACAAAAATTGGCAAGAATTACCTGCATAGTCTTTTACGAACGATTAAAAAGATACAAGTGACGATGATTCGCTTTAATAACAGAAGTAATTTAGATTTTTTTCACCTCAACTAGAGTAAACTATTAAAAATATCATTTATTGCTCTTTTGATACCGCAAAATTACTGCACGTTAAAATGTCATTCATTGATTTTTAGTGAGGATCACGAAATATCTTATCGGATCAATAAAATATGAAAACAACTAAAATTCAACTCTAATGCATGATTATACTCTTTCAATCTCATACATATTATTATATATTCGCGTGCATATGGATTAAATGTTAACCCTTGTGCCTGAAAGAAACTCACTGAATATACTATATAATTTTTCTCATATTTCATCCGCTGACAAGTAAGACCGATTTGTGACAACAACTGCAAAATATTCTCGTGTTGAGACAATAACCCTCTTTGTTAAAAATTTCCCATCCACTGTGTAAACTGCACACTTTTCGTGTCGCCTACTTGGTGGACGTAACAAAATTTTGCCATCTTTCCCGTGTGGCTGGATTTCTGCGGAACATCTGGGTTGGTAAAAATAATTGATTTCGATTTTTCATCCTATCCACGTCTTCGAACTTGAGGCCAGTGACAGGCATTGAATGAATTTGGAGAGAAAATAGCGTCAAAATCGGACAGCGCTCTACCGTAAAAAAAACCCCTAACGTGACCAATGAATAATTCGATAGTTTTAATGGAAATACCTGGTCACGCAATCGTAAAAGGCTTGACAGAAGAAAACGCTAGCACCAACGAACATCGGGCCTCTACTAATAATGGCTTCGCTAAGGCGGAAAGATCGCTCGAAGCCATTCGTCGTGAAAGCTTTGCTTTGTGCTTAATATTCTCGCTAACCAAAGGTAGCTCAAGCATTGAATAAAAGAGATTTTGCAGCAAATTTTGAGATTAAAATAACCAAGGGTTGTTAATACTTGAGAATGGAACTTAATATTTTGTACAAAAAAGTACAAATTTGAAATATTTACTGGTACTTTTAGAATTTCCACTCAATATTTTGGCACTTGAGATGTGATCACCATTTCTACGAACATTACGTTGGCCATGGCCACCATTACAACACGTACGTTGGCAACATGCGACATACTAACATGCTGTAAAGGTGTATCGAAATGTTTTCAGAGATGAAACTGTTTTAACAAGTTAACAGATTTTGCTACAATTTCAGAGCTAAGGGAAAAATATCACTCGCAAAAGGCTTAATAATCACATTATCAATTACTTTAAGATTTTTCCCGTCGTACCGTCATAATAAGTAAAAATTGGTATGAAAAAAGAAAGATAAATCCAAGAAACAATTCTTATTGCCAAGATAAAGAATTAGGTCACTAATTTGAGGATGTTAAAGACATACTATATTACAGGCGCTGACTTATTACTGTATATCAGATCACGTACATAAAATCAGGGAGATAGAAAGTAGAACGTATGGTTTCAAAATTCAATATCCTGCATGAATTTTAAAAAGATTTGTGACCTTTCTCCCATATGATTTCAATATATTCTGTAATTGAATATTTTTACATGTAAGTACCTTATTTTGTATGATTAACTTCCTTCTAGTGCATAATTAAACTGATATTTGTGCAGATGGGTCTTGACTGTGATTGTGCATAAATGACTGGTGACCAAATACCCCTTCCACAAGCCCTTATGGTGACGTAAGGAGTACTTTGAAAATATAGATATGTAGAGGAAGGAATTTAAAAGAGACTATAACCATTACTGCCAACGTCCATCCATCTTATAAGAACATTTTGACAGTTTTGAAGAACATATTATACGCTAGATTAAAATAAAAGAATAACTAGTAGAGCTAGAGCAGATATTAACCCTAGAGGGTATAGGCTAAACCATTATTTTTGTTTTTCATAAAAATGACTAATTTTGGAATGAATAAATGAAAATTAGTATTTTGGGGGAATATTTCTTTTAAGACGTTCATAAAAATTATAATGTATCAATTTTGATGGTAAATTAAAAGACCGTCTCCGAATCTAGGTAATTCGAACATGGACATTAAACGATTTCAGACATTCATTTAAACATATACAGTGGGGGAGCGTATTGGAGCCTTAGGGACTGTACCCTTACTCATAATGCTGAACTAAATGCCACATTAAACAGAGCAACCGACCCCGAAATATGATGTTATAGTAAAAAATTAATCCCAATGGCATATGTTCATACCTAATTAATAATACATTGGGAAATATTAGTAATAGTAGGTGAAATCTACGCAAAAACAAAAACCGAGTTAATATGTTTTACTGTGTTTTTCCTACTCTTCTCTTGGTCCCTCTAAATTATGCAGAGCCACATCATGATTAGTAAATCCACCGAAACACACATTTGAAGTTAGCCTCAATTCTTAGTGTATTTCATGTTTGTTTAATATTTTATGAAGTCAAACTCGCAACGAAATTTGACGGGAATTGACGGGTCTTTATTCACTCGAAAATGTCTCGTATCATACACCAGTTACCCAAAGGTAACTATATAATTAATGAAGGACCAGATAATGAATAAATATACGGGCGGAAAGAAACATAGGCATCGTATACGATTGATTGTAATAGTTTTTGTGACTAGTAAATAGTCTTTAAGATTAGTAAATAGTTTTTAAGAGGAAGAGGTATAAAATATTTTCATAATGTTTAGTATACGAGAATATATTTTAATATAATTCAATGTCTCAGGAGGAAACATTTTATCAGCAAATACGTAAACTATGTATGTTTTCCCAGTTTTTAACTTAGGGGCTACCGGTTTAGCTACTTTATTTATGTAATATTTTTTCAGGTACCTGACGATGACACCTATACGTCGAAATCACTGTAAATTACTTATTGCCTGAAATATTATAAAGGTGGGGAATTTCCTGAATCCGTAAAAGTAGGATGCATAAAATTCGTCAAATATTTTAATCTGTTTTTCGCAATTTCTCTGAAAATATTTGCTTTTATGATAGAAACTAATGCCCAATAATTTTAAGATTATTTGGATGTTATTTTAAATAAAATTTTATAAAATACATAATGGCACATCTCTTTGAATTAGTTGACAATATATTTTGACATTCGTTAATGCTTGTTCACATAAAAACCTAGATACATGTATAAATTTTAGCTAATTATAAAATATACCCTACATTTAACTGTAGCGCAAAAGTCGCAATAGTGGAAACACAAAGCCTGCAGCCTGAAGTGACAAGGATGAAAATCGAACTGCAACTCAAGTAATCGTGGAGAGAAATTGTGAATTTCCAGGATTAGATTTGAAACTTGACTGATATTAAATCTTAAATAAGAATCTAAAAATGAATTTGGAATTTCTATTTGTGATATAACTAATACCAATGCATGTTGTCGCCCTAGATGTTCTTTTACGAACGCTTTGCGGTCAAGTGGACGCAGTAAGTAGTTAAAAATCTTCGAGAATTTTCTTCTCATAAAATCTAGAAATGTTCCTTATTCGTATCTTATTCCGAAATCTTCATTATTAGTTCACATACAATCATAACCCGCCTATCCTTCATGACCTTCTCTAGTCCAAGAGGATTCTTCTCCCTAAATTTGGCTCCTAGCCTAGGATGCGGTTCATATATATTACTTTTTCCCAAAACAGTCTGTCCAACTTCGTTGTACCGGTGTTATGAGTTTAGTGTGAATGTATCAGCCATTAATTTGAGTAAAAACAGATGGATAAATAGACATTTCCTATGTTAATTACAAATTGATAAGGCAAACAAACACAAACATTTAGTATGCATTTTAATAATTTGGTGCAATTATCATGGGCACAATCTGGCCGCAGAATCTGTATCTCATTTCAAATTCGACCTCATTTTCTGATTATATTTAAAAAACCATCGCCATTATTCATACGATCGATACGCTTCCGATAAATCCCTACTCTTTAGACCGGTATTACAATGGCACACAATAGCTGTAAGCTCCATAAAGCTCAATGAATCAGCGTGCTCGTACAACCCAGGACGCAAAATTGAAACTACACGTTGGCCTAGGAACGCTAAAGTAACAAGAAGAACTGTGCTTTTCTTACCCATTATTTGATATACTGCACCTGATAAGAACAATCTCATCAAGAAGATCGCAGTCTTAAGAAATTTAGCGAGATATGATAAAACCAGAATTCAATTGAAACGTGAAGTCAATTATTAAGACTGCATTTGGTTTCATACAGAAATATGTTATGAACGTATGATTAGAGAGGAGAGAAAAATTAAAAGTTATGAAAGATTATGGAAGTGTATTTCCCTGCTGGCGGTCTCAACAAAAGGAAGGAACGTCTCAATAAATTCGAATATTTAAGAATATGTCATTCGTTTCACGAAAATACACAAAACTGTACATTAACTCTCAACCATTTAATAAATAACGTTCAATCTTCTTTAAAAAATTGTTAAACACCAAAGTGGTGGCTTACATTTTCTGACATTAATGTAAATTGACTATTTTATACCTAGGATATATATCTCAGTCCCCAAAACCTAGCACGCTGCTTAGGATCACATGAAAGCTGGGAGAGGTCAGAATTGGTTTGGGAATATAAAGGAACAATAAAAACAAAATGTCGAAAAACTACTGAAATATAAATGCGGAAGTCTTAGTAATAATAAATTTTCAATCGGTTTTATGGTTTTTATGAACTATCCGTTTTAAAGTTTACCTACATCAAACATTTCTTATTAAGAAGGGCATTTTACATATTTTATACCATAATTCTATCATCATTTAACTACCTTGGATTCACTGCCATATATATTTCAGTTGGATTAATATGAATGAATGCTATGAGGAAGAAAAGAGGTACCTATGCTGGAGAATTCTAGATTAAAATGGGAAAAAAGAATAAGAATGATGAAAAAAACCGAATCCGTGACAGAACCATGCATTGAAAGGAGGATTTATGACTGGATGGCTAAGAATAGACGTCAATTTATTGTGAAAGCTTTAATATAGAGCGCAATATTGGAATATCCCGGACCTTTGACTATGAGGTCAGAAGTTTTTCCGTGGATTTTTAGACGAAGGTTTGAAAAGGATGTTGAAAAACAAGGTTGAATGATGAGCAGATGGTTGAAAAATCTAATAAACTATAGTAGAATTGCCGAAAATACCTCAGAAATTTGTGATAGGATGGTGAGTGATAGTTAAGTGGCGAATAGAGAAAAAAATGATAGACTCTTTAAAAGACATCAAAAGAAGCAATAAGGGGAATAGAGAAATCAGGAATAGCAGAATAAAAATTGGACTTGAATATTACGCCATATTATCTCTTTACATAAAATGGATGTACCGCAAACGTTTAGCTAACAAATTCACCTACTATTATACAAGAATAAGATTGACACTATACGTGTGCATTCTAATATATTCCTACAAGTATAGTAACACATGTAATGAAATCAGTATTATATCGCAAGTTAAATATCTTTGTTAAACATCATTAAACATATTTCATCATAAGGGGTGAATAATTCAATGGAATGTGCTCATCGAAAATCTGAGCGAAAAGTAGATGAACAAGTGCAAAAATACTATAAATTTCCTTTGTGCAGTTATTCTAAATATTTTTTACCTTTCGGAATACCTTTTTATGTGACATTAAAGTGTAAGAATTAAAACCTAATGGTATATGTAAAAGACAAAAGATAGTCCAAGGACCATAGAAAGTCTATATGACCTCAGGTACTACAGGTGCGGCAATATAGCTTCCTTTTTTGAAAATATTTGGCGTTTAAAAAAAAAGAAAGTTATGTTGCCGCACCCTGTATTACTAACTACTTCTCTGCCCATAGAATCCATAGCTAAGGTGATGGATGGAATATTACCTAAACGTGATGTCATAAAGATTATAAAAATATTAAATATTTGAGGCATTATTTGGGAAATATATGCAATAAGACGGCCAACGAGGAAAGCATAATTATTTCAAAGGATTTGAAAACAAAGAAAAAAAAATAAAAAATATAATGATTAGGTTAAAATATTTGTTGATTTTCGTATTCTGTACAAATGATTGACCCTGGAGTGGCTGTTCACTAAATAGATGATAGTGCTCCTGGTTTAAATTATTTAAAATTTATATTCATGAACAGGAGCATACTTTTTGGAGGAGTAATTAAGACTGTTTTCAAATAAATAAAATATTTTTAACCTTCCTATGCCATCTGAAAATCAGTACGAGTTAGTAGGGAATTTTGTTTTATGAGCATGAGGAATGAGAAAATAGAACGAATGGGGTTTCCATCATGATGTTTTCCACAAATTCCCATTTGATACCACTTTAATATAAAACTAAAAGTAGCTCCACTGTATGTACTAGATTAGTTTCCGACATTTTATTACGTCATCGCTATCTTCCTGAGTGGCTTTCCCTTTGAAGTTTGGATGCCAAAGCTTGTGGTGTTGCAATAAAATTATTTCATCCCATCGATACCATTGAAAATTGTTTTTCTTAATTATTTTCAAAATTTTATAGCGCGCTCATCGAGTTGGTTCGAAAAAAACAAAACAGGACTGCATTACATTAGTTGTAGCGATTTCTATGGACTGCTCAGAATTTACGGATGGCTCGCGAATTCTATCATGATTGAATTCCGCTGGAACTTTTCGTATTTCCTTTGGAAATATATTTTATGAACGATGGACCATCTCAAAAACTGCGGAGCAACAATTTTTCCGTTAGGCTCAAAGGAGAATTCAAATGTGGTGGAATTTTCAACTTGAATACACTCCAAGGACGGGACATGCGATCGTGAACCCACTCGAAATCGCATACTTCGTTGTTCTTTTGAAAGGAAGATTTGACTTTTCGAAGACACTCTGCGACTTACAAATGGTTATATTGGTTCTATCCGTTTCTCCTACGAGTATAATGCCTTCCCTCAATAACCATGTCACTGAGTATGGCTTTAAACACTCCTTCAGTTATCTCCGTTACCTTCTGAATACTCGCTCCGAAGCATTCAACACAGTGGCAAAAGGGGAATGAAGATTAAAAAGGTCAAGGGAGAGGAAAACGGCAAAAATACATAGAAAACATTTAAAATCCAAGTTTAAACTTTTACCTTCTATCATCTATAATTCAAAATGAAGGTACAGCAATACCAAGGACTATTACGTAATACTCCGCTGCAATGACTGTACGCATTGAAGGAATATATACTATAATGAGGTAGGATAATAGTATTAATCCATAAAGGTGAAGTTAATTAAGGATATAGATTAGCACAGTTAGAACAAATACGACCTTCAAAGATTTCTAGGCTAGGATTTGTACAATTGATTCCTCCAAGGATTTTTTTTAATTGCTAACCTAATCTAGTTATCACATTTCTGGGGTTCAAAGTCCCGCATTAACTGTTTCATACAGCTGATATTATTTCCGCGCTCGTCTTTCCATCCCTGAGAAGCAGACTACGAGCTTATGGCACATAGTTTGTTTTTACTATTGATTTTTTTCGCACATTTTCGGAAGAAAATATATGTCTGTCACCGGATACAAAAAATATTATTTTTCAAATATCTCCTGAAAAATCCTATTCTCATTGACACCAAAAGCTCTTTTCTACTGTCATCATTTTTAAAGTTCCAGAAACAAATAACGACTTCTATAGAGATGCTTTCATTAAAAGTTAATCTAATATCACTGTTAATAATTTCTGATCCGGGTTAATCGTTGATCTAAAATTTTATGTGGAAATATTTCCTTGCTATGGATAGAATTAAGTTTGTAAACTCCCGAGAATCACACACTAAAAAGGCAACAATAAGCACCTAATGCGGTTTCTATATAATACAATGCCTCGGAGTTTATTCCAAAACTACTGGAAAACAGAACGACCACCTTTTATGGGAAATTCACACAAACCAAGTATTGCATGCATACTTACTGATAAACTTGCAATTTACCGATATATCGCTAAAAAATGTTTTGTTGTTACCATACCGAATACCACGGATATTGGATCTAACCACCTTTATTGGCTTTAGACCGAGGAACATGCTTGTTTCAGTTTGCCCATTTAGGGATTCTGTGAACTCATACTTGGAGAGAGACTTTCGTTTAGAGGATTACGTGAACTCATACTAGGCGCCAGTTTCTCTGAGAGTTCTCAGAGAAACTGGCTCCTAGTATGGCTACTGAGAGGATGCCTTCTGTAGAAGATTACCTATTACGAATATGTTCTAATCGTTCGCAAACAACCACAACTATTTGTTTCCCTCATGCTGTGTCTTTCCTCCTCCCGTAATGCTTTACCGACGCCACCAGCCGATGCCCCTTTTAGAGCCTCGGGTATCCAAATGATAAACTCACTCTATTGTTTTACAAATTACAGCTTGATTTTTTAACCTTTAGGTGATGCTAGTTTTGATTTAACATGGCCGTTACCGCAGAGATCAAAGCACATATTCACGACAGTATTTCCATTGACTTTATTATTATTTTCAACATTAATTTTGTAATTATTAGGCTAATGAGCCTTCAAAAAGAGTACAGGGACTTTGATTAAGGATGTTAATAAAATTATCGCCAGAACCTTGTTATGGAGCATGGTTTTGTATCGCGTGGAAACATGGTCGTTGAAGCGGGATCACATGTTGAGATTGGAGGCTATGTAAGTGTGGATGTAGAGAATGATAAAGGCGAAGTAGGCAGAAAGCATAACAAACGAGAAAGAGTTAGGTAAGGTGGGGGAGGAGAGAGGATTGTTGGTAGAAATCCGAAAGATGCACGAAAGATGGATGGAAATCGTTTTATTTGACAATGGGATATTGAAGAATGTGAGAGAGGGGAAAATGTTAGTTGAGCGAGGAAGGGGGAGGGTTAGGATAGGGAAGTAGGAAGGAAATAAGAGAGAAAGGAAGTATAGAGAGTTGAAGAGGAACCTATTGTAGTGGTTGATGTCTGAGAGTCTTTTGTTAGGAGAGGCAAGGGAATTGCCGTGGACCTTTTTGGAGCTTGCGCCCGACATTCTACCGATACCGATAGATTACCGATAATAATAATTCGCTTATTATTTAATTCATTAGTCATCAATTAATACAAATTATTCTAACACACATACATAGCAAATACATCTAACACATTACCCGATACCCGCTATCACAGTTGAAAATTTTATAAACATTGACAAAGGCATATAAATTCTTTTTTTTAAACTATTTTACAATTTGAATAGAAACCACCTACTTAATGGTTGGCTCGATAGTTTAAACTCATCTCGACCTAATCTGATGGGGCATCGGTAAGAAGGCCAGTTCGTTTCATTGCACAATCTTTGGTTTTCAAGAGAGTTTATGCACTCTGAATATGACTCATCTTGACATTAACTGGGGTTGTCCCGAGAGACCTGAACCAGGGATCTATGTGCCATGAGCTGAACATTTAGCCCAATAGCCTACCGTGGTTGTTATATTTAATTCTCAACACACATGTTCACAAGCTATAAGGATATGTATTTCAGGGATCACATATGTGATTCATACTCGGACTCACGTTACAATTAGGGACTCGGATACGGGAGGAAAAAAATATGGTAAGGATAATGAGATGTTTCCCAATCCGCGCCCTCCTTATCCCTTCCCTGCATCCTATTCCTCAAACCCCGCGTCTCATACCAAATATTAACACGCCTCCGCTCCTCAATCTCTCTCCGCGCCAAACTTCTTCCGTAAACTCCGCAAAAACACATTTCTCACGCGGCTTCGACGCTGGGAGTGTGTGCATCCTCTCTTTGCCTTCGGGCGGTCTCGTCGCATGGGAGGGAGGGGAAGAAGTCCTTTTTCTCCCATCTCGTTCCATGCATGGTGGCGTCGGGAGTAGACGGGGTGGGGGCGAGGCTGAGGGGATGGAGGCACGGAGTTTCGGGAGAACGCGCCCGCGAAGGGAAGGAAGCAAGCGAGCGAGCAAGCGAAGCACTACTGGATGTACGGAATTTCCCACTCGCGCGCAAAACCGTTGCCCGGTCCGCGATGCACTTTTGAGATTCATATCATGTTGAGGTATGTCTCGGGTCGTTACATTATGGGCTGATGAATTGCCTTCACGGCACTTTTCCTCAACTTCCCCAGAAAACTCTCTTCCTCCAAAGACGTACGACTTCCCCTCGGATGCTCCCCGTCCCCATGCGCCGCACAGCGAGAGAACTCGTGGCATTTTAGGCTGCGCAGGGGAAATAGAGAAGGGAAGGAGGTGGCGTGGGGTCGGAGGACTGCAGGGGCGAAGGTCTGAGTTGGGGCATTCCGAGGAAATCTAAGAACGGGAGAAGGAGGTAGAAAAAAAATGTTTCGGAATTCCTTCATAACTTCCAGCAACGACCACTCACCCTCGTCACATTTTTCATGCAATCTCCTTGCGAGCTTTGATTAAACCGTTATTCCTACTTCTTCGTTTCTCCAACTTTTGCTTAAGCTGCTTATTATCCACGAAAATGATTGCGGAAACAAAAATTCCTCCCGTGAATTGATTTATTCGGGATACGAGATATTCATAACCGAAAGAGGCATTCATAATCATTTTATTGTACTGCGGCTTTAATTCGTAGAAAATGACAGACTTTCACTTCTGAGTAGTAAGTAGTAATGAATACGAAGTAAATTCATGTAAAATATTATATCTCTCTCATTACTCAATACTGGCAACACCTACTAAAGTTTAACAATTTAAAATTACTTGATACTGAATAAAATTTCATAAGATTCATCCAAGTCTGGGCATGAAAATCCATAAATGATCACACCACGCTAACAAAAAATATTCTAAATTAGTGTTTCCTGTGACTGAATCGACCTCATTTTTTTAAGGTAAAAAATTTTACGTCTTTTATCCATTCAATACTGACAATATTTATTAGCCAGATCTCGGGACTTTAAAGGTACAGCGTTATATCGTTTTAATAACGGAGAGTGAAACATTCCTCCGATATTATTTATAACCAAGAGGTAGGTCATTTACCTCATGATAATGCCTTTTTTTCATGTTTCACCTCTCTCCGTAGATAGACAATGAGAAGAGTTGGATGAAAAGGAGCCCTCTCTTATGCTGACGTTCCATCTTCATTACTCTCAACCAGGAAACTGTTGGTTCCTCCATAATTAAAACGTTACGTTAATAGGGTGACGTGGAAACTTCCTCCCTCGCAAGGAAAAAATACACCATCGCAGGTGATAGCAGGGCTCCCTCCATGATTTCACAATCACAATAACTACACATTGGCCAAAATTGGGAAAATACTTCACCCTTCATAAACAGTCTACAAATATTGCGCATATAATGCTTGCGCTGCTTAATGTTCAGAAATGTAAGCCTGAAAGTGTTTTGTTCGAAAATTTACGTTGTGCAATGTTTAATGAGCTACACAAGCTTCAACAATAGCGCTTGTAATTTAAATTCATTTAATACATATAATATTGCTAAATTCCATTGTCAATGCAAAAACTGATGTATTTCAGTTTTAAATATTATATGAGCCTGACGATTTTGACGTTTTTATAAAATTTACTTCAAGGTAAGGGAAAGTTTATTTTGGAATTTAGAAAATCGACAGAGGAGAGAGTGCTGAATATTGGTGACTTAATAAAAAGGTGTATATTGTTGAGAGAGGAATGAAAATAATTACCTTGTCTTGTCTGCAAGCCAAGCCATAACACGAATTATGAAGGGGTAATTTCTTTGTTGTATTATTAATTAGAATATTTTATGTATTTATACTAACGAAAAGACTAGTTTTTAATATGGGTAAAGCCAGATCCACTGTTAATGTTTTGAATTTTGTGTATTTTCCCGAATAACACTACTTAGGGCTTATGCTAATTGCTATCAATAAGTGTCACCACACGCCCTTTTCCAATGCCTTAACATAATCACATCCATGCTTCCTTTTGAAGTGAAGGCAAAGAGGAAAATGGGATGCCAAATATTGACAATACATTCCAGAGCATGACTTATAAAATCGATAATTTAGAATTGAGCGTTTAGAACCCTGTTTCGAAAATAATGCATTGCGAATCAGGAGGGAAGTACCATCTAGTCTAGAAAAATCTACTTTTTTTTCTACGAAGTGCCTAATTCAAGGTGAGTAATTCGTATCGATAGATTCGTCTAAGGAGAAAAACTCATTCCTGTTCGGAAGAGCATGACAGGAAATAAAAGGAAAATAGCCAAAGATACACGTTATCATAATTTGTTAGAGGATTCCATCTTAAGAATTCCTGAATCACAATTTCATTGTGTGGTAACTGACTAAAAATATCATTATCTAAACGAGAGGTTTTCAACAAATATCTTTGACTACTTAGCGCAAATATTTTCGTAAACAGATAAGTGGATGATTCAATACTTCATCTCTGTGAACAAGACTTCTCGTTTGAATTAACTCTTGGTGCTTGTGCAATTCATCCTAATTTCATTATTCCTCAGCATGAATGCTTAAAGGAGAATATATGAGGAAAAAATCCAAAGTACTAGTAAATTCCTAAGGGAAACGTTTTCCAAAGGAATCCTAAACGGTGTTAATAGTTTAAATGCAGATCTTCCACAGCCTTCTCGAGAGAGAGACAAACATGGCGGCTACGCCGTTCCGACTTCAATTTTAAAACCGTCAGGACGTCGGCCCTGTGCAGCCTTAAAAAGTCGTCTCTCCTTCATCCCTCTCTTGCGTGAGATGTATATTTGCTCCGAGTTCCTTGAGAGCCACGGCGCGTCCAGAAATAGTTTGGGATCTCCGTCTCCCTATCTCTCTCGCCCCAAGAACCCCCCGCAGAGTGCTAAGATCCCCTCCATAGCCAGTGAGACGGTCTTCCTGCCTTGGCGTAGCCAGACGACGGACTCCGCGTCGTCGGTATACAGCACCGGAATGCAATCGGGATGATTCCACACACGCCCCAACCAGCCCGAGGATAGACGAAGACGCCACATCCGATAGAGTCAGCTTAAAGTCCCATGTCCCACACCGCCTAAGCGTCTCATTTCAATATCTCCCAAGATTCAGCACAACAATTTTTTTCCCGTCCCCGTCTTTCACGGAGAAATGCCACGCGCTCCTTATATCCTTACCAACACCACATGCCGTCCTTAACCCGATATTTAAATGAGTTGTCTGCTATCTTGGCTCAGTGAGGGATTTGGGTAGGAATTAGTGTCTCAGCTTTTCTCTTCGTCCCTAACAATTTATTCTTTTCCTAGGATTTACTTGGATCCGTGGAAAAGACTAGTCGATAGAGGCCCGATTGGGATTTTATGGGGTGTAAGTTTTACGGTCGCCAAATGGAAATTCTCGGATTTTGCGACGCAATTTTTTTTATATTGGCAGTATGCAGCTGGAGAGAAAGGTTTGGGTTACAATAGCGTGAAATTGCTCAGCTTAGGTGGATATAAGGGTCCTAGAGAAAATTTATTTTGACTACCGGCACTGTGACAACGAGGCATTTGCTTTTAATTTGGATAGAATTGATTAGTTTTTCCACAGAATATTCCAAAAAATCATTAGTGAGAGGAAGAGGAAAAGGTTATCATAATGCCAAATGACCCCGTTTTGAAAGGCATCCCTTTAATTTTATTTTCAGATGCTCTAATAGGGCAGTACATAGGAAAGTCAGCAATAAACTTTAAAGATAAATTCAAAAGATCTGACAAATATAAAAGAGACAATAATTTTATATACTTGGTGTTATTAATAATCATGCATTTATAATCATGATGGATTGGGGAGCAGCTGACGTGTGGTGATTATTGTATCATAATGAAACTAAACCACTTGTCAATTCAGACATTTAACGCAAATTTTGCGGGAACCGGTATACATAAAAAAGGGGATGGGAGGTTTTTGTGGAGTGACGGTGTTTGTTGATACGAATGGTAAGGTTGGTGGTACATTCGCCAGTGTAACCATGGTTATGTTTTTAATTTACTTTGTTTATAATGTTAAATATCACTTCAATAAAGTTTTCATAGATGCCAAGGTATACTCGTATATATACATAAACCATAAACACAGTAATCAATCCGAAGGTTGGTTTGACAGGTGATGGTAGAGTTTACCCAGTACTAAGCCCGAAGGCGTGAGAATTCACACACTAGGGTAGGGGGGGCAATACCTTTCCCCTGTGCTGATTATGGTTTTCCAGGAAGATTAGGTACCCAAAAAATCACACAGCATGAGCCAAGCTGAGGGTGCTCAGAGGGCATAGTAATCGAACCCGGACCCTTCGGATCTCTCGGGTCAGTAGTCAAACGCTCTACCCGTGGACTACCGCGTCATCAACATACAAACATGCATACACACACACACACACACACACACACACACACACACACACACATATATATATATATATATATATATATATATATATATATATATATATATATATATATATATAAACCATAAACACAGTAATCAACCCGAAGGTCGGTTTAGTAGGGGATGGTAGAGCTCGGTGATATTCATCAGGGTAGGGGGGGGGCAGTTCCTTTCCCTGTGCCGGTTATGGTTTCCCAGGAAGATCTGGTACCCGAAAAATCAACTAGCTTGGGTGGAGCTGCAGGTGCCCAGAGTGCCTCGCCCGGGAATCGAATCCGGGACCCTCCGGTCAGTAGTCCAACGCTCTACATCGCGACCCACACACACACATATACATAAAAAATATTATATTAGTATATACTACCACAGATATACGCATAAAAACTGCAAGTTTTTTTTCCTCATTGATGGAATGCAAACGTTTATGTGAATTGTTACTTGGGAAACTTGCCACCGCTGGTTTTTGGTTTCGACTTTTTGGATGCGTGCTCGTAACTGATGATCCAAGGCAATGGAGAAAACTGCTATTCTACTAATAAACGCCCGTGACATGATATTTTATGCTCTCCCTTGTCAAGCATAGTGTGCCCAACTGAGAGCGAGGACGAGTTTTATTTTAGTGTATATATTAATATCCCTCGTAAAAACAGCTATTGAAAACGAATAAATTTCAGCTTTACATTTGACTTAACATTATTACACACACACGCATAAAATTGGCGGTTGATCGAACTGAAAAATAAAACAATACCGCAATAATGACGGGATGAAATAAAATTATTCACCAGACCAAATTTAATGTCCGTAAATGAACCTTTCATGACAAGGTTAAGCATAGATCATGCCCATTTGTTCGAATATGGTATGATTAAAAAAAAAGATCGCTCTACACCTCCTGACTTTGGTTTGGAATAAATTAAAAGAACTTAAATGTAAATTAGTGAAATCACTGAAATTAATTCTACTATATCGGTTTAACCTCCATCTATGCACATTTACCGAGCGGTAAATGAATAAAATATTACATAAATTGCTGTCAGAACTAAAGCACAGGCCTTTCCTTTCCCAGAACGTGATACCAGCTCCATCATGACATGCAACAAATCCCAATTTTCATCTCTCAAAACCATTTTCAGTTCACAACCATTCCCCGTTTGTGGTTTTATACCGTCACAGAGTGGGTGATTGGTTCATAAATGTAGTTGTAGATGGAGCAGAGAGCCGGTAAGGGTCTCATGCATGGACACTGTCATAAGCAACCATTTTGGAGTCCAAGTAGAGATAACAAAGTCACTAAATTGTTAATTAGGGAACGAGGGGATTTTAAAAGGCATTGGAAAAAGAGGAAACTGGGCAGTCCAGGGCACGAAAAACGGCCGTGATCGAATAAAGCCGACGTAATTATGGAAAAATTTTCACCCTCTCGCTTTCAGCGGAATCACGTCACGCAAATAGTTTTCATCCGATATTTCACCGCCTCTCCAATTATTAATTTAGGAGCTTACTCGACTGATGGGGAAGTTTGCTTGCCGACCCATACTGTCTACAACGCTGCGCTTAACACAATTATTGTAGCATGACCACGGCATGGGGAGAAGAGTACTGCTAGGGACCATGGAAAATTAAATTTCTCGCAACTGCATAACCTAGGCGAAGAGAGGTGTCCTCCTTCCCAGTTTTTCAAAATAGTTTCCGTAGCATCGACTATGGTTAGCGGAAAAAACGGTATAAGGTCAGGGGACATAGCGACAAACTTCATAAATAACAACTCGTCGTTTGCTATTGAAAATTGTCACGTGAGCCTTAAACCTAGCTGATGAAAATATTGCAATTCAATTTGAGTAAAACCAAAGTAAAAATTTAAAATTGAAATATTATTGGAAGAAATGAATGAAAAAAGTTCAGAAAGACAAGGTTTAGTAGTAGCACATTAGACAATTGGAAAAGCAGGATAACTAGTATGTGATTTATGGACAATTGGTGATGAAAATCCATGCTGGGGAAACGGACAGAATAGTTTAAATAAAATCTTTGTTTGATTAAAGTTGGACATTTTGATTTTCTGTAATAATAGTTAATATTTATTACACTCCGAAGTTGTCCACGCTTGGTTATCGAAGGTGCAAATGGTGATACGAAGTAGAATAATATTCACCAAAGAAAGATATATGCTGGGTAGATATCGGTCATCTAGAAATTGCTATTTGAAAATGTCATATGAGTAGCTGAGTATATTTTTAAGTTTATTGAAGTTCATTGCAATTACATCCTGAAATTTATGGTTTCGTACTTTACTCCTTAGATCTGTACGTCTTTCATATAATTTTAGACACAAGGATTAAATTAAAGATATGTCGTGCCTCATGCCAAAACAGTGGGTAACTGAGGTAAAACAACAACAGAAATATTACAACTAGAGTGACGTCCAAAAAGTACTTCACCTTATTTGATCCTTCAGAGTTTCTACTGCCGAATCAATTCTGAAACTTTGTACCTTCTAGGAGTGGCAAATGCTAGGGCTCCATTTTAAAAATTTAATAACCACGTATAAATATGGCCTTTGGAGAAACCGGAAAATACATTAAAGCTTTATAAAAATATAAATAAGTCATTTTTTGGCTATCAATCGATAAAATTTGAGTTATCTATAATGTTTTTTGAGGTGCAGGTCGCGTCAGCTTGGGAATTGGTAGTAATGGAGGTGGCGGCATTTACAGCGTCGGCGGTTGCATGGTGCGGAAAGGGGCGGAGAAGAGACAGGGGTGTCTGCAGGTGGTTTTGTCGACTTGAAGATGTCTTGCAAGTTCGACGGACGTTTAAACGGAACGGAGGGATAATGTGGGAATAAAAGTGACGTGGACTAGCTGTTATTAATAATTGGGAAGAGTTTACCGATTATTTGTTTAATTTTGTCGATTCTGAGGAAGAAAGAGGTGATGAGGTTAGGGGATTTTGGGCGGTTTGTTTTGGAGAGAGGAGTGTATTGGGCTGACGGTTTGAGAATTTTACTATTCAGGGTACCCGCATTTCCTGGGTCATGTATGTGTACATTATATATATTGTTTGTAATATAATGTATATAATATGTATTATAAACGTAGATTGGAGGCTTTTAAAATGTGGGTGTGGAGAAGAATGGAGAAGGTGAAATGGATCGAAAGGAAAACAAATGAGGAAGTACTAGGGATGGTGGGTGAGGAGAGGGGTTTGTTGAGAGAAATCCTATGGAGGCAGGAAAAATGGATGAAAGGCGTATTGAGCGGTAGTGGAATGTTGAAGAAGGTAATAGAGGGGAGAATGTTGGGCAAACGAGGAAAGGGCAGGAACAGGATAGGGATGTTGGACGGGATGAAGGGAGGAAAGAAGTACACAGAGATGAAGAGGGATCTGATGTAGAATATGTTGCTCGATTGTGTTTCCTTTGGAGTTACAAAATATTTATTTGATAGTTGTGCCCATCCAAAAACCTACCCTAACCGGTAGATTACCTAATAATAATAATTACATATACTATGATAAATATTGGAGACATTCATAATTATAATGCGAGTTCCTGGTAACCCTAGATAATTACAGCTTTTTGATGGAAATTACAACAAATTATCCATGAATTAATATGAAATCAATACTAGACTAACGACATACATATTGGGTACTGAATTGAAGGCGGTTCGCGAGGAGAGAAACATGAGAAATTACTGGGATGGTTGGACAATAAAAAGGAAGAAGGGGACTAGGAATGAAAGAGGATTTAGAGAATGAGGTCAAAGAGAGCTTTAGGAATTGCCCCAAATATTTCGAAAGCTACGTGATTGGGGACCGGAGGAAAGTGTGAGGCGGTCGAGCGATAGAGCGGGGCCTTTACCAAAGGTCGTGGAGTGCATTTTGGCATCTAATGAAAGACCAGCTAGATACCCGTGCTTCGATGCGGTATTTAACAACTTAAAAACCATTCTGATACCAATAAATTTTCCTTTGATTAAACTGAAAATTTTAAATTGAGTTCAACTAACCCATGCTTCGCAATACCCTGCGAATATTAAAACTTATGGCTCCAGCCATTCACGCGTTCCTCAACAAATTCATGCTCATGAATTAATCCCCTTTAAATTGACAATTGACACTATAATATTACATTTCCAGAGGACAAATAATTGTAAAATTCACCTTTTTTGGGATAGGAGTTATCGTTATCTGGCCAAATCATTCGGCTACATTTTTTCCTCATAAATGTTTATAATTAATCAATATATACTCATGCTCCCAAGTTTCCCTAATATTTTAAGTAGTTCTACGGGACTGTTACATCCTGCTCATTTATACGTGAATGTAAATATATATAATTTTACTCATGTACAAAACCCGTAAATTTTACAAGTGCATACCTATTTGCATCATTCAATCATGGTAGTTGTTGAGTACATTTTAAAATTGTGAATGTTGAATGAAATGTATAGCAGTGGTAACGCCTAATTTTGCTAAGATATAATTTTGTATCATCGGAATGAAGAAGAAGTACTTCAATCTATCAATTGTGGTATCTATCTGTATCATTTTATCCTGGTTGTCCGATATGTTTGTGGAACCAAACATACCTTGTTGTGACCATTAAAGTTGACTTATCTGAACATCTCAACTGCCTTGCTTGTTTTCTTCGTGGTTTTATAGGTTTCATTTTAATTCCACGATCAAACCCGTTGCACTGACCTAATTTCGTAGCAATTTTCTAACAAATTGGATTCTCTATTGTCTATGTTTGATACTGCCAATAAGTGTCGGTGTGCCTCATTATATCTCAACATGGAAGCCAGTGGTGATGTGATGGTGATGGTTGGTAGAAAAAATGGTGGGATTATAACAACATCACAGTTGAGAAAAATGACGGAATTGAGCAATGCAGGGGAGATCTTTTCTCTTGACTTAAAATAGCTTTGGAAAACAAGGGTCATTTTTAGTTTAAATCGCTTCTAAATCTTTTCTAACATTTACCTGTTAGATAAATAACATGATCGATCATAAAATAAAGTTTTTTACAAGCATCAAAATTTAATATTCTAGCCAAAATGTTAGTTTGAACTTTTTTATAATTTACTCCACTTATTTTATTTAACTCCACCATTTATCAAGGTAATTTATAGCCCTATGTACGATAAAAGTAAACTCACATCGAACTAGATTTTTTATTGAGCTGCAAAGCAAACGAAGCATGCATAAAGAAATAAATTATTATTATTTATTACCAAAAGCATTAACTAAATATATTAAACAAAGCAAGCTACATCCAATCTTGTGGGAGATATGAATGAGAAAAGGAGTATATTTTAATAAACGAAATAGAGTGATGTTGAATAGTTGAAATATGTCAAATGAAACAATTCTGATAACGAATGAGTATTAATGAATTACCCATTCTGATAGCGGATGAGCATAATAGTTGAATAGAATATTTAAATAGGAAAAATGGCTTCAAACAATTGGGTTAAAATAGGAGTAAAATGGCGAAAACACGAAAAGTTGTATATATCCGAGTGATTAACTAAGAAAGTCAAGGAAATTGACGAAATAATAACAAAAGTTAATAAAAAAATTAATGGTTGAATGAAATTTGATACTATACAAAAGTTACTAAGAAAAAAAATAAAACAACCATAACTGATTAAGGTGTTTAAGAGATTTCTGGATTCACTGTAACTGCATTACAAATCATTTCGTGTACGGAATTTAAACTATTCTTAATGGTACGATGACATCTTAGACTATACGCTAATTTACAGACAACGGTAACGAACATGCAGAAATATATACCATTAAATCATTACTGTTATTTGAAGGGTCATATATTCAATAAATAATACTTTTTATTCCAGAACGCACATTATTTCTGTACTACATATGTAATAATTATAAAAATCGGATGAAAATGCTACCTACGTTTTTCTGTAACTGGAAGTTTTGGTCCAGTTGCAAACTTTTTTGCAACTGGACCAAAAGGTTTATTTATGTTCATGTAATTAGAGATACAGTAAAATATTTTCCCCTCTTTGCCGACGATTTTGTAAATCGGAATCCATGAGAGGAAAGAATTTCGATTACTTTTTTAAGATTTGATTCCTGAGTTACTTGTAAAAGGTAGGAGATTCTCTTGGAAATCTTTTGACTCGTTTAAAGTCCGATCTCCGATTTATCACGGAACGATGACTAACGCTTCAATAGAGACCCAGGAAATTTTTTCTGTGATTCTATCGCATGGGGAGACGAAAGCATCAGAGCCCAGGGAGTCAAAACGTATGGCGGCTATGGTTTCAGTTTGGAGTATCTCCGTCTCTTAGGAGCCGCCCGACAAATCCTCTTTTAACCTTTAGTGCCAGATCTGATAATTGGAGTCAATTAGAAGAAGGATTGAGCTTGCGAACCCTATGGATAGGAACCAAAAACCCCAATTCCGTCCCACCTTTCATGTACGTTGGGACTCCTCTCCAAACCTACCTCTCTATATCTCTTCAACACTGGCGAAACCTCGCGGGTTCAATTTCTAGGGAAACTCAGCCCAGTTTCCATACATTTAATGTGTATGTTAAACGGAAGAGCAAAGTGAGTGCCCGGAACGTAATTAACTAGTACTAGTGTAAATATTTTATTTTGGAGAGGGCATAGCATTTCGCAGTGCCTATTCCGTCTAAGCGAATGAATATAAGCTAATCATACTTTCAATTGGATCATTTACGGTAATTGAGTAATTACAAGTAAAAAGTCAACCTGAGTGAAGCCTCAAAAATAGATATCTAGTAACCAGAACGATTATTATTACTAAACCTCGAATAACACAACACCAAACACTACTAGAACTTCTATCGTAGTAAACTATTTTCAAAGATAACGTAAAAAAAGAACTGTACGTAATCTTTTCGATCAGGTGAAGGAGAAAAAATTCATTTTGGGAGCAAAAAGATTTAATTTAGTAAAGGTGCTTCATAAGCGTCCGGTTGAAACAATATACATTTTTGTATTTCATGTCAAATTCGAAGTGGAGCAGGTACCCATACGTGTATGGGTTTGGTGTCTACGAACTTAAAAAAATAATTTTCATAAGATGTACTCTATAGAACCCTCAATAAGCTTCAATAATTAACTCTTATGGATTTGCAGCCATCCAATTAAAATTGTTTTCGATAGATAATATAATAATTAAAACAATAGACATACCTTTTAATAATCGATATTACGGGAGAGATGAATTTAGTCAGACGCGTTGATACAACAACAGTTTGACGAGGTTCTGAAAAACAAGGAAAATACAATTAGTACCATAACATAAGTCAGTGCAAAATGAAAAACTCCTTTAACATGGATATTACACTTTTCTACGAAGTTAAGATTGAAAGGGCTACGTATATTAGTACAATCATGTTAACATAAATAATTACTGCAAAAATATGATCGTTCGGTATTTATCGAGTTTCTAAGTTTTTTAAGGAATAACACGATATTTTGATAAGTAAACAAATAATAGAAATTGCATTTTTTGAATGAATAATTCTGTTTTTAAAAGTTTATAATCCACACTTTAATACAAAGTCTTAGAAATATGTAATAAACAATATACTAACGAGAATATTGGGAAAGAATAACCAAACTCCATATTATTTATAAAAATATGATAATTATTCTTAAAGAAATCACTTAACGACTTTTACATTACTCTAATGGCTTTTGGACAGGATAAAATGAGGTATGGTAATAAAACAGCAACCTTTGGGGGCTACACTACCATAGTTTTAATTCCTCACCCTGGAAAGATTGTACTCACGATCATCAAAAAAATATGGAGAAGGGGGTAATTGACTTCTCAAACGATGATCAGATTGCTTTAGAAAGAGTGGGATGGGTGCGTGTTGATAACAATTTTGAGATAACTTATAAAAAAGAATAAATAATATACACTTTTGTTTGATATCGACGAAGAATTCGAGAAGACAGCCATATCTGGTCCAAATAATGAACGCAATGGGGAAATTAAAAAAATAATTCAGGGATAGTTTACTTATGCTAAGTCTGTGTAAGCTATAAAGGAAACAATAGCGGACGAATAATATAAAATTACAGTGGTTAGGCAAAAGGGGAGTTGTCTATTTTAAGGTGTGATTTTCACGCTTTCAATATACACGAGAAATAAATGGTAATAAGGCATGGTAAGGGCTGGAGGCAGGAGACGTCAGTCTTAGTCAGTCGGCTAAGGGATTGAGATCATTGCGCATAGTGCATGCAGAATGTACGGCAGGAATGAGTTAGAGTTGCACAAATAGTCACAAATAAGCACAAATACAAACCATTATTTCTAGTAGACCACTAACATTTTGTTATACTTTGGAACGAAGTGACGAAGATAGCTTACCGAGTATCTAACGGAAATCTTTCAATTAAAAAATATCCAAAAGGAAAAAAACTCATCACATTGGATCAAACCTCTCTAATAAAATCATTCTCGTCAATTATTTGCACTCTTGCTCTGTCATTTGCTGAACCAATATAAATTAGCAATTTTGGATTTTATTTCTACTATCCGTTTTACTTGAAAGCACTCAAAAAACATGATGTGAGAAATTTGGAAGTGCACATTTCATTGAAAACCTATTCATTGATGCTCAATTAATTCACATGACTACGCCATAATCAAGCGTTTAGACTTGCTGCTACTTGTACATTAAAAGTCTCTACGCCCGTATGTCGGTAGTCCATTCTCCGCCTTTTGCAAGAAAAGCAAAAACAAAGTCAAGATTTCTCTTCACTCCAGCCCCACTCCACTCCAATCTCACCATCTATCGCGCATCTTGAGAATAAATTCTTATGAAGCCACCTTACTTCTCCCTCGCAACAGATGGGGTAAAACTTCTTCTCCCTTTCTTTCCTCCCATTGACATTCATTCCCAGAAACCCGCTCTCTTAAACGTGGAAAAGGGATGACGGAAGGATAAAAGGATAAATGTAGAACTATGACTGGAATGAAAACGTCTGTAGCTTTCCAGCCGGTACATCTTGCCCTTTCTCCTGTATCACCTCGGTATAAGCGTCTCACACACGGCAAAAGGTCTTTGTGCTTCCACGGTTCTCAGACATCCGCTAACAATAGGTCCAGCGGGTCTTTAAGTGACAATGCTTCCTCATTCTACGCCCTCCTTCCCTCAACCTTTCTCCCTTCATCTCCTCCTGTAACTTCTTCACAACTGTAGACCTCGGGAATCTTTAACGATACATATGCAAGCATGGGAATATTCAATCTTTAAAATATTTCCTACTGCATTTACGTAAACACCTCCAACTTTAACACTCGTGGAAAGTATTCATCATACCTATTGAATGAAACATTCACAGTAAATATTCAAAATAAAATTAAATAAGTCATAAGCGTTTGTTTTCTATAGTAATTTTAATAAAATTATACATATTTTGAGGGTTGGTACAGCTCCAACTTAAGTAGAGAAGAGTGAATATAAATTTAAATACGAGAACCTCTACGACCGTGTATGGTATTAGTATCAAGCCGTTTATATGCATTTCAATGATACCGAGGTGGGATATCTAATTCTAGACAGGAAAACATACATTTTGAATTATTGCGTACCGAAAATCGACCGAAAATGAATTTACCCATTTTCATATTTTACGAAAATTTAGATTTAATTAAAATTAGCAATTTTCCACAAAAATTTCGTGAAAAATTGCTAATTTTAATTAATAATGTTATTCCACCATACGCCTGAAACGTCTCTTTTTAAAAATGTAGAAATATTAGCAAATAATGATGGCTTAAAAGTAGTGGAAGCTTAAAATTTTGACATAAAATGTTTTAAAAATCCAAGACATGTTCCTGCGATTTTTCTCTTCGCGATCATTGACCTTTCAAGGTAGTTTCATTCACCATTCATTACCCTTCCCTTGCTCTACTTGCAAAATCTTTTCAATCCAGGTACCTGTACCGCATCACTTGTTACGTTCACTTTGAAGACTTAATGCAAAAGTGTAATTAAATATACATGCAAACATAAGACACACAAAAATACATTTATATACCCTATCCAGCACGAACAGAGATTCCAAACACACAATCAATTTTTGACACATCTGTCACGTATTTACTTTTTTGTTCCGGCATTTAAAATTAGAGTTGTAAATAATGCGATAAACACACACTATTTCGGTTATTTGAATATACGTTTTTGACCATAGCCGTTCGCAAGAAATTAGTCAATATTGTACCTGCACTGCGCAAGTACTTAAACAAAAGTTAAATGCTAAGCAATTAATGCATAAGGTTTGAACAAATGAAATTATATATGTCTTGTAAATTCGTATTTGGTGCAGAAAAATTCACTTGAATCGATATTCTGTGTCAACATATGCTTATTAATATAAAGCAGACGACAGCCTATTTAACAGTCATATATAACAGAAGAGGTCATGTGGGTCAGTTAGCGGATCAGAGTTGAGATTGTTTCAGAATAGTCTGTTGCGGGTTTCACGACTTTTAAGTGGTGGAATAATAAAGTATGTTCCAAACAGGTCGTATTAAAAGGACGTCATTCTATCTAACTACGGTTATATTAGACTAACCGCTTAAAGAAGCCTTCCTTCAGCATTCACAATTCAAGGAGAGTAGTTTATTTAATGAATAAACAATTCAAATTATTTACCTACGTAAGAAATCCAGCATAAATATACGTAATATTTAGATCTCCGTCATAAGTTATCTTGATTAGTGCTTTTTTAATAACATGCACCTTGGAAATTAGCCTTTCCTGACAATTTTGACTGATTATTCTCCACTTATCTGTAGCTTGGAATACAATAAACCGTCGTTTAAAATACAATCTCGTTATATGCGATTTCTCGAGCTGATAAACATTCCCAAGTTCTGCCTAAACCACGAACAATATTTAAGGAGAAGATGTCATTTAAACTATTTTCGTTATACAAGGGCGCGGGTTGGTTGTTGGAGTACACTTTTCTAACCCTGTGAGCAGTGCATATTACTCCTGACTTGCTGGCAGCAATATATATCTTAAGTGATGGCAGATTTCGCATTGTCCTCACGCTCCACTATGTGAAAATGGTTGGTGAGAAAGATTTTAGGTGACTGTTGGTGGTATTTCATCACCCAGGATGTGAAATGGCATGATATAAAAGGGAATATGAGTGTTTACATTCATTTTAACTCTATCAATGAATGATGACAGGGTGTGTTAACATTATATCATTAGATTTTTATGTATTCAAATGAAATGACATATACATGCATTTTTGAATGCATTGCATATTAGAAAACACTGCCTTAAACCCAGATAAATTGGAGGTTACTCAAGAACTAAATTGTACTCGAGGAAAAACTTCTATTTTAATCAGATGGTCAAAGCATTTTCCTGAGGAATTTATCCTTAAATAAACAATTTTGAACTAATTTGTAGGAATTGCTCTTAAAAATATGAACGTGAAGTACATAAATGCAAAGCGCCTTTATTTGTAAATGTGAAAGATGAAATGAAAAAATCACGAGTCTCTGACAGACAAAACTACTAGAAAATTTGGCTATCAATTATAAACTTTCAATACAAAATCACCAATTTCTCATGAATGTTGTTTATGCCGACTGTTGAATTAATCGGACAAAGATGTCATAGTTCATGGAATTTTCACCAACCGACGTTCTCTTTAAAATTTGATATAAATATTACGTAAATTACCATCAAAATGTAACGCAACAACCCTTAGCTGTTCCCCGTAAACACCTTGCAAAGGAAAAAGTGGAGGAGGTTCTTCAGTTATCGATTATAACGGTAGTGTAGAAAGATTAACCGGCAGATGCCCAAGCATGCTTCCAACAAATATCCGAATTTTGGTGAAGGCGATTGACTTTTACACTCTGAAGTTGTTGCATTGTCCACCAAATATATTAAGCATGATCATCAAAATTCAAAATTCCTAGAATTAAATACGTGCAACTGGAATATAACTTCGCCAAATATCTTCTAAAGTACATATTTCTCCACTGCCAGGCACTTATTTTCACTATCTACTTCATGCTTAGCTTCAAAAGCCATTAACTTTGATTCCTCAATCGTTATTATGTTAAACAGCCTTACATGATGATAAAAAATGTCTATCATATTTAATAATACATTATTTCAGTGTTTTCTAATTGGATTTTCTTGTTTCAATCTTTGCAGAAACTTTTTCGTCAGCTAATAAATGTCATTGTGGTCATCAAACGAGTCGTGTCATTGTAGTCATCTCGCATATCCACTCGCATAATACCCTCTTTTTATTGCTTCAGTTCAATTTCATCTGCAACTGCACCAGTCCTCACCTTGCATCTACTAATAAGTACATCCTATATATATAAGTTTTGATAAAATTTTTCACAATTAATGGCACGTTTTCTTTTAGCTAGCGGTGCTTTGTCTTTTTAGCAAGTAATGTTTACCAGCGTCCTGCTACTGCCTACTCCAGTTACCCTAACTTCAAATTCTACTCTTCAAGTTATTCTTTTTAAAACAGCTTGCTTTACCTTAAGTTATTTATCGTAAATGATAGCTGGTGTTCTTTTCTCCAGACAGCTTACAGCTTATTTCTAAACCATTCGTTAAAATAAGGCACTGAGTTAGGTTTCTTAAAAATTATCTGCGCCTGTTTATTGGTTGGGCACAGAAGTTTATTTCACAGCTAACCACCCATCTGTGCATCATTGGCAACAAGTTGGACAAAAGCAATTGCTATCCACATGCATGCAGGCCACCATTACAAGGTAATAAGATAATAAAGATAGTTTGAATTAAACAAAGTATCAATGTCGACAACTAAATGGCCCCAATATTCACTTGAAAATGGCTCCATTTCTATTTGTTGCCACCATGAAATTCATTTAGGGCAACCGTTTATGTTTCATTCAAAAGCGGTAAATAGAATTATTATTAAAGCCAAAACATGGTAAAAAGTTTTCCAGTTCAGACATTTAGATGACTTAATCGAGAAAATACTCAAAAGACAAATGCAATGGGATTAGATATCTCTGGAAAAACTTCAGCGCACACGATTAATTTGCATGCCTATCCAACTTAACATATTCTAATACGCCATTGATTTGACATAAACATTTGACTGTGTGAGTGCCCATGCACAATTATTTAATTACTTAATTATAGCTTTGATGATTTTGATCGGGGGATGCATGCTCGCTTACCTAGCTGAGTGCTCAAAACGTATCACCAGATAGTAATGAGAAATTAATTCCAAGATCACTAAATCAGCATTTATTGTGAGAATCCAGGTTTTTAAGGCTTAATTATGAAATATAGTGGTTATCTACAGCTTACTCATAAACCCGCTAACCAATCAATGGGTTTTAGGAGAGTAGTCCGCTGTTATACATTCAAACAGAATAATTAATTTCATAAGAGAAATGAATATTTGGCACCCGAAAACTACTCCAAAATGTATTAGATAAATTTGATTGACACAATTACAGTAGCTATTTGTAAGGAAAAAAGATATCTTATCTTCGAGAGAATACTTTTTTTGCATATATGGGAAATTTTACGCAAAAAATAGCACTTACACGCGTACCAAAAAACCAAGTCTAATTTTATTTCGTCGTGAGAAAGGGATTTTCATTGGATGTTAAACACCCTTTTAGCTTTAAAGATTTGTAAATTTGGCGGGAAGAAATGTAAATGAAGTCATACGGTTTATGCCCTTAATGACTAAAGATGCATGGCATTATCTAACTTATTTCAGAGCCTTTGCAACATCTAACCTCTGCGTATCAAATCCTAGGACTATGTCAAAAAATAATGAGGATGGAAGATTCAAACATTACGACAATTTGACCTTTAAGCTGACATATTCTTAACGATTTGACAATTGGGTCCAGTGGCAGCTGGAACCAGAGGTCTGCCCTCCTTCATCCGGTAAAGATATGAGGTAACTATTTGATTGATAGCTATTTTCATTGATTATTCCGTCACAAGTCTAAGCATCTAAACACCCAATTCAAACGTGGTCGACCCGCAAGATTTCCTGGAAGAAGGCTCACGGTTGATGAAGGGGGAAGCTAGACAGCAGGCACACGCCATTAACACAAGATGTATACCCTCAAATACGCCTCCGAATTCTGCGGCTCCCTCCCGCACACATTCCTTGGCTCTCTCCTCTTTAAAGCGAACGAACCCCTCACTTCCGTCCCTTCCGTTCCCCGTGGGCCAGATACCACCCACACTCCTCTCAGGACCACACACGCCCGACCCCTCCCGGAGCCAACCGCCTCTCAGCTCTCTCCATATCTCCACCCATCTGCCTTCCTCCTCATAACAATCCCCCACCGCCCTTTCTCTCACCCTTCTCCTCCCTCTCACCTACTCCCTCCTTCCCATGTTCTTCGCCCTTCTCCACGGCATTACCCGCGTCCCTTGCTGCCCCCTCCACTCCGGCCACCCCAACTCTCCAATTCAACCCTTCCGAGGAGGCAGGATTCGGACTCTGCACCCAACGCACCGTCCCCACCGCCCCTCGCCCTCGCACGAATATACGCACTGACTCTACCACCAACCCCCGCCATTGCTACACGGCAAAACACATCCCCTTCTCCGACGCTCCTTGTTCCTCTCCCCTTTGCTACTCCCCACCATCCGTTTTTCCTCGGTTTCTCTACTCCGGTAGAGTAGCGGAGGAGAATAAGAGGGGGGGAAGCGGCGTGGTACGACGGGGGGGGGGAGGAAGAAGAGGGAGGGACGCTGAAGGAGCGGCAGCGGAGTACGCATTCGGCGTCGTCGGGTGCGGGATGGAAGGAGAGATGAGGAATCCCACGGCACATAAATAGTGGATGGACCTCGCCGGCTGGTGTGGGTATGCGTTGGCGCAGGCCGTGGGCCCCTCGACGGGGATGGGAGGGCGGCTAGTGAGGGCGAAAGTGCGGAGATGGCAGTACGGGGGAGGATGGGGCATAGATCGACTCAGGGGGAAACCGAGATGGTGAGCGAGTTACTGGGGGGGTCAAAGTTTTCAGGGATGAGGTCAAGGAGGACCGAGGGCATGAGTTAAGGCTAGGCTAAGTGCGTTACTGTCTGGTTATCTTCGCCTCCAGCTGCGTCCAAGTGCAGTGCCTGGAAGCTTGTGTTTGGTCGCACCGTAAGCAATAAGCCGTCCGTCCACTTTTTCATGAGTATACGCGGAATAAGCGTCGTACTTCAAATTCTGAACTACCGAACAAGTGATAAGGAAGACACCGACCGACACTTCAGTCGACTAACTAATCACTTCGCTGCCATCGCTCCAGAAACTGCACAATTACGGAAACATTGCGAAAAGACGAAACCCCACGACTTGACGTTCACCCTATAGTCCCTTCCCTATTCCAAAGACAATCATGTCTTCGAAACACGCTTCTTATTTTTAGTAGCTGCATCCGATTGTTTAAGTCGCTCTCATTTCAACGCCGCATCGTAAGAAACCTCTCATTTTCGAGTCTCTTGCGTCCTGCTGTGTTCGAACTGTGCGTCGCTATACTACTATCAACGGAACACATATCTTATACATAGCCTTAGGGTGCGAAGGGAACGGGAATAGTGTATGTAGGTATTGGTGGGGCAGAGATTGGGTTGAAACAAACGTACTCAATGTGGGCGGCGGAAGGGCTAGAACGGGGCGAAATAAGGAGAGAGTTGAGTTTGGGAGTTCGAAGCTCGGGACAAGGCGGGGTTGCGGAGGGTCAACTTGATGGAAGAGGACGAGATGATAGGGTCGACTTGACCGGAGAGGGGCGAAATTAGGGCTAGGATGCGTAGTTGGGACTAAAATGGGGCGAGACCGAAGAAAGACGGGGGCGAGGCGGGCGGGGTATGGGGGATAAGTGGGTGGGTTTTTGAGGGTTCCATTTTCCGGGTTAGAGAAGTAGGGATGGGCATAAAAGCGGAGGTGGGTGGTTTGGGCTACCCATGGCCCATAGCCCTTAACTCGTTCCCTTGCGCATCCCTTTCCTACCCTTTGCAGGGGTAATGCCCTCTCCTCGATCTCTCTCTCTCTTCTATCTCTTTCGTCTTCTCCACTCTCTCTGACCTTTCGGCTCAATTCAGCATGCATGCCTCAAATTCCCGCTCCCTCTCCTCAAGTAGCCTTTATTAGCCGTCCCCACGCCCCACTGTCTGCTCCTCTGCTCGTTTTGTGTGTTTTCAATCCATTTCGCGTCAAAGTTGTTCTCCGGCCGTTTTGCTTTTACAAGCATTGTTGGAGTGCTGTGCATTGTTGGAGTAGAACAGGTCCAAAGGAAAACAAAATGGAATGAGGTGAAATGAGGCGAGGAAACCGTCAGATGAGAAAAGCTTTACACAAGCTATGAGAGGTTTCGGATTAGTACGGAAGTGCTACCTTTCAAGTGTTTAATTTAGTGGGACCCGACGATTAAAAACCCTGGTTTTTTTATTTGTTCGTGAGCAATACTTAGTTAAAAAAATGAACATATTGTGTTCTTATAAGTCGGTACGTGCAATGATTTACGGACGATGCTTTGCTTTTAATAATCCTGTAGAGCATAGGAAAGATTTCCAAATAACAAGTTAGATCTTTCATTTGGTCAATACATCGGAAGTTAATATGGATGCGACAAAAAGAGTTGATAAAAAATTTTAAAAATTCGCCAGTAGACGAGGGTGGAATTTTGAGTTAACGCATAATATATTGATTTACTTTGAGTGAATCTGTACGGCAAAATAACATTATTTCAGATATAACTAGGTCGTCCACCCTCTGAATCCGGGTAGTTGAATTACAAATTTGGTGAAAATGATCGAAGTGAATGAGGTTTAATGTTTTGAGAAACGTTATGACAAATGATGATACGAACATGGCGAATAACTAAAGAAGTTCTTTGAAGAAGGGAGGATAATATCATTGGAAATATGAAAAGAAAAGCGTGAAGAGTTGTAGTAGTTTTTGTGGACATACAAAATCGCATTAACGTCAATTGTTTCAAGGTTATCCTCACTGTGTACAATTAATTTCAAACAGTTACTAACTTCCCGTTACATGATAAAACAAGCATGAAAAAGTGAATGATAGGTTCATTAATATTTCAAAAATGTCAATAACAAAATATTTTTTCACAATATACCATGATCTTTGTCTAGCCACCATTTTTTGGTTCGAACGTGATAATCCTTTCTTTCGTAGCAAGTAACATTCACTTATTAGTTTTTTTATGAGAGACGAATGACAGTTGAGGCCTTTAGCGCCATTAGGGATGGGCAGGAAAGGATGAAGGGTGGAGAGAAACCCGGCATCGGCATTAGTCTACTCTTAACGAAAGGCGCCAAGGAGTCCGCAGATTAACATTCCATCCGACGGACAGCGAACTCACCTAAAGTGCTTTCCACAAAGCACCTCAAGTAGGGATCGGGATGCCACTGAAGAATATCTGCCGCCTCTGGGATTTGAACCCGGGCCCTCTGGGTAGGAATCTAGGGGAATTGAATAATGTTCAATATTTTGAGGTATGAAAACTTGCTGAAGAAATACGTGGAAAGGAAAATGAACGATAAGAACTGTGGAGCGGAAGGTTTCAGATAACATTCATTTCATATGCACAAAGAAATGATCACGATAGTGAAAGTGAAGAAACGTGATGACACGAGGTTATTAGTCATTGAGGTTGGACATGCAAAGCAAACCCATTGACCATAGGGCGATGATATACGGGGAAAGGTTTCATAACGAAATAAAATACAAATATAAAGAGAATGCTTAAGACAGGCACAAAGGCAATTGGGAAAAAGTATAGGAAAAATTCTCCTGTAGTTGAAAGTTCCGAGGGAACGCTCGGAAGGATTTCTGTAATCCGATTATAGCCTCAGCTCTATAGGGTTGGTTAAACATTCATTTTTCACCGTGCAAGCATTTTGCACCGGAAGTAAGGTTGGATGCGTTGGGGAGAAGTTTGTAAAATAGGGCAGGATTTATTTGTCGAGCATTTAAGTCAAGCGAAAGAAAAATAAAGAAGTGAGACCCTTGCTTATTTATGAGCAAACCAACCTGACAACGAGGCTAAGAAATAATTCTCGGCAATAAGGGACCAGGTTTTCCAGGACGTTTTGGAAAATAAAAATATGAAAGATTAGAAAACTTTCTATTTTTTCACGTTCACTCGGTAGTTATTTATCCATTGCTACGCTGAATCAGAAAACCTCGATTCTTTAAATCTGCTAAGGATGGAATAACTATAATAACAAATAACCAGGGGAATTTATTTTCATTTGGGCATTATTTGAAGGAATCAGATTGTTAGTGGATTATTCATACACGTGTGTATGTAACTTATGTTCGCAATAAAGAAAAGGGTCAAATAGAATCAAGGAATCCTTCCTCAAAAGAAGCCCTTTTTCACTTTCAGCTAATTAATATATAGGTACTGATCAAACAAAATAATTACCTTGAGTAATTTAAAATAATCCAATGATTAAATTCTCATAAGCAGATAAACTTTTTAAAATGATTTTTGCCAGATTTAACATGTATGTTTTTTGTTGAAATTGCGTGAGACAAGTTTGCAATGGACTTGCGCCTTCAATATCTACATTAGGACGCGTTGTTCCGCATTTGTTTGAAATGATATTATATTGAAAGGACAGGCTGTGTATTCTTGTCATATTTTCCGGATTCGAAATTGTGCTTCCGCCCGACAAAACCTAATTTTATACTATACATTGAAAACACCAAATAATGATTTCTGTAAATAAGGCGATCAATATATTTATACGTAAAACAATGGTGAATTTTATTATTCAATTACTTATACTTTCCTAACAGCTACACAAATAAAGACTTTAGAGCTCGAAATACATTAAGCAAAAGTTCGGTAAGATTTTTCATCATGAAATTAATATTGAATTGAATTTGGTGTGGAATCATCTCAAGGCACACTCCATCGTCGTACCTTGCAGGGAACAATTTAGCTGTCAAAAAATGAGTTCTGATAAAAGTACACATTGGAAAGTAAATTGCCTTAGCAGAATGGGAAGTAATCAACCATCTCGCTATATGTTCAGGTCACAGGGTCTTTCTTAACACCCCGCGACCCGGGGGGTATTTGATTTAGGGCTGAGGCAGTACACATTTACCTACTGTGACAGGGTGAAAGAAACGGAATGGGGTTAAGGGGTGGCCGCCGCCTTAAGTATGGAGTTATGACCTAATTGAGGTGGTTGTGCCTAAACACGTATGATTCAGATCGTCAACGAGAGAGGTATTATTATTATTTTTTAGACACAAGCAAGACTGAAAGGAATAGGGCGAGGGTGAGTTTGGAGGGGGTGGATGTTTAATAAGTAGGAGGAAGGGTTGTGAAAAGAGAGAAGGAGGGAGATTTAGATTAATGGTGTCGCGGGTGGAGGCGAAGGCTATACCGGGTGGGGTCGAAAGTATGAAGAAGGGTGAAAAGATTTAGGAGATCGGCCGGGAGAGAGAATGAAGGAGAGGGTTGAGAAGAGTGAAAAAGGTGATGCTTACGTCTGGGTTTATATATATATGTGTAATGTGCGTGACTCCGAGAGTGGCGACTTTTGGAGAAGTCGATGGGGGAAAGAAAAATGTTCACTTCCACTCGAGGTTATTCATCTTTTTAATACAAGTATTCCTGTTTTTATTTATTTTGGGCTTACAAAATCTTGTTTGCTTTCCACTTATCCCCTTAGAAGA
Source organism: Hetaerina titia (assembly GCA_037158775.1). NCBI lineage: Eukaryota > Metazoa > Arthropoda > Insecta > Odonata > Calopterygidae > Hetaerina > Hetaerina titia. The sequence continues at coordinate 71,947,551 of CM073777.1, read as the reverse complement.
TTCTAATTTATCTTAAATAAGGTATCAGAATATGACTAAATATGCCCAGAGTCATGATAAGTAGCTAATTCACTATGTATCTCTGTGCTACACTTTGAACAGAGGCTATTATATACCTCACCATGTACTTTATTTTCTTTTGAGTAATTTTTATGGTTAGTAATACACATTAAGTTGTTCATGGTCTATTTATGATTATATACACTATTTGTTCACTGTATATTCATCACTTTTTTAGATTTCAATACGATATGTAGTCAATGATTGGGTGTTTATTTTTAATGATTTGCCATAACTTTTGTGTATCATTTATTATAAAATTGCATTTGTGGGTGATCATAGAATAGCTATTGTATCTGTTCTAAGGGAATGAAGAATCTCAGGAGAATAAAATGTATCCATTTAAGAGTAATACGTAGGATAGTACAACTATAGTAGAATGTGAAACAAGGAGAAAAGGGCAATGACAACGTGAATGATTTTTTTCATCTCGTGTTCCTTCCTTTTCGTCGCTTTTAAATATCCCTTTTATGATATTTTTCATTTATTTTATTCCCCTGAAAACCACTACACCTGTGCGGCAGGGGGTGAATGCACACCCGACTAATTTTGACCAGAATATGAACCTTACCCTGGTCGAACAATCTTATTCTGATCCCTTGTTGTTCGTGTAAAAAATTAAAATAAATAAATAAATTTTGAACATAACCTTATGAAATATTGCTAATATTTCCTTTACATGCATAAAAATATATTTGAATATGATTAAACAGGAAGATAAAGCTCTTGAAAGCACTTCTGAGTCGCCCAGATGAAGGCATGTCAATGAGTTACTTCTTCTAGATGCATTATGTCGTAGCAATTGGTCAAAATATTTGATACCGACATAATTAAGGGCAAACAAGTATTGTAGCTTTTTAAGTAAGAGTATATTTATCTCACCGCGTACTTCCATTCATAAATTTAAACCTGTTACGGAATAAAAAGCAACTTTATCCTCAAGAGAACGATCCTTTTGCGTTTTGGAAGAAGAGTTTCTTGTTTTGTCATAGATAGAGACTGATATGATACTCCAAAGGTATAATCATCGGAGTGCAAAAGCTTTTCTCCTTACATTTAACAATTATACCATGAGAACACTCATTTTCTGGAATATTTACGGCATCCAAATAATTCTTTCATCGCTCAATGTTTGAGGAATGTGCTGTAAACTATTTGGAAACGATTCAATTAATTGAGATTATACAGTTAATTTCCAATTAAATTGAAAAGGACGAGTAAGGTATGCCGAGAGATAAAGTGATACTCGTGGAATAAATTTTAATTATGGAGCTTTTACGACCAGTTAAAATTTCCGACTCCCTACTATCCAAGCAAATGCTAAGCTCCGAATTCTTTCATTCAAAACTTGAAGTAGGAATTTTTTTCGAATGGATAAAAAAGAGCTTGGAGTAGGAATTAAATTGGGGAGGGGTGGGATAGGTAGGGGCAGAAGAGGAAATGAGAGAAAGGGGAGCTGCACGCGAATTACCGGATGTAGCCGGGTGACGAAATCGGAATCTTGGTGGCACCTTTGTCAACGCAACGACGGCAGCCAGCCAACCAGTTTCCTGTATTCTTCCTCTGCCGACAAGAATTGAATGGAGTCAGTGAGTGGGAAGAAAGCTAGATCCTCTTTGAGTGTAAGGCCCTCAACTTACCCTACAAAGAGTACGCGGGGAGGGGGTGAGAGAGGAGCGTGCGTGGGAGGGAGCGACTGGGACCCCCCGCAGGGACCCCTGCTGAAGACGGAAGAAATGAAAGCGTGGAAGGAATGAAAGAGAAGGAGGGATGATGGTCGCAGAGAGCGAATTAGTGGAGATTCGCAAGCGGGCTGAGGGCAAATATCTCACTTGGAATCACCAGCGACGGATTAAAAGGGCGGTGCAAACAAATGCAGAGAAAGAAATCGGATGACAGGTGGACGCATAATCAAATAAAGGAATCCGTCGCTTTCGAAAATGTTTCTCGGCAATGGAAGAGATTTTTAGAAATGCACGAAATACACTTCCCCAATTTACTGAAAATGATATTAAAAAGTATTTCTCTTCTAAGAAAAAACGTTGGAAACATTCGATCTTGCTGCTGTCACATTTGTACACTCTATGCGATCGTAGTCACAATCTAATCACTTACACAAAATTCCTATCGTAGATAGAAAAGATATAAATATGGAATGAAAACATTAAAAATTACATTTGACCAATGTTCTTTCGAAATATTTTGTATTTTACGCTGATCAAGGATATATTTACCAATAGGAGGAAGATTTCTTACAACTTGAGCTAGTTTTGTTTCACCAAAATAACAGCATCCAGATTTTCTGTTTCTTCATTTTCATCGTTCTTTGTCACATTCACAGTGAAGGGGATCCGTTTTATTTAGGGGATAAGTAATTTGAAAGTGGACACGTTCTGAAAAGGAATACACACGAAGCTTTAAATCGTATATTTAGGGAATAAGTAATTTGAAAGGGGATACGTTCTGAAAATGAATACACGCGAAGATTTAAATTGACTAAAATGACAAATTTAATAAAGATACAAATATGTGTTACACAAAAATGGATCGATAACGGAAATTTAAAGTAATTTTCTCAAATAATTAAAAAAACTAAACAAATTGTGCATGTCATCTCACGCACATTCAATTATTTGACTATTGATTAACATTTTGACCAATTTAACCTTTCCGGAGCAAAAAAACACAATCAACACAGAATGTACACTACCAACATTTTTTTAATGCAAAATGATGAGAACAATATTGATTTCAGGTGATTGATTTTATCAAAAGCACCTAGTTGTAACCTTATTAATATTAACTGAAAATGCCCAAATTAACTGTGAGGCGAAATTTTACTATTCAGACTTCCTCAATACAGAAACAGCAATTCTATTATTTTTGGATTCTTGCTGCTAGGGCCAATAATATTATACTCAGCTTACCAGTAATTAGATCTAAAGAAATTTCGTCGGTGATTCATAAAAATTAAGTCGACTTCGGCTTGAAACCCGCATATAATTGGGTTCTTTATCTCTTTGTCAAAGGGCCCGATTTCAAAGAGGGTTTTCAGCAAAATTTCCTAATTTTCGTTTCGTTGAAGGATTTTCCACTCCATCAGTGGCCATGGCTCCCGGTTTTTCTACTTGTTTAGTACTATGTATGTTAATTATCAGACCCCTTGTGTAGGCTTTTTACTTAACCCTGTCTTACCAATCAAAGAATTATTCTGATTCCTGACCATATGGTCTCTGAACTTCACAGAATCGAAATTCTGGGAGTGCTAAAAGCAACATCATCAGCCTTTAAGGCACTTGTCAGGTCGCTATTTTAGCCAGATTTTGGATAGTCTGCAATGTATAGCCACAAAAGCCGCAGTAATGTAAATCTGCATTGAGCTTTAATGTGGTTAGTGAATTTCACGAATTATATACAAATTTTGTCCAGTAATTTAAAATAGAAGTTATTATCCTACTTTTGCCTCTTATGGGTCTTACCTAATATGAGGCGACTGCATTCGTTGACAAGCTGTACGTCCTCTGATTAACTAGTGGCCGAAATTTCTTATGAATAACACATTTTCATACACATTTCACGTTTTTATCCTGACTATATGATGGTCTGGCTACTTTCGAAGTGGTTACCATTTTCCTTTCCCACATCGTTCGAATAGTTTCCGAATATGTTTGGTACATTTTCATTCATTTTCGCGTGATACAAGGGGATAAGCTAGAGCTGAGACCTTACACAACGATTTCAAAGGACTACTGATATTAAACGAGGAGCGCGTGCAGGAACAGATCAGAATGGGTGCAAAATTCCCAGCCACCGTACGGAAACAATTGCTCCACTTGAAACTAAAACTAGGCCGCAGTCTCGGATGCTAGAGATTCTCGAAGTAAAGACGGAGACGGGTAAGAGGGTTGGAGAAAAGGGACGGCAGGGACGCGACGGATAGGGAGACAGGCGTAAGTAATGGAAAACGGGCATGGATATGTCGTGCGAACTGGTGCTTTCGAGTGTTGAGTTGGTTCAGGGTTTGGGAGGGGAGGATGGAGGTGGGACATGAGGCTGTGGCACCAAGTTTTGAATCAGAGAGAGAAACAAATGAAGGTATGAAGGGGGAGCTAAAGGAGTGGGAGGGAACTGCTGGGGGTGGGGAGAGGGAGACGGGGAGAGCGACAGGCGGCGAAAAGGAGATGGGAGAGTTCGCCACCGTATTACATCCCGGCAACAATGAAGTCCGTTATCCTGAAAATCCAGCTTTTAGCACCCGACCTTTCGCGATATCGCTTGACGTGGAGATTCTACCTCGAGGGGACGACGAGGAGAGGGGGCCGAGGGGTGGGTGAATTTTATGGGCATCTGGACGGAGAGATGAGAGTGGAACAGGAGCGGGATTGTGTGACTCTGCAGCCATCCGCAATGGTGATCGGAGCATTGTTTCCGTTAACTTTCGTCAGCAAATGCTCCGGGGAGATGACTGCCTCACGATTCGAGGCGGAACTTATATATTTTTTCATACTCTCCGGGACAGAGCTTTCACGGAGTACGAAAGTGGAGGATGGATAATTATTAGTACTTACATACCAGGAATTGTTCTGCGTTTCGTCTTTCAGCGGATACCTCCAGCTGATCGAGTTTCATGGTAAAAATGGTTGAGCAGTGAAAGATCTTTTTTGGCCAAGATGGAGAGAAAAACACATATGTCATTAGATAACTGTATTGCGAATTCCTCAGTGATAACTTTTGAATTGAGCCGCATTTTTATAATTTTTTTTGAGTGACTTTTTCAAAATATCGCTCCAATTTTATGGAAAAAGCATGTTGCAATTGAAATGATTTGGCTTTGATTAAGGCTGGTGAAGGCCGGAGTATATTTTTAAATTGAGAGACAAAAAGAATACGTTGTTTTACCTGTAAATCGCCATATCGTATTAATTAATTAATTTACTAGTCATTTTCTAGTATTTTTACTTATCGTTCTTGACATTTCAGTATTTTACACCGCTGATAATTCTTATTGCGTGAGGCGCGGAAATGCAAATTTACCTCGACAAATAGTCTATTCCATCATTTCCACCATTCGCATAGTTGACTCGAATTATAAAGTTGACGGAAGTCGACAAATTGACGGAAGTCATTTACAGATCTAGTCTCTTAAAATTAATAGTCTAACATTGAAGTATTCTAAGCAGCAAGTTTTCAAATAATCTGAGGTTTATAAAATGAAAATTAATGGCCTTCGTATAAGAGAATCAGTGAGATGCAATTATAGTTGGATAAATTAAATAAAGTAGTATTTACAATATGTAAAAATATAAGGATAGTGGGCGTCGTTCGCTAGGAAACGTCATAAGAGACTTTCAGAGAGAAAGTTTTCAGCTTCAACACGGAGTTGAAATAGATATATAGTATTATGAGGAGTTTTATAACAGACTTTAATAGGGATAATTGTGTAAATATTAAAATTGATTATTGAAATTCAAGATTCAGCTTGATGCTATGGCAGCATTTCAGTTAAACGCTTGCCGAAATTTCCTCTCGTGTACACATAAAGAAAGCAAAGTAATGTTGACTCGGTATTAGACAACTTTTCCAGCAATATTATTTTAAAATTCAATACAATCTTGCTACTCCGACACTTCAGAAGGGATAAACATTCAGGAAATACCGGGGCAATGGTAAGAGCGTATGTTCTTGAGTGCCGCAATGACGACAGAGAGAAAAGAGCAAGAATGTGGTTCATAAATCGTATTATAAGTATTCAAGCTATGTGATCCAAGTTTTTTGCCAAAATGAAACTTTTTGACGTGAAAATAGATTTTTAAAGGACGTGTATTTAGTCGGAAATTGCCAAATTTGAGTGAGTTCTGCATGATCTTTGCATATCAGGAACCTGATTTATGCCTAAAATTTAGATGAATTTATCAATCAAGAAGACTGGAGAACCGCCAAACAGTATTTTGGGCAAAGATGACATTTTTCTTTCAAATAGAAAAGAACTTCTCCAGAACTGTCATTATGAGTATTCTCACGATCGCTAACGCAATGGAAATCAGTAGAGCGAAGAAAATTAAAAAAGACGACAGTTGAGAAATATTAATGTCAACAACTCAGACAGTTCAGGTTGAAAGGAAAGTAAGTGAACGCGATAAAAAGAAAAACAATCTGAAGACAAACTTGCTTGAAGAAGAATATACGCCTGAAAAAGCAGCCATTCCAACGATACAGAAGATAAAGAGAAAAGTTAACAAACAAAGATTGGTTTTGTATCTACTGTCGCGAGAAATTCATTGAACCGCAAACAGAAGACAGAATAATTGCAAATTCTGCGAAGAATTTCGGCGTGACAGTATGCCGAAAAAGAAAAAGTACGCAAACAGTTATAAAATAAATACATTTATATTAGATTTTCTCATTTTGATCTAGTTATCCATGGAAATACCACTTCTCTTACAGGGTGTATTAGAATTCTGAAATTCCAACTTCGACAGCCAGGGGGAATTACTTCATTATACTGGAATAGTCTTGCAATGGTTAATTTTTTTCTATAATATTAATAGATGGCTTTAATATTTAAAGTGTATGCTTGATATTTTGATTCTATAATAAAATTTCTGCAACTTTAAGACCTTCAAATTTGGACTGTTTGTAGTTACAGTAATAATTTATATTTGAAGAACTGTCATACAAAGTTTTATAAATAGTTTGACCGTGACAATAATTTTATTGTTTTTTCAGATGTTATGCTAATAATTTTCTTCGATTCGCTTACTGTGGCAGCGATTATTTTATCGGAATTACATTTTGGGTGCAGCAACATAACTTCCTTTTTTTAAACGCAAAACGCTTTCAACAAAGAATGTAATGTTGCCGCACCTTTTATATATGTGTGTGTGTGTATGTACATGTATGTATGTACAAGTATGTCTGGATCAATATATAAATATATGATTTGTCGTAATTGCTCAAGTTCATTTCCAAATTCACCCCTTGAAATCAGAATTACCTCTGATTCCCTGAGTATCATGGAAGATAGATCACGGAAAAAGAAAAAGTATACATTCTCTACTGCTTTATTTTATTAATTTGATAGGGATTAATTGGAAAGCTAAATAATTCAGTGTTTAATCCACCGATATGATTTCAAAATTCGTTTCTCGTTTCCATTACTGGAGTAAAAAAAGGGGGAACGCCTCCGGATATTGCCACAGCCTCCTCCTATAACAACTTATTTGTAACGCAGGGAAGAGCTGGAGCTGGATGAATCCTGTATAGCGCCAGGTTTCTGCTTCACTGAGTGCCGCTTGGTTCTGAGCGCCTTCAACACGGACATCAACCGGCGGCCGTGGACCACTGACATTTTGGCAGCATGAACGCGCGATATTGATGCGGGAGATGGTGGAAACGAACGTTACGCATCGAATACTAATCGAAAAGCTCTTTCCACAAAAGAGCAAGAGGATCTGAAACTATCACCATTCCACATCCGCTCGATGCAAAAACGACGTTAGTGAGTCTGTATAGCGCGTTACTGATGCCTATGTTGGAAAACAAATTTCGCTCTTTCCTCGATCCCATCAGTTCATCGAAATTGCACGGAATCAATAACTTCCACTCGTTATTTCCTTTCCCAACTTTCCTCTCCCGTCTTCCCCCCCCCCTCAGTCTTGCCACCCCTTACCCGCGCAATCCTATCCCTCCGAAGCAACCCCTTTGTTCCCAATCCCTTTTGCTCAATTCCCACGGTAAGTTTTTCCAAATCCCTCCACCCCGCACATAGCATTCCGCGACTCTCCTCGTCCCCTTTCCCCTAGTCTCCCCGAAAAGCATTCCCCTAGAGTTTTCTTATTATTTAGTTTTCGCTCTGTTTCAACCGAATTTCCAGGGAATGCTGAAGAGATTTGATTTTTATTTGCCCCATTCCACATCCACACCCACCCAACTCCCACCCACCATTTCCCCATCATTTTCGCTCGGGAGACCCTGTATTCTTCTACCATTTCCTCGGAGGGAGGAAAAGTTTAAGTGTTTTCATCAAAGAGGAGTAGATGAGGGGGTGGTGAGTTTTATTTTACTTTTTTTTATTTAATTAATTTTTTTTCCATTCTCAATTAAGATGTTATTAATTTTGTATACTTTTCAATAACCTTTGGGCGTGTTCGGTTACTAAAGTATCGCTCTTCCTCAGACTGAAGGCCAATTCTTTGGTTTGTCCTGGACCCGACTTCGATAAACTTGACGTATGCACTGAATATTCATTTTTTGTGATGTTACTGATCGAAAATGAGAAATTTATGAGTTGCAATGAATTGATTGCATTCCTTATTTGCAGAATTTTACGCCGTATATCGCGTAAGTTTTAATACTCTCAATGAAATTATCACAATGAATCCGCGTTAAATATAGTGTACACGATATTGATATACACAATAAAATCAAGAAATTATTTTGAAAAGTGAATTGAGTACGTAAGGTGATTTTAGAATAGTTTTACGTTTGCTGTGCTGTATGACATAAGTGATTTTGACTCGAACGCCAAGTTGATGTATTCACATACAAGGATGAAACTCAATCACTTCAGAGTTATCAGAGTACAAGGAATCAACCGCTCAAACCTGAAAACTGCGACATCAGCTGGGAAACATGAAACATTTCCTTTTAAATTATCGATAGTTGAAAGATTTTATATGGACAGACCGTTAAATTTTGAGAAAGTAATCATTCTCAATTGTTTAACGACTAAAAAAATTAATACTCATCACGACCGTGAGTTGGTATTTATTCGATGTTATGTATCTGGTGTCACGTATGTGAATGGTGACTGCTCATTAGTGCCTGACAATCAGTACCACTTCCAATGCTTATGTAATCAAATCTCTTGAAAATCAATGTGGTCTGTGGGGAGGCCTCTCAGGGAAAATCAGCAGTGAAAGCAAACAAATTGAAAAGTGTTTACATGAACTGTTCGCTCTACAAACTGCAGTTTTCACGGTTTACAGCTTTCTCTGACAGTTGGGAATAAAAAAATTACTGTGACGCTGGTCAACTCACACGACTTTTATTCAAAAACAAAGGGAGTACAAGAATCATAAAGAAACGCAATGTTTACCATTGAATAATTATTTTACAAATGTATCCATCATGTAAGGAGAAAATTATCAAGGAATAGTTTTTTTGTTCATTTGGTCAAAGGAATTTTTCATCCATAAGCTTTTAAGTGCACACGTATATTAGGAAGATGCGTATACTTTTGATTATTCGAGGTTCTACTAAGTGAGGAAATAATCATGCATTGGAGGATAATTACGCTCTCTAATAATGGTGTAAATATTTTTATCACTGGCATTGAGTAAATGGTTCTAATTTTTTCGGGGGAAGGGGGAAAATATATTTTTTAGTGATAAGTATCACCTACGCTATCGTTCAACTTTAAAATCTACCTCTGCCATTATTTCAGCACTCAATATAACAGGCAATGCTGTCTGGAAAGAAAATGTCAGAAGAATTTCATTTGAGGTGATATTACAGACTTTGTTTTAAAAACCCACGCATCAAATCAATAATCTAAAATTTGACAAACAACATTTCAAAGACTTGAATTAATTTTACTGAAATAATTATGTTCGGATACAGGTCAAAAGTCGTAATTTACAAAAGAACTCAAATCATCATTTCAACCTTATCAAGTCGATCAGCACTTCTAATTCCGTCATCAATTGGATAATTCCATATGTCTGCTGTTTACGGGAAACTTTTGTTCCACACCCCTTTGGCTGGCAGTTCTTGTTCCAACGAACGCGCGCGCCGTACAACGTAAAAGGTTCGACCGATGGAAGGTGGGTCAGACAGTTCGCAAATTCCACATGCGGCTTTCCCTAATGAATGTCATCCTTTGAATCCTTATCCCAACCATTGAACCGCCAAAAACCTCATTCCACCAAACCTATCCCTTACTGCAAGCCATCCCCATCCCTTCAACACTTCCAACCCCACACTCCATCTCTCTCTGCACCCACAGCATCCCCCTCCCACCCAACCGCGGCCCAACCCACGCTCCCGCCTCCCTTATCACCCCAAACCCCCAGAAACTAATTCATTTCCTCGCGAATATTCCCTACACACTCTAGCCCATTCCGACCCACTCTTTCCCTCCTTACCAAACCCCTTTGCGACCACCTGAACCAATCGGAATCCTCAAAAACCTAGCCTCGAATTACTACATTAGCCCTGATTATTCTCTCTTTTTTTGGCCCAAAGTTTTCCGGCGTGCTATTATTTCCTCCGTGCCATTTCCCGAAAGCCTTCAGCCCTTAAGGGATTCCACCCCGATTCCTCCGCCACCCCTTTTCTCCCTCTCCATCCGACTTCCACCTTTGGGCAGGGGTTCAAAGTGGTCTTATCTTTCCACGTCGGAACGCTAATTGGTCCCACCCCCTCACACTCTTTCCCCAGCCTCTCCCCATCCCGACTGCCTCCACGGTCTTGCGCCCCTCCTCCCCTCTTCTCCACCCTTTCGTAGGTCCTTCATGGAGGAGAGAGGGGAGTGAACGTGGAGGGCGTTTCTAGGAGGGGGGCTGGAAGAAGGAGGTGAGTGGGAGGTGACGGTATGCAGATGCGTGGAATTAAGAGGGAATGATGGAAAGGGGAGGCGGGAGGGGGATAGGACATGGGCGTAGGACGTGAGCCTCCGAGGGTGTTCCCCTGGGCTTGTGAGCGTGAATCATGACGACTGCAGGACGGGAGTATGAGAGGGGCAGAGAGAGAGACGTAGGCATTTTCATTTTTAGTTTAAATTTGTTTCTTTTTACATTTGGCAAGCATAGTTTTCTACGGATGAACATAATTGACTCATCCTGCCTCGGTTACTCTCAACAGCGTCGAAGAAAATAATGTACACGTCTACTAGACTTATTTTTAACAAATTAGAGGGGGGTAATTGAAAATTATTGCATTTATGAAATTGAAATTGATTCGGTAAAATATTACAGGAATGAGCTAAGCTAACTAATGAGCTAATGAGCGCTAAGAGAACTCCACAAATAAAATGATTCTGCGCCCAACTCATATGACAGGCAAAGGAAATTCCGTATTATACAAAAGGACAGTATGTGCTTAATGCATTACTATTATTTGGGCTATATATTTTTTCATCATTAAAATTGCATACATGTAAAAATTGAAGATTATGTGTTAGAGTATATACGATATATATATATATATATATATATATATATATATATATATATATATATATATATATATATATATATATATATATATATATATATATATATATATATATGATATATATATATATATATGATATATATATATATATATATATCCGTCAATATATATTCCGTCAATTTATTACTACTATTCGGTTCCCAACATTATATTAAAAAATAAAGGTGAAATAAGGAACTTATTTTATAGTATTTTGCATTTCAACATTTATGTATGTTTCATTCCAACCTATGTTTCACCTATTCCAACTATTAGAGTCGTCTCATTTTGTTTTATACTATCTTCTCTATGTTGGAATGCAGCATTTGTTCAACGAAACGCTGGTTGAAATAATTTGGAAGTTTTTATGAAAAGGGTTGTAATTATAATAAATCTCCAGTACCAAAAACCAGTGTTACTTATACTTTTAATTGACCCAGTAATCATTATGTTGCCGATGCTTAAATGTTTTTGTTATGGTGTCTACCCTTTGAGATCGGTTGGTTGGATTTGGATGGCCACAGAATGAACAAGGATTCATTTTTTTTCCTCTCATAACAGATCACCAGCACCAGATTGACCTCTTCTAAATATACACTAAACAATAATAGACTTTCGATTCCGGAAATTCGTTTCCTCCTCTTATTCCGACCAACATACCTATCCTTTTCCCATCCCTTCCTTGTTGGCCAAATGTTCTCTCTTCTATTACAATGTCCAATGCCGTCGGAAATTAAAAAACTGATGCATTAACCCACAATGGTATAATATTTTTGACTAAACTCGAAATATTCTGTTCATTTACAGAGCTTTTCGAGATGTCAACAGGAGAGAACGAGGTGCAATGAGGGCACATCTTCAAAAGCGAATCTATACGAAGTTAATTACTCTTTTATTTCCATGTAATCCTCGAATCTGATGTATACCTCATGTATAGGCTTATCAGAGTATAATATTTTTAAAAAACTTTATGAAACTACTACCCTAGGATTTGACAAAATGGAACAGCCACTCATTTCGCCGGAGCGACTGACATTCTCGGTTTGGATTTAAATCCTGGAATCAAGCCACGGTAAAAGGGAGGCAATATATGCGTTCGCTCGCACAGATATTGGTACGCATGTCACGTATAGATCCGCTGCAACTGGTCTAAAATGACGCAGTAGAAAATGAAGAAGGGAACGAAAGCTTTGAACTCGTTGAGGTCTTCACCGCTGCGCTTCGAATATGGGATTGCAGCGCTCAGGACTTTTTCCTTGGTCTCTTTCATTTGCAGGCGCCCGAATTTTCATTCTCGCACTCACATTCTAAAGCCCCTGTGCGCAATTTTCTTCGCTTCGGTTTTGTCTCCAATCCCCCTACACCATTGTTCCCTTCCGACTGTGATTTTCTTCAGCCAACCCGCTGCGTTCGATCGGGGAGACGGAAATCGCTAGCGAAGACTCGCGAGTAATTCTCGCGCAATAGACCAAAGGATTGTGAGGACCGGCTTTTTGTTGACGCTATCTCGTGCGGGGCAATGAAGGGAAATGCGAAGGTGGTTGGTACTCGGTACCTATTGCAAGTTTATAGGAAGTCGGCGAGGCTACGTGGAACTCACTTTTAATATGCCTCTTCAGATAAATGAAATGACGATAAATTTGCTGGGCAGAAAACTATCTAGATACCTGAACACTTGGGCTAATTTACTTTAAATGAATTTGAGTTACTATTCCTCGGCGTAAACTCAATGGAAAATAATATATCATAAATTTACCGATAATAGCTCAAATCAAGTTAAACATTTGCACTTTTCCTTATTAAAAAGGATGAATGGTAGATCCTCTCTCTCTAAGTTAATACCTTTTACTTTTGGATAGTTAAATTCTTCCAAGTTCTATCTCTGTGCAATCATATATTTAATTCTATTCGTGTTTCTTTGCGTTCAATCAAAATGGATATTCTAACGATTCTCCCACATTCGAAAAACGATCATGAACAAGAAAATCTTACGACAAGTACCCATATTAACCCGACACAATTGGGCATTAGAAGAACAAATTGAAAAGCTATTTTATTTATTAAAAGTGGCTAATTTCCTTTGGAACTATTAACATGACGAAATAGAACAAAGCCTGTTGCCTACACCGTAGTTTAATTCGGTATTTCAGAACCTTGTTAAGATATCATTGAGTCTTTCAAATGTCTACGCACGAAGAAATTGTTTCTGCACCACTTATCTACAATTTATTCAGCCCATTTTTCATAGCTTAATAAATCCGTTCCCATGCTAATTGGTACATTAAAAACTGTGTACTTATTCTCTACATGAATGGTAAATGTGTTTTCTCCATCAAATGAGCCCTAGCACTCTATATACTTCGAAGTCGGTATGAAATGTGAAGTAATTTCTTCGCGATAACGATTAGGGTTCCAAAGTTTTTGTAAAAGTCAAATTACCAGTAAACTCTGTAAGCTCTAAAATACTAAATGCAGCTTTAAAATTTTTATATTGCATAGAGAAAGAGTTCTGAATATTTGAAAAAACTCCAATAGCCGTAAACAATAATTTTATTTTAAAACAAAGAACGTGTTTACGGCTATTGGAGTTTTTTTCCAATTATTCAATACAATTGCCCGTAAGAGCTCAATTAATTTATTATCGAGAAAGAGTAATTACTAAACTATTAATAATCGTCAGGAGACTCCGTTTGTGGAAGTTAAAAAGACTTAAAGTTAACTTGTTGCTTTGAGAAATGAGCCCAAAGTGTAAGACGGTGAAAGATTTTATGTGGACGGTTAATTCAAAATACCAAATTCAAAATAAGCGTCCGAAAACGAAAGAGTTAATAAGTTTTAGCTGTGATGGGACTGTAAATTTTCAAGTATCTTAGCTGATAGTAAAGAAAGCAAAAATACAGCTATAAACAATGATAAATGGACATTCTGGTTATGGAAATTAACAAGATAATCTCAATTTTAACCCAAATTCAATAATATTACAATATATAACCCCAAATTTTTACACCCTACCCAAAAAATGCACTTAGATTAATAAAATTTTGCAAGAAACAATACGTAAAATCTCTTATATTCCATAAAACAAATTTGTATTAGAGTGTATACACTGGAACAAAAACTTTAAATTAAACTTTTTTGAGATATAATTAGTTTAATGTTTCTTTTCAGTTATGTTTTCGTTTTAATCAAAGGCGTACCCAAGTAGAGTTTTACCTAGCTACCTTCATGCACTCTTTCATTCATTACAAGGTTTCACACCTTGCACTGGTGGACACCTTCCTATTATGAAAAGTCATGCGTAACCCTCAGGCGTAGAGACGATCCCCTTAACTTACATAGGAATAAAAGTTAACTTACGGTTTCATGTTAGGAATAGTAATAGTTTATATGCGAAACAATTCATAAGTAATGTAGCTGTAATGAGGAACCAATGTTGTTATCAACATTTTGAAATGTATTTTACGAGTATTTCCAATAGTATAGGAGTTTTTATTGCCTTTAGAATATATATATATATATATATATATATATATATATATATATATATATATATATATATATATATATATATATATATATATATATAGGTATCAAAATCGGTAAATTAGTAAAAAATGAGTGTTAAAAAACATTAAAAAAACTATAAAATGCTTTCTCATATTGACATTGCCTAAGTACATTCTAGCGTTGAGTAAGTGCAATGAAAACCAAGAGTCGCAGGTATTATCCACACAGTAGGCTTTGAAAGAGAAAGAAAAATATAAAGAAAACGCAGAAGCGAGCGAAAAAGTGAAATGCTGAATTTATTAATAAAACTCATGACGGCCTTCCTCCAAAAGTAAATTTCTTTTGATGACAAAATATAAAGGAAAAAAGACTAACGTAGACATTTGTTCTAAAATTCTTGGGTGGAGATAAAAACACTAAATCTCTGATTTCCTTTAAATTTACACTTTACACCTTTCGTATGTATTATTACGTGAACATTATAATTGAGATTTTAGACTGCCTTTCAGTTTTAAATGGGATCCGATGCTTATAATATGGCTAAACAGTGAAATATTTGCAATTGAATCTCACGTAAATGGTAACAGCTCGTGGGTATTTTAGTAAAGAGCTTGAAAGAATAACACTTTAAAAAGTACCATTCAAAAGTGAAACAGCAGTCTAATTACGTCTTTTGGTGTAATAATAAAAATAGTTTATATAGAATAAACTTTTTATACTTAAATACACCCCCGAGATGACAAGCAGGATACTTTGCAGATGTAGAATACTGTCCACTTATGATATAATAATTAGGATTCTGTTACGATTCTTTTGATTCCTGAGATTATGAATGTTGCTCGCTCGGTTAAAATACTTAGTTAATTTCTGAAAATGTTAGCACGACGACTTCGGAAATACATTTTTGTATATTTTACATTCTAGAAAAAAAATCATAAGTTCGTATCCCCAACAAAACGACTTTTTTTTGGAAGAAAGGGAATTTTTTTATTGACCTCTGGATTTTTTGAGGAAAATACCACAGGAAGATGATTGGGGCCAGGAGGAGGAGGAGGTTAAGAATGCATAGGCAATCTGGTTTTTAGGCCGAAGGCTTGTGCGAATGTGTTTGTACGGACGTAGGATCCATTTTGATTCTCTGACCACGTACCGTATGGGAATTCGATTTTGGTGTATGAAAATTAATGACGTAATTCCCTTGATGGGGTTTGTTCTCAAACCTTCCGTCCCATGCCTCTCTCCTGACCCCTCTACCCCCCCTATCCTCTCTCAAGTCCCTGCCCCCACCCTGCCCATCTATCCCTAACCCATTGGCGAATCCAATGCTCGCAACCCCTACCTCTTGCTTTCCTACCTCCCCTTCTGTCGGAAGCTTTCACTCCAAACCCTCCCTCTACCTTTCCATTTCTCCTCGTCCCTTTTACGCACTCCCATGTCCTCTCACTTCCCCACTCTCTTTCATCCTTCATCAACGGAGAATAGGTTTTAATTCACTTGCTTTCTACGTGACTGGTCCCTTACGGGTCCTTCCTCTGTCAAACTGCTTTCTCTGCCTAAATATTTTTCATTTCGACTTACTTCAATCCTTCCCCACTCCGGTAGTATTCCTTTGATGTATTGGCAATAGCGACATCATTTGGACCGCCATGCGTCCTTCCTCCCGGTCTGTTTTAGCGCACTATTACGCAAAAGCGGTAAATGTAACTTCTAGCAGGGCGTAGAGAGGTTAATCCGAATCATCAACTTTTGGAAAAATCATTCCATTTATTTCGGGCTGTATCAACAGACGTAGATGAAAGTTGTACGAAATATTGGCCATAAATCCAGGTTCAAATTGACCGATCAAATTTTGAATGACTCGCGGGCCATCGAAATAAACTCTTCGTTCAAAAGCCTCGACATTTGTATAGGGAAAATAATATTGCGGCATAATATCTTACAAAATTTTCATTCAATCATAGAGGTGTGAGAGCAAATGTAATCCTTTCTAAATTAAAATTCTAGAATACCCATCAGTATATTTTCCCGCTGACCCATCCTTTCATTTATCCCATACCCATTTTTACTTTCTGAATATAGAAACTTTTGGATTTAATTATTCATTGCTTTCAATCGATTCAAATATCTGTTCCTTTTTTTTCTCTGAATTATGCTGATATTCTGCTACTTCTTTTCTTTCCAATATTTGCCCGAAAACCATTCAAATTTATGCAAGGCATTTCCCATTGCCGAAAAAATGTCTCACGTTAATTTATTTTTTTCATCTCCTTTAATTCAATTCTCTTGGAAACAGGTCCTTTTCCGCTCTCCCTCACATTCTTCCTAACACCCTATTTATTTTTTTCGCTTGATTTCTATCAAGACTTTTCTTATATTAATCCCAGAAAGTGCCCCATTCTTTTACTAACATTCAAATTTCCCGGGATATTTCCTTCCTCCCACAGCCTCCTGCGTGCAAAATTCACTCTCGTTAATCGAATTGGAACGATATTTCATTTTTTCGTATTTCTTCTCTCGAAATTTCTAAGTCCTTTTCTTTCGTTTCGACGCTTGTCCTCTCTCAATTCTTCCTCGTTCTTCTCCTCTCAGCCATCCATGAACGTCCAAAGAAGCAAATCCAGCGCATCTCTCTTCATAATCCCATTTTCTCATTAATTTTCGCTTGGCTCCTGCTCTCATATTTCGGATTTTCCCCGTTACACATATTTTTTTCGGCTTCATTCGAAAGATTCAATTGCAGTAGGAGCATGTTTAAATTATACGGATTTATCATTGAAAATAACAAGAGTTTAAAACTTTCTAACAGAAATTGATTATTTCCAGCAAATTATCATCGAAAATTAGGCTATGACTTAAATTTATGTCAGACCAACATGACTCTCTCTCTCTCTCCAATAATTTTGACCGGTTGCAGCCGTAATTTACACAATGTTTTGACTCTCACTTTCCAATTAATACATCGTTCATCATTTGCACATAAAAATTTAATGGCGTGCACTTTCCGAAATATTATATAAGCCAGAACAGTACATATAACATAGCTCTGGAAGAGTCACCAACAAGTAAAGTATTAAAAAATATGTTTGATGTTGAGTGAAATATCAAGTATTTGTTTTGGTATTTAACTGAATGCTCCTGAAAAAATATGGGAATATAATATATATTCGTAGATGCAATTGAACATTAATATCACTTTGCAGGGATTTAAAACCGCATATCCCAATGGTCAAACTGATACTTTTCTGGAAGTAGGTACACAGATTTAGTTGTAGCATTAATACTTAGTCAAACGCTCGAAGTCAGCTTATAATGGCTCCAGTAGAGTCTTGTGCCAAAAAAAATAATATTCCCAGTTAATCGGTAATTTAATGTCGTTGGTATGTGCATAGGTAAACCTAAATTCGGGCACTTTATCGAGTGGAACGTGGTAATTTGTGATTTCATGAAAATTTATATTTATATGGGCATATGCTTATTCCAGCCAAACACAAATAAAACCCCTTACTAACCCTTTACCTTATCCCATTTGGAGAGACGACAGACATATTTGAAATATTGTATCGTATAATCGATACCATAAGAATGCGACCAATTGTATCTCGATGCGCACATGAGCTGTGAGTTTTCCAATAATGCACCACTGTTTCAAATATATCAAATGCTCCAAGATATGGTGTTTTCATATAAATGTATAATACATATCTCGCCTGCCCATACACAGATGTAGAACGAAACATATGAAAAATGCCGTCACATCGTGCAGCACAAACGCTTCATGTGAATGTGACACCTTCTATTTAAATCGCAATCCATATTGGCCGGCACGCTGCCGTCAGATTCCAGCACCACACAGTCTTGGGTCGGAACTCAACTCCACATCTACTACCTTTTAACTTTCCAATATGGTAGAACTGGATTCGTGCTAGGGGAGGAAGACTTGGCTCAAAACGAATTAGACGGGGAAATAAGCACAAGGTGAAAATGGAAGGGGAAGGGAGAAATGCTGAGACCGGAGCGGAGAGAGATGAGTGAATATATACGGAACGCGAGCGGGCGCACCGTTATGAAAAATTCGAAAAATAAATAAATAATAATGACAATAATATACGGAATTGGAATGGTGCAGCGGGAGGGATTTTTAACCGGATGAACAAAGGCAGGGGACTCGGGGTGTAATAAAATGGGGGGCCGTGATGGAGGGGGGAGGGTGGAAGGGGAGCTTTCCTCGCCATAATACGGTTTTTTGTATTCAAGCATGCTGCCGCCGTGGCCGAGCCCACGCGGGTAGGAGCCGCCTCATTGCAACGATTTTCAATCATCCCGCTCATCTTCCATCCCCCTCATTCACAACCCTCCCTCTTTCTTTCCCACCCATTCCGCATTTCCACCGCCCGCCGAAATCCCCCAAATAAACCTCGACCCTCCTCCCCTTTCGTAGACTTCCATTCACCCCAACCTCCACCGACGAATGAGCCGACTCCACCCCTTCTCCCCCATCTCTCCAAACTCCATCGCCTTTTCGCAATACAACAACCCACGCCGCATCGCGAGCCATTCTTTTCTTTCAAAGGGCGAAGAAAAATGTTAATATTGCATGCAAACTACACAGCTCACCAACCGAACCCAATGTCCCCTTAACCATAACCTCCACTTTGAAGAGGAAGGATGTTTGGTCACGTAGAAGAGCTGCGCATACGTTTTCGACGTATAATTCTACATGGTTTCCTGAAAGGCACTACTGTGGAGTGATTTTTTCAGCCGGTAGCCACGATGCGTGACACATATTACTAGAATCCCAGGGATGTATGGGAATCCAATGCAAAAACCGAGAATATCCGAGTTGAAAATAGCTGTAAAAGTATAGAAGACCTACGTGTATGCTTACACTTTTATGGCTTACCGCACGCCACCATTAATGATTAATTTGTTGACTGGCAGCCACGGTACCCTGTGGATACAATTACTAGTTCAGGGATTAAGAGGGAAAACTTTAAAATGTGGTGTAGTTCTGTATTACCAACTTTATCTCAACGGAACTTTAGCGCAAGAGGTAGTGTATACTGGAGGCTTTTGAGGTTTGGGTGCGTTATATGTTGTAAAAATGTGTTTTTAAAAATAAGCAATAATATTGTACAGCTCCTTGATTTGGAAGATATTTTCAACATTTTTCATAAAACTAAAAACTATTGGATATAGTACTATATATCACCAATTATTCTTTCTGATTAAAATTGTTAAACGGCATAATAAAATGGATGCTTTTAATAGAATTCCTGTCGTCAACATCGTCATAAAATTCGCAGTCCCCAGTCTAACATTGGCCCGCCTCTTTTTTGCTCTGCTGCTGTCGATTCCACTTAGCAAGGATTTCATGTGATGGCGGAAGGCTTTACTTAACTCGCTGCTGGACGCGACACTCGACCCAGGGGGCCGAGTCCCTTAGTTGCCAGGATTCATTTTCTTAACAGTGTCCTTCCGTTGCTTTACTAAATAGTGCTTTTATTGTAATACCATCACTCACTGGCCCCGCACTGGAGTCAAACGCCTTTGGAGCCGCATCACTGAGGAACAGATACTGCGCGTACTGCCTATCGCCTGGCTCGTACCCTTCGGCATATCTAGCACGGGTGGTAACTGATCAACTACAATTACTACGGTCCGCAAAGCTCTAGGATTCATCACAATGGAATATCTTTTCCACATCTTCACCTTTGTTGTTCATGGGGATAAGTACTTAAATTAAAACTACTTTTCATATTATTGGTTATATAAATTTACTGTTACAAAATTCGAGATTTCTTAAGAAAATCCTTCAGGATTTCCAAAATTCTGCCACACAAATGCTAATTCCGCTCCCACCTCTTTTCCACAGGTATAGATACTTTCTTTCTCTACATATTAATTAGATGCATAATATTTATTTTTTAAAATGTACATAAAAAGTCTTCCGTTATAATTATGACCAGAAGAATGAATTCACCAATTGTTTTCTCTCATTTATTTGAACACATCTTTTTGTGAAATTCCAAAATGCTAGTTTTTTGAAAGGACGTATAGTATACGTGAAATCATCTTTTAGAATATTTGTTGTCAGACTAGTTGGATTTCATCGCTTGAAATGTAGAAAAAATTTGTAATTGTCCCCTGCATTTCATGGATTATATTTTAAGTGTCGAAGAGGGACCTGATGCAGATTAGATTCCTGGATTGGGTTTTTTTTGGAGTTACAAAATGTTTATTTGATAGTTGTGTCCATCCAAAAACCTACCTTAACCGGTAGATTACCTAATAATAATTTTAAGTGTATAAGGAAATGATCTCAGCGTGATGAATTATCGTTGCGTACTATTTGATTTCGTTTTTATTCCTCTACCGGCTATCTTCTGATGAAAACATTTTTTTAATACCACTCGCCAACATATCGCTAAATCAAAATACCCTATATGATGGCATACAATCTAAGATTTATATGACTTCTCATCATGCTCTCTTTTAGATCCTTTGACTTTTTGCAAAGGATTTTTTCTACTTCTACATTGCGTTTAAGATTACTTCATTTGCTCAAATCCGCATAATTTTATATTCTCCTTCTTACTACAATCTCAGAATATTCAAAAATAAAAAAAATACTTACAAAATTGCTATCCATCAATTGTTTCAAGGTTCCTCTCTGTGTACGATTAATTTCAAACAGTTACTAACTTCCCGTTACATAATAAAACAAGCATGAAAAAGTGAATGATACGTTTGATAATATTTCAAAAATGTCAATGACAAAATACATTTTTCACACTATACCATAATCTTTGTCCATCCTCCTCCTTTTATTCAATCGTGATAATCCTCTCTTTCGTTGCAAGTACCATTCACTTATTAGTTTTTTATGGGAGGCGACCGACAGCTGAGGTCGTTGCGATATTAGGGATGGACAGGAAAGGATGAAGAGTGGAGAGAACCCCTGGGTCGGCATTAGCCTACTCTTAACGAAAGGCGCCAAGGAGTCCGCAGCTAAAAGTCCCATCCGACGGACGGTGTACTCACTCAAGTGCCTTCAACAAATCATCTCAAGTAGGGATCGGGATACCACTGAAAAATATCTTCCGCTGCCGGGATACGATCCCGGGTTCTCTGGGCGGGAATCCAGTACGTTATCCACCGCAACATCCCGATTCCCAAGTACCACCCACTTATATTATACATATTTACTCTGTGCATAGGGAATCCTTGAGATTTGATGCTCGAATATAAAGCTACTTCAATAAAAAAGCCTAAGCGCCAAGAACAGTGAAAAAATATTCGGGACATTAAAAATTAAAAAAAAAAGGCTTTGAAGGTTTTAAACTTAAGTTGCTACATTATTTCCACAGTTCATATTACACCTAGCTTTTATCACGAATTAGGGAAGAATTATTTCTGATAAAATGAGAAAAAATAATAAAATTTATTTCTCAACAGATCAGCTGATAATAGCCAAAGTATTCCTGGAGTTTACTCGATTTGAGTTTTTCTCCCGGATCCCATAATTCATTTTCATTCATTCATTTTCTAAAGGTTAGGATTGATATAAGACCATTGAAATAGCTTAACTAGCAGTATGAGGGCAACGAAGGAACATTCGACCGGGACAAACACTTCCCACCGTCATAAGACATTGCATTGATCCGATGGCTGGTTTAATATGAATCCCGTCACTTTGGAAACCAATTCATAATTTGTAGCCTTTACCCGTTTCACGAAATGCCTGACAGCGTATCTGGTGTGTCGTAAACATCATTTTACAATCCTTCAATTTCACAATCGGTAATAAGGTCCTTAAGGAGGAATATTCATCAAATGGCATGCGCATGAGTTATATCTGCAAAAAGTTCAGTGCGGAATTTTTCTCTTTAGCCATTTCACTTAATGCATCAATATCTACAAGTTAGTCACAAAGTAAATTCATAAATTAGGGAAAATATTTAAGCTAACCTATTATATATATATATATATATATATATATATATATATATATATATATATATATATATATATATATGTACACTTTGGAAGTAAAGTATATACATAATAAACTACTATACAAAATGAACTATTTTTACACTTGTGATCTGCTCGATTCCGCTTTCCCCACCTTTCCTGTGTTCGTATTTTATCTGTGATCCTAATCCCTTTTCCTTATAACAATTCCCATGTGAATGAATGAATATATATGTATATATATATATATAACTTTTGGACGGCACAATAGAACACAGAATAAAACAGATAACACGTAAAAGGACACTCACACTGTAGATGATTTAAGCTTTCGGCCTACTCCGAGGCCTTCTTCAGGTCAGACTGCTGACAGTCTGACCTGAAGAAGGCCTCGGAGTAGGCCGAAAGCTTAAATCATCTACAGTGTGAGTGTCCTTTTACGTGTTATCTGTTTTATTCTGTGTTCTATTGTGCCGTCCAAAAGTTATATTGCTCTCGTGAGTACTTCCGCATCATCTATATATATATATATATATATATATATATATATATATATATATATATATATATATTCAAACATACATATTTATATTTGTATATATATTCATATAAAATTGATGGCACCCGGAAATTGTACGACGTAACTCAAAACGGGATGAATTAAAAAAAATGCCCTGTTAAGTTCCATCATTTTACATGCTATTGGAAACTTTGTAAGAATGAATTTCGTAAGGGTGACGGAAACTTGGTGACACATGCTTCCTCGTTAGATATATCATTAACTTCAAGTAGGGCAAACGTCGGAAATTTCGGTTGAACCGTGCTGCAGTAAGATTATAATTCTAAGCTTAACCCCGAATCAGGTTGTCACCGGAGTTTCCCGTATTAAAACGAATGCCAAGAGCGAAATACGAGACTTTCGCCGGGTTAGATATGCCAGGGGTGAGGGAAGGGAAATATGGGGTAAGAAATTCACTCCCAAAAGAAATAAAAGGGAAGAGGCAGTTTGGGTTAGGTACTCTTCGGCGGAAGGGGGAGGATTGGAAATTCACTCAAAAGTTCCCAATACGGAAGCCTAAACTCCCTTATTACTCCCTTTACCCTCCCACCCTCCCCATTCCAAATTTTCAGTACCGAGATCATTTTGAGAAGGGAAACTCGAGTTGAAAGATTACGAGGCTCCGTAATTTACATTGCTCGGCATCATTCGGAATTCGACATGTGCGCGCGTGGGAGGCAGGAGAGTGAAAGGGGGTTGGGGTAGGGGTTAGAAGAGACTTCAGGGATACACATCAGATGAAGGGAATCAGGAAGAGTGTAGTAGGGAAGGAGAGTGGGGACAACATTTTTCCCTTACTCCCTACCGCCATCCGCTCATGCCTGACTGCTTCCCATTTTTAAAGCCATGGCCCAACCTTCTTCCACTTTGCTCACCCACACCTCAACCCATCCGCCTCATAAGCTACGCGTGCTACAAGATGGTGCGGATCACAATACTGCGAGAGTGGGATTCCAGCAGTCTTCCGCGTTCCCTCCCCCACCCCCTCAAAAGAAAAAAATATATATATATATATACAAGGGGGATGGAGAGAGAGAGAAAGAGAGAATACGGGCAAATGGCAGAATGGGGTCGGGAGATGAAATTTTTCGCTGTGCCCGTACGATTTCGTTCCCCGGTCTCGTGCGGTATGCCGCCCGGGACTCTTAAATTTTAATGCAAGTGGGGGTATATTTTTTTTCGGGCCGGGTGGTGGAAAGGGTTTTAAGGGAGAGGAGGGCGGCAGAAGGGAATTGTACTGCAGATTAGGAGCGGGGTACCAAAATTGAAGGGCACGGAGTCATATGTATTTGAAGCATGCAAAAGGGTAATGGAATGGTAAGGGAATGGTGGCTTTGCTCACTGCATGAATGTCCGTTCCACGATCGCGTTTTTGGGATATTAAAGGAATTATTTGGATTTTCCCCGTATTTGAGGTCTCGGGATCCTCTGAGCACAAATTGGTCGAGATCTTGTTTAAATATGAAAACTCGAATATACCCATCCAAGCTCGCGAACTGTGCGAATATTGTCCAATAAAATAATGCATCAACTCTGAGTTTTCTCTCTTCCTGGCAAAAATAAGAAATAATTATATGGCATCAAATGGGATCATGATTCTGCTTTTTTGTCACCTTGCTGATCATATTATTTTTGTTATTGTACTCGTATAGTTATAAAAATTATATGAAAAGCTAGTTGGTACCTAAATGCCCGTTTGGATTTTATATAGAATGAAAAAAGGCTAAAATTTTAATATTTCATTTCATAGATCTATGCATGTTTATTTAGATTTATAAATGGATATTTCTTCAACAAATTATTGTTTTCCTATGTGATGATACATAAATTAATATATCTTAGGTACACTCAATTTCGATTAAGATAATTTAATTACAGATGGAATATTCGTACAACATGCGCCTTGATTCGGCCGGTTACTGAACTCAGCTCTTTAGAATGTTGCCCCAGCTCTGTCTTTGATATTTATACTTGTCAACCCTAATGAGGATACATTTATACTGGGACACGATTATAAATTTCATAAATCTAAAAATCTCTTTGTTCGACAATCAAAAGTCTGGCTTTCATGTCCAATTCAAATTTCCTGACATATACAAGCTAGCCCCCATGTAATTGTGTAAAGAGTTTATTGATACAAGAACTTTTATAGCATCTTTTCAAAAATTTCGTATTCAGAAAGCTTAAAAAAACTTTTAATTTTTTGGATTTGAAACTAATTGGGTGGAACTGCATGAATTTAGGAGACGTTTTTGAGCAAGAGGTTCCTTACTCTTCACTCATATTATTAATTGGCATACCAAAGGAAAATATGCAGGTATTTTATGACTAATTGGGGGTTGAGCATTTTTGCAAAAGTAAAAATAATGGATTAAAAATATGTTTGGCGTAGTCCATAGAAAAAAAACTAAGGTTTGAACGCTTGGAGAAGTGAGAGTAGATATGGGTTCTATGTTCATTTTTGCAATTTTTTTAAAACATAGATTTTTCCTTGGGAAAAAGACTTCATCACCCTGCCCGGGATTTAGGCTAGATTATAATAATAATTGTGGGTCGCGGTGGTCCAGTGGGTAGAGCGTTGGACTACTGACCGGAGGGTCCCGGGTTCGATTCCTGGGCAAGGCACTCTGGGCACCTGCAGCTCCACCCAATCTAGATGATTTTTTGGGTACCAGAACTTCCTGGGAAACCATAACCGGCACAGGGAAAGGAACTGGCCCCCCTACCCTGATGTGTGAATATTCACACGCCGTCGGGCTTAGTACATGGGCGAGCTCTACCATCACCTACTAAACCGACCTTCGGGTTGTTACTGTGTTCATGGTTTATAATAATAATTATTAATGAGCCATACTTCAACAATATCGTTTGGAATTCATGAATGAAGTCTAGAATCTATTAACGACAAACAATATGAAAGACAGTTATTTACATTATGTACGGATATACAATTTGTACTTGCAATATTTACAACTAGTATATTCCATATAATTCAGTCATTGACGCAAAATTGTTATTTCAGATATGCATGATTCTATTGTTATTCATTTAGCGAAGGACTATTTTGTCAATAATAACCTAACAGGGTACACAAGAAAATATATTTTATAAGAAACTCTTCACGAATTTTAATCAAACAAAGATATCTGCATTATTTTCGTACACAATTTTAAGTCATGGACTTGTGAAACGAGAACAAAAAAAAGAATGGATTGAAATGCGCAAAAAACCAGTTTTCCAGTTTTGAGGTCACAGTGGAATTCATTCCGTCTAACGCACCGTAATGACTACTTCCACCCACACGTGTGAAAAAAAATGAAGGTCTACTCCAACGAGACCACTCCGCCCTTAGCCAAATATTTCGGAGCGTCTTTGTCACCCCCAACCCCGTCCGCCCAAAGAGCTTGGATACCAGATTTGCTGAAATTAATGCGTGGTGAGGAGGAGAGAGGGGAAGGAATTTAAAAGATACCCACAGCTCGCATTCTGTTGAGGTTAAAAGTTATCCTCCCTCTGCCCCCACCCCGTCACCGCCCACGTCCTTGGCACTGCCTTAACGACGAAAGCATGGCATGCCCCCGTGTGTGCGGTTCCTACCCCAGATGATAGGAATAGGCAGGGCCCGGGCGGGATGTCGAGGGCCTCGGGGAAACGGGAGCCGGAGGGTGAGTTGGGCGGGTGATGGAGAGGGAGAAAGAGGAGGGGGAGGAGACGGACGTTCTTCTGGGCTATCTCGCCTCGCCCAGAGGTGGTTTCCTACAGGCAGAAGGTTGGGTGGGAAGAAGGGAAGGGGTTAAACTCTCAACTCCCTCTCTCTCTCTCGCCTTTAGGAAAGCTTTTGCCACTGGATACGCACTTTTGGGGCAGGATGGGAGAGCAGGTAATCTCTGCCGACTTGCGCTCCCTTAAAGGTGTTCCAGTGGCGAGGAGGGCATCGAGGGAAGAGGGGCGGGAAGACGGATGGAGTGCGTAGAGATATGTATGGCCGCCCGCCTAGCTCCCACCCACCTCCCACCCCCGCAAGATTCCGGAAGTTTGACTTGAGGAGAAAGGGCGACTACGGGAAATGGCCAAGTTTCCGGGGACTCTTACATCTATCTCGGCCTAGCGCGGAGGGCGATAAAGCGAAGGAGGAAAGGATGACACTCACTTTTTTTCTCTCTCCCTTTCTCTCTTTCCTTAGAGAAGTGCTCTTTATATTTTTTTTGTACTTCCCTCCGAAAAAGTCACTCCAGATGGTGAACTGCTGGCCGCTTAAGGGCATTCTTGTCTTCTCTCGATGGGGTCTGTTTCCTCAACACTCCTTCCTCCTTGAACCCCCGAACCGCCGACTCATCCCCCCGTTTATGGAGATACGGGACATTCTGGAGCGTTTTCCATCCGGGGGGAGGGGAACGGCGCGGGGACTGGACGGCTTAAAAGGGGAGGGACGGTCTACAAATAGGTGCACTAGCGTGGACTTAAAGTTTCCTCGGTGGACAATTTCCGCCTTCCCATACAGTCCAGAGAACTAGGCTTAAATGCACCGCACTACCATTTGTGCTCCATTTATTTTTAATTTCACTCTCCTT
This sequence comes from Hetaerina titia, assembly GCA_037158775.1. Classification (NCBI taxonomy): domain Eukaryota; kingdom Metazoa; phylum Arthropoda; class Insecta; order Odonata; family Calopterygidae; genus Hetaerina; species Hetaerina titia. The sequence continues at coordinate 71,919,666 of CM073777.1, read as the reverse complement.
TTTTGCCAGGTCATTTACAGTTTAGCGTGTCTCGGCGTAAATGCCATAAAAACTACAATAGACGCTATATGCACGAGCACACTTATTGTTCGTGGACTTTCACTCGCATGTCTTACTTTGGCAGCGTTGAAAGTGACATGTGGAACGCCCTTTCGGACCGTTTAAGACGTCAATCGGATAACCAAGTGCATGTAAAAAGGTTTAGTTCAAACTTTTAAGACAAACGAGAAGTAAAAAGTACACTTTTCAGAGGATAAGGAAAAAATGCATTCATCGAGATGAATTGAAAATTATTTCTTAAAATAAAGGATTTTTTCAGTTCACATCAGAACGACTAATCCGTAAAAATATCTGTCGCGGCGTCTCTTGCAGTTCTTCGTATTACATAGTACATATTACAAAGTTTACAGTTTAGTTACATTTTACAAAGTTTTCTAAATTTCGAAAACATACTTTCTGTATAATATTACTCTTGTTTAAAAAAATATACCGCTCAATGTTAAAATGCCAATTTTCATTTTCAATCATCTATATTTAATAACTTAGACATTCGAAAGCGTCATATTAAATTCATTTGCAGCTTTATGTTTTTATAACCAAGAAACAAAAGTATGCACATAGTTTCAAAATATTTTTTTATATTTAAAAATGAGACCTTTTCTAATTTACTAAATTCGTACCCATCATTAAATTCGATAACAAACAAAAAAAACCCATAATTCTGTTTTGAAAACAATTTAAGACAATGAATGTACTTTCACATAACATTATTGAAAAAGGCTTCCAAGCACAGGGAAGTATTTAACACAAACAAAAATATAGCCTGTAAACAGTAGATACAACATATCAGCTGCATCTCTATCTAACTTTACCGTAAGGCTATCCATATCTCGGCATGTCACAGATGGTACTCAAAATATTTAATAATTTTGTAAAAGGATTTAATCTTTTTTGACGAATTGCTAAAGAAATAAAGAAGACACGAAGAAAATGATTCTCTCTCCAATTTTAAGAAATGAAATTCCATTTAAATTCCGTTAAAAAAAGGAAGTTTGTAAGTTATATCATGTTTAGAGAGTGTATTACATCTAATAAATTCCAGAACGACCGTTATTTATCGTACTTTTTAATTAAAAATGCAGACATACCAATTTTTGAATTAGTAATTATTATACAAAAATAATATGAATATAGAATTCAGCTCTGAAAGCTACAATCTTAAGGTAGGCCATACATACTTCTCCCCTGGAACACTGTACGGTAATTATTTCAGAAGTAAAATATGCAAACTACTGATCAACGATTGCATCTAGAAAAAAAACTGTGTCCATAGCGAACATGTACTAATTTTTAATTCATTAATCATCTCGGTAAAGAAATAAAATTTATGAGGCTTTCACATGCAATAACCAGGAAACCGCAAAAATATGTTCTCATTGCGTGATGAATGGAGTGCTATTCAATATGCAAACCCAATCCGATAAAAAATACTATCATTTTTCCCACGAAATGTTTTCAAAAGATTTATTGTTACAGTATGATGGGAGAACTTTTTCATCACATCTCATTTACGTGAGAAATAATGCATAAGAGACTTGACAAGGGAGCCTAGAGAGGCTGCGGAGATGAGCACGTTTGGAGGAAGCAAAATCGAAGCATTCTTTGCGATTATAATCCCTGAGCGCCCGCTCTGCATAATCAAATCCGAAAACCGGTGAAATCCGACGGGATTAGGAATCCAGAGGAAAAAATGCCTCGAGGCAGTGGTTGAAAGGCGCTTTGCTCATCGCTTTTAATTTATTTTCCGTGAACTTTATGCCCGGGAATCGGTTTCAATAACATTTCACCGGCCCGACCGGCATAATTGGGTTCCCCAAGTTGCGCTCACCGCCATCTTTTCGCTCCTACACCAACACTACTTTTACCAAACCACGAACCCAACGAACACAAGTCCGCCAGGTCACAAGACCTCACGAAGCCTACGCACAAATAAACAACCGCCTTGGACGCACGTTGTGTAAACATAAAACGTTTCCTGCCACCCGTAACCCTCAGCTTCTTAAAACACGCGGGAATACTCACGGACATCGAATTAATCAACGCAAACTCCCTGACGAAAAACCGCGAAACGGTAACTGACAGCGCATTTGTCAACACTCTCGGCGCGCGGCGTGTGGAGCTCCCTGCCAGTGCAACGCCGAGTTTAAGGGTTCCGAGGGACCTCCGCTCAGACTCTCCGCCCAAAACGTCCGCCCACTCACCAACCAACCTCTCCTCCCTTGCCACTTCAACCCTTCCTCACACCCCCTCACGAAGCCGTCCGCTCGCCACGTTTTCATCCTCAACAATTACCAGTCTAATTGGACTGGGAATGTATGTGGGCAGTGAGAGGGGGGGAAAGTCGGGGGAAGAGGAAATGCGGTGGGGGCGGTGGGACGGGAGGAGAGCGAACGTCGCCGGTATGGCAAAGTGGGAAGCTTGGACGACGAAGCGAAATCATTGCCGGGAACTAATGAATACGTTTTCAAGTTAGATTATCTTCTCTCGTCTTGAGACAAATTTCTACCACTGACACGCTTCTACGCGATCCGCCAAGGTTGTTTTAATTCCCGGATCGTTTCACAGGAGTACACAGGGATTGATTGGAACGCTACCCTTCAGATTTATGGCGTTGTACGATAGTTCATAAATAAACACGTGGAATGCGGATCAAAGGAAATTATTTTCGTGAAATATCATCTGCTTGAACACAAAAAGTTTTAAAAGTTCATTCTCTGGATGAACCACAGCATAATATCTTAGAATTTGAATGTAATAATATTTTCATATGAGTTCACGATGCGGAACTGACAAAAAATCATAGCCATAAATGATAGATAAAATAAAAATAAGTGTGCTGCCATAAGCTTGGGCGAATTAATTAAAAAATAACACCACCTGCGAAGGTATTCAAGGAATCCAATCTACCTGAGCATTAGAATCGCGGGGAATCGCAATATATTTCAAATGGGACCATAAACGGACGATCATAGAAATAGAATATATCAGCTCTTACACGTAAAATAAGTTTAAAAAACAAATACGCCATTAAATAAACATAAAAGACATAGTCGGCGGATTCGCTTTTGTTTGCCGAACCTTGGGGTGTCAGTGCAAACTTCTTCATATTTTTCATTTTTTTATTTCCACCACCATAATGTACGCGTTAGAACAACACACATGGAGTACTAGGATTTTGTTTCAAGATCTAATTCTTCACGTTTATCCACTGTTTGAATCAGTTTGCTCATTGCTTCATAATTTCTTGGGTAGTGTCTTTCATTACTCGTTTTCTGCTGTTCATACTTTGTTTTATAATGTTTCTATTTCCTTCTACGGCTCTTGAAAACCCTGAACAGTACAATGAATTCGATATGAAAATGGAAACATATTAGAAACCTGAAAGTGGTGTTTGTGGTTCAGCGGAAGGAGACATTAATTAATATAACCTCTTCAAGTAATGAAAGAGTTCATTCAAGGTTACCAGCCTTTGAGGGACCTAGCACCAAGCTCAGATTCTCCAATAACAGTTACGGGTCTCTACCGTCCAGCGTCGGAATCTTTCCGTCAGCATAAATCTTAAACAAGAACCTAGTAATAACACGAGTCTAACTGCAATGTTCTCAACAAACTCTAGTCCTACAAGATTATTTTGATAGACAACAAACTGCTACCCCTGCACTACCTCTAGGAAGTAAAATTGCTCAACAAAGAGTAATAATACATTTTTATGGTGTAAACATCTCCTTTAATTTTTATTGAAACTTAATATTAACTTCAAAAACAGAAACATTTTCATTTATATGATTCCAGTTCTGAGTCTGCGGCAGTGGCAATTTGAAATATGTTCAGTCCTCATAGGTTGGTGATTAAAAACGTTTTCCACAGAAGCGTGTTTTCAAATTGATTCACTGATAAAGAGGCATCTAGTAGATATAACCAATTTGGAGGATGAGGAAAACCCTTCACGTTGATTTTCGCGGGTGATCGCCCCGAGTTTCGGGGAAATCACCATGTCTATAAGTGATAATCAGTGAAATTTCCGATAATTTGTTATTACCCTTAAAGTTATTTGACAATATCCCCTCAAGTGGCAGCAGCGGTATTGATATTTACTTCCTTAAGACTACTGATTGAATCTTCGGATACAAATTCCTTTTACATTGCTTGCCTCCTCTTTTTAAACATTTTTAACTATCTCCTTACTTTAAGACACTCGATAAGCCTCCTGTAGCAGTCCATATACCTTATCTGACGAATTTTTCAGGAGATACCAAGATTTCAATTCAGCACTGTGTGCTTTTCGCATCATATTCATAGGTGAACCGAAAATGTTTCAACTTGCAACGCCTGCCACTGACAAAATTGCCACAGTTATGTCAACTTTTTCCAACCCCGTACACATTTAGCTTGCAATACGACATGCATACAATTCGCAATCTACTAACACGCTTCAATGCACAAGTACATAAGTCAAAGGTGAAAATAATACTCAAGGTTAGAGTAATGTTGGGAAAATTAGCTTAAGTTAGCAAGTTTGCTGCAATCGACGTCTTATTTCAGGGACTATAGAGCTTGAGGCGCCTTAAGCTAAGAAAGAGTAGTACTGCTGTGCTGGCGGGAGTAATTATAATTGATCCTAGTAGGGTCATCCATGTCAAGGTTAGAAGCCAGACGAAGGCAGTCGACGCAGCGTCTGTTCCTCAGTCAGGCGGTTGCAAAGGCATCTGAACCCAGTGGAGCGGCCATTGAGTGATGGTGTCACGTTAAAAACACTGGAGTGATAATTATAGAGTAATATAGAGTGGAAGGGAGGTTAGTCAACGAGGGGTTACCATAATATTGAATAAAAGGCAGGAAGAAGCGTAGTCAACATAGAACAAGAAACGGATAGAATATTACTAATAGATATACGATAAAAGCAAAACCGACGAACTTGGTCATTGCTCAGCTATACATGCCACCGAGCAAATTATGCATGCGTATGTTAGTTGGTAGTTTATTGTTTGCATATGTGTGGGTTTTCAAGGTTTTTGCTTGAATATATACAACGTTTTGTTTGTGGCTTTGGCATGCAGTTTTTTTCTTAAATCCGTGTGGTGCCCTAACATCCCCCGCCTCCCTTGCGGCGGCTTGCGGGGTATTTAGTAGATGTAGATGAGGCAATCATAGGAAGGAAAATCGATAGGATATACGATCAGTTAGAGGACATAATCGCGTGTGTTCCTGCAGAGAAAAATTTAATAGTGATGGGGGATTGGAATGCAACGGTCAGTGATGGAAGAGATAGTGATGAGGTAGGGGAGTACGGTTTTGGTACGAGGAATGACCGCGGGGAGAAAGCAATTGAATCTTAGAGGAGACAGAAATAATTCATCACCAACAGTTGGTTTAGACACCACAAAAGGCGTAGGCATACATGAAAAATGTTAGTTGACTCAGGATGACATTAGGCACAGATTATATACCTTATTATTGTTAGGCACAGATTTAGTAACATTATGATGGATTCGAACAGATTATCGGGAGCGGATGTGGACTCTGACCACAATTCAGTTGTAATGAAGTGTATCGTTCATTTCAAAAGCATAAGACAGGGACGGTGGTTTAGAAAATGGACTGAAAAAGGACACTAAATTGACCAGGAAGGAGTAACAGCAGGTTCCAAAGAAAATCATGGATACAGGTAAAGATCTGAGTACAATCGAGAAAAAATGGAACGTATCTAAAAAGGGATAAAGTAAGCCGCAAAACAAACTCTAGGAACCGTTAATTGGAAGAGGAAAAGGAAACAATGGACCATGAATGTGATGATTAAAAAAAAAGATGGGAGAAGGAAATGGAAAAATGTAAACACAGAGTTGGGCAAATGGAGGAGCAAAGATTTAAATAATAAATTGAAACGAGTAATAAATTAAGAAAAAAAGCATGGTGAAGACGTAGTACGAGGACATGAAAAGTTTGAAAAGAAAGGGTGAAATTGGTGCGTGTTACACGAAGGTCATAACACTATGGGGAAGTATGAAGGGAAGATCTCTGTTAACACTTGGAGATAAGTCGGTAAGATAATAGTTGACAAGGTAAAGATCCAAGAGAAATGGCATATGTAGAAGAAATGTATGTTAAATAACTTAAGCCGGTAAGCTTAGACATAGCAAGAGAATATGACGTAGATGGATATAGCTTACGGCAAGGCTTACTCGACGGTGAGATAGAAATTGCATAAAGGGAGACGGAATCAAATAAGGCCGCGGAGGCAGACAACAATTCTGCGTAACTAAATAAAAGTTTATGAAAATGTAAGAAGATGAGTCTCTACGGACATATTCGTAACATTTATGAGGAGGGAATCTGGCCAGAAGACTTTGAGAGATCAATGTTATTTCCTTTTCCAACAAATGTGAAGTCTAAATCATGTGAGGATTACAGAATATTAAGTTTGATTTTGATTATAAGGATTGATGAGTTTGCACGCAGATAAAGTTGTTCTCACGATCAGCAACAAGAGAGTGGAGAGCAGGGCAAATGGAGATGTTCAGTTTGGGTTTAAGAAGGAGAGATGCATGCGTGATGCCATTGCAGTAATGAGATCACTAATCGAAAGGAATATAGAAGACAATCAGGACGTATTTGCCTCTTTCGTAGATTTTGAAAAAGCGTTTGATAGAGTGAATTGGGAAAAACTAATGTGTGAATTGCAGAAAATAGGAATGTATTGGAGGGACGGGAGACTGATCCGCAACCTGTACATGTCTCAGACTGCTGAGGTGCGAGTGGGGAACGGTGAGTCCGGATGGGCAGTGTTAGGAAGAGTAGTAAATTAAAGTTGTCCATTATCACTAGACCTGCCCAGCGTATATGTAGAGGAAATGATGAAAGAGGCATGGGGAGACCTGGAGATAGGAAATAAATTCGGCGGGGAATTCATTAAATCAGTTTGGTTTGTGGATAATCAAGCTTTAATGAAGGATCTTAGTTTTTCCCGGCGTATGGTATTCAAGAAGTTCTCTCGGGTTTCCCACTGGGTCAGGTTGCAGTACACCGAGGTTTCGATGGCTGACTGCCATCGAAACGTTGGTGTACTGCAACCTGAGCCATTGGGAAACCAGAGAGAACTTCTTGAATCAAGCTTAAGTTTGCCATTTAGCCAAGGGGTTCAAGCCTTGCTGAGTAATGTGGACATTCAGTACGCTGGGTATGAGATGATAATCGATATAAATAAAACAACGGTTATGCGGTTTTCGAGAAAGATGAAGACTAAGTTATAGTAAGCGTTAAAATAGGAGGGCTAAAACTAGAGCAGGTGGAACAGTTTACGTATCTCGGAAGTGTTTTTGACCACGACGGTCAAAGTAGCAGGAACCTAAGATAAAGAATTGCACTAGACATAGAGACTTTCACAAGGTAAAGGGAATTGATGAGAGGGACCTTTTGATTAAGGATGTAAGGAATAGGCTCGACAAGACTTAGATATGGAGCGTAGTTATGTGCGGCGCGGAAACATGGCCACTGAAATCGGATGATAGACGTATATTGGAGGCTTTTGAAATACCAGTGTCGCGAAGGGAAAGTGAGTAGAAAGTAAAGCAAACGAGGAAATGCTAGATAGAATAGGAGAGAGGAAGGGATTGCTGGGAGAAATCCTAAGGAGGCAGAAAAAATGGATTTAAAGCATATTGATTGGCAAGGGATTGTTGAAAACTGTGATAGAGGGGAGAATGTCAGGAAAACGGGTAAGGGGCCGAAATCCGAGTGACAGGGATGTTGAACGGGAAATTATTTTAAGTAAATTATATACAAGTTGTTTAAATATTTCGTTTATTTTTCGATTTTTCTTAACATCGACTATAATCATCACCGAAAAAATTAAATGATAATTGATTAATTTCAGAGAGTCACTTTGCCTGAGTTAACCTTTGCTAGCCAATGGCCACTAAGTAGTGCTTTGCGTGACTACGAAGGCAATGAAGCCGCTTTATTATACAAAACTTTTCGGCGTGCTTTGAGTGTTAAATAAAAACATTCTCGTTAAAAAATTACGAACTTACAGAATTAAATACAAAGTGCGACACTAATGGATTAGTGATGTAATGGTAACATTATCTTGCCAAACGCTTTCTGATAATAATAGAAAAGAAAAGAGAATAAGGACAGAAAATGAATAATAGTATATGTCGTTTGTCAGTGTTTTGCCCTAAACATTTTTATCCCATAAGCGTGAAGACTGAAAGCCTTCGGAATGGCAGAGCATATTTAAGGCAAAACGAGAACAAAAATGTTAGGAGGCATCATCGAGAGATACGTTGAGAATCCACGCTACCTATCTTGTGATTGGAAATTCTAGATAAAGATAAATCATGATCTCAATTGGTGATTATAAGTGTGAACGACCGTCCTAATGATAACGACCTTCGAGCAGCAAAGCCAACTCCGTTCCGCCACTCACACCCACAAATACATCCAGAACGCTAAATCCACTCAATGCACCCCCACATTCTTTTCCTTCGACCTAATCCCACTCGAGCTCTTGAGTTCATCCACTCTCATCCAGCCGTAAACGTATGCCTTGATATTGCCAAAAAAGGATAGAAATTGGGAAGTAGGGAGCGAAGGGGGTCGAGGGTGGAGGAGTTAGAGGCCGGGTTTGGGAGAAATGCAGGAGGTGAGATGGGAGGGAGGGAGTAGGCCGATGAGGGAACAACGGAATGGAAGAGGAGAGAGGTTTGAGGGAGGAGGAGATGGCTTTTACAACAACAATACCCCACACCCCCATGTATTATTGATGTTTTGGAACCATCTTTCTCCCCATCCGAGGAGTTATCGCGGCGGTAGCGGTGAGGGAAGGGATGGAAAAACAGCACTCACTTAGGGAGCATATCCCTCCCCGACAAAGAATCCCCTTCCCCAGCCGAAAGGCAACCTATTCCTCTGGCCGCACCTCCTCCCGGCTCACCACCCCGCTCTATTTCCCTCCCGCACCCACACATCCGAATCGAAATATTCCCCCATCCCTCCTCCCCTCGTCCCCACGCCCTCCATCCCGTGGCTACCCCTCCTCCTCCGTCCTGTATGAGGCTATCCATTCTATCTTCCCTTCCAGCGGGAGTATTGCAAAAGCAATTTCCGCGAAAGAGCAGAATCCTGGAGTCATTGGGATTTGGCACCGACAGAAAGAGAGAGGGAAGGGTGAGGAAAAGTGAGAGAGGAGGGAAAGAGGGAGAAGGGAGTGTCTGGAGTTAGTGGGAGGAAGAAATGTTGGAAGGCGTAGACTGGGAAGACGCAAATGGATGTGGTGCGTGATAGAGGAGGCTGGGGAGAAAAGGGATGAGAGGCAGGGAAACCGAAAAGATTTAGAAGACTGAAGAAGAAAATATAAGATATTTATATATTTACGTGAAGAATGCATGTGTATATATATATATATATATATATATATATATATATATTCATTCAAACATAGAAATAGGTATAAGGAAAGGGGATAGGAAAACAAGGCCGCCCGGCAAGTGGAAGGCCCGTGGTTCAAATCCCGGATAAGGAAATATTTTTACTTTCGTGATCTGCTCAAAAACCGCCTTCCCCACATGCCCTGTGTTCGCCTTTTATGTGTTTTCCTATCCCCTTTCCTTATACCTATTTCTATGTTTGAATGAATATTTGTGCGCCGTATGGCGGGATTTTCAAGTTCGAATATGTATGTATATATATATATATATATATATATATATATATATATATATATATATAAAAATTATTACGCTATACAATTTTAGATGGAGAGAGACGGTACATTCCTATAAGTGTTGCTTATGAAGACAAAATATGACACCACAACTACAATAAAATGTTCTTTAATTCTGCATCGTTTTTATTTCCCTCTTTTCTCTTCAAAACGCGTATTATTTTCTTCCCCCACCTTTCTTGTCTAGTGTCATCATATTTTTATATATGCCAATATATAAACATATACAATCAAATAGTACCACTGAGAAATAATTTTTACAATGGCGGAGACTACTGAGGTCACGAAAATATATTTTCGCAAATAACTCAGTTCATAGCAGTTACTTTTCGGTTTCAAGCGTCATTTCAGGGTCAACTTTATATGAAAATAGAAAATGAAGTACACTCCGCAATTGTTATTTAAGCCATTATGTACAGACATGGGAACGGAAATGGAATGTAATGAATGTATAACTATAGAGAGACAGTCGTTGAAATAACCACAGCTAGAAAACCTAGTTATTACACTTTTATTTGGAGGAATGCTATGAAAAATTCAATGGTGATTCAATAATACAATAATTAATATCGTTTTTATATTGACAAACATGATGAGAGTGAAAAAATCGTAAAATGCGTTGTTATGGGGCTTGTGATATATGAGTGACGAGCATATTAAAAGTGAATTTTAACTTTATTTTAACGGGAATAGAGCCATATGGATATCCTAGTACCCAAGGATCCTGATAAGCCTTCGTCTGTCAAATGAGTTTCCTCAGATCAAACCATCCGAGTGGACACGAAGCACAAAACCTGATTTCACGAACACGCGACCCTTGAATTAGCAAGAAGGCACGCTATCCTAGGGACCAAACCGAACGGTGTATCACATTATTCACAGTGACACTAATTAAAAATAATCGCATGTTAAATTGATTTTTAAAAGAAGTCATAAAACATAATAAAAGTTGTACTGCTCGACCCAGATCCGTTTGCAAGAAAAACATGTGTATAAAAGAACGGAATCTGTTCGAAGTATATCTCAGCCTGGAGAAAATAAAATTTGCTGCTAAGGTTTCTCAGGCATTTGAAAACATGTAGCCCAACGAAAATATTAAAGAACAAATTGGACGAGGAATTCCAATCTCAATCTTTTTTCCTTACGGATCTTAGTTAATTGTTAAAACATATTTAATAGATATCTGAAAATGTAATTTAATAATGGAACAAGATTTTTCGGAATTTGTCACGAACCAAACCTTTTACAGCTGAATGAATGGAGAAAGACTAAAAGGGAAATACACCGTATTCGAAGACTACCTTTTTTAAACAATCAATCGAGGAGGAGGAAAATAAAGTATCAATTTTCTAGCCCTTGAGTCCCTAAGAGAAACCTTAAAAAGTCTCTTTTAACATTTCGTCATTTTGATCACTTCCAGTTTCAGACCTTCATTTTGTGCCAGCAAATTGAGGAATAGAGGGCATGCGAAGGAACACCGAAGGGATAAATGGAGTAGGTTTACGAAAGAAAGACAAAGGAGACGAGGTGAGGGAAAGACGAGGTGGGGACGAAGGGAGAAGGTGAGGTCGGGAGACTGGAATGAAACACATAGGCACACAGACTCCCCACACGGCTACCGCCACATCCCAATACGCGCTCAAGCACACTTCCTACCTGGAATGGGTTTCCATCTGGGAAGGTGGCGGAGAGGTGGGAAAGCAAATGTAATTTCATTCCATGGAGAGGGGTGCTGAAAGAACAATGGTCGATTTTCGACATCGCAGTACGTAAGATGTGAATTACGTATCACAAAACTTGAAACATTGACATTTTGATACAAATGAACGGCGTTCAATTTCATACAGCAACACTGGATTCACATAACATCTCGTAATACGACCGAATATCATTGCATTTTTTACAGATTACAGTTCCCCAGTCGATGAATGATATCAATATGTATAAAATTATTAATACGATACATACAAGTTTTACGAACGAGTTTGCTTACAGCCAGCTGGTAGTCCTTTCTTGTCGTTCTGATTAATAGCGTCCAAATTCCATTCCCTAAACCATCTTCCCTGTTTTATCTTTTGGAATCAAAAAACTACACTTCATTATTGCTATTTGGATTAAAACCTCTCTACTGCCTGGTGAAAGTCGGAATAAAAAGCTTCCCCTCGATTTCATAAACTTAGTGGAACCCCTTCACGCTGTTGAATAATAAACAGCACTTATGACTGTACTTTATTTTAACATTCCTGGGATCGTCATTCAGTTGAATATCGCTGAACTCAAATTTTGCGCACCGAAGGATCATAATGTAGCAAAAGGCGTCTCGGCGCCATTAAATCGATAGGGCATGCAAATCGCAACCTGCGTCGATACAGAGCACATCAACTGCCACGGCGGCGGAGGCAGTGAGACAATGAAGGATGGGAGGTGTAGGGGATGTGGGTGAGAGAGACCAGGCCGGCGGCGGCGAACGGCAGCGATTAGTAGACGGGAGAGGGACGTCGTAGTCCGTCAAGTGATGGCGAGACTTCTGAAGGGGTTTCGATTCCTTCGAGGTGAGGCTGAGAGCGGTTTGGCAATCGCGGAGATGTAGGGCTAGAGAAATACGAGCTTGTGACGGGAATTTGAAGGCGGGGAATGGCTTGAAATCGAGGCGAGATTAATCAAAAATGAGACCGTTAAAACGGATATGCAGCGACGCGAATTCGCGCATTAGATTTTGGTAAAAGTCGGTTGCGTTCGGACATACATTGGAGGCTGACAAAGATTTTGGTGGGGTGTTCCTATAGAATTTTTCGCCTTACTTCAGTGTTTTCAATTATGTGACGTAAAAATTGAAGAATTGATTTCTTTAAATCATTGGTTACTTTTATCCTTATACTCGGATGAAGTTGGATTCATTTTACACTATTGCAAAAGAAATATACCGGTTAAACTAAGTTTTGGATGGACACAACTACCAAATACATAGTTTCTCACTCCTAAAAAAACCCAACATCAACCATCAACCCAACATCCCATTCTACAACAAGTTCCTCTTCATCCCTGTGTACTTGCTCCCTTCATCCCATCCAACATACCTATTCTATTCCTGCGCTTTCCTCGTTTGCCTAACATTTCTCCTGTATTAGATTCTTCAACATTCCACTTCCGATCAATTTGCCCTTGAACCTCTTTTTCCTGCCACCTTAAGATTTCTTACAACAATCCCCTCTCCTTTAAATATTCCCAGCACTGAATTTCTCCGTAGCCTTTCCGACTTCATCCTCACTCGTTTTCCTTCTCCTTCAACAATAAATTCTAATTTCAGATCAAGTGTTTTGCCATGGGCAGCAGGTTCAGCCCTTCCTATTTAAAACTCCTTCTTGGTCTCGCAGAGAAAAAATTCTGATAAAATAACCTCTGAAACCTCCAATTTGGCTCAGGTATATCGATGAAATTTTCCTTCTCTGGCCACATAGTACTGATTCCCTGAAAACGTTTATTTCTAACGCCAACGCTTCGTCCTCCGTCTCCTTCAATTCTACCGTTTCCTCCTCCTAATTCGCCTTCCTAGATGTACAGGTATCATTGAAGGAATTATATTTAAGGATTGATAATCAAATAACAATGATGAAATGTGATACATGTCATAAAATTGATTTATTTAAGAAATAAATAATGTCATTGAAACCATAATTAAAGTGGTTGAGAAAAATCATAATTATTTCCTAACTCGTTTCCTTTATGGCAGTTTTTTCTAAGAATATTCTATACGATTTAAAACTGCCAATTTTTGTTATAAGAGAATCAAAATTTTTATTTATAACAATTTAATAAAACTATTCCAGAGCTATTTTCAAAGCTCAGTTGAGCAAAAGAGCATAGTTTACCTGGAAGTAGTTGAAAGGTTGAAGAGACTAAAAGGATCAACGGATGAATTGGAGACCAAAGGAGAAGGAATGGAGACATCTTGAATGCTCATTAGGTCCATATGCTTACCAGGAAAGCACGTACTCGAGTATACTCCCTTATTACGGGGATATTGTATACTGCCCAAGGTTGAGACGTGCCTTATGCCTAAAGCGGTTCCATCCAAATGAATTCTTAATGCAGAATTGTTGCCAACCACAATTTGAATGTTGGGGACTAGTTTCGAGGAACAAAGGTGAGTGCTTAATTCTAAATATCACATTTGGTATGCACTTCACGTTGTTTAGTTCCTCCAGTAATAGAGATAGTCTGGTAAATAAATTAGATAAATATATATGAGAGCAACAACTTTCCGTAAATCATTTTCAATGACAAAAAAATACGTGGAGTTTCCAAGATAGTTGAATCTTTGTTGAGTCTAAGATGTCTGAGTTTAAAATTGATATTAATATAAATTTCATATAAAATACTAATACATTTAATCATATACTCTCATAAAACATTTAATTTTAATTATTTCCCCAGAGCTAGACACGGTAATACTTTATTTTCAAATGAAAATGTTGATCAAATTTTCTAATAAATTGTAAGATCAAATCCATATAGAATTCTGTGACAAATTCTATATTTCCACTGAAAATTCTAAGGCTTTTCGTAAGCTCTTATAGAAATTGAAATGCTTTCCTTGACAACTAGGCTCATAATTTTCAAACAACCGTATTACCTATCCATGCCCAACATTGTCATCTCTGAGGAAACAAACTCCTGCTTTGGAAAGCAATAACTCATTTCCACCATATAGGCACCGGAGATAAAAAAAATCGTAAAAATAGAGAAAAAAATCAATTTATTTCCGACCTTTCTTCGACCACTCTTTTTAATGAATCGATTTCCGCCCTCCACTACTCCGCCCCCATCTCTCGCTTCTACTCATAAGCCCCTCACCACACTCTTCCTGCTTCTTTGAGATATATCTTCTCTTCCCTCCCATTCAATCCTTGACCCTAATACGAATTCCTAATCTCCACCTCCTAGCCCACGTTTCCCACGCCCTACCTTAACACTGCGTCAAATCCCTCTCTCACTCTCCTCACCAACCCCCACCCTTCTCTACGCCCAGTTCTCACGGTCCCCTCAAATAACTCAGAAACCCCCTCCCCCAGCCTATCGACATAATCCAGTCCATTCCTCCTTTCCCTCACCGCCCTCTCCACCGAGTAATTTTTTCCCTTTATTTCGACACTCTCCGTTCCGTGCACGCTTTCAATTGCGAGGTGACCCTAGCAAAAATTACCCGTACATAAAAATAAATAAATAAAAAATATACATGAATATATATATAATATATTTTTAAAAACATATATGTATTTTTATATATACATACATAAATTTGCAGTAGTCCAGGGGTAGAGCGACTACTGACCGGAGGACCCGGGTTCGATTCTCGGGTAAGCTTCCCTGGACTACTGCAGCTCCACCCAGGCTATGTGATTTTTCGGGTACCAGATCTTCTGGGAAACCATAACCGGCACAGGGAAAGGAACTGGCCTCCCTATCCTGATGTGTGAATTTCACATGTGGTCGGGCTTATACCAATATGTTTTTTTTTTGCTGGCGGTGTTTTAGTCACGGTTAAAGAAATTTTTCCCATTTTGAAATATTACTGTTTTACCTTCTCCACCAATCCTTACGTTCGTCCTTAATGTGTTTTTCTAACTCTAATCCTTATATCTACACGCTCTGAATATGTTTCCGCCATTTGGCGGGTTTCTGTATTTGAATGTGATTGAATATAAATATAAATAGGTAATCTAGCGGTTAAGGTACGTTTCGGATGGACCCAGCGACCAAATATTTCACTTGTCTCTGTTAAAAATACACTTCTCAACATCCTACTCTACAACTATGTCCCTTTTCATCTCACAATACTTCCTTCATACCGTCCAACATCCCTATCCTATTCCTGCTCCTTCCTCATTTGTCTTACATTCTCCCCTTTATCACAGCTCATTGCCAATCACTTTCATAGCTATCTTCAATTCTTCACAAGCTGTTGTACCAATTCTTCCATTAATTCGTTGAATATTACGGGTCTAAATGGACATACCTGTTCTACACTTCTTCCTAACATCATCCCGACACTCCGTACTCACTCTCCGACTCACGTATGGCTGTCTCTATTTCCCTTTTTTTTGGGAGGTTATTAACACATCTGAAGTAATCCGATCAAATTCTTCACTCATTAAGGCTACGAGTCATTCCGTCCGGTCTCTCATTCCCTTTTTTTCAAAATACTTTATTATTCCCAATGAATCGTTATTTATCCCCATGGGCATTTTTAATTTAATTTATTTATTTATACATTTATTTAGGCCCTTTGTAACATCCCATCCCATAAATGCGTGAACCCTTAGCTGTCCTCATCTATGTCATGTCAAACCTAGCTGACAAAATGACTTTACCAGAAAGTTGCTCTCTAAATGCCTTTCATCTCTCTTGAACATTTCCTGGTTGTAACAATTATTATCCGAAGTCTTCACAGGTTTCCCACCGGATATGAGCTTTAGCCACCTACGTTTTGACTCTACCTCCGCCATCGGTCGAAATCCTCCAACCAAACCATCGAAACTTTGGTGACTGAATTCCTGTCCTGGTGGAAAACACGCAATGACTTCACTAGAATCGTGCGCCGTGGAACCATCAAATAATATTATATAATAATTTTTCTAAGGTAAATTTGGCTATATGTACCGTTTTTCCCTTCCTCCCTTCCTGAAAATGCTTCTACCTTCCTGGACAGCGCACGAAATTCTCCTTTCTCTGTAAACTCTCCACATCCTCGCCTTACATCTCCCATCAGTTTTCTTTCCTATCTTTGTTTCCCTTCCACCTAACCTTGTAAAGCCCTAAAATATATGTATTTCCTCCCTCCTCTTCCAAAATATGTTTTCTTAAAACCTTTTTCTCAACAACGCCCTAACATGCCAAGTTCCAATGCTGATTAGTTTGCCCTTATTCTCTATTTGATGGGCGTACAGGCCTGTGTGCTGTCGATTTCAGTTGTTAAGGATTTTTTCAGGTGACACCGCATAAGCCTTTTACCTCTCCCGGTGCCGGCACATATCTTTAATACATATCTTTATATGTCTATAAAGATATGTGCCGGCTAATGTATCTTTAATACATATATATATATATATATATATATATATATATATATATATATATATATATATATAAATGAAATTTTTTTAATACATTTATATTTATATATATTAAAGATTGGATTAAAATATCTAGTTTTCTCTCGTGCACCAAAGGGAAATTATAACCTTCGTTGGCACGTGGAGGGGTGACGCACTGGCGTTCCCTTCCATTGACTGACTTACTCTGTCCCTCTCCCCCGCCCTGGCGTTGCCCTATCGACACCGCTGAACCCGACCCATCTCACCAACACCCTCTGAGCCAACGGCTAAGAGGAAATATTTAGGGAGCCGGCCTTGGTGGTGGCCGGAGATTTTGGGGTATCGGAGCGCGAAAGCTTGAGAGCTGTGCGTACGGCAACTTGGTTAACGGAGATGGAGCTGTTGAATTTACCCATATCTCACGGCGGTACATTCGAGAGCTGAAATCATCGCGTCGGATTTTTTAATGTGAAAATGTGTGCACCGTGACCTTTGTGAATGTTGGTGGGTGAAACATTTTGAGGGGATACATAGAGGGGACTCAACTCCGTAGCTTACGTTCAGCATTGTATTTATATTGCGTGGAACTTTTCCAATACATAAAGAAATACCAGTCAATAACGTAGTTTCCATGAATTAATGAAAAATTTCAGTTTTCAAATTTGTATAAAAAGGAGTGACAGTTGGTCACATATAAAAATGCAGATTCCATCGCCTAACTTTAAAGTCAGGAATTTAATAGAGTTGAAATCACCTTCCCAACATGAACAAAGTTTTTTCGTGTTCCTTGATAATAAATAAGGTAGCCACAGCTATATCTACCTTCAATCAACTATCCATTATCTACCTTTCCCACTGAAACTGTCTGCACGTCAATATGTTATGGAGTTCCCTTCTTTATAATATTATCTGGAAAATTATATGATTATTTTAGATGTATTTTCATGATGGACATTTAGAGGAGGTAAATTATTAATAAACAATCGCGAGACTTAATGGCCATTTTCAAATAAACTGAAAAGCTAAAAGCAGAGATTACTTTGAGTTACGCACAAAGCTTTTGACGGTGGGCTGGAGGATTAAGTTAAAAATAAAAACAAGTGGAGGATAGGCTTAAAACGAAATAATAGATCATCTATTTCATTCAATATTTTTACGTAACTTCTGAAGAAGAATATAGCTATAAATACGAGGATTTACCTTAAATATTAATTTACATTTATATGTACTTATTCCAGCATTTAGCTTCAAAAAATCAAGTTATATTCTAAGTCCATGGGATTTCAATGAGTTATTACCCCCAATATACCTTGAAATCGGATTCAATGGGATTTAGATAGAGGGAGATATCATTATTTATTTTATCACTTGGAATACTTAAAATAGTCAAGATGCAGCTTTGCGATGTATGTGAAAATAAATAATCCGGTTCTCTCTATCTTGCTTTTTTTCTCACACTTTTTCAAAACATATATTGTTTTCTTATCTCTATAATATTAAATTAAGTCTATTGTGGATGCTAAATATAGTCAATACTAATTAATCATTCGGAGAAACACTCGAAGGCGTCAATACAGTAACAACATAAAATTAATATATTGATGGTGAGGAATAACGTGTTTAATTGAAATTAGTGCTTAAATTAATTAAAAAATAAGCATTCCATTCACTTTTATGTGTAAATATTTAAAGCGTTATATGGAGAATACTCTCGGTAGATGGTATAAATACTTTGATAATGATACAAAGGATTTATGTCAAATAAAATTCACGTCTTTGTAGGGTAAATTTCCGCATATTAATTGCTAGCCTAAATTGGGTATACAGTTGATTCCCATAGAGCTAAAAAATGCAAACATTGCGGTAGGATAGGATAACATTATTTAGTGTAATTGGTTATATTTATTATGAATATCGTGTGGCATGCCGTTGCATGTCTTTCTGATAAACACAAACCATTGATAGGCTCTTGGAGTAAAAACATTACCTCGCAAGAAACTTCTACACGAAACAAGGTGACACTTCTACAGCAGCAGCTAATTAGTTTCAGAAAGGCAAACTCAAATATGGGTTCCAGTCGGAGGGCGTAATGCACCGTCTTCCTCCCCTGCTAGCAAGCTGGTCTAACTTGAAACTTTTGTTTCCTTCCATTAAACTATTTTCAGTTCCTTCAGTCACCGCTTACGAAAGACTGAGGGTAGTCAACGGCGAGGAAGGAAGAGAGGTAAATTTTCAAGGTTATATTATGGAATAATTCGCGGATTCATAAGTTGAAAATTATCGTTTTTAACGACATCTACATCTTTTTTATTTTCGTCCCATAACCATTTCTTCCTACTTCATTCTCCTTGCCTGCCGGTCTTCCCGCTTTCTCTCGCTTTCCATCTGGAAAAGGCCTCAGGGGAGAGAATTAGGGGGGATGGAGGGGGGAAGTGAGCCGAGGGTGGAGGTGGGAAGTTGGCGGCTTTTAATGCCTTTGTGTACTCGCGTGAAAAGGGAGTGGAAGCGGTGTGTGTGCGTTACCAAGGTGATGGCGACTCGTGTGGAAATTGCTATTTTACCCCACGCAACGATTTTTTCAACTTGGCTGAGCGTGCCGGACGCATCATTAAGGAAGATTGTTGCTCTATTACGTCTTACCTAAGGAAAACACCAATAACGTTCTTTTTTTCACGAGAGCGTTGAAATGGCGTAAGTTTCAAAATTGACGCCTAGAGGATAACACGGAAATATTACCTTGGAGTTGATAAAACCATAGAAAGAGAATGGCTTCAAATTAGTATAATTGACACGATAATCTATGCTAAGAGTGCTCTTTTAATTGCGTTATAATTAAATGGAATATATTCCTTGTTTCATGGAAAAGCAATAAGAAGTGAATATTGTTTTTGTTATCCAACAAATTATCCCGTTTTGTTTTTTTCCGCCAATTAATTTTAATATTTCAGTTTCTTAACCTTGTGAAGATATATTCTGTAAAATTAATGAAAAACCATTACCTAAATTTTGCAAAAATAAAAATGAAATACTTGCCATCAAATGATTCAATCTAGTCTTTGACATCCATGGCACTGCTTCATGAACAGACAAGAAAGAAATTAAAGAACATTCAAAATGATCAAATAATTATTATGTATTTTAAATTTTGTATTCTAACATTCACGAAATGTCATCATGGCGGTTTTCTGCTGAAGTAGGGAATATGGCTGTTCATCCCGTTATGAAGACTTACATGGGCTCCAATTAGGGGATGCATTTATAGGAAAACTCTATCCAAATATTTAAGCTGACATAATTAATACGTATATTAATACTAACATGACTACAACGTTTTTTAAATCAACAGATACGGAGCAAGGCAGTTAACCGGAGAGTCCCATGCTCAAAACATGGGTATTACCCATATATAACTCCATCTACAGTCCTAACTGTAGGATTTTATGGTTACTTAAACTACGTGACACATCAAATGGTGGCACTGAGAAAGGAACTGGCCCACTATCTTGAATGTGGGAATTTCACAAGCCTTTATGCTTATCTCTGCCCTCTACCCTCACCCATCAAACTGACCTAAGGGTTATTATGAAGATGATTATATCACTCTTAATCTCTTTGTCTGGTTTAGCACTTGGTGCTACAGTTAACCGCGAGAACAACGGGGTCTGAATTAAGGAGAGACTTACAAAGGTCATGGTTAACGGAAAGGTATTGGTAGTATTAAAATGAAAATGAGAATGTATAAATTTTATATTTTTAAATTATCTCTACGATTAAATAAGCTATTCGTTGCCTACAGGAATCTAGTTTGATTGGCATTGCCAAAAATTTGTTTGCTTAAGTGCATTGAAGAAGAAATATTTAGAAGTTACAAGTGCCTGCGATA
This sequence comes from Hetaerina titia, assembly GCA_037158775.1. Taxonomy (NCBI): domain Eukaryota; kingdom Metazoa; phylum Arthropoda; class Insecta; order Odonata; family Calopterygidae; genus Hetaerina; species Hetaerina titia. The sequence continues at coordinate 71,898,908 of CM073777.1, read as the reverse complement.
ACCCAATTGCGTATCAAAACAACGGGAAAATCTGAGGATTAAATATTGAATTTAACAATTGACGAATTTTGGTTTATGGAGGAAAAAACCAATCATGCCAATGACGAGCTCATCTTCCTCCTGTATTCCGAAAAACGAATGTGCATAAAAGAGATTTAATTGAGAAATTACTTTGGGAAAGAATTAATTTCCAAGAAAATTGCTGATGAGTCAGAGAAAACTTTAAAATCTTTCAATTTGATCTATTCCAGAGCAACGGTAAAGTTATGGAAAAATGGCCAAACATTTTCCTACAGACTGAAGTACTAGACTATTGAAATAGCAGTCCAAGCGCACTCCTCAGAGTTTAAAAATATAATATCCAAACTCAAAAACGACATTGAACATAATATTTCAATTCAGACGGTGTGGTCATCCATCACGTGGATTGAAATAAAAACATGATCACCTCCTGTTTTTCACACTGCTCGCACTCCTCCATGAATGCGTTTGTCCACGAAAAGTACAAATTCCCCCCCCCCCCTTTAGCCCCCGCTCTCGCAAGAATAACAAAAGCGAGTCGGACGGCGGGTGAAAGTTAAGTTGTGAGGCGGACTCTAGCGCCGGAGAGAAGGGGACAGACACTAAGGGATTTATGGTAACAGTGATTGATGCAAGGGTTTCGGTGACGTCTGAGAGAGGAGAGGGGCAGAGAAGGGAAAGGGGAATGAAAAAATAAGCGATGGAGAGAGGACTGAGGGAGGTGGGAGTGAGAGAGAGAGAGAGGAAAACAAGGGAAGAAAAATGTTGAAGTTGAAGGGCGGGAATTGAGAGGTTTTTGGAATGGGTAGCGGCAGGGACAGAAAGGCAGATTACTATGAACATAAAGAGGAGCAGAATACGAAGGAATAGGAGAGGGTGACGGGAAAGAAAATTGAAAATCAATGCGTAAGCCTAAGGAGAAGGGACGTTCATGGGCCAGACGGGATTCCGATCTAAGGTATCAAACATCCAGGTGCCCTCTACAGCCACGCCACACCTATATCACCAGTTTCTGCAAGAACGTGTGAGACAGTAAGTCAGAGTAAAATTTAGTGAAATCCGCGTAAGAAAAGAAAGCAAGGGTGAGCTAACGGTTAAAAACAATAACTGATTGTATTGCTCTTGTATTATTTTGTGATCTTGAGTTCACCTGCAAGCTCGGTAGTTTGAAAATGATAAAACAATATTATACGTAACCATTAAACAATTTCCACCGCAAAAAATTAAATACTTTATGAATTGGTATCTGGCTTCAGTGGCCGCTTTCAAGCTCGTCAAAATCTTGATATGGAGCCCAGTTCCGGCGCGGAAAAATCGTACGAGTAATTGAAGCAGAGTGATAGGATTAGATTGGAGTCGTTAGAAATGTGGATGTAGAGAAGGATGGAAAAGGTGGAGTGGACTGAAAGGAAAGCGAACGAGAAAGTGCTAAGTATAGTGGTGGAGGAGGGAGGGTTGTTGGTAAAATTCATAAGGAGGCAGGAAAGTTGAATTCAGCGCGTTTTGATTGGCGATGGGATGTTGAAGACTGTGAAAGAGGGGAGAACGTTTGGCGAATGAGGAAGGAGAAGGAATAGGATGGGGATGATTGACGGAACGAAGGGAGAAATGAAATGCGTTGAAGAGGAGCCTATTGCAAGGTTGAATGCCATTTTTTTGTAATTTAAGGAAATTGTCGCTGTACCATTTGTTTGATTAAACCATGGACCACATGGAAACACCAATACATGGGACCACAACCACCAATGGAAATAACATAGGGTATTCGATATAATGACCCACCTGACTCATTCTTCCGTTCTCGAACATTTTAGTCAATTTGAATTCCTAGGGACATAGAGAAGTGTGTGTTCATCATGACTAAAAGTAAGGCAACACATAAGGAGACATAACTTCCCCCTAATAATATAGTTATTCCTTAACTATAATATGAAATTAATATTGACAGTTGATATATTTTAATGGCAAAAATAATCAAGACTCAAAAAAAAAACATTGCTTTTTGCATTTTTCCTCAGTTTCGACACACATATTGATAGATAGATAAACGTCGTTATTTGGGCAAAATGTTGACGATACGTTTCCCTTCCATTAAACCCTTTGGGATATCTCGTAGGTATTTTTAGCTTTTGTAAATGGCTTTACAATAGTTAAAACAAATAATCTTTTTAGAAATAAATAGGTGTTTCACAGGCTTATTTATACCCTAAATAAGAGGTCTGAAACAAATACACATTTATAAACATGACCATATTGATCGTTCTTAAAATATTCGAGGTACCATTGTTACAAATTTCCAATCATTAAGAGAATTGAAACCTGGCGGTGGAATAAGCGCGGTTGAAAGGTTAAAATTTCATTATAGTTGAGCTAAATTAAATCGCAACTTTCCAATTTTTTTGTCGTACTCAGGACACAATGAGGGCATGGAATCATACAAAGAAGCTGACGATGAATAGAAAAGAATTTGGAAATTGCATGAAATAATGAAAAAAAAAGAATGTAAGACATACGGATCAAAGCAAGAGACGCCCAAGGCCTGTCCAAAGAAAGATGGAAAAGGTGCAAAGAGATGGGAGGGAGAGACGGAGGCCAGTTCGGAAGGAAACCGCCCGTCGAAATTAGACAAAGAGTAGAAAGGACGGTGCGACGGAAACAGAGGGTGTTCAAAGAGGAGATGGAAACGGACGAATTGACACAAAAAAGAGAAAGGAAAAGGGACAAACATGGATAAAGAGAGAAGTGAGATGAAAAATGGAAGGAGAAAATGGATATATAGTGTTATTTTGATAAAATATGAGTGAAGCGGCGTTGAAGGGGAGGGGGATGGAAAGAATGAAATGAAAGATGAGGGAAAAGGGTATTAGGTGTGGGAAAGAGTGAAAAAGGAATACCAAGGACAATGACACAAAGTATACATTACAATTGAAAATATATCAATCCATAGCAAATAGTCTTGTATGAGGAAAGACAGTTGACGAAGTGGCGTAATTACTTGTTGCCGCAATACCCCATGTTTGTTAAAAGGGAAAGTTTAAGGCAATATTTAAGATTTTCAATCAGCGATTATTGTTAATTCCTATATTTTAACGATAAATAGAAACGCAGAAGCTAGCTCTCTTTTTATTCACCCAAAAACAATGTAACCAAAAGTTCAATAGCAATAAATCACGACCAGTGAGATTAACATTGACATTTTAAAATATTATTAATAAAAATTAATAGTTTCTGAAAATATGGTATCATTGTAAAAATTTCTTTCAATAAACTATGCACAAATAAAAGCAAACAGTGGTAAATTACTATTTTTGCTTTGACCTAGTGAAATAACTTCATTGGAAAAATATATTTTTCGTATTTATCTAGATAGTCATTCATCGATAAAGACATTATTCTAACACCATTTCATTGCCAAAGATTATAATTTATACCCTTTTCATCAATGAAACGAAGATGACAATTCACTGATCAGGATTTGAATACTCCTTACTCTGTCAGCGCAAATTTGAACAGATAAACTCTCAAATCTAAATTTGCGCAAGAAAACTATTAATCAAAACATATTCTAAGATCCCAAAGTTAACTGAAAAGTCAATTCAAAAGAGCGATGAAAAATTAGGATAAACTTTTGGTACCCAAAAATGGAATAACTCCTATCAGTCGTTCGCACGTAGAGGTTGAACACAATCTTATTTTAAACATTGCGATAGTTGGACATATTTACATAATGACGATAACGATGCACTGCTTGTACGTATGTACAGTAAATGGTAATATGCTCTTGAAAGATACGTTTCTTCATGGATACGTTGAAGCTCGTATGGCAAATATTGCGGGCCAAAAACCTGGCACGTATACCTTAGGCCTGGTAGACTAAATTAGGTAAGGCAAGAGGAGACCAACCACATAATTAAACCAGATAATCGAAAATTTTTAGACAAAGAAATTATTAATCCATTTCTTTTGCCTGAGCAGATGGAAATAGTATTTTTGTAAGTAAATATTGCGAAGGGAGAGATCGGAGAAATCCTTTTATCCTCGAATATATGATTAATGTTTTCAAGTAATTTTTCATTAAGAGCTCGCCTATCACTGTGAGTATTCTAATAAGTATTTCTTTACAAAAAGGCTAATGAGTCGTATTTTTTTCCATAGGTTGAGGTCGCACATGCCATCATCGTGACGCCAACCCAGATTGAAAAAGTAAATAGTGACTTCCTGTTCATTCATTGAAATTTTGATCAAATCGAGAGGCTTTTTCTTTGCTATTTGTTTAGTTTAAAAGAAATGTTTTTTTCACTCTTCTCCATGTGCTCGATGTGAATAAAAGCTGAACTCTAAAAAAGGCGGAATAAAAACTCTACTTGACATTTAATTTCAGAATATATCCCCACTCTTCGTTTCACGGAGCTTTTTTCTTCATTTCAAGTACACAGCTGTGTCGTATGTGTTTTCCCAAAATTCGGCTCATGTGCTTATGAATAGAACGCATTGGCTTCCTCATGTGCTTTTTTCTTTACTCTTGAACATTTTTAACATCTTTCTCACTACAGATGAAGCAAAAACATGTTTGCTTCTAACAATAAAAATGAGGCGAAATCTAATTGCCTTTTTTAAGAGCTACTAAAGTTTTAGTGTTCACCAGTAAATATACCTATATCAGCAATGGGTAGAACCAAATATACCATCCATTACAGCTTATAATCATGTCATTCCAAGTGTGCTGACACTAAAATGATAAAAAAAATCACTCCATTCCAGGTAATAAATACATTCGTATCCTGATTTCCCAACTTGACCAACTGAAATCCAGTTTAAATATCATCATAATAAACGACAAGCAATAATATTTATGTTTGTAACGAAATTATAATGCTACTAATCTACAGTTACCTAATAAATAACATCTTTTAAGGATAAAATGAAATAATATTCACAGTAATTTGGCTGAATCAAATTCCATCTAATTATTTAAAAAATCTAATTGTCTTGACCATTTTCTGCATACTCCATTAAAATAATTTATAAAATGCGAATAACGAAAAGTGAATACGTATCCTTTGCTTATATTGTATTAAAAAGTATGTTAATATATATTCAATTACATGATATCGGGATCATTCTTTTGAATTCGTAGTTTGGGGAATCAGAACAAAACTTTGTGGATTTCACCAACCTTTATTGCGACACTATCAGTTTCATTGATTATGTGCCATCCTGGCCAAGTAATACCTCTTAATGAATTACTTTGTAATTTATATTTAAAATGAAATGTCACCTCAGTTCAACGGAACATTGTTATTTACTATGATATAATGTAGTTTTCATTTCATATTTTCTCTGCTGCAATTTCAAAGTGTAAAAATGATTTGATCGTTCTTTACTCAACGTTGTGGAAGTTCATGTTCGACAGAACTTCTTTCCACTGTTGTTATTGAACATTGGACAAATATGTAAACAAAAAAATACCGGGATCGTACTTAGTGCCAATCAAGTTGACGGTTCCGGTATTTTTTTTGTTTACATTGATTCACGACCGTAGCTACGTTCCTTGTATATTTAAAGTGGACGAATACATTGTGTTCTTCATTTTATGTGAACATTTTCTTTGACCGGGATTCGAACCCGGATGGTTCATGTCCGACCGAGTCTATATATTGGGGGATTTAGGTTTAAATCCTAGTCAATGTGAATGGTTTTTTCAAACTGAAATTATTTCACTGTATTTATGCATTCGCCTTGGTCCGAAAACAGCACTTTTTGGCCTTTACATCGGACAGCAATCACAACACGACAGTAACAACAATAAAATTGGTGTGATGAGTATTAAAGGATGATACTGTTAAAAGTTGCTGTCACGGTATCTTCCCCAGTTATTTGAATTCATATTTTCTTGTTTCGATGCGGAAAAGAGGTTGATAATACTTCAATATAACAATAGAAATAATTTTTTAAACGGTTTAAGACATCGGGACAGGAAGTAAGGGGGATTGGAAAGAAGGGATGGTAAGTACAAGAGCGAAAGTGGGAGTACTTCTAGTTAAAATAAGGATTGCTGGAATGTGGTTGCAGAGGGGTAATCCATATGAAAAGGGAGCCCTTGAGTGTTTTAACTGAGAAGGATAGTCGTGAGAAGTTTTCAAAAGATTGATGGCCGAGGGGGAAGTGTATATAGATAAAGCTGTATCGATTGAGGCTTTATCTAACACGTGGGAAGACAGCCGAGTTTGCACTGAAGGAATGAAAGATGGCTGGCGATTATAGGTTAATCTTTGCCTGCTTTCTTATTATCGAACGCAAAAGTTGAAGCAAATTAGCAGGGGAATTGTGCGCTGAAATCTCGAGTAAAATTACTATTGTGTATTGCCCTTGGACTTAGGACGGAACAGAAAGATTTTATCAACAGTAATTTTCTTAAGTGCCCATGATTTTTATCCTATGATGAGAGAAATGCAATTGCATTTAAATGTTTTAAATTAATTGATTTTTTCCACTTCTTCGACCGTCTATACACCGTAGACACGAAACCGTCGTCACTTAATCATACAATTATTACAAAAATGAATTTACGTGCAATTATAACTAAAATGTCATCATACTCGCTGCATGCACGGTGCTAAACAGAGTTATCGAAGCATCTAGTGATATCAAGGTTCAGTTTCCGTGCAATACATTTTACCACTGGCAACGCTGAATTATTTTAAGGGTTAAATATGATCCTAAACCGGGTAATAGGACGTTCGGAACGCAGGTGACGTATGTGATTCATCCTGGACTTCCTATCCGATCTCTTGGTTGTAAAGTTCTCTCGTTCTTTCCGTGCTACCAACTTCCGGAATTGGATCTTAACATCTGGAATACTATGAGAGAGGACCGCTTTGTCCTGGGCTGGAAAAAATTAATCTTCACAATGATCAACATGATCGTTCTGAAAAATCCCTAGGTCCTAGGATACAGAATTTTGATAAGTACGAGTTAGTGCTTTTAATGCCTTACTCTGCATTCTGATTTTAAAATTATTCTCATGAATCCAAAGCTGAACAACTAATTTAATTCGAGCAATTGTTTCACCTCCTTCATTATATACTTGGCCCTAGTCATGCACTTGACACCAAACAGAAAATGTATCAGAAAAACTCACATGTGGCTGAAGATAAAATATAATTATTACCATTATCACATGGCTTTGTAGGTTGGTCGAGTTGGAAGATAAACAGTGCAGGAGAAAAGATGAGAAAAATGAAAAGTTTTGGAAAAGAAATGAGCAACAGGAACGAGAACAGATACTACGAGTTTCTACGAAAGACAAGAGGTCTTCCTTCCTCTGAAACGTTTAAGGGAAATGTGATGGATATATATCCTATACAAACTTACATTCAATTCAAAGAAATATAAAATAATGAATATCGAGCTTTCAGAAGATTTGAACGGCGACTTCTACAGGCATTATTTAATCAGTGTCCTTCTCTGATATCTCATGGGTGCAGCACAAAGCAATCTGTCCAGCCAAACCCTTATCTGTAAAGTATTGGTCCGAACGTACATTCACGCCATGATAATTAAAACGCAGCAGTGAGTTTGCAAGAGGCTGAAGGTTATGCGTGTCAATTTCGCCCGAGTAAATACCAAATATCCTCTTTTAATTGTTCCCAAGATCTTTTACTGGCTAGATCAAATTTGTAGGTGTACTTTCCAATAACATTTTGGTCATTTTTGCACAAATGTAGTGTGCCCAAGCAGTGAAGATGGCGAGGCTCTTGCTTTACCTCGAAACCCGGACGTGGACGGAGGGAAGAGGGTCAAGGAATCGACGAGTGGGGATTCCGCCAAGGAGCGCGGGATTTGGGGTGAGATGGGAGTTTTGGCCTGGTAGCATCCCTCACCCTCCCCTCTTTTTCCTCTCTCTCTCTCTCCCACGTTCCTCCGCTTTCCTCTCCCCATTCTCTCCGTCTCTCTCTCTCTCTGCCGCCCTCCCTCCCTCCACCTCCCGGCACACTATTGATCTGACGGTGGCACGACCCTTCCTTAGCCGATGGCGCTACATTCAATCGGCCGGTGTAAATTACTACAGGCCTCTCTCTCTCACACCCAAGCGCCCCCACACACACACACACGCACGCACCCCTCCTTCCTCCCCACTCCACGTCACCACACAAACCGTCACCCATACTTCTGACGCCACCTTCCCACATACCCCTCCCCGCGCCGTCCTCCGCCGTTCCACCCACGCCCACACGCCAATCCATGTCCCTCTCGCATCCCCGAGCTTTTACCGCACTCTCCCCCGGTACCGCGCTCGCCCACCACCGGGCCTGTCACCGCTCGTCCCCCCACGGTAACCCGGCAATTCCGACGTGTCCGACTGAACCCACCGCGACCACTCCTCTCCCAATCACTCTCTCTCCCTCTCTCCCCGTCGCGAGTCCGCGAGGACTTCATCTCTTCCGGTGGAGAGGATAGGAAAGAGGAAAAAAAAGTGATTCCAGTCTATCGCTGGGTCGTCAGCCTTCGACTGTACCCCTCGTTCCTGCGTAGCTTTTATTTGCGATAGTCCCTTCCTTCTTCCTCCAGGACTCTGTTCCCTTCGCCTGCTCTCCCTGACCACATCCTTTTTTTCAACTGGCCTTCACTTTTCCAGGATGAGAGAGTGCAGGTTTGAGAACGGGAAATGGACGGAAGAGCGGACGGATTTGGGGACTGAAAATTCCGCACCGGAATGATAGTGTTTGCAAAATATAGTCGCGAAAAAAGTTGTCGTGCAATGAATCCTTGCATCTACACGAATGGATACCTAATGAAATTGCTGATAACAGGAAGTGCTAGCTCTTCTGTACATTGATTATTTATTAAGAGTGCCCTACCGATCAATTTAGCTTTCTGATAGTTTCAAGTACTTTGCACTGCTAAAATTTTAAGCGTAGCCCAAAGTGAAACTTCAAATTTTCCAAAATTCTGGGCTACCATAAACCATTCCTCAACTCCACACCCATTTCTGCCTCTCTTTACTCAATCCAACACGACCATTCTTTTCCTGCCTCCATTTCGTTTACCCAACATTTTTACCCCCATCGTGGACTTCCATTTCATCATGCCTTTGAAATAAATGACATGGCTAAAAAAAAAATTCCTGCTAAAGGAATACAAACTTTAAATGAGGGAGGTAAGTTTAAACCCTCACACCTTTGCACAAGGGTATCAATTACACTACACGGATTTCAAGCTCTAACTATAGATAATTCATCAAGTAGCAGATATGTCAAATATCGCACATTTTGCTTTCAACTTAGGGAATATTTATTCAATATTTGGCCTATGATATGCGTAAAATGAACTTAATTCATTTACTTTGAACACCATTCTACCACACCGAGTAATGTGCTGTAGCGGAAATTGAATGACGTCCTCACAATTTTCCCATGAATGCATAGCATGCTAATTAGAAAGATAGCTTAGTCGTCGCTTATGGCACCCGATCGCCACGAAAACATGTTGAGGAAGGCCGTTTGATAGATTACTTCAATCACTTAGCACGCCGCTCACGACCGGAGCAGCGAGTTATTTCCCGCCATTTTCCAGTCCGGGCACCCACTGTGCATGCGAACCGACGCGCGCCATTCCGTAAACGGCGATGCTCAGTTATTTTTCCATGCGAGTTGTACAAATTGGGTGCCTATAGGTTTGGAATCTTCGCCGCTTTCGTGGTGTGGGTGGGGGGGGTGGGTAGGAGGCGAGAGGGTATTCACAGGAGTCTGGTTATCGTGCAATGGAATGAATGGGACTGAGGGCCGGGGAGGATGGGAGGTAATTTATTGCCCCGTTTAGCACGTGGGGATGTTTTGGTATGCCGTGGAGTGTTATGGAGGCTTAAAGTATACACAGTAGGTGAAATGTCAAGCTTGGGGTAATTCATGTCGCGCGCATGGATCTGTACATGTTACAACGAAATATTTTCCACGCGCTTGAAAGGACATTAGGTACTTAAGTGAATAAACTGAATGAGATGGAAGAAAATAAGGACGGCATTTCTTTATACCTATTGGAATGTACGTCAGATTGGAGATAGAGCGGATTTTTTACTTTCTCAGATCGTGGAATAGGGATGGCTGCACTATCTATGATGAAATCAAATCTTTGGGTCTCAATGGAAATACGCACACACTTAGAGAACTCCAGAACAGGCTTTTAACGATTTCCATTTGGTTTAACTCGTGGCCGTGCCTGCATACATACATTTTAGAATTTTTAAGGGAAGAGCTAATTAAAATATTGTATTTCAGGGAACGAAGACTTCTACATTAATCTGTTATACACAAATAGCGAGTATTCCTAATCTGAAATTCGACTCATTTAACTCACGTCAAACTTATGAGAGTCAAACTCACCTCAACGTAAGGCACCTAAAACATTGATATTTTCACTTTCAAGTTATTATCTACTTTTGATAAAACATTGACCACATTCGCTTGAACAGTGGAAGAATGAAAAATACGTGTATGTAATATTTTCCACAAATGATCAAAAATTATGATATAGTAAGTCCTCCATTAAGATTAACTAAATGTTGCTAAGTTTCTCTTTGCTAGCTAAGACTAACTAAATTCCTGGAAATTATTTTTTAAACAGAAGAGGAATGTTTTCATTTATAAAATAAAGTGAGTAACATTTAAACCACTGTTTCCAGAAAATTTCCATTAAACCAACCATTTCTGCACAGAGTAAAACTTAAAAAATAGGAAGATTTTCATGGAAGTTTGTTGGAAATTATTTTGATGTTTTTGAAATTAGTACATATTGTTGCGACGGTAAAATACCATTAAAAATGAGTGTCATACGAGAGAAACTGTGATTGCTTCTATGGCAATTTTTGTTTTCCCCACACTATATGGATTACTCGTTACTTAGCTCATATTCAGGTTGAAAACTCACTTTGAAGAAGGTTGCTTTCTTGATAAAGTTAGGTAGCACTACTGAGTACTTCAAGAACATATTTATTGTGTAAGGACAGCGAATATTTTGGAATAATGATCATTAATTAGAAAATTCCTTGTACTGTGGAATTGAAGGAGGATAAAGGTGTGAAAATGGAGAGTAGGGAAATAATTTTTCAAAACATATTACTTGGCCTCGATATAGTCCTTATTTTTCATGGAAATTAATTTTAGAAAAAATTTGAAGAATTGAAGTGACATCAGTAGAAAATGAATTTACGATAAGATTTTTTAAGATTTAATTATGTGAGCCCTAATTTTAATGAAATCACTGATAAAATTTAAATTCCAAAAAGAAACTTTACACTGGGTGTTGAATTTTTATGTTACGCCAAGTTATAGCAGAAATGGAAATTAATTGTATTCTATAGATTTTGGACATTTATTTTTGACTTTATTTCAAATTCCTTAAATTTATACCTTCCTTCCTATTGTCCTTCCGATTTGAAGTGATCCAAAAGTAGAACTCAGAACATATTACATTCATTTTTGCTTTTGTATCAGTCTAAAAAATTCCTATTTCCACACTTTAAGTATACCAGCTTGAATGGGAGAAAATAGGTGGACTGATGAACCAAATGGAACTGGTTATTTGTTATTCCATATTTATTGAGCATTACTTTCCAGTTTACAGGATGTGATAGTAGAATAACACTGCAATTCAAAAGGAAGAATTAAATGTCTGCACGCAATACGCTCACAAGCTATGTCGAGTATCACATCCACGTTATCACAGATATTTTAACGGTCACTCGAGAGAACAAAATCGTAATTTTTTTCCTTAACAAATCCCTGCAAAATCCAACAAATCTAATCCTATTAAGTTTCCCATTCCACCCACCCGTCAAAGCTCCGCGTCCCCTTATACTACAAAAAGCTCTTACGACCAAGCCCCCTCACCCCCCCTACACTACTCCTGTCTACACCAACACTCAGGGATCTACTCCTTCCTCGCTATCCTCCCCCACACCCCCGCACCTCCTCAAGCCCGAAGCATGAAACAACCAACGCGGCGGGAAGTGAAGCTATCTCCTAAACACGGAAGTTGTGTCCGAGACCGACCTCCCATCTCATCCGCACTGAAGAAACTTCTACTCACTGCTTCGTCTCACACCCCTCTTGCCGCCCGCGCTCTCATATCACCTCGACCCCTAGACACCCTCCCCCCTGCCAACAAAGCTCCCATTCCCTTCCCCTTTAAATCACTCCAAACTCATCTGTATCTTACTGCTCGGCGTGAGCCCTTGGCAATCGTTTCTAGGTGTCAATTTGTCAGCTCGGCTTCACTGGCCTCATCTCCTCCTCCTCGCTTTTCCCCAACTCACCCGCCCCAAAACCCCTCCCTCCCCACCGTATCTGCTCCCGTACCAACCCCTGGGCCCTTAGCCAACCCTCGGGCACCCCTCTTTCCCGCATCCCTGTATCCCTTCAGATCCCTTTTTGTTCCCCTGCCATGGTCCCCCCCCCAATGGCACACTTTCGGACCCCCTCCGGATACCTCGAGGAAAGTAAGGATTGGGAGAAAGGCTCTGGTTTTCTTCAACTCTGGCCGTTGTTGAGACTGAAAGGGGGTAAATCGGGGCTGGGACACTTGATACTTTTTCCTGACGCGGCTCGCTGCATCGATTGGTTTTCCTCAGGAACAAATAAAATTTCGAGAGGAGGGAAGTCGGAGGGGTGAGGAGTGAGGGAGAAAAAACAAAAGAGTGTTCTTTTCGGGAATTCTCCTGCACCACCCCGCTTTCCACTTTTAACCGTGACAAATGATTGCGCATTGTGCGAGTGTGGTATTATTTGAGGAAAAAATCTCGCTTGCGAAAATATTGATCGCTTGTCTCCCTTTCCTGCTTCCTTTCGCTCTCTCTCCCTCTCTCTCTCTCCCTCCCTTCCTATCTTGTCAAGTTGCCGCTAAACTAATTAACAATATCGACGGCTGACGCGGGGACATTTATTCAAGTTTTTTTAATAAAAAAGACGACATTTCATTGATATAATCTCGTTATATCCAATTAAGTATGATTGAAAGAGAGGGGAATGGAATTACTATTACCGTACTCTGCTAACTACGTAGCTGTCCATTTTGATAGAAAGCGAAAGCTGACGAATAGTGAAAAATACATCAATGCGTAACCATAATTATTTCCTAATCTATCACTTGAAATATATTTTCCCAGATACTTTGCTATGGGCAGATATTTTGTAGCTATTATTATTGGTATTCTACCGTTCAGAATATATTTATGATGAGCATAACCTATACCCAACGGTACTCTGATACACTTACTTACCCCTCCCCAAAGAAGCAGCCTGACTTCTGACATTACGGTAAGTCCTTCTTCAATTCAGTATTCTTCCTTCCTCCCTTCATGTGTTCCAGCACATCCATCCTATTTCTTCCTGGTTTCCCTAACGTTCTTCCCCCTGTCTTCAACATCCCATTGCTAATCGCAATGATACGCATACATCTTTCTTGCCTCCTTAATATTACTCTCGAAAATCCCCTCTATTCCACCATCATGTCTAGCACTTCCTCGACTTTTTGTCTACTTAACTTTTCCACAACCACATTTCAAAAGCCTCCGATCCACGCCTACCTTCTGGTTCCAACGACCATGTTTCCGCGGCGTGTAAAACCACGGTTTACATCAATCGCCATTCCTTAACCAAATTTACACAGCGCCCCTGGTATCAGTTCCCTCCTCCTTATGAAAGCTTCATTGCACCACACAATTCTTCTTATGTCCTCACTATCTTGTCCATTTCGCTCCAAAAAAATTTACAGATATGTAAACCGTTCAATCTACTCTATGTTATGAACCCCGATTTAAATATTTAACTTTTACATTTCCTGGTCAACTGTAGAGCCTTTTTTTGTTTATATGAATTATCATTCCATATCTATCGCACTGAATTTCCATGCACTATTCATTGATTGCAACCCCTTGGATGAATGTACTCGTAAACCTAAAACTTGATAATTCCTAAAATCTGATTTAATAATTTATCACCAATTTTCATTCATTTTTCTAGCTCTTCTCTTGCTTCATTAACCATTTCCTCCACATATACGTTGAAGAGCACATATGATAAAGGACGCTCCTATCTTATTCACCTTCTTTGTACTGCCCATCTCAAATCTCCATTTGCTACTCGCACTTGAAAAAACTTACGAGTTTATAAGGATTAAAAACAAATTACTCGGTGACAGCGTGTGACTAACTTTTATATCGCTGCACAAAGAATTGCATGTGTGTATTGTCATAGAATACACTAGCAAGCATAAAATTATACGCTGGAGTACATAAACTGGCGCGACTTAACAGGCTTGCAATATTTATTACTCATCCTGAAAGTATCTGAACATTTTAAAATGAGCTTATCAATTAACCACTTATTTCTCTACAACCAAGTTAGTTGAACGTGGGAAGCACGACTAAATGAGGAATAATAAATGCACCCTGCCCCTAGAAACGGGAATTGAACTTATATATACCATATAGAGTATTGATTCATACACTTAATCCCTAGGGTCACAACAAGGTGTGACTCTCAAATTTGAAATTATACTGCAGTATCCTCAGCAATAAATTATAGATTATCGAAGCATCAGCTATTTTATCAGCAACCGACCGTAGATTTTCAAGCTGGTTTCAATACCGCCCCAGTACTATTCATATGAGATCGATAGAAACCAATATGTCCTGAAAGTTAAAGCTGCATGTCTTTAAGATCCAAGGACCGGGAAAAATGAAAAATGTGGTTGCGAGTTTAACCGGGCGAGGGGGAGTGTTTGCGTGACAGGGGCATGCTTATCTCATTGGTATTTGTCTTCAATAGAAACACTCCTAAGACCCAAAGTAGACACACTATAACAAGCAATGAATTGTATTGAGGATTTTGACCTACCTGTCGTCACGAATACTGAGAGTACTCAGCAAAACTATTGAGAGTAAATCTTATTATCAAAAGGATTATTATCAAGGATTTTTAAGTATATTTAGGATGGTAAAGGATAAATTATTTTTTTAATCATCAATCTGTTCGAAAATTTCGCTATTAATCACTCAGATATTGTTCCGGTCTTCAAATTCAAGTCAACTTCTTCTTTTGTATAATAGTTTTTTAAAATGTCAAAGGTTGAAATGATACCAACGGTTTAATTTGAATCACTTAACCCTAGCCCTTACCCACGGCCAACGTGACAGAAAATAGCCAATAGGATCGGTAATGAACTGTCAGATGGATATCATGGCCGAAATTAAAGTCTAATCGGATTTGATTGCAGAAACAAAAATTAAACTCGCAATTAAAAATAATACAAAAGTTTGATATCTAGGATTATTCCGTTTAAATGGCCATTACCGAACTCAATAATAAACTGGAGCAAATACCATGTAGCAGAGAGTCAGTCATGAAAAAGTGTACGACTTGTAAACTAAGTTGTAAATTTACAGTATGCAAATCTAATATCTGTAAAGCTGAAAAGTTTGAATTTTAAATATTTTGTGCAGGTAATGAGTTCTGTATAAGACTTCAGAACAACTCGAAAGAGTGGTTTGAAGATTATTATTATTCTAATCTGGAGTGAAAAGGAATGTTTGGATGGGCACAAGATACAACGGCACGTTCCAACGTTACAACGAGACGTTACAACGGCAATTCCCTTGTCTCTACTAAAAAAAAACACAACCCAAGATTCTACAATTCAGTTAACCCCTTCTTATTTCCGTACTCATTTAATTTTCTCCTTTTACCCCACCCAAGATACATGTCCTATTCCTGTCCCTTCCTCCATTGCCAAGAATTCTTCCCCTATATCACAGTCTTCAACATTCCATTGTCAATCAAAATGGTCTTCATCCATCTTTCCTGCCTCTTTTTGCTTTCTCCCATTTCTGCTTCATCCCCTCTAACAACATGCCTAGAGCTCCCTGGTTGGTTTTTTCTGTCCACTTCACCTTATGCATCCTTCTCCACACCCACAATCCAAAAACTTCCAATCTACGCCCATCATTCTGCTTCAATGGCCATTTTTCCGCGCCGTTACAAAGTCAGTACTTAGTTGAAATAAATGAAATGCTAGTTGAAATAAAACAAATAAAAGTACCGCAAAGTTATTTTAGTGATAAAATCTGCAGCACATGTATATCTACATTCATGAATACCCCGCGATTCACCTCAAAGATGCATTGACAGAGGTTGCAAGCACCAGGAGGGATGAGTAAGGGATAAGAGAGGGGAAGGGTGTTTAAATGGTTAGGAAAATGTAACTATGTATGTAATTCATTTCATTGAATGATCAATTAAATTCAAATGTGCGGGATAAACTAGAATTTTGAGATAGTTACACTATACATTTTTCTAGCCTATATATTAGTCATATGTTTAAAATGCGAAGGTCGTGCAGAAAAACAGAGCAAACTAAACTTAAGCAAATTTATAAGTTTCATAGAAATGTTCAAGGCATAAATATGACATAAATGTAACTTGCAGTAACTCATAAAACCAAGTTAAGGAACTCCTCGAATGCGTAATTATAGAGAAGTATCATTTCTAGGAAGGTGATCCAACCAGATAATTAGGTTGGATACAGGTTTCTTAACATTAAACGGTATTGATTATGACAAATCCAAAGTTTTATGGATCACTCTTAGGAAATTGAAAATTATCCTCTCTTCGAGGTACATATACGCTAAGTACGGGTTAGGACACAAGTATTACCCACCAAAAGAGACTGTTTTGCCGGTAATTACGAGATGCTCTCGTGGAAGTGGAAAACTATGTGTAACGCTAATTCTTGGGCTATGCAAAAGGCACGTTGGAATTTATGAATCATGTCGGTGCTGTTTTATACCTTCAGACCTGTTGAACTCGAGAACAATTTTTTAACTAACTGCCCAATTATCGTAAGTAGAATTTCAAAGAAGTAAAATATCATGTTATTAAGCGCATTCCTCTAACATTAACACCTATACCATGGAGTTTTATCAATTCGGTTGGGTCCTCCATCGATCATACCTAATTAATAAGCGTAGTAAGCTCATGTAAAATAAAAATTAAGACAAACAAAGTTTTATACGTAAATAAAAGTAAAACTTTTGTAGGAAAAATAAGGAGAATATTGCTAGCAGAATAACACAAGCCAATAAAAAGAGACGTTTCAGGCATGATATGGTGGAATATCATGATTAATTAAAAATTAGCAATTTTCCACAAAAATAATTTTTTGTGGAAATTATTTTTGCGGAAAATTGCCAATTTTTAATTAAACACAAGCCAAGACGGAATTTAGAAGATTATACGTAAGTGGTATTTCCTTTGACGAATGATGCTGAGGGAGAATGCTGGAGTTTGAATCGACAGAAAAAGTGAGGTACGAGGGAGTATACGGAAGAGAAAAAGAGTGAAGTACCATCTGAAGAACTCTGCTGGAAAGAAGAACTAAATCGGCTGAACATATTTCGAGATCCAGTGGATTACTTAGAAACATAATAGAAGGGAAAATTGAAGAGCAGATCCCGCGAAGAAGACCAAAAGACAAGTACAAGAGTTGTATATAAAGTATTGGGAACAGTTTTTACTAACGTAACTGTTATTCGCAGCGCAAAGACTCGGTGGTGGGGGGTCTGACCTTCAAACACGCACCAAGCGCCAATCGCCTGCGAGCGTTCATTTAGGCTACATCGCGTTTTTAGTGTACCCCTGTAGAGTGAACCCCTGCAAGTGCACAACGAAATTGGTATTGGACTGGGGAAATTGGGTAAGGATACGTTGGGAATGATTCATGGATTGCAGCATGTCACAAACTGCAGTTTTTAAACGGCAAAAGCTCTTCAAAGTTGGCCGAGAGAGTGTGAAGGACGAATACCGCGTTGGACGGCTGGCGACGTCAAGAACCAATAACAACGTGCAAAGTGTGCGTAAAGTACTGAATTCAGACCGTCAATTGAGTCTGTGCATGATCGCAGATCTTACTGTCACTGATAAGATGATAATGCACACCATTATCACAGAAAACTTGGTGACCTGTAAGATCTGCACTGAACTCGTCCCGAAGGTCTTAACTGACGACCAAAAGCAGAGTCGAGTATTTGCTTCCGAAGAACTCCTGCAATGCGTTAAAGAAAACCCCGACTATTTCCTATTCCGAAAAGTGGAATCCAGCCTCAAAGGGTACTATCCCGGGAACCTAAGTACCATCCAAGAAACTTGCACGCGTACCCTCGAGGAGCTTCGCGAATCTCTCTACCAGGGAGCCTTCGTGTCGTGGAAAGGCCTTTGGAAATTGGAAGTCGACGCTCTAAGGACCTACTCTGAAGAATTCGAGGCACTGTAACAATATCTGAAAAATAAATATATTTTTCTTTTAACCTTATGAACATTTCCTGATACTTTTAATATAAATCATGTATATTGGGCAGATTGAGAAAGACGTAAAATAGGGAAACTAAGAGGGCAGGAGGGAATGGACACTGAATAGAGAAGAGTGGAGGGTTGCAATACACTGATATCAGGATTTAAATACTGACGATGACCAGTTTCACAAAATATACGCACCAAAATAAGATAACACTTATTTAAAGTCTACATAAGGTTTTCACTTAACTACGGTTGTTTCATATGTAAGGTTGCAAGGCAGGTAAAAATATATATTGCAAGGAAAAAGGAAGTTGGCATGCCGGAAAAAATATTATTTATTATTACTATCTTATTGGAATTTACGCCGGGCAAAGAGTAAGAGAAAAAAACGTTTGGAGGGCAATAATATAAAGAATGAGATCAAAGCATCAGATGCGTATATTTCGAGCCGATTTGTTTTTTATAAAACAGTTTCGGAAGAGATATTTTAATTGAAGTGTAGTTTAATGTAGTAGTGTAGTTTAATTGAAGTACAGATGAGGGTTCTGAAGGGGATGACTGTTTGACGTTTACGAACGAGAATAAATAAACAAGGAATAAAAAAGGATGGCAAGAAGAAAATATATTTGCAATACCCTAGTTTTTAAACAAATGAAACAATATTCCTGTTTAAATTCGTTCGAAGGTTTCCGCGGCCTTGAACTGCTTGTCTCTGCATTTGCGGGGTCTCCATCTGCGTTGGTTGTCTTTGCGCGACAACAGTTTCGCTGACCATCCTGACTGCGTCTTCAGGTCGAAGGCGTACCTTCGACCTGAACGAGAAATATTACTGCTATTGGTATTATTATTCATGTTTTTATGAACTCCATATTATAAGAATACTCAATTTGGGAAGTGAGATGACATAAATAATAAAGGAAAGTTACCAGAATAGGGTATGAATCAGTTTTTACAGGGTGTAAAATACAGCTTTCAACAACCCCCAAAAAGAACGTAGCCACGATAATATAGGCAAGGGTCACGACTAAGGATCCTGTTATCGCGTTATCGATGATGCGATCAAAAGATAACATAAATCGCTTCTGTCGCCCAGTTAGAAATCGCGGCGCCCTAGACCCATTGATCAGATGTAGAGAGTTAGGAATCATACCACTGTGAGCAAAGTGTCGCAAAAATTCAAATAACGGTAGTACGATTAGACTTTCACCTATAAACTATCGCGAGTCGAGCGTAGCTATGTACGGCGCGGAAACGTGGTCACTGAAGCAGGAGGATAGACGTAGATTGGAGGCTTTTGAAATGTGGGTGTGGAGAAGAATGGAGAAGGTGAAATGGACCGAAAGGAAAACAAATGAGGAAGTGCTGGAGATGGTGACTGAGGAGAGGGGTTTGTTGAGAGGAATCCTATGGAGGCAGGAAAAATGGATGAAAGGCGTATTGAGCGGTAGTGGAATGTTGTAGAGGGTAATAGAGGGGAGAATGTTGGGCAAGCGAGGTAAGGGCAGGAACAGGATAGGGATGTTGGACGGGATGAAGGGAGGAAAGAAGTACATAGAGATGAAGAGGGACCTGATGTAGATTAGGTTGCTAAATTGGGTTTTTTTTGGAGTTACAAAATGTTTATTTGATACTTGTGTTCATCCAAAAACCTACCTTAACCTGTAGATTACCTAAAAAAAAATATATATATATATATATATATAATTGTCGTTAAAGTTCTTTTGTAAATCAATGGCTTACTATTGGATTGGCTACAGTTAATTAATACGTAATCATAATCCTTCTATTGAATCAGAGGCGGTAATTGGATATAGCGTTGGAAACGGAAATATTGATTAAAAGACAAGTATAAGGCGTAGACGGCTTACAGAATAATTAGGTGACTAATACATAATAATAATTAGATATTCCCGAATATGTGAAGACACACGAAGGATATGTTTCTCCAGCATTCAATATATTCTAACAGAGTATTAAAAAATCCTTTTTTCAGCGCTTCAATATTTGTTTAATAAGTCTATTGTTTTGCACAATTTTACGTTCTGGAGCCGTCTATAATCGCTAGCGGAGAGTACGATAACTTTATATTCACAAGCAGTTCAAACAGTATTTCATAATCAATAGGAATATATTTTATGGCTGCATATTAGATGAGATCAATTTTTTGAATAATAACGAATATTTTGAGGAAAGGAGAGAATCTTATGAATGAGCTCACAATAAAAAAAATTTGAAAAGTAACAGTTATGGACATGCATGTAGTCGATACAGTAGGAAGTATCTTGTGCAAAATGTACAGAAATATCAAAAATATACCCAAGAATAAGTCATATGAAATAGTCACAAGCTTCCCGGGAATTCAAAAGCTACGGGTGACAATATTCAGTAATTAAGGACTACACATACTCTTATCTTGTTTTTCCTCAATAACATGGGATAATATTCAAATTTCTCGAAGCGGAGTCAAAAGTGAACTTTAGCTCATAAAGAACCGATTAGAACAGCGGGTTTGAGGATGCCAAAGCGCACAAGGGCCACGAAAAATGTAAACGCACCACTGGACCAATGGCCCGATCTCTAGTGTGAACCAACTCATCACCCATAAAACCCTAGAAAATATAACGTGTGAAGAACCGCCGGGCATCACCTGGCAATGAAGGCGTTTCTTTCCTCAAGAACGCGAATGATGGCTGGAAATAGAGGTCCGGAATGTGAGACCTTCATGACACGGGTCAGTTCACATGAGAGGGGCGGCGGAGGGATATGGAGAGAGTGAAAGTGAAAGAGAATGTGTGTGTGTGTGAGAGAGAGAGAGTGACAAAGAGAGGAAGTGGCGGAAGCTCATTCCCCCTACACTTTTCCACGTTCTCGATTCCCTTCCTTCACCTTTTTCTTTTGCCCTCCTTTCCATATTCCTTCCCGCAGGGGATGGCGGCAGAGAGGGTCCCACGCTGCCTGCCGGAACGGGCAGAATGAAAAATGAATGTAGGCGGAAGGGGTGAGTTTGGGAAGGCGGTCGGTGGCCACCGTCGAAGTGAAAGGGACGAAGGAGGAAATCTACGGGTGATGGGAGACAAAGTACAAAAAAGGAGATATAAACATTAAATAGATTTCTGCATGCATAAACTATTGTTCACGTGATATTTCTATCCAAAACTGATATTTTAAACCCCTTTGTTCTATATTTTCAGCTCTATCTCATGAAATAATATATATAATATATTCTTTATGACTTGATAAAATACTACTTCCACTTATATACCCCAGCTCTCTCTATCTCTGTCTCTTTCTCAGTATTCGGATAATTAATCACGTTACTTTTTTATCTTTCTCCAAGCTATGAATCATTTAAATCGATTTTCTTCATCCCTGCAAGGATTTCCTTGCATTTTCCTTCCTTCTAATCATATGTTTTGGCATAGATTTTCTGGGCAGCGTTTGAAAAGTCCTAGCAATGCACCTGGGGAAATACCAAGTAACCGTACATTACATACTTAATACCCTGTTAGACGCCAACGGGCGTGTTGCGGCAGGTAGTGCATGCCTGGTCCAAATATTTCATTTTAATGGAGAATTTTGTGAAGAAACCCAAATTTACCAAAATTGGCGACCCTCTCACAGTTAGGTGACTTCACCTTATTGCTTACATATTTTCCGCCTATTGTCTAAGAATAATTCTCCGTGTTACTCCACGGTATTAGCAATACCAATACATATTATGATTCGCTCAAAACATGATGATATCCCTAATGACCAAAGAATATTTGCAATATGTATTATTCCACCTCCGTGGAGAATGACATCCAAGAAGCTTTTCACATTTTCTATTTAATTAAGTTTAACAATCGTAGCCATTGAGAGCTGACGAGAGCTTTTAATACATCTGCATAATATCCCGCAAGGGCTTGTGGTGGGAGGTATTAGGTCACCACCAGTAAAAGAGTACAAAACTACATGCAAAATGAACACATCCATGCAAACGTACACCCATGATGACATATACATTCATGTAAAAACCCTTTCAACTTACACACATATAAATACTATCAGCTAACAAGCACATTCACCTGAGAATGTTGCAAAAATTTATCCAATAACGTGCGAGATAGAATTTAAAAAGTAAGAAGGTGAAATTCCCCTAACACATGGACATGCAACATACAGTACAATAGTAAATGCACTGTACAATGGTCTCCGTCCCCAAGGACATAGGTAGGGAATGTGACACGAGGCTGCAGGCAGCGGGAGGTTCCCCCCTACAGTGAAAGATAAAGGATGGAAGGGAAAACTTAAAAACAAACAAAGTAGACCAAGCAATACTGTAACAAACACTACAGTCTTTCGTGGCTTTTTCTTGCGGGAGGGGTTTGACAGCAAAACACACGAGGTTACTGAAAGTGCATGCAATTGAGTAGAATTCACCCTCAACGCTGAAGGTGGAAAGTGGAATTTTTTATATCTAGAACTCTACAGTTAATACCCCGTATTATCCTTGGGAAGACAGAGTCCTTCAGTCTTTTAGTTCTGGCATCTAAATCCCAAAATGTACATACATGATCCAAGCGACCAATGTATGTTGGAGTGCGAATAATTTGCGACACCTCGGTGCCGAAACATGCGGATTTGAATTTATTGAATAAGTTCTACCTAGCATTGATTCGATTTTTCTAATGATTCCCATCCCAACTCAAGAAGCGGTTTTCGTTTTATCGTAAGAATTTTCAACGAAACAGGCTGCCCGGCGTTGAACATTCTCTATTTCCCGAATGAAGAGGCATTTTCCATTCAGTTTCCATACACTCGATGAATATTCTAAATGAGGCCTCACAAGAGCGTAGTAACAACGTTCCTTGACCTTGGGGTCACTTCTGCCAACAATGGCTACTACGTATTGTAATTCTTATGGATTAATCATTAGTTTTCAATGAAACTCATGTCCTTAAGGATTGCAATGAAGAGTGCGATACATGCATCTCATTTTATTGGCATCTGATACATTTTTCTTAATGGCGTAAAAACAATTTATATCCGGTTGAAACAACAATATAATTGGTGTTACATCCACTCCATTGAATGAACGAATAAATTACTTTTCAATACAGAATGAAGTACGTACGACAAGGCCGCTAGTACGAGTGAAAAATGATGCCGACCGAAATCAATTGGAGTGGGGGAAGTTGAAATTAACAAGCTTATCTTGCCACCATTACGACAATGCTAGTGATATCGACACGCTAAAAACACTCTGAATTGAAAAATAAATGTATTCTCAAAATGAAAAGGAAATTCGCCAACGATGTTCTAGTCTTATTGAATATTATAATAAATGGGGTGATGAAAACAGAACAATTATAATAATTTGAGTTGAAGTTCATATATAATGACGGAATTTTCCGATAATTTAAAATGATTTTATGGATTTTAATCGGTATTCTAATAAAGTTCCATTTGCTGCATTCTTTCAACATTTTTTTAGACAGGTCTAATGCAATATTATTCATTGACTGTCATGAAGTGAACTATAAATGGATTATGGAAAAACCTATGAATAGGAACTCCATGATAAATATCTTATTATGCATGCACCTTAAGATTTATTTTTTGTGGTAACAACTATTCACAGATTTATCTATTTTTATGGCAGAAAGGGATGTAGAAAGCAGATCATATGCATGGGTAAAACATAAATGAAAGAGAGAGGCTTAGATATACTAGATGGCAGAGAGAAGGCCTTGATAAAAAATATTTTTCAGTTAACGCTAGTTCAAAAGTACTGCCATACTTACATTTTTCCTGGGATTATCTCTTTCGTTTTATCTCTCGCAAATTAAAGTATCTTGGATAAGTTTGGCATTGAGGCACTTCTTGAGTTATCTTAAATTAATGGAAAGGCACGATGTCTTCATAAAAAATTCTCAAAGACATTTTGCTTATCACATATCACACATTTAGCTTATCATCGAACGTAATATAGATAGTCGGCCATAAAGAGGTGAAAGGACGAGTATGTGACATTTGTGTTAAATGTTCCTTCTCTAGTGAGAAGAGAGCCGTGTGAAGACTCTTACTCGCACCTATCTGTTGAACGTTTCCTCCTGAAATATTCTCACGTTGCCGTGATAGGATTCTGTAACTTGGACACGCGGATATAACCGTTTCATACACTACTTTGAGTATGGCGGGGATTAAACCATCATGAAAATAACGACTTCTTGCGGCGAGCAGATCATACCAAAAATGATAGTAAAGCATCTTCGGCGCGTGGTCACGCCTGCGAGCCGTGCGTGCGGCCCACTCCTTTCTACAAAAACGGGAGACTTCTTTGGCAGTGCATTGGCTCGCTATGCCTGTTTAGGGAAGAGACAAGGGAGCGTAAGATGTGAGAAGCGAAACGCTGCAGGTAGGTATTGAATAGAGCGTCGGAGGAGATAAGACGTGAAGAGACAAGAGGCATTCCGTCCCCTTTCCTATTTCTTTCTTCTCCTCCCACGTCCCATCATCCCCACCCTCCGCCCCCTCTTTCTTTCGCTCTTTTCAGCACGGGGAGAGGGGAGTGAGGTGAGCGCGAGGAAGCGGAAAAAATATAAGTTGGTTCGCGAGCGGTGAAAAGAATGAGGAAGGGTATTAAAAACTCAAAAGGGGGGCGCGCGAGTGTGTGTGTCCTTTAGGGGTTTTTTGCTCGGGAGTTCGCGATGGGGGACGGGAAGAGAGGGGAGAAAATTGTGAGAGACGTAAAGGAGTGAAGCTGAAAGATGTGTGCCACTCTTTGGGCCTTCTTTTTACTCGACGCATTGTCTCAAGGCGGCAGGTAGCAGTGTAAGTTTATTAGTTCTTGAAGACACTTTCCTTGTGGAGATGACATACTGGACAGGTACCTAACGATTACCTGGCACTCGAAGCACCCGTCTATATTGAAAGACGAAAATAAGAAAAAGGCACTTGATAATGAAAAGCTGACGTGAGGGTAAAAAAATTCAATCGTTCCGGAAACTAAAACATCTAACCTCGGATATTAAAGTTTAACTATTAACAATAATTTAATCCTACTGCAACATAGGAAATAATCATTGTGCCACGCCACTTCAACAGGTCGGAAAATGGCGACAAAATGAGAAAGATATACTTTCGTGATGTGCTTTAGACGCAGCCGGCGGCTACATTAATAGGAAAGCGAAAAAATTACAAATTAAGCCGTATTATCCCTGTCAGATATCTTACACTGCGTCGTCAGGATGCCTATCTATCTCCCCATCTTAAACGCCCTTGGGTTGTCTAGCTAAAATTGTCTAGACGGAGGAATTGATATATAAAACTGGTTAGTGACTTCGGAAACCCGTTCAATAGTTAACACACGTACCATGTCCAGATTAATGGGAAAAGTACGATAAAAAACCTTATTTAGAATGATTTCAATCAATTTTTAAGAAGAGAAAAACAAAATGAACGCAATTCATTATTACGATTCATTTTTTAAAAACAGTTCACTCTAGCTAAAAGGTTATGCACAGGTTATTTATTTAATCAGTATTTTACTGAGAGATATGGATAAACAGGTGTCTATTTAATGGCTTAAATAGAAAATAAGCAGATTGTAAAATAAAATAATGGTTTTCACAATTCATTGACAAAATGCCAAAGAAATACGAAGCAATTATTGGAAAATAAATTGTACGAAGTAGGGTTTACTAAGCAATTGTAATTGGTGTTCTGGTGTGCGAGTTAACGTCTTCAGTTCGCTGGCTAAATACGTATCTAATGAATACTCGTTACACGGGATCCGCCTAATTAATTTTTTAGAGCAAAATTTAATTTGCACGAAGGTATCAACGGTTTTCCAAGTATAATATTCTCGTGGAAGATAATCAAATTCCAGCTAAAAACAACACGAAAGGTGAACCATTTTAATGATATGAATATAAAAAGGTCTACAGAGAAGGGAGAACGTATGGATACATCTGTAAACGAAACTTGGGCAGCTAAGTTAAGTGCTACTGTTATATATCAAATTGTAAAAACCAACCCACTACCATTATATCTATTACACTGACTAAATTGTTCCTTAAATATAACGACACATCCTGTTCTTCGCATTGAGGCAGCAATCCCGTAGCATTCTACGTGCTGCCGGTCATGTACCCGCAGGGGAATTTTATTGTTCAGATATCCTAAAATGGGTCTTACAACAGCTTTTAGCAAGTAACTTATTCCATGATCCAAATGCATGGCTAGTGCCATCAATACACGTGATCATAACGGTGAAATTCGATAAATCGATCGTAGAACATAAGGATTTAGAATACCACCTTTTAAACAAAAAGATTTCGAAGGAGTTTTAACCGATGATCTGCATATAATAAATTATTTTTGGATTTACCTTTGATTGGTAAAAAAACATTCCTATTTTAATTTTAAATATATTTTTGCAGTATTTAAATTTAGTTTCAGGATTTTATTCCGAAATTTCATTGATTTGTGCTATGCAAGCTTCCTACGATAGGGGACTTTGGTACATATTGGGTCATGAAATACAGGTTCAGATTGGGTCGTCTAAGTATATTAGAAAACCATGGAGTCGAATTATTGAGTATTATTTCGTATTCACCTTTTTTAAGGGATTAAAAATGCCCTTAACTTTTTATTTAGGTGTAATTTTGATGAGTTTCGGGTAGGCAATTAGGTCTTCGGACTAAAATTACTTTTGGATAGCTAAATTGCACGAATATGTTACACTTTGATGGACAACAAGTTATACCAATTTATTTTCAAATATTTCATTTGTAGTTATGATGTTTCATAGTTCCCTCAATTAGTTCAAATTTCAAGAAACTGCGGGAGATGCCGCAACAGCAACTTTTAATGGAGTCAACTGCTAATATGCATTTCAATGTAACCATTTCAGAGTGTAAAAATCGCCTTGACTGGGATTCGAACCCGGCCGTCCGGCCGAGTGCTATAGCCAGTTAAGCTACCGAGGCGTTCTCTTGAACTCTGACATTTTTGGGCTTTTAAAGGAACAAGATGTTGTGACGAAATACCGTACATACTCATACAATGTCACAGGCATTCGTAGTCGTGCACGACGCACCACAATCCACGAGGTTAAAGCCAATTTGAAACACTTAGGCTGAATTAGTTCACTTTATAATAACTTCGGTAAATGCTTTGCAAATATATAGCGTAGCTCCAGTGAATGAGGCCTTGATGACTAAACTATGATGAACTAAAAACTCCTCCAATCCCTGATGTAAGATAGATGAACTATAAACTACGGTTTGAGAGTTTGAGCTTTGTCATTCAATAACAACGCATTGTTCCGTACACATTTCCACCAGTTTATCTTAATTTGCAGACGATAGAGATTTCACCGTGTGTAGCAAACACTAGTATCCGGTAAAATAATTGCTCATTAATTTTTGGAATATTTTTTTACAACAGATTGGACGTACATCAGTAAAGGATCTGCTACCAGAAAATCTCCAAGAAGTGATCATGATGCTGCCAACTTAAGAAAAATGCTCAAGAGAAGACTTTAAAAATGAGCTGATAGGTCATTATTTACATCCATTTAATTGAAAAATTCGAATGGCTACCAGAAAAACATAATTTAACATTGAAAACAGAGAAGATAACGCATTTGAGTTACTGAAAATTTAAAATCATAAAGCTAAGACTGAATGCATCATAGATCTTGTCCAGTTTTCACTTACAAAATCAGGGCCGCAAAACATGTTACTGTACTCGTTGAGCGATTTAACGGCAAGAGAATTGAAATAAGACACTCTCGACTTCCAATTCATTTGTGGCATTGGATAGCGTATTCGTTATAGTCGATTAGAATCAAAATGCGTTATCCTCGGTAGGAAAAGAAGCTCATTGTAATGATAAATGAGCCATTCAAAGCCAACGTGTAGACCAGATGGCTTTAATTAGTTCTCGACCCAAGAGTGAAGCAGCATGAATAAAGAAAGAAGTAAGGGAAGAATGTAAACTCTCAGCCATTATCTCCAATTTCCACATTGGAAAAACAATGGTTAAATAAAATGCTTCTTTATTGATGAGTGTCCATAGAGGGGAAAAACAGTTCTCCTGACGAATTGGCTTTGAGGCCGAAAAGAGATGGAGGTATAAAGAAACCACTTGGAGGAATGCCATGGAGAAAACACATACAGCTGAAAAGTAAAAGCGAGCGTTCATTATATTAGGATATCAAATTTGTAAGAATGGAAGTGCTATATCATTTGGGAAGAAGAATCATCATCAATAGGAGAAGCAGGAATGAAATAATTAGAAAATTAACCCAGGAAAAAAAGGAATTCTGCCATAATTAATGTCTACTGACAGCCGGAAAATCAGTTTTGTAGAGATGAACAACCGCAGTATTGCGTAAATTTGAATCTGCTTCTCGATGTAAATGAGGAATGGAAAATGGCGTCTGCATGCTGGAGAAGATTGGAAGTATACAAATATGTAGTCTTAAGAGAGATGGTTGAAAATGAAATGCATGGACTGGATAATATTTAATTAGATAGCCAAGGGTGAAGGACAAACTTATCGGTAAAATTATGAGACAGAATGACCCAATAGAGAAGAGGCAAAGGAATAGTGGACGGGAAACGTGAGCCTGGAAGTCACTATATGGTTACATGGGACAAATAATGTCAGATTTATACAGGAAGAGAAGTATTGAACCATTAAGAGGTCAGTATGTAAAATACGAAAATAAATTTTGGTAAATGTCTACTAATTTACCATTTGCTAACGTCTTTGTCTCAGTTATCTACCATCTCACCACATTTTCTTAATTGCCTATCCATCAAATATGAAAATAAGTCGATTATGAAACCACGTCTTCGAAAAGAAAATCAGGAAATTATCGAATTAATATTTATTCTTTTTATAACTCTTTAGTATTTAAATCTAAATACATTTTACGATGAGGATTCATAGTACAGGTTCTTATCCATTTAGAATCAGAATAAACTTACCAAGAAAATTTCCTACCTTTGATCGGGCTGTTTATTTCACACAAATCGCAACCCGTCTCCATTTTAAAAAATAATTATGAGATAGTTTTGGGTGAAATATACAATTTGTAAATTTTCCTCATTATTTCATTCAATTTTTTCCTGCTACTCCCATCGTTTATATCTAACAGTCATCAAAATTTAATTCCCAAAACTGTGTATATTTTAATGCATTGAATGTTTTAGCAGGAAAAATTTACCATCAGCTTATCAAATCAGGATTGGCTGTGTTTGACAGAAAGTTTTATTAGTTGAATGTGCACTTCTCAGTTACAATTTTCAGTATGAAGCATTAAGGTGTAGAAAAAGGATTCATTAAGAACGGTCAACTTGTCATTGCGAGGAGGCATCACGGATAATTATTATATTTATAAAAGCATCACAAATACACCTAACGATGCAATTGAAACGATTAAATGAAATATTTACTTTCTGGTTCCTTAAGTTTTCATTGGCACATTCAATGACAAACTAATGCCTTCGTGTAGAAATGACGACATAGGCAAGAAACTAAAATTATTCGGCACCGATTGAAATGACTTTTACTTCTCAACAATAAACTCATTTTATTCGTGTTACGAGTCACTGAGTGAACATATGAATCTAACCCGCAAACTAGCCGGATAAAACATAAATACGCAAATTCTGAAATAAAATTTAATTCACTAACATCGCATATGCATAAGTTTTGTACCGAGAGTCGGGGATGTGTGTTATGGATTTAGGACAGCTTTATTGTTTCGGTGAACAGTCAACAGTAGGAACAACCCCCGTTTTTTGAATCCGCATACAATTACGCGCTGGATAAATTCCATTTCAATATTGAAATCTTTTTAAAAAGTGTCATATATATATATATATATATATATATATATATATATATGTAAAACTTATGTGAAAGTCGCACGGATGTGAATAATAATATATTTGACGTTAGCACAAGCGAACAATGGAAGGAACTCAGGTCCTTCCTTCTCTTCCTTGAGACAGGTAGCATGTACCACCGAAAGTTTGAAAACTAGTGAGTTTCTTTTCTTTCTTGCGTGTTTATGTGCTTGCTATTGCTAACTTCATCCACATTACATTTTTGTATATATAAATATTATATGTATATATATATATATTATACGCACACATACATAAACTTTACCTGTCCCAATTGCATCGTAGGCTTTGGCATCCCTCTTTACTGCCACTTACACCCCTCAGCACGACGTCCTCCCCACTTCACCTCCCCCGCCCTCCAAACCTCCTTGTCCCATTCCGCCGGTCCCTTGAATCTCCCCTCCACTTTCTCCACTCATGGTCGTGCTCATCCAAGGCCCTTGTTCCCTACCTTGTCTAAGTCCCATTCCCTTACATCCACCGTCTTCCTCGCCACTCCCTGCCCAACGTCCCTCTCCTTCCCTCCCACCATCCTGTCTCAATAGAGACTTCAGCAAACCCTCATTTACTTTTAGGTGGAGAGATTTCGCCGAAATGACGCCATCTTGTTCTTGCCGACGGAACATTCGCAACGGCCCGAGAGTAACGGAGTACCTCCTATACCCTCTACCCCCCTGCCCATCCTCCGCCCTCCCTCGCACTGTCATCAAGGAAACCCCTCCTTCCTCTCTTGTTTGCATCGCGCAGAGGAAAGGACCCCTAAGGGGACACGCCTGGCCGTGGAATAGGGGCACGCGGAGGCGGAGGAGAGTGTTGGGGAATGAGAGAGAGAGAGACATCTTGCCAAAACATTGAGTAAGAGTTGAGTATCGGGTGGAAAAGGGGTCGCGAGACGAGTTCCCCCTCCCACTCTTACGCACCGTGACGGGTTGGTT
The DNA here is from genome assembly GCA_037158775.1 of Hetaerina titia. Taxonomy (NCBI): domain Eukaryota; kingdom Metazoa; phylum Arthropoda; class Insecta; order Odonata; family Calopterygidae; genus Hetaerina; species Hetaerina titia. Next base: position 71,867,696 of record CM073777.1, on the reverse strand, counting down.
AGCACTCCATCCCATAAACCCATGAAGTTTTAGGGCACCCTTTGAAAGGGTTGTGTAAGAGCTGGTATCTGTTATCCTTATCGAACCAGGGTTTTCTCCACGTTCCTGAACCGTGGAGAAAGGGTTTACCGGGGAGAAAGTCTTGGATCCTTTGGCCTGCCGACGAAGGAATAATAACAGTAGGTAATGCCATGGCTTTGTGGGCGGGATAAAGTCCAAATGGTTCAGTAAAAGGGAAATAATATAAGAGACATGAGCTGCTGAGAATAGTGAGGGCAGATGCCTGTATGAAGGGCCTGGAGAACTCTGAACCCTAAATTGATTTCTTTGCGAAAGACAGTGAGGGATACAACGGCTCTAATATTGCATTATGGGTAGTCAATGAAATTAAAACGATGTGGATAAAATCAGTCCCAAATTCCAAGATTGAATTTGCTGACTACCGGTTATAACGCATTTGCAAGTAGTAGTTACTTCATGAATAACTGATAGTAGCTCTATTCCACTGGATAACATTTAAAATATGACCGGGTTTAGATGTATTACATCATCATCAGGTAACAAAATTAACGGAGCGCCATCTTATATACATTTTACATTCCGAAAGTAGGGAAGTGGATGTGGCAGGAAAAGAGGGGAAGGAGAGAGGGGCGGAGAAAGGGGGAAGAGCGGGGGGAAGAGAAGGGAAACGTTGATAAAGGATAGCGGAATACAGAGTTTTGACCATGTTAAAACATTATAAAGAGTCTTAATGATCATGTAATAAACCGAAACCCGGTCGTATCGCATTATAAATGTTATCCAGTGGAATAGTGCTCCTATCAGTTATTCGTTGTGTTCGATTTACACCATATCATGCCTGAAACTACTCAATTTTTTAGGAGGTACTTCAACTAGAGGTATAGTCTATTATTTCTTCCCAACAGGAATTAACCAATGAGTGAGTTTAATACTGACAGTGGTATAATTTTAAAGAAACTAAGAATAAGGTACAAATATAGCCATTAGCTTCTAACATTATGGAAGACAGAAAAACTAGAGAGTGTAAATAAAATATCGAACGATGGTCTCTGTTTGAGGCTTGGGGTTCTTGTGAGGGGTAGATTTTTCAAACATTGAAAAACTGGCACGATGACATTGGAAAAATACCTTTCATCAATTCGAAATTCCGTAATAAAATATCCTTAACAAAAGATATAGAAACTGAGTCCACTGAGCACATTCCAACAGCGTGCAGAGCTGTCCACAATATGAACAAATTTTAAATACTCTCAAATGCCAAATATTCCGTATTTCAACAACATTGGAAACTGAGTTGAGTTTCGTTAACAGGCCGTAATATTTTTTCGAGAGCTAGCAAAACCTCAAGTCCCTCGATTTCAAATGATTTTCATTCCACTATCATTTATTAAACCAAATTTTTTTCCATACCGACTTTTGGAACATTATTTAGACTTGAGGTGAATATACTTGGTAAATCAGACCTTTTATAACGTGTTCCCATAAAAAAAGTAAGGTTTATTCGTGTATTTAAAGGACATATTAATTAAATTTATTAAACTTCAATGTTTGGGAAAAAATATCGGTAGTAACAAATCTGCTTCAGAGCACTGAAACATGGTTTGTTAAAAAAAGTAGAATGATTTTTTCCGCCAACTTCGACGGCTGGAGTGAGGCGATTTGTTACAGGATAGGTGGTGGGAGGTCTTGGGAAAGCAACGCGACCCGCGTCAGTTGCCTGTTGGTCGTTACGTTGTGCTGACCACTACAAAACCGGACCTCTGTTCGTGGGTCGCGTCACGAATTCACGATGCTACGTTCCACGGAGCAACGATAAACGATACATTTTTGTGTTAAGCTCTGAAAATCCAATTCACGAGACACGGCAATGTCCCGAGGAATGATTTTCCACTGACAAAAGATGTCCCGAGAGGATAGAGAGGAGGTTTACGACGAGGAATGCCCTGGACAACCATTAACAACACAGTGTGATGAAAACTTGCAAAAAGTGAGACGCATGCTCAATTCTGATTGACTCCCAAGTGTCAGGATGTTAGCAAAAGAGTGCAATATTCAGAAAACAACAGTTCATTTTATCCTTAAGTAAGATTTAGCCATGAGAAAGCTGTGCCAAGATAGCGTCCACCCCAAGGTGCTGTCAGAAGACTGCTTGTGTGACAATCTTGCGTTGGACGTCTTGCAAAACGGCGTAAGTAACTCGAAAATTTTAGAATAGTTGGTTACTGGTGACTAGGCATGATGTATTTGAGTACAACCCATAGTATAACCCCTTTGAGTATCATTTTGGACCACTGGATTTGTCAAAGATGCCATGACGAGGTGCCTGAACGAAAATCCTGTCGATGCCTTACTGGAAGTATACCACGACTGGCGGAGCCACTGGAATTGTTGCGTCGATACATAAGAGTGCTCTCATGAAGAATTTTAGCAATTTTTATTTTCACCTGCAATGCATTTTTTCCTCCAGATTTATTCGACTTGCTTTTGGAACAGACTTGTAGGAAGGTGGATAAAGGAAAATAACGCATTGAGTCATGAGTATGTTACGCTCACGGTGTTCAATTTGATTTAGTAATTTTTTATATAATTTTACTCCAATGCAATCGATAAATCATTGAAACGTAAGAATTATTTCTGGATTTCTGGATAAGGGAGACTTAATGTGCTGAAGTTTGCAGTATTTCACCCAAGTGACACGGTCACGTCATCCAGATATGAGCATCACGACATTATTGAAAAAGTTCAGTGCTCTCTATCAAAATGATGAAATAGTCAATGAAAAATGTTGTTTATTTTACATCAAGGTTAGAATATTTAGAAAAGGCTAAAATTAATATATCAAAACATTATTCCGACGAGAGATATTTCCAATACTGAAGATTTATTTATCGATAGATTAAAATAACGTACCTTTATAAGTTTCTAAAAGAAAAACGCTTCAGCTGTATCCGAATAAGCGTATATAATAAGGAATAATTTCAAATAGTTTACGAAATACGAGTAAAACACCACCAACTCAATAAATCTAGTAACATACTTAAAAATATTAATTTATAACCCTGTTTTCGCACCCAAAAACATATATACATATTCAGATACTACTATCATCCAAACCTTATTCTGTCCAAATCAATTATTCAAGGCAAAAATACTAAAAATCTAGACATCGTCCACTCGGACATTTTAGTTTCTCGAAGTATTTCAATTTCTCTCCTTATACTTCTTGTGTAATTACTCTTATGACTTCTCATATGCTAATCATCTCATATCCTGTCACCATCTCATTTCAAGAATATCTATCAACCTACAGCATCTAAATGAAATATGCATTTCGCGTATAATTCCTTTCGTATTATTTCGAATACTTTTCCCGGCATTGATTGCTTCTTGATTCAACTAACTATTTATTTAGTGACTAAAGCCTCAAATTTGTCACAGATTATTTATTTCCGAATTTGAAATGATATTAGTCAGTCCACTTCATGGACTATTTGGTATCATATTTCGCCTCAATGATTCTGAATAAATCAACGAAGTAATAAAATAAAAAATACGAATGCCAAAGTCTATTAAGGCTATAAAATAAATGGGGGAAAACATGTTCTAAAATAATAATTTTTTTTGATCTATCATTTAAGGCAGGTTTAGGTGGGCACAGATTGAATGTGCCTACATTTCTTAGCCTCATCTAACAAGACACAAACTGACACCCTACACTACCATTGAAACCTCTTCAACTCAGTGTATTTTATACCTCCCTTCATTCCGTCCAACAGACCTATCCTTTTTCTCTACTTTCTTGTTTCCCTAACGCTCTTCCCTCTATTACAGACATCGCATTCTATCACAATTCTATCATCAAAATACTCTAAATCCATCTTTCCTGCCTTCTTAGGATATCTCCCAATAATGATTTCTAATTCCCAACCATACCTAGTAATTCCCCGTTTCATTCCCTATCCGAATATTTTACCTTTCTCAATCTTTTTCACACCAAAATTTTCACCGATCATCTTGCTCTACAGCCATGTTTCCGCATCGTTCAAAATCACGCTTCATATCAAAGTTTTCATTTATCTCCTTAGTATTCTTCCTTCCCTATCATCAATTCCCTTCTTCTGGTGAAAATTTTATTTCTTAATGATTTTCTTCCACTGATGCCCCCACTACATCGTCTTAATCCAATACATTTCTGAGATGGGTAAACTGTTCCACTTGGTTTAATTTTAGTTCTCCTATTTTATCGTTTAACTTAGCCTATCTCCTCAAAAACTTCAGAGTCATCATCTTTTTACATTTATTCTCATTTCATTTCTATCACAAAGATCTTCTAAAGCTCCCAGCAATGATTATACCCCCGAGGTTTACTGGCAAGATAATTTTGATAATGCGAAATTCTGGTTTTATATACGACACCTATTCATATCTTCAGGTATTTCCATTCTGATGTTACCATTTCCTTTTGTATATCAGCCTGAGACTTACAGATTGCGGATAAGAGCCCTATACTATACATCTAATGTGCTGTTACCTTCTGAAATGTAAACGTATTCATTGTATTCATTAATTCTAACCATTTTACTCTATCAAATGTAGTTACTCCACCAAATATACGGAAAAAAACATCTTGGTTGTAATCTTTGCAAAACATAATAAACAACAGTACATTAAGAGTAAATCACACTGAATTGTCGAAGTTCCAAAATCGACTAGGGTAATGAGCGACTTTACAGCATTTATAATACACAAATATGTGGATCGTTCGGAGTGCTTTCCTCTAAAGGGATGAAATGGTGATTTACGTTACTTGGATAACGAAGTCGATGACAGGAATGTCATTATATGAACATAGTTTCCCTAAGTTAATTGCATTGCTAAAATTAATAACTCACGCCGTAAGCAAATTCAAATTAGTGCTTTCAAAATCTTTAGGAGAAAAAATAAGATTTTTCCCAAAAAATATATCAATTAAACAGATAAATAGGAAAGCCATTCCCGCACATCTACGGAATGAGCGAAGGAATTGCGCGAATGGCTGGCGTTATCTAACCGGAATGTTACTCTCTGCATATCCGATAATGCCCGCTCAGATGCAAATTTCTTCTTTAGATACAGTCACAGCCGGTCCCTTTGGATCCTACATGTCGTGAGTATCATCGTGTGGTCGGAATTTGTAATCTATAATAAAAGTAATGATGCTCCATAAACTCATTCATCGGAGATTGCAAATAAAGCTATCATGAATGACTACAGGAATTTTTTTGCAAACTAGAAAGAGTAATAATATAATATATTTTTTTTAAATACCTTTCGTTTCAAACGGGAAGGACAACAGCAAAAGACAATTAAATTCATACTAAAAGACCTTGAACTGCAAAATGAGTTGACTCCGGTTTGAATTGGATTTTATTCTTCGAATGAATCAGAAATAAAATGCCAATTATTATGCAACTCATATGGAATATTATTGCTAAATAGCTTGGGTAATTGACGCAAAAGCACTTTCACCAAAACGAAGAGGTAACTGCTTCCAAATAATATAACTTGGAAACCGCTGCGATATCCTTCGGGATAAAAAAAACTCGCTCAAAAAGCTAAAACAATGGTCCACAAGATATCTGCGAATCATAATTTACAACGTGTGAACGAAATATTATTAATAAAATGTATACGAGTGAAAAGTAAATGAAGATCAGCTGAAATTGTTCAGAATAAAATTCTGGATAAAATGGACACTGAAAATTGTACGGGATTCAGTCTAAGAAATTAAAATTAGGGGGGAAGGTAAGTTGAATGATGTAGGAGTGTGGGCAAGGGACCACGTGGGCGGAAAAGATGAGAAAATACGTTTGAAAGGAAGAGGGAATAAAGTTTTGACTTTCGTTTTGGAGAACAGTAGACGCCAGCCGGCTTCACCCGAGGGGGGAAAATGAAAGATGGAGAAGGGAGAGGGACAATAATATGACGGGCACAATGCGAGGGGTTTAAAAAATGAATTCATTTCCGAGCCCGCGTAGCTGAGAATTTGTCAGCATTTTTAAAGTAGGCGGGGTGTTTGGAAGGAGGGGAGGGTGGCGTAGGGGGACATTTGAGTCAATATCTTTCTTACCTCTCCACCCATTTCCTTCCACCTTTTCCCTCTAATTGTAAGGATAACTTTCCTTTTCGATTGATATTAAAGGAAAGAAGTTTATGGAGGAGAGTTTCTCCGCTTCATGACCGTGAAAAGGTTTATATTAAGAATCAAGAGGAACATCTAAAATTCCTCGAAATAAATCGTATACTTATGAATTAAAAAATTTAAATTGAAATCATTCCTTCATATTTTCACTTAGGTAAATGTACCAACCTGCTCCATTTTCATTGCCATCTCAAGACTCAAATTAAATAATTAATTTGAATGGCGGGAAAATTAGAACTATCAATATGCATATAAAACTGATATCCAAAGAGATATTTAAGTGACAATGAACCTCTAAATATATTTATACCAAAATGTAACGAAAACTGAGCTCATAGCTAAACTATTATAATTTTTTTGAGCATGAAACAATTCATTACAATGACATTTTATTTCTGTAGAGATATAGGGACATTTAGTTTAAGATAAAATTAACTTTTAATGTTATCCGACAAAAAACGTTGGGTAAGGCTCTTGAGAACAATTATCGGAAATTATTATATTTTAATCGAGGTAAATATAACGACCCCACCCATAAAACGAGGGATTCAGAGAGATGGGATGGGATTATAAAGGGTGGAAACTCGCGTTCCTCCGGTTTCGAAAGCTGGTGTTACAAAGTTATTGCTTTGTCTCCCAAATTTCAATGGAGATGCAAATGGCAGTGCATCAAATGCCGAGGATTTGTGATTAATTCAGACCTCGCCAGGGAAACGCAAACAAGACCAGAAACATACACGCCGTGACTTGAGGCGCCAGAGGTAGGCACCACCTTCGCCCGACAGACAGCAGCCCCCCCACCCACACAATCGGACGCTGGCGCACAAACGTGTGAGAGACCCAGAGGACGGATTATGGGACTTGAAAGGATTAGGACGTAGGTTACTGAACCGGGATTGACGGCGAAAATAATACTACCCATAGAACTAGACCTAGATAACGCTAGGGTCGTTGAAGAAGGGGAGAGGGGGTTGGGAGGGGAGAGAGAAAGAAGTGAATCCTGAGCTAGGGACGTTAACGGGTACAGATATGTCACGCATTTCTTACCCATTTTCCAGGTTCACATAATTAATTAATGCCGACATTTCTTACTAAAGGAAAGTAACCATGGTTGATTGCTTCATTTATTCACCCACGTATCAAAATATGCCACCTCCTGCAAAAAAGGAGCATATAACTCTCTGAAAGTTAAGTAACTGATGGTTAAAACAAATGCCAATTTTCATTCTGCCGAAGTGTAATAGTGAAGTGTATTGCCATTCCAATCCTGAGGGTTTAAGATATAACCCTATTTTAAGTCACGCTTCCTCCTATTACCCTATTTATCCATGACGTATGCAAGAACATTAAGTTTTAATATTACTTCGCGTTAAGTTAATCTCGCACCTATATAAAGGTGTATAAAATCCTACATTACAATGCACAGTAGTGTTCTCGTTTAATGCATGCTGTTAGACTCTATGATTTTTGAAGAATCAAACTTATTTTACACATTAACTAGGTTTAATAATACTTCAAAACCTTAAGACAAACAAGACGAACCTAATACAAGTTAAACCTAAGTTGCTTTAGTCACTTCCTTTAATCATGTAAAATAGTAGCAGAGGTGTTTCAGATTTCTTTCATCTTATTGAGAGTCATTCAACCATGAGCATATTATCGTTAGGATTCACTTCGAAGTTTAGTGGCTAAAGCCCCAGTACATTTTTTTATATTCCTATTTCTCCTATAAAGTAACACTATTCTCATTCGAACTGATTATATTTACCCAGCCCTTCCTTTTCTGACAGTTCCTTTATTTGCCCTTGTGCCTCTCCTCAAGTGTTAATTTAGACCTTAATATTGCGACTCATGGGCTAATACGAATTCAAAAAGGAAATGGTCTCCAATGGAAACCATTTCCACATCCAGATTGGTAATACATTTCAGCAATAAGTATGAAAGAATTCTTAGTTGAACACGCGGAAACAAAGAAAGCGGGAGAGTATGCGAGCATGCCGGGAGGTTATCCCTGGGGCTGAGTTAATTTGCCGTAAATAGCCAAAGGATGTGTGTGTGTTTTTAGTTTCTAAGCATTGTTCTTGAGTCCAGTGAAAAATGTTGTCGTACCATTTGAGAACATTTCTTTTTTCCCATTTGTCCGTTTGAAACCTTCTGGCTTCTCATGACGATATGAACTCCCCGTAACTCACCTAATTATCGATCAAGTCAAAAGTTTTCTATAATCGACATATTTTTTCACTAGAGATTTTTTATTTTAAAAACCTTGACATTTAACTGTTACATTTGATAAGATGTAATTATATTTTCGATTTTAAAGGCATCTCAAACTTACGAATAAAAATAATTACCGGTCATTTAAAAAAACACATTTAACTAACTAATGCGAAGTACGTGTAATATCAAAGATCTACCCTCAACTGAAACATAATATTTAATTCGAAGTGGGTTCTTGCAGGCAGGAAACGCACGCTATATTTTCCCTGCTAAAGCTATGCCAGTTGATGTTATGTATTTCTCAATTAACTGAATGATTGGTACTTCGAAATCATAAAATCGGTTTATCATCCAGAAGATATATGTTATAGACGTAATAGGATAAGAATTTATAAAGTAATAACATTGCGTCAATTAAAATACGATAATGTTACTAAAAGTGGGTTTAATAGAGAGAATAAAATAGATTAAGAAGCAGAGAAAAGTTTTCAATTGCAGCAAATTAAATGGACCGAAATCGTCCTCCTTGACTTCTTGATGAAGTAGGGGGGACGGAGACTAAGTAATGCCGGTAGATGGAGAAAAAGGGACATGGGAAGGGGGGACAGGTAAGAGATTGATTGCCCTGAGAGCCAAGGGCCATGCGGGAAAAATTGGGAGCGCGTGGACACACTGGAGCCGGGGACGGTTGCATCGGGAGCGCCGCACAGAATCCTACATTTGTGTAATTGATGGCTGCTCCGGGACAGGTGAACAGTTACATTGAGCCACCGGTACTTAATTTTCATTTTTGTCACGGCTTCTGCACCGCAGGCTGCATTAAAAGCCCGAGGTAGGCGAACACACTAGACGCGCTGCATTCATCACGAGACCATGCGAGTTTATATCAGAGTACACTCTTGGAAATACTCCACGAAAAATGTCTTACGAGAAAGCAAACTCGGGAAGTTCGTATTTAACGCGCACTTAAAAAGGTGGAAACACTTCCTTGAAATTCCGCGGTTTCGGTGATGCAACTAAAATCTCAACCGTATTTCTAGCAGTTTTGCGTACTTCCTAAAACCTCCAAATTCCTAAAAAAATAAATAGAAGTGTTTGAGCAATAAATATAGGAAACATTCAGCACGATTATACGACCTCTTATGTTGTATTAGAATACAGAGTTCATTTTCTTGAGAGCCCGGTAAAAGATATTCCAAACACATGCACATGATAGTTTGGAATCCATAGCTCAAATTTAATAAAATTGTCAGCACTTTCAAGCATTCAATCTCTGTGTAATTTTTTTAAATGCTGAGAAGTAACTGAAAATTAATGCAATTTATCTACATGTACGCAATCCCATACAGTTCACGACAAGGGAGCGTAATTGGAGATTTAAAGACACCAGCACATATGTGCCGAAGCATACGTGCAAAAATATAAAGCTCATCCATGAATTTGAATACATATTAACAAATACACATTAGTACACCTGCAAACGTTCCTTTTCATGAAAATACAAATCATACAATAATTGGTGTGTTTGACTATATAATTTTGGTTTTTAGTTAATATATTTAGACGTAATTCATATTAGGATGGAATAACTTCATAAATCTGCCTGTGACGATTTTTATCTTTCTAATTTTATCCCAGTGTTCGAAGCTGCCGATATAATATGGTTCCATGATATCTCTCCCGGTGTCGCATGAGAACACAATGTCCTGCACCATTGTATTAGTTAGTATAAATTTTTGCTTCTCCCTTCGTGAAACAAGAGGCCCCCAAACCCAGTCCTCCAAAATACTTCATCGGTTTACTCTATTCACATAGCAATTTTAACAAATTTAGCATATTCTCTCTGACATTTTTCAATGTTTTCATTAAAATTTTCTCCCATGGCTCCCAAGTACTTGCCACGTGTTCCAAGTTTGGTTTAACTAACTGTTTAACTTTCAACTATTTGACCCATTTTAAAGTGCTCAGTTCGCGCCGATCTATTTCTTTAAATTACCTCTAGTTTGTCTTTTTTTCATTCCAAAGCTTCAGTACTGTGCAATTTAATTTTCATTTATATAAATCTAACATTCATTTGAACCACTCCGAACTCCATTAAAACCCCGTCCATTGAACAACTCCAAAATGTGGTCGATATTGTTCGATGGTTACAAATAAACTACTGTTTCCTTTTCAATCTGTAAACCCCTCTGTGTGCAAATTATCTAAGGTTTTAACTAACGTGGGAACTTATGTCTTTAATATGTAATAAGAGTAGTACGTGTCCCATAACACTACCCTGCGTCTCTTCTAAATTTACCTGGGCTTCTAAAGAACTCAAATCGAGTTACCCACGTTCTCTTTAATTCCATAATATCTAAGTATATGTATTCATTTCCCTTGAGGAGTCTATTCGAAGGCTTACGTTGAATCTAAAAATAAAGCACTTAACATCTTTTCATAGTGGTTGCGTTTGTATGAAATATAATTAACTGTCCTGTCTCGTACAGTCCTTAAAAACGTGTTTAGCAGTGTATTGTGTCAAACCTGTGACCTTTAACTTGAGGGAATAAGTTTGCACTGTGATTTATCTCCAGGTGTATGAATACATGTATTTTTAATGACAAAAATTTAACACACACACACATATAGATATAAATATACACTATCCTATCTCCGCTCACCTCTGACCTTCCTTCCCCCTTTACCCTTCCACAACCCTTTCATTCATCCCTCCCACACTACCCGTTCTCCCCTTCCCCCGTCCCCTTCTCTCTCTCTCTCACACATGCCTCACCTCCCTCAGATCAGCAGTTAATCCTAACGCATCTACTGATGAAGACGTAGCTCAATTCCGTCGAAATTATCAAGAAATAATGTGTTAGTGTTCCTTTTATGTGTTTTTATATTGTTTGTTGCTGTCCAAGTTTTTTATTCAACACTTCCGTGTTACTTCGACGAAATCATCTATATATATATTCAATACTTTTTCTTAATAATCTTCTGCGTGACCCTGATTTCTCCCAAACTATGATTGTTATGGTAGGGTCAAATATCCAGTATATAGTTCTGATAGGATTACCTATGCCTAATAGGTCGAAGAATAGGAACTAGGATATATTAAAACTACATTGCTACTGTGACTCAGTGAAACGGCTGCAAAGGAATGTGACCAAAATGTGAAGAACATTTAAGCGAAGGTGCAATTTTGGACACTCCATAGGGAGGCCATGCATATTGTATTGGAAAAATCAGAAGTATAAATACGGAGATGACAGAGGCTTTAGCAAATGTAAGTGATATAATAACATACACACTGTGTTGAAAAGTATGATGAACTTTTAAATTTTGTGGCAGCTGAGAAGAAAAATTGGAAAAAGACAAAAAAATTAGGTTGAAGAGATATTGACCGTAGTTATACAGGGACGACTAAGATGTATGAGGTAGGGATTTTGAGGCTTTAATGAAAGAGAGAATTCTACGTTAGTGGGGATCAGGAAGGAAGAGAAAATGTTTATTGGAGGACACGAAGGCAGGTAGGAAGTATGAACAATTGAAGAAGGAAATGACATTTGGTTAACAACAGAAATCCCAAAATAACTCTGATGCATAAATAGTTGTTACATGTCAAGAATATGCCTTAAAGAGAGATTGCAAACGAAATTTGACGTTGATGATAAATACCTTCCAGCAAATCAGTCGCAATATTCATCCATCTAGATCTCCATAATACAACGCACGGACGTGTGGTAGGGTGGTAAAGTGGGTGACAACCACAATTGAACAAATAATAGTTAATATCTGCACTTGAATATATATTAGTTCATGTCTGAAATACATGCACATATTTAACGATAAGTTCCTGTTTGCATTATGTATTAAGAGACGAAATGATTAAGTATTTGTCTTTAAATACACATATCCGTGAGCTAGTTACGTAATTATCCAAAATAATGTGAGGCCACAATAATTCACGCATATCGTATGTAAACCAGATATCCTGTATGTTTCTAAAGGACTATCTTGGTTGGTCTCTTCCTGAATCAAAGGTCATCATATTTTTCCACCTCGTCTACGAATTTTCCTTGTTGATGAATTTTAACGACATTTTGTATCTACGTCTGTGCGTAGTGTTTTTCGGGTACGGTTCAAAACCTCCCTTCAAGGGAAAATATTTGTAATAAACGTAAGGGGATGAAGTGAGATGGGAGAGAACGCGGTATAACATGGATTTAAATAAATAGTCCTCATTCCTGCGGCAAAGAGCAATTTGCTTCATTCAGAATGGGTGTGATTTGAACAAAAAGTGATGACTGAGAGAAAAGGATGGAGAGTGGGATGCGCTAGGGATGAACGTGACCGAGGGAAGCAAGTTGAGAGGAGGGACTGGGATTGCGAGCGCTCCGATTTGCACGAACTAACGAATGCGACATGAGTAGTATTCGGCGGGCATTGGTGAAGGGTCTGGGAAAGACGATGGCTCAATATGAAAAGATCCATGTTTCTTGTGCCACTCGTGCGTGAAAGATGAATGAACGTGTTTCACGAGAGGTGTCAGTAACACCTTTCTTTCTCATCCAAGTCTCCGATCACTCCATTCCCTTTCTTCCTATAATACGTCGGAAAAACTACCTTCAGCCGGAAGGCATGAGAATTTTATTTGAAAATAGTTAGTGTTTTTATCTTAACATTCTATGAAAATTTTATAATGCTATTAATAATACGTATAATTATTAGATATAGCTGTAGAGGGTTGAAGTAAAATTTTCAGGCATTGGAGAGGTAAAATGTGGATGTAGGAGTTTAATTAGATAATAGCGTTTGGTTATTAACTTCATTATTCAACTCATTACTTCCCAAGACTTTATTTAAAAACATTAAAAATAAAAAATATATATGCATTTCTATTACTTAAAGCGGTTACTAAACATCTATCAAAAATTAAACATATCCAATTAATACGATAAATATTCTATGGTTTCAATGTAAATTAATTTTAAAAATTAAATTATTTACTATTTACTACATTTATTGATTGCTCATACTTATCATTACATCTAAAAATGTTGTGTGAAAGCGCAGAATAAAATAAAAATTAGGCAAGAAAAAAATGTCTGACTCAAGTACTAGTCAGGCTGACTGACAGACTCAAGGCCAGCTGTCTCAATATTAACTGCCTCAAACTCATAATGAAAGCAATTTCAACACTGGTAGCCCAAGAAACTTAAATACTAACAATATCTAAATCCCTAAACTAAGAGTCATGAAAATGATAATCCTCAGTTGAAAATGTAAATATTGCCCTTTCCTTTCCCTTTTGTTTGCTCAGAGACAAAATATAATGGTGTTTAACTCAGCAGTAAACATTTAATAATTTTGCAAATGTTTCCTGCTGAATAATTCTATTGAAAGTTAAGAAATTTCAGTACCTATACAAGCATAAATGTGTATAATTATTCCTCACCTATACTTGCAGTCGAAGGCAATATTACGAGTTTCTGTTGGAAGAAAGCAGTATCATTTCTGTACGCTAAATATCTTGAATTCATAAAGAGTATATGGATCATAGAACACGACAGTGCTAAGGATATAATCAATTATTTAAACATCATTTAATTGACCAAAGTTATAAAGATAATTTTTCATGTTCACTGAGAGCTAACCACATGGTACTGAGCACATTACGTATATAAAATGCACTTGGACGCATAGAAAGGAAGAATTAAATGATGATGTAGAATTAGTTCCTGATTCTGTCTAACGTAATCCCAGAACAATGACCAATACGCAACATAAAACGAAACAGATTAAAATGTAGCGGGTAACTACACCAAGTGCTAAAAGTTTCAATACATGACATACCGTTATTCTTTCTTAATGAAAAGGAGCAAGGCTATCTAGAAAGGTAATTGTTGTAATCAGTCGTATCGTGAAGTGGTGGTACTTACTCAATATTTTTATCTAAAACATGATTTACCGATATCCCATTGCTGCACAGTCACAACAACATCAGACTCAGAATAAAAATATTTAGTGGACATTGAAAGAGAAAGAAACAATGTGCTCCTCGGAAAAAATTGTTTTTATGGGCAGGAGTGAATTATAAAGATATAAGAGGCTTTCGCAACGCCTTATTTCCAAGAGGTTTTGAGTGAGAGGAAGCAAAAAGAAATATTAGATTTGTTGAGGCAAGGAAGTGGTTGTTGGATGAAGTATAGAAGAACGGCGAAGTAGCTTGGGAAGACATTGCGAAGCTTTGGCGAGGAAAGGGTACAATTTATGGAAGAATGGTGAGAGGGCTAGGACATTGGATGAACGGAGCTACTATATTAAATCCCATAAGAGAGGTGAGAAATATCACAAACTGAAAATGAAAGCATTGGAAAAAAAACATTGCGTCATGTCTCAATAGTCTCAGGTGGTATAAGCGTTTGTAAACTTTCAAGAGCACTCTTTAAAGGCAGACTTAAGTCCTAAACTAACGGATATAAGGGAACAGATGTTAATATGTAATGGGGCTGTGTAACTCCTGGAGCATTTATCAATTGAGAGCTGTTAGTGATATTCCAACGGTAGAAACAATTGTTCCCCTATGATTTCGTAAAGGCCAACGTTCTATTAGATTTGTTCATAGATTTTAAAACAATGTCTCCTTCATCACCTTGCTACTCCTATCATTTATTCATAACCTATTTCAAGGTCCGTGAATGTTTTTCTCGCTAGTGTTATCACTGCTACATTGGATTCTTGTTTTCAAATCGTTTTGTTAACGTTGATACTCATTTTACCCATTCCCCTCGACTTTTAACTTTAAATTGAATGGCTAGTATCTGACCTCGTATTTGCTCATTAAATCATTTTTGTTTATAGCTTATATTATTTCAATTCCTGTAATTAGGACAATGTACCGTGGTGTTCATTGTGTGGATTAACCTGAACGACTAAAGTGAAGATAATCCATTTTTACTCGGAAATGGCATCAAATTAGAGTAGAATATAAATTTATTGTTTCCGAAATAATATAAGAATTACCGTAAACCGTTAATATTTAGATGGTTAAATAACTTTAGCAAAAATTAGTTCTCAACCAAGTATGCCTATGAAATTGAATGGTACGATGAAGATCCATCGCGATATTGAACCGTTCATATTTCGAATGTAGGTTTCACAATGGCTAAGTGTATTTTGTTTATAAAATACAATAGCAACTCCCAAAAAGTTCTCAATGTAATGTGATAATATAAATTTTCCCCATATTTTCTTATCTTGCACGTTATTATGTAGGGATTACGAACAGGTATCTGCTTTTGCATTCCTTATTTGCATTGACTGGCTATGCTGCACCTCTGTAATTTCTTTACCTTATCCGAATGACATCCGATTACAATTTTTTGTTATTTTTCTAAGAGTAGGCCAACATTTTTTTTAAATGATAGTTCTAAATTTACTTCTGTTTCCCAAACAAATTTCTCTCCGATAATGCCATAACCTGGGTCAACCTTTGATTCCGTTGAGAACTTGTTTACATCTGTACCATGATCGCAAACCTCCGCAAAAGCGTATGGCAGGTATGCTCTGGGGTACTAGATTTCTCAGAGTATATAAATATATACTTGTATGCAAATAGAAACTTGAACATACATATTAATTTAACGCAGACTTAAGCACAAGCCTAGTTACACATTATACACGTACCATATTACAAACATACATGTATTAACATCATGCAGTAATGAGTGTGTTTATGAAAAGCAATGAATTTGGCTTTTTAAGTCATTAAAAATGTAGAAGTGGTTCCGGTCAATTGTCCCAATATTTTGTATCGTGGGGTAGAAGAACAAGTATTTTAATCTGCTAGTAGTGGTGCCAATCTCTCTTATTTTGTTCTGGTGATCCGACATCAATTTAATGTGGGTTCATTATGAAACAAAATGATGAAATAAGACACTGATTTTCCACATAGATTTTTTTTTAATACGAACTTGGTTTCGCTCCAGCGTAACATCTTCAGGTGCTACGCTGTAGCAGTGTCTTCTTTCACCATGAAGGCTTTCCATCACGTTACAACTGAAACTGTGTCATTCATGAGACAAAATATAAATCTGGTTTTCTGTTCCTTTCTAAGAGTCCATGTCTACCCTTCCCTCTTTGTAACTCAAGGTATTCCCATCCCAATTTCTTCAGGCAACTCATTACACTTACTCATTTGTCGGCACAAGTCTAATGGATTTCTAGTGGATTACCCTAAACTATTTCACCTTCCATACATAATATTTTCCTGCTGGTCCAACCCACCAATGCAATTAGTCCCCACAGTAATTTTCCATGGCAATCATGGGAGATTAACATGTCGTTCGACTTTACATGCTTACTTCAGGAAGGCCTGCACTTCAGATTAAAAATTATCTTGATTCTACATATACTATTAAGACTGGTTCATTTTCCAACAACAAGCACGTGATTTAGTGGATCCCGATTGCCTTAGGATTAAGTCCCAGTTAAGGTCCATCCTCATGTCAACCAAAATGCTTGCGTACCCTTGGTCTCTTTAATTCTCTATACGTCTCTTTCACCGTTGCTCCGCTTTTAAGACGACGCACGACCCCATTTCACCATCCCACACCTCACCCATTCCCCTCCTACGGACTCATTCATTACTCAGCATCTCTGCTCTTCTCATTTGCCATTCTTAGTTACAGCGAGGGGGTGAGGGGAGGCAGCGAGGGGATTTGGGGATCCT
The DNA here is from genome assembly GCA_037158775.1 of Hetaerina titia. NCBI lineage: Eukaryota > Metazoa > Arthropoda > Insecta > Odonata > Calopterygidae > Hetaerina > Hetaerina titia. The sequence continues at coordinate 71,850,558 of CM073777.1, read as the reverse complement.
AGAAGAGGAGGCGGAGGTGAAGAGACGGCAGGGGAGAGATATAGGTGGTAGGGGCGAGTGGCAGGGAGAGCGGTGCGTGGGAGGAGAGACACCACAACGAGCGGCGCTGGATTTCTTCTTCTTCGCTTTCAGCTCGCAAGCACTCAAACACTTCACCTCGAGAAAGTTCTCACTCCCTTCTCTTTTGTAATAGCGGGCTTCCTACTCCCGCTGTGCATCCCAGTAGCCAAGAAACTTGTCCGTTCAATCCTCCCTCTCTCTCTCCCTTCGTCCCTTCTTTCTCCACCCCTCTCCCTTTCGTTCTTATCTCTCTTCCCTTTTCTTCCCTCACTCCCTCCGCCTACCTTCTTCCCTCCACCTCCGCTACCTTCCCACACTCTCAATCTCCAACTCTCCGCCTTCTTCCTCTCTCTCCTCCCTCGCTATTTTCCTACACCATTTATACTTGCCCAATCCCTCTCTCCCTCCGATGTCCCCCAAACACATGTATACACAAGCACACACACGCATGCCTTCGCTTTCCCAAAGCACACACAAACACACACACACACGACCCGTCCCATTCTCTTTAATACCTTTAGATAAGGAAGTCGATAATGCTCGGGAGGATTTAATAAATTGAAAGGGGGATATTCTCTGTGAAACGTGAAGGGATTTTTTTCCCTTCCCCTCACCCTCTCGGGAGGAAATGGGACATTGTTGTGGCGTTATTTGTAACGTAGGGATATTTTTTTTATATCTCTCTCTATTTATTTTGCCACTTTTGTGAGGGAGTCGGGTTTATGCGATGTGAAGCATGTTTCACGAGCATTCCTTTCGGACGTTTCCGGGGTAAATCGACAGGAATGTGAATAGGAGGATAATGACGATCATGGAATTGCTGGGATTACTCGGGAGAAGCCATCAAAAGCATGGTGGGTGATGGCGTGTGTTCAGCGTCGCGAATGGGCTCCTAATGAATACTTTCCGTCATGAGAAACCGGAGACCTACACTTTAAGTACTTAGTCTCCATTGTTGATCAAGTTTCAGGTTTCAATGGGAACTAAACATAAACTCACATTGATTGCATTTGATGAAATTATAGAGTACTGTAGAGCGATCTTTATCGACCTTTACCTTAATAAAGTAGAAACTTCATTAAAAAGAGAGTGGAAAATATACTGGTGTAGTTGGTGCTCTCTTGCATGAGCAAGTGCATCATTTGCCTAAATGAATAAATGATGGCTGAAATATTCGATTTCAATCCTGCTTAAAATAATTATCTGTTCAGAAGGATCTAAGTTCAGTATTTGTTTACTAAAGCATTGAAACTCTCACAAAATCATCCCGTAATGCTACATCCAATGATTTTTAATCACTGGGCCTGCTTAAGTTAAACTAAGCGCCACGATGTGCATAATTCTGACCTCACTCATTAACTGCATAATGCAACTGGGTAAGAGGATGTGATGGTTACATTTCAGAGGTGCAATAGACTTTATGGGTACATATCATTAAAAAGTAAGATATGCCTTGTATATAATGAATGAGAATGAGGAATATTTGCAACAAAATAACTGAATGAAAAATAAATACACTAACATTAAAACTGATCTTCATGAACTGATCTGATTGAACAAGCATATTATCTTTCTGGATAGACAGAATTGAAAGAAGAACTACATGGCATGGTATTACATTTACACCGGTTGTAAACAGCTACATATTGAAGAAGTCCTCAAAAAACTACACGTATCATGTGAGATTCAGAGAAAAACTCACAGCGCAATACGACATTCCAGCCTGGTTCGCTCAGCGACATTAATTTCCTAAAATGTTTTCCTTATCCGCACGATGCGCAATTATATCCCTACTCCGTTCCACTAAGTGGGTTTTCACAGATTATGAATCTCCGTTCTGTAAATAAACGATTCGCTTTGTTGGCAAAGGCATTGAGATGAAAATTTTGGTGAAATTTGTATCTCCACTCCCTTTAATGAAGACGACTTCGCTGACCATGACGAAAGTTGAAATACTTGCGCAACGAAGAAAAACTGCTCTTCTAATGGTGAAAGTAAGAGATCCCAAAGACTGCTCCCATCTCCGACTATTAGTGAATACGAGATATTAATATAATAATAACATTCAAGGAAGGGAAGAGGTTTGAGGTGGCCGAAATAGCGGCTCCCCTATTCCTCCGATAAGTCACATCGTCTTCCTTTAATAATTCAGATCCCTGCGAGGGTTTAAGAGAACAGATTTAGGGGTAAAGGGATGGGGAAGAGGGTAGGGCAATTAAAAAAATATCCCACGCGCCGTTCCTTAATAAGAACCATGTACCCTGACCCTCATCACTCTTCAGGCTCAACTAATACGACATCCCTGCTGTCAGTTATGAGTTGGAAATCTCTGTCCCTCCCCTCGCTATCGCTCTTAGCCTCCCCCACACCCCAACTTCCCCTACTCTCCTTGCAACCGAAGAAACGTCAGCAATGCCTAGGATGTGCGAAGGGTGTGTTGGTGTGTGTGCCGAGGAGGTTCCCAATGAATCAGCATTCCCGGAGACATTAATCCCTTATCTTCTGGGGATTAAAGGGGTATTTTTTATGCTAGGGAAGTCATTGCCGGGTCCCTTGAAATGACTATCATTTTCGCCGGAGATTCTCCACCTTCCCCCGCACTTGATTCACGTTATATTTTTTTTTGTTTTGGTGGAGTAATATCCTTTCCCTTCTGCTTCCGAGGGATGCGCTGCGGGGGATGATTCAAAGTTGAGCAAGGAATGGCAAGAGAGGGTTCTTCCTCCGATAGGCTCGGGCAAAGCATTTCCCACCTTTCTTGTCCACTCCAAAGAGTCCGCCCCACATCTCGACCCTGCCCTCATATCAACCCACTCGCCGCCCCATTCTCTCTCCACGTCCGCTATCCCATGGGCAATCTCCTAAGCTTCGCTGTATCGGTTCTTCCCATTTGTCTCTCAACCTCTATTGTGCTCCCCTCTCTTGGTAGTACGCAGCCGACCAATCCCCGTCCATCTTTCATGGCTTCACGGGAACTGTCGGGGGAATTGGGGGTGGGTCTTCGGGCTAACAACCCGTGGAGAGCAATACCCAAAGCTTAGTCTCATTGTTGAGATCTTGATGGAGTTTTGGCCTCAAAACGCTGCCTGACCCGTGTCGTTCTAAGTTAAAAGGACTGAAGCACGAGGGTTTGGCGGCGGATGTGAAAAGTTATCCCTTCAAGTTTTATGGGCATTAATTAAGAGAAATTAATCATTGTTTGCTTTAGCTACACGCGATGTGATAAATTTGTTGGGACCGAAAACGGTGACCTTTCTTCTCTGCTCACGCATTCCCGCCAGAGTTCTTTAATGAAACGTCTTTAATTCAAAGCTCAAGCAATGAAACCTTACGCATGAGGCTTAGTGTTGGAGTCTCCTTGAGCTAAGAATCTTAGCATATCAATGATTAGAAAGGTGTGATTAGAAATTGTGATTTTGGGTCAAACAATACCACGCCAAAAATGTCCCGCTCCTTATATTTATTTCTTAGGGCGACCTTTTGAAGATTTAGGAAATTAGATAAATTAAGTAAAGCTGTGATAAATAGGTTTGCGCACTGATGTTTATGAATAAAGAATGATAATTCGTGTTCTCGTCGCATTTGGCGGTAATGATGTTATCGTCTTGAATTATAAAAATAGTGCATTTTAAATTACCTGATGGCTATTTATATATATTTTTCAATTTACTCAAATTTATTTTTATTCAATAAAGTAATCAAAGTTTAAGGAACGACTTTTAGACGATGGATACGAACTGAGAAGCATAACGTCAATCGCTGCTACGTCCTGAAAAAGTTAATTAATTGTTTATCACATCCATTTATACAAAAAACACGTACAATATACTTACTCCACATCTCAAAAGAAATTAAATCTTTGAATGTATTGAAGAAATTGAGTGAATCACACCAGGAAGTTTCCATCGAAATTTTGCTCATTTTAGAAGAATTTTACGCAACACTTGATCCCAAACCATCACCGGGGCAGCATTACCACAGGACTCCTCAAGAAATTTGCTAACGTGAAAACAGATCTATTCCACTTCGTCGAACATGATCTCAGGTAAAAGTTGAACGACCGAAGAGACATAAGCGATCCCCGCCAACGACGTCAAAGTTAATGAGGAAATAGGGGTCTGGGTCGAGCGCCGAGCCGGGATATTATTTACGGGGTATACTGAGGCTGCTTGTCGGAAAGGGAAACCTATTTCACGATTGTGTCTAACTCCAACCATTTATCCGGCTCTATAGGCCAAAATGGAGGATTAACGGATACTCCGCCGATAAGAACGAGAGGAAAAAAAGATGAGGGGATGAGGGAAGGGATCTAGGTAAGACCTTAATAGAACTTTATGCTCCAATTCCGGATTTTACTTCGGCTACCGAATACTCGAGCCGTTTTTTCGAGCGATTTACTTTATTGCCGCCGAAGATAGTGCAAAACAATGAACCTCTTCCGAGGCGTCCACTTCAATACTGATCCTCGAGTAAAAAAAATATATATATATATAAGGAAACTCAATCTTCCCCCACGCGAAAAATCGTAAAATTAAGGGAATAAGCCACCTCGTGCGGTACTTCCCAAATCCTACCATCGTCTCCTACCCTCTTCCTCTCATCCACCTAACTCTTACGACCACCCACACAAAAACACACACGTGCACAAGGGCTATATCCCTCCCATCTGCCGGGAAGCGGACGTACTTCGAAATCGTGGACCACCACGTGACCAATCCTTCCCTCCTGTTTCACGCCTAATTTTTTTTCTCGCCATTAATTCCTCTCCCTCCCGCACATCCCTCTCTTCTCGGGGCGCCCCAGGCGCCTGACCCCGTCGGCTCCCAACCTACTCCTCTTCCCTTCTCAACCCCTTTCCGTTCCCACGACTACGAAATCCCCACCCCCTTCAACCCCCACGCATCCACCACCCTTGCGCTTCCAAGCCTTAGGGCCTACGTCCAAACGGTATGTTACTGTCACTGATAACGCCAAAGGGACAAAGTGAGCTACAATGATTCCCTCTCTCTCTCCCTCTTTCCTTTTCCCTCCCAGCCCAACCAGCGTCAGTCTTTCCCACATTTCCCCTAAATTCCTTGCCCTCTCATCCTATTCCTATTTATCCCACCTCTATCTCCCTCATCTCTTCTTCTATCCTTCCTTCCTCTTCAATACCTTTGTCCCCTCCCGAGTTGGTAATTCTTCACCAAACTCTCTCTGGCCTCCACAAGCCCTGTTCTCAAGTTTGTCTTCTTCTTTTTGACATCCGCTGTAACATAACATCTCTCTCTCTCTTTCTAGTAATTAGCCACGCATACTTTTCCTACCCTCACCCCAACACCTTTAGTTATAACTGTGTAATAGTTTGTTTTGATTTTAAGATGGAAAACCCTTATATACCGGATAAGGAAATATTTTTACATTTGTGATCTGCTCAAAACCGCCTTCCCCACCTTTCCTGTGTTGGTCTTTTATGTGTTTTCCTATCCCCTTTCCTTATATGTCTATTTCTATGTGCGAAAATAATATTTGTTCGCCGTATGGCGGGATTTTCAAGTTTGAATATGTGTTGGTGATATATAGATACTCGGTTTATGGCATGAAAATTAAGCACACCAACAAAAGCTAGAGAACAACTGGTCAATACTTGGAAGAGTAACAGTAACCACACAGCGACAATCATGTAGGTTACTTACCCCATGTAAAGCTACCTTTCTTACATATTTTCACAAGGTACTCGTACATAGTATTTATCATTCCTAACCTAAATTAACTAACAGAATGCGGAGTGTTCTTCCCCTGCAAACCATATTTGCCCTAACCACTATCAAAGAAAAAGACGAGGTGAAATATTTAAACATGGAATCGAAATGGCAACTAATGATGTGTTGGAGAGAGATATATATATTTGTCATAAAATTATCTTTAGGTTAACAACCTATATTATTACTGAAATAACTTATTGCACTTGGCTTATTTGCAAAAGAAAAAGAAATATCCTCTTTCGAAAAATATGTCAGAGTGTTCTTATCAATTAACATATTTATTTGATATTCCATTTAATAGTTCATCCGCAGTACTGAATTTTATTGAACAATGTTTGAAATATGCATTGTAATTCATCGTTTTATCTACAAGACAGTTTAGTTAAGTCGAGGAATAAATCTTTGAACATTGTTGAAATAGAATAAAATTTTCTACGATATTAATATTATTAATTAAATTTTACTTAATTCACACTACCATATACAGAAACTTACATAATTCTTGGACACCTTAAGGTAATGATACACACTTTAAGTCTTTTTGCAGTTTATAGCCTTGTTCCCGCAGTTCATTTGGAAGGTTCTGATTTTGATTGCGACATTGCGAACAAAGGGAGATATCGATATTGTTTTGCAAGAGGCTGGGTTTAATGATAATAAAACTTAGTTTGGAGACCAAAAAACGCGTACGTACACATGGGAAAAGCCGGGGGATTCAGAAAGGTATTGGTTAGTTACAGATATAGGAACAGCGAGATCAACTCGCTAAGCTTCACAAGAGTGGATGTGGACTCGCGTCACAATTTAGTAATTTTGAAGTGCAGTGTCCCATTCAAAAAGAAAAAGCAAAGGCAAGGAGTTAGGAAATGGAATTTAGAAGTGTTAACTGGAATGATAGGGAAGGAGTATCAGCAAGATAATGGGAAAATCATGAGTGAGGAAAGATAAGCTGGGTACTACAGATAAAAAATGAGAGCATATAAAAAAAGGGATGCCGGAAGCCACAAAGGAATGCTTAGAACCCTATGAATCAAAAATGAACAAGGAGTCTACGGATTAGAAACGGAAAAAGATTGAATTAAGACTGAATTAATAATATTGAATTCTTTGGAATTTTATAGTTATAATATTCCATTATAGGACGCTCTAATGTTATATCATATAAATGCTTGATTCGACTATCCCCATTGTCTATACGATATATGAACTGGGGAGGGTTCCAGTGATGATTATAGACATATTATATTCAAATGAAGATAATTGACAAGCAATTAAAATAATCACATGAACGCATATGATTCACATCTATGAATTAACGATGTGGAGCAGTTAAATTTCACAATTGGTAATTTTTTTCTCCTTTCATAAAATAATGATATACTTTCTAACAAACCGTCTGTTTGAATTCGGACGATATATAATCTCCGTTTTTCCTGACATGTATGGTAAACCTTCTGCTGTGAAATGAATACCATCCACTTGTTTGATTACTCTACCGTCAACGCTCAATATCCAATTCTTTTCCCCATTCTCCATGTAAGATTATTTTCATATTCAAAGCGTTTAACCTGAATTCTATTCTCATGGTTGCCTCGCTAACGTCATCCAGGGCTCAATATAAATAGGTTGGATTTTTAAATACAAATTTTTTATCCATGGACTGTAGTGGGACGGGTATATTTACCTTCGAGGTTATTGCCATATGCATAAGTGCCTAATTAGGATTATGTTGTTGCGACATTTGTTAATACATTACTGAGATATTTTTTCTGTCAATTAGATAATTTTTAGATACACATCTTCCAACTAGAAATATATATTTAAAGATATATATATATATATGTATATACATATTATTATTATTATTAGGTAATCTACCGGTTAAGGTAGGTTTTTGGATGGACACAACTATCAAATAAACATTTTGTAACTCCAAACAAAAGCCAATCCAGAACCCTAATCTACATCAGGTCCCTCTTCATCTATGTGTACTTCTTTCCTCCCTTCATCCCGTCCAACATCCCTATCCTGTTCCTGCCCTTTCCTCGCTTGCCCAACATTCTCCCCTCTATTACCTTCTTCAACATTCCACTACCGCTCAATACACCCTTCATCCATTTTTCCTGCCTCCATAGGATTTCTCTCAACAAACCCCTCTCCTCACCCACCATCTCCAGCACTTCCTCATTTGTTGGAGATGGTGGGTGAGGAGAGGGGTTTGTTGAGAGAAATTCTATGGAGGCAGGAGAAATAGATGAAGGGCGTATTGAGCGGTAGTGATAGTACATAGATGTACATATATAGATGAAAATATGCTAAATGAATATTTTCTTCCATAAAATTTCCATTGTGGTATCATTGGGAGGTAACTAGGATATTTTCCCGTTAAATAAATTGTATTTTGTTCATCAAAGCTAGTATGACCGCTTCTTGTGGTAGAAAATCCACCATTTTGAAGAGTTGTTATAGTTTTATAGGACCGTTCAAAGTATTCCTATAAAAAATAGGCAAGTGCTAAACTACATTGTCTTTTAAGAGAAAGCACATGGGTTCAATAGTTAAGGGTGACTAACACATTGTGAAATTATGAAATTATAAGTAGATAGAATAATTCTTCAAACTATTTGCTTCCTATAAAATTACGTGAATTTTTGAAAACCATGCGAATTCACAGAGATGGGCATTCATATTTTAAGGAACGACGTTAATCATGAATTTAAAAGTACCGCGGATGTGAATTCCCTTAAATATAAAACTGTTAAGAACAGAAAATGTTAAACTTACGTACTTGTAGGAGCAGGATCACAAAGAGTAAAGTCCGCTTTAAGAAACGAATAAAAAATTCCAATTGGTCCCTAAAAATCAATACTTTTCGTGAATCTGAATGTCATTATTCAAAGCGTTAATTTCTTACTGAAGACAAATACTTATTTTGATGGTGAATGAATAAAATGAAGCCATTAGAGCCGAGCGAATAAGCACTTACAAAACTAGAAGCACTCAAAAAATGGCCGGCTAAAAAAAATTGAGTGCTTAATTTTTCGTTCATTAGATTAATTGCCGGCAATTACGAGTAATGATTATTGTCGATAAATTACAAAACGTGGGAGCAAAAGGCATCTTGTGAGCTTCGAAAAAAGGATTACCAATTTTTAAAAAATCGAGACCATTAATTTTCACTGTAAAGCATAGTGAGATATAGCTCAAAGTATTTACCGCTTTTTCTAAATACCCAAGACTATATAAAAAATAATTAACAAAAAAAAATAAAGCATCAACAAAGAGGATGGAAGTCAAACACAACCCTTTGAATCAATGTAGCATATCCGATGTGATGACTGTAAATACGCTTGACCAGGAACAATTAAAAATATTATTGGGAAAAACCAAATTTATTTATTTCTCAATTTGGTATGCCGTTCATTAGCAGCAGTTACGAACCCGGTGATCGTCCTAGCCATTAATAAACCATGATATTGGCACAATTACAATGAAAGATTTTTTTTTATTTAAAGATTAACAACGATCAATTAATGTCATGGCCTGAATCACCTTTTATTAATTAGGCGTAACGCATTCTGCTCATTCTGTCCTCGTTAAAAACTTCCAATGTAGATGGATGGGCAGCCATGGGAAAGGTTTTTATAAACTCTGATTTTCACACAGCGAATTCTTAATTTTTTTGAAAATTCGTCTATGCTTTGCAGAAAAATGTGCCGATGAAAATTAATTTAATAAAGGTCTCAAATGAATATCTCTGTACATTTTTTCTTTATGAAATACAAAGTTTTCACGTTCAGTAAAATAATTCGTACAATAGTGGGTAGGTTTATAGTAAGATAATTTCCTGTTTTTAATTAAGTGTGTAAGTAATAACAGTATGTTTCTGGGAGCTTATTATAATTTTGGGGAAAAGAGCATTTAAGATTTAGTTGATACTTCAGAGTGATGTGCATTGGCTTTATACATATAATTTTTTAAAGTCGAGTTTACTAATAGTTATTTATTTTAATCCTATTCCTTACAAACTTTGCCTTACTAATATGTTTTATGCCTTCTTACCTATTCATAACTCGTCAATCGCCCCTAACTGATTGAGAAATTAATGCAGGAATGGGAATAAAATAAAATTCTCAATTTCATTTGCATAATAACCTTTAATTATTAGCAAAAAAAATTAGAAATTTATGTTAAACCATACGAATGATTATTAAATTATAAAATTATTTTTTCCAAACCTTTTAACACTCACAGTCCTTTGAAGGATTTCTCCCATTAAAAATAAGTATCATGAACACAATTTATTTCCCTCATATTATTTTTTCTGGCCAAAAGAGGCTCTTCCTTGCTATTCTAATCATGAAATCGTGATTTAATCCCATCCATAACTGCAATAATTGCATTTGATTGAGAATTTTTTGATATACCATGTGCAGTATATTAAATATGCTCCATATTGGCAGTTTTCTGTATTGAAGCCTTGGTGGGGGGGAGACGAGGCTTTCAAGCAAATAAGAAGCAAAAATCAGTCCATCAGTCAATAGCCCTCGGCTATATTATTTACTGCCGCTCTTAATTCATCCTGGGACAAAAGACGATCGTATTTCAATCACCCCCAAAACATTCCTTTATGCCCGTAATTCAATTCCTTTTTCCCCTTTCTCTCTCTATGCCTCATTCCATATCCCTTCCTTTAACCCTCATGCAAAAAAAAATGAATAATAATCTCTCGTTTTTCCCCTCTCTTTCACCAATACCCCTATTCAACCCCTTCCTATTATCCTCCGCTACACGCCTCAGAATTATCACACAGCCTCCCTTTTGGGCAGCAATATAAAACCTTAAAAATTCGGTCACGATAGATAGGTATGGGAAAATGGAAAAATAAAGCGTATAAAAAAGGATTCCGGCCCCTATTAGGCCCCATCCCTTCCCCAAAAACCTTTTCCAAACCCCACTACCCTCACTCCAACGGGAACAAGAGAGGAAGAGAAGTTGTGAAAAAAACAATAATGAATTTTAAGCCCTGTTTTGCGGGTGAATGATGAACTTATCGATTATAAGAATCGATTGTGCTCGTAATGATGACGAATCGCTTTGAAATTTTGTAAAACCGATCCCCTAAAACCCAACCTTTCTCCCTCCTTCTACCCTGCTCCCATCCCTCTATAACCTTTTTTTCCTTGTTTCTCGCCGCGCCAAAAAATCTGATATCGCTCCCCGGGGGGAATTTCTATCTGGGGGCATTGTTCTCCACCAAAACCTTGTTCGCCTCTAACGGGTTAAACCAAACTCACACTGCTAGGGTTTTTCTACATGGATGTGTGTGTGTGTATAAATATATATATATATATATATATATATATATATATATATATATATATATATATATATATATATATATATCGATGATGCGGAAGTACTCACGAGAGCAATATAACTTTTGGACGGCACAATAGAACACAGAATAAAACAGATACCACGTAAAAGGACACTCACACTGTAGATGATTTAAGCTTTCGGCCCACTCCTTCTTCAGGTCAGACTGAGAGGTTTTGAGGGAAGAGTGCCTGGGGAGGGGAGGGGGGGGCGGAAGGTTTAGGGACTGTTGGGAAGGAAATTAAAGATGGCGGTTAAGGGTGGGAATTTTTAAGGATCGGAAATATAGGATGTATGCGGATTTGCGAGATCTCACCTCTATGTTGGTGGCTGAATCGGGTAGAGATTCTAGAACTGTTAGGGGAAAGCATTCGTCAAATGATAGGTTGTGTGAGCTTGCGTGTAAAGGGATAGGAAGAGAAGAGAGTGAAGCAGAATTACATGAATAGCGGTGATTGTTCATTCGGATGGATAAGGGGGTAATGCATTCGCCTATGTAGAATGAGGTGCATTGTTTGCACGACAAAAGAGAGATAATATTTTTTGAGAGGCAATTAGCGTGGGAACGGGGTGAAGGGACAATGAGGGGATGTGGGGAGAGGGGAGCAGATCTGATTAGCAGACATGTTTTACATCGGGGGCGATTGCAGGCAGGGGAAATATGTGGAAATTTGTCAGGGCGGGGTGTCAAAGGGTTGGTGGATCTCAGAAGGTTTCTGAGATTGGCTGGTCGTCTGTAAGAGACAGAGGGTCTCTTACAGATTCGTGAGTATATATATATATATATATATATATATATATATATATATATATATACATATATATATATATATATATATATATATATATATATACTCGAGTATACACACACGAGTATATAAATAATCTTAAGTAATAAATTACGGGCAACAAATAAAGCAAAAGAAGAATGGGGGAAGACACAGTGCGAGTATATAGTATGTAAAGTTTGCAGAATAAGGGTGATATTGGTGCGCTATACAGGAATTTTAAATCACTAAATCACTATCGAGAAGTACAGGTTTCTGTAAGAAGGGAAGATCTGTGCTAGCAGTTAGAGATAAGTCGGGTAAAATAATAGTTGAAACAGAAAAGGTTCGAGAGAGACGGAAGGAATAAATAGAAGAACTATTGGTAAAGAACGTAGGCCAACAAGGTTAGACATAGAAAAGAAACACGACGTAGAGAAACATAGCTTAGGTCCAGAAATACTCAACCATGAGATAGAAAGGGCATTAAGGAAGATGATATCAAATACGGCCATGGGGTAGACAACACTCCTGCGAATTTACTGAAATGTTTAGGACAATGTGGGAGGAAGACTACTAAACAAAAGAATGGAGAGCAAGGCAAATGATTACTTATGGAATGATCAGTTTGGGTATAGGAAGGGGAGAGGCACACGAGATGCCATTGCAGTAATGATATCACGAATCTGAGGACATGAATCGGAGAATACAATCAGAACGTGTATGCTTGTTTGGTAGATTTCGAAAAAGCGTTTTATAGAGTGAATTGTGAAAAAATAATGAGTATATTGCTGAAAAAAGAATAGACTGGAAGGATAGGAGACTAAATTGCTACCTGTACACGTCTGACTGATCTAGTGCGAGTGGGGAGCGGAGAGACCGGTTGAGCAGTGTCAGGAAGGGAGAGTTATTCATTGTCACTGGTGCTGTTCAACGTATATAATATGTGGAGGAAATGATTAAAGAGGCATGGCATGGGAAGAACTGGAGGTAGGAATGAAAGTTAGAGGGAAATCCGTAGCATTAGTTAGATTTCCTGATGACCACGCTTTTGTTTGTCATTCAGGCACGGGGTTGCAAGTATTGCTGAGTGAATTTGAGGTTCAGTGCGATATATATGGGATGAGAATCAGTATTAACAAAACAAAGGTTAAGCGATTTTCCTGAAAGAAAAAGGCTAAGCGAATCATCAAAAAAGGAAAAAAAAATTAAAGTTGGAAAAGTTTACATATTTTGGAAATGTTTTGGACCAATACGGTCAAAGTGGTAGGGACGTAAGGAGAAGAATTACGCTAGGCAAGGAGGCTTTCTCAAAGAGGAGGGAGTTGATGACGGGGACGTTGAGTAGAGATGTTAAGACAAGACTCGTAAAAACTCTGATATGGAGCGTAGCTATGTACGGTGCGGAAACGTGGTCGCTGAAGCAGGAGGATAGAGGTAGATTGGAGGCTTTTGAAATGTGGTTGAGGAGAAGAATGGAGAAGGTGAAATGGACCGAAAGGAAAACAAATGAGGTAGTACTAGTGATGGTGGGTGAGGAGTGGGGTTTGTTGAGAGAAATGCTAAGGAGGCAGGAAAAATGCTCACAGGGCGAATTGATTTGCAGTAGGATGTTACAGACTAATAGAGGGGAGAATGTTAGATAAACGAGGAAATGACAGGGATAGGATAGGAATATTGGACGATATGTAGGAGGTATATGGAGATGAAGAGGGAATTGTTGTGGAGTAGGATGCTAGATTGTTTTGTTAGGAATAGCAAAATATTTCTTTGGTAGTTCTGTCCATCCAAAAACTGCCTTGACAGGTAGATTACTTGATAATAATATATATATATATATATATATATATATATATATATATATATATATATATATATATATATATATATATATATATATATATATATATATAATTATATATATATATATAAAAAACCGTAAACATAGTAATCAACCCGAAGATCGGATTGGTAGGTGATGGTAGAGTTCACCCAGCCTGACGACGTGTTATTTTCACACATCGAAGTAGGGGCGCCAGTTCCTTTCCCTGTGCCGGTTATGGTTTCCCAGGAAGATCTTGTACCCGAAACATCCCATAGCTTGGGTGAAAATGCAGGTACCCAGAGTGCCTAGCCCTGGAATCGAACCCCGGACTTTATGAACTCTATTCCTCAGGATACGAGTTAAAATTCTGATGTTAAATTATTAGTGCCAATTATTGCATATTCATATGCATTATATGCGGGTCGCGGTGGTCTAGTGGGTAGAACGCTGGACTACTGACCGGAGGGTCCCGGGTTCGATTCCCGGGCAAGGAACTTTGGGCACCTGCTGCTTGGGTGCCTGCAGCACCCAAGCTAGTTGATTTTTCGGGTACCAGATCTTCCTGGGAAACCATAACCGGCACAGGGAAAGGAACTGGCACCCCTACTCTGATGTGTGAATGTTCACACGCCGTCGGGCTTGGTACACGAGTGAGCTCTACCATCACCTACTAAACCAACCTTCGGGTTGATTACTGTGTTTATGTTTTTTTTATATGCATTATATTGAACAGTCGAGCTCACTAAACATTATTTGAATTCTATATGCTCATACTTGCAAGATGATAGCCACTTCTTATTTTAAAAATACCTGGATGCCCGTTTAGAATGAACAATCTGGTGTTTTAGAGGTACATCAGCGTTGGAGCTTACTTTAGCAAAGGAATGCTCGGAATGTCATCAAAATCTTTCTAAAGGGCTAAAATTCATTTCCCCTATAACAGCCTACTCATAACAAATAGGTCCCAGGAGGAAAAATTACTTCCACGCAGCAGGGTATCCACTCCTTAACACAAATTTGCTTCCAAGCCAAATTCTTGCTTTCAAACACCTCGCGAGCCCACTCGTATTCAACCGCCCACCCCGCGCCAACTCCCTTTCTCCCTCGGCCCCTCTTCGGCTTTTGGCGTGAAAAGGACCATTCTCCTCCTTTCCTACTTCTCCACCCTCACACACCAAAAATGCTCACATTATAATGCGCTATAAAAGAGAAAATTAAAAACTTCCCCCGCCTCTCTCACTCTCTTTCTATGTCACGCCCCTTTTACCGCTTCCCTCGCGTCAAATTTGGCATGAGAAGGAAAAGAGAGAGAAGTAGGAAACGAGAGGTGGGGAGCACGAGCGGATCGCGGGTGGCGTGGGGTTTAGGGGGTCCCTGAACTGGGGGATGGGGGTAGAGGGAGATTGGAAATGGTTAAAGGTGGTGGAGAAAATGAAAAAGTGTGGAGCAGGTAGGCTACGCGCTTTCGTGCGATGAGAAATATTACAAGGCTTGCCGCGCTCACTTCTTTCGTCCTTCTATATAACCTTCCAGCGTTCAGTTGACTAGGGAAATGCAAGTAGTATATCACTCGATTCACCATCAAAATTTTCGAAGTTCACGGAACGAAACTACACCTCGTGAATACTAATTTCAAATCGTTCACTTACATTCTGATAGGTCTTACATTAGTGTGATCTTACTTTTGAGGTGGAAAAGGGGCTCAACACAACCTGAAATCCTAGGGTAAAGATTCTTTTCTTAGTCGAGAATTCACACTTTGATTCACGTTTTACCTTAAGATACCGCACGCTAAAACTACTGTGGTTACCACAGCATATTTCAAACTCAATCCTTTAGTGCGTTATAAATTCAGTTAAATTGTGTTAAAATATATAGAGAGAATAATTGCTCTAATGTTATAGATAATATAAGTCCCAAGACGTCAAAGTAATATCAAAACTGCTACCACTTCCAATGATTCAGCTGTTTGATTTTTCTGTTATTTTGGACAATCCCTTGAATGGTAGGAATTTGCAGAGAGTTCACGTAGGGCTGAAATCAGTGTTCCATTTTAAAAACATGCACAAAAATTCAGCCTCGTATCACTGGTAAGTCGTCACATTGACTATATATTTTTCTAAGCTGCACAACATTACATCTACCTTAAGACTGCAAAATCTGAATACACTTTTTGGGCTTTAAAGATTTTAAGATCGAGAGCTTCTTAATCCGTCCTACTAAAATGATTTCATAAGCTAATTAATGATTTGAAAAACGTGATAGAATAAACACTAAGGAGCAAGAACGTGGTGATGCTTAAAGGTAGAGAACCTGAAACAAACTTTCCATGCCGATCAGGTGTCGAACCACGGCCCTCGTTCCCAGTTGATCATTTGGAATCGACAGCACATCTTCCGCGACACCTTGTAAGGGCTACATGTTTCCCTTTCTTTATTGTCATTGCCCGATTTTTTTATGAGAATGGTTATCTATCGATATGTTATGCCACACAGTCTATACTGTACTTGCAATTTCTCATTAACATGAAATAAAAAGGAGATTTAATGTTTCTAAATCATGCTTGAATGGCGGCATAGAGTTGATCCTCATAGAGCACTTTATATTTTGAAAGACTGTGACGAAAGGGGCGCTTGGCATGGACAGCAAAGGGGTAACATTTGTGGGTGAAAGCCAAAGAGAGCAGAAAAAGTGTATTGAAGGATTAGGATGCGTACTGATGTTGGAGTACAGGGTACAGGGAATGAAGAAATATTCATTTCCGATTAAATGGAAATACACGGAAAATATTTTAAGTTAAATAAGAAAGTGGTGCACCTGCACGAAAACGTTTCTATATTTTTTAGATGTGCTTTTGAAATTCCAGACTCTTATGGGTATTCAGGGACTGTCAAATACCAACCAAAACACAAAATGCTACCTGCAATATTCACATACCGCAGTACCGGGTACCGGTTCGTTCACCCGTTTTCCGCTCCCTTTACCACCAAGTATCTTAGTAGCTACCATCCCACCAATTCGTTGCCTATCTCATGGGAAAATCTAGGAAGGCCGATGTTTCTCGATGCGTGGGCTGCATCAAAATTATAAACAAATAAGGTGAAACAGACATTGGAATGATTAGTTTAATCCGACAATGCAAAGGTATCTCGAAATAATATCCCAATGTCTAGCGTGGTGATACTATCCCGATCACCAAATAATATTTTAGGAATTTAAAAGGAACAAAGAAAGATATTTTTCTTACTTTCGTTTTCCCAACCACAGTTATCAACCCGAAAGACAGGTGAAGGTAAAGCTCACCCAATAATATGTTCATTGGCGTTTCAATGTCAAACGTCTTAGAAGTATCCCAAACTTCCTCGTTGGCTAGGCCATTACTTTTTAAATGCTTAAAAATGTACAACGATATATAGATTTAATTTAAAAAAATGAAATTCATCTGAAACAAAAGGAATCATTAACATGCTAACACTTCTCAGTATAACTAATACCTCATTATTTTTTCATTAAGTTACATTTACATAGCTATACCATTTACTGTTTCATGTCCCTCCACATGAAACTTAAATAATAAATTACAAATTCAATATTTTAAAATTTATCTCAAAGAATTAAAATCAGATAATTTCCTCTACAAAATTCAGACTTAACAATATTCAGATCCTGTTTGCAGGCAAATCTGTTAAACGACGGTTAATCATTGCACATTTCTACGTAGATTCTATAATTAGGGAGTAATTTGTGCCAAAATTGTCCTGAATAACTCACGACTCTTATCTTCTTTGAAACCCGTATCACGGCTGTAGAATTGTGCATCACGCAAAGGCAAGCAAATTAAACGAGGATAGCAACGGGCAATAATATTTAGGCAATAACGACATAGGTGACGCAAGCTTAAAATGTAGCTCAGAAGCCTCGATGAAAGCATCGCTTACAAGAAGCTTAGCCTTCCATCTGGAAACTAATATATTCCGTTATCGGAATTCGAAAATGTTAATTTTCATCTTTCCCTTTCTTGCGCTCATTTAAAGAGGAATCCGCGGGGAGATATATTTTAGCATTGGTGGAAATACCCAATTCTCCGCAGCCATGCGGCAAAGCGTGTAATTAAGACTAAGTTCCACAGCTGGAAAAACGGAGTGTAATCAATATCCCTTGCTCCATAATATTGAGTATGAGGAAACTTCAGTGCACGGAATTTATAGGAAATCAGATTCTAATGACGACGAGGCTCACACAAAAGTGGTAAACATACAAAGGTTCATTCATAGCGTTAACCATTGGCAGCCAGCACTCAGGCGAATAAAATCAAGCAGATAAAAAGACAGCGCGGCACAGGATAAATATTTTTTTTGAAGTTTCGACATAACTTCCCAAAACGTAATTTTATGACATTAAAATCTAAATTACTAGTTTGCTCAGAAAACTCGCATTAATAATACTACTTCCTCTACACCAGGGATTATAGTAGACCACAGTCCATTACATCAATTCCCTATCCGTTTAACCTGCTATTCTTGAAATGAAGGTCACACTAAGCGTACATGTAAGGTAAGTAAAGCATGGAATATACTAATGGAACATTTAATAGTAAATAATATCCAGTGTCTTTCGCAAGTGTAAGGAAAACTTTCGCAACGATTATACAAAAGGTAATACTGAATAATTCTCGTCAACACATTGAACTATGTAAGTGATAAACAAATATATTAGGTAGGGATTATTAGAAATCTCTTGATTCTGCCGGCATTTGCTTATCATGTCATTTGAATATCAGTGCCTTTTGTGTTTTCGGTGATTTCCGTATTTTTCACAATTTGCTTCGGGAACTCATGGCGAACATTTTCATGTGTTCCATCCAATGTTGTTCTTCATGAAGTCTCAGAATGTGGAATACTGATATTTTTATACATATTCTAATATTTTGAAAGTTATATTTACCTTTTTTCCACCCACATTAGCATGTTTTTTGCTTCTTATGACTTGCGAACGAACCATTCCGTGCGTATCCGCTACGGCTCCCGTCCCTCGTTCTCACAGACAAAAATTAAATTTACCCACCGATATTTTCACCGTGGGAGGGATTGTTTAGGGTGTACGGTAGAGTTGGGGAGGTCGGAGGCGTCGAGCAGGGGGTGTTGCGTTTGTGTGGAAGCAGGTAGGGGGGGAGAAAAAAAAGTAATGTGCGTCGGAGGCTTAAGCGCGGTAGTGAAAGCGGAAAGGATCGGAAGAGAGAACCGAGGAACTATAATTGGGGGATTTCTTTCATAAAACGGTTTACGTCACGCGATTCCTGAGGGTACGGGTGTGGAGAAGAGAGAGATAGAGAGATGGGGGAGGGGTGTGATGAAGGGAGAATTGGTGGGAGGAGGGAGAAAAGAGGATTGGGCAAAGGGGATATTGGGTTGGGGGGTGGGGCAGGTGGAAGCCGTGGAAAATGCGTGGAGGTGTAAGCGGGAAGGCGTGCAGAGTGCCGGATCGGATGGGAAAGAGTTGAGAGCCGTCCATGTGTGCCCATGCGTGTCGTTAAGGGGCCTAATAGGTGGAGGGGTTGAGGAAGCGAAGCTGGTATGCGGTGCGGGAGACGAAGGAAAGGTGGCCATAAATGCCACGTTAATTATCCATCCTTATATTCCGATTCGCGGGAAGGACGAAGAGAAGAAAAATCACCGATAGCGCTCGGGATCGTAGGAATCATTCGCGCAAATTGGTAGGCAGGCCATATAAAGAGCGAAACTAGAAGTGATCAGATGAAAGACGAAACAGTGGGGGCCCACGTGAAATTTGACTACCATCAGCCTACCGCTGCCATATAACATAAAACAGAGATAATTAAACCTACACAGATATTTTACTGTACTTCTTTACTTTTGAAAAACCATTCAAGCTAGACTGGCCTCTGTTCTCCATTATCTTCCTCCAATTAAATTTGTTCACTATCGCCATAAAAAAAATTTAATTTCATACACCCTCTCAAGGGCGGGCTTGAAAAGAAAATGGCAAAAAATATTCAGTAGACCTCAAGTCTTGAAATTAGAATGCAAAACCTTTGTCGAATGACATGATGAGTAAATAATTTAATAAATGCTCCCCTATACTTTGGGCGGCATATGCAAAAACGAAAGGAAATTCGTGATATAGATTATTGAAAATTATTCCAGCATAAAGTGTGCTTAGAATTCTCTATTTGGTAATATGAATCGCACTCCCGAAAAGTTTAGCCACTGTACTGGACTGACGGAAAAAAACGTGAGGAGTACTTCAAAACTATAGGGGCTGGATGAAAAGGCAAATTGCCATTCGATTAAATCCGTGCTGAGTTAATCAGGTCGAATGGAATGTGTAGCGTGATATGAGGTTACGTCATGAGAGAATATTAATGAATTGGAGAATTAAGTACGCAAAGAATGTTAGCTTTTTCTCCATAGATAGCTAATGGAGTTGGGAACTTGACAATCTAGAAATGTTGGTGGACATATTACAGAATACATGGATAGAGTGGATGAATGGCCGTCTTATTTCAATACCCTACTGCACAACAATGGTCACGGATGAAGGATATGATTTTCAGTAATGGCAGGAAGTAACACAGGATGAGATCCATTCTAACCGTTTTTTATGTACACACACAGACGTTAACATGAGTTGAATAGAAAGAGGTGAGCAAAGAAAGGAAAGTAGGATAAATTGACTGATATGGGTCTCGATTCACTGGTGGTATATCCTTTCCATGAATCAAGGAAATTAATGACAGCCACCACTGGTTAAATTACAGGTTAAATGGTCAAGTGTTTGAGGTGTCGAATAAAGTAATGGTATTCTCCCATATTTTCACATTGAAAGTTAAAAGAAATAGAAAGGGAACGTGACGTAGGAGCAATAATGCGTTTAGAAATTAATTTGTAGGCAAATGGGAGCATGCTCAGGAGAAATTTGAACTAAAATTATTTTGGCAAATTTAAACTTTCAAAGAGAATATAACATATTAGCAAATCCATGAATAAAAACATATCAAACGGCTTATAAGCGATTTTTATATGGAGCTTAGAGTTCTATGATTCCAAGACCTGGTTGCTTAGGCCCGAAAACTGGGCAGTAATGATGAGGGGTGGATAGCAAGTCTTCGAGAATTGGGTATAGAGAGAATAGATTTTTAAAAAATCAATAGAATTGAGAGACAATAAAGAAAATTATATTTAAAAGGGAAGGGGAAAATTGTGGTAAATTAAAATAAGAAAAACGTGTGCTGAGAAGATTTCAAGGGACTGATATATGCCAAAGGGTGTTCAGAATAAATAATATTTTGTAAGCGGAAAAGCAATAGGTGCAAAGTAATTTTGAACAGAAAACGGATAGACATGAGCTACAAAAAGGAAAAATATTGTAAAATTTATTTTAACGATGGGAAATATTGGCTCTAGTGGTGAAAATGGAAAAAAAGCCTTCAGAGGTGAATTAAAGGCCATGCCGTTATTCGATCCACTACGAAACATAAAACATGTGAATTAAATATATTTGAGTATGCTTATTAGGGGGGTTCATTCTTCAATGCAAACTTTTATTATGTGATATATTATACCCAGAATTCCTATTGTTCCTCAATTTGCACAAGTTGTACGAGTATTATTTGTATTTTTATGTATATGTATCATTCGTATTACTTGTTAACATTGGTGATTTATGGAAAAACACATTTATGATACCTTAAACATTTTCCATACGTTTTTAACAATTATATCAATAATTTTATTGCAGTATCAAAGATTGTACATGCATAGGATTTGTGGTAAGGATAGTTTTTTTAATTTTACGCCTTCTAAAGATAAAAGAGAGTATGATAGAAAATATAAAAAATTTCTTGCTATCAACTTTGCACATTAACTCCAATCCGTCTCTCATCTTCAGTCATTCACCGAGGAATCCACGTATCCCTTATATATTTCTATCCCTATTAAAGAAGCAAATTGTGATTGGCCTTCCCTTCATTTTCAGCCATCTTTCAATACTCTTCATTCTAGGTTACATTCACGACTTTCTGCATATTTTTAAAAAGTAAATGACTACCCATACATCTTTAATTCCATTATAATAAACGATTTTCCATTTCAT